>CM061130.1:16068060-16668060 GCA_030789695.1 Scilla litardierei | reverse complement strand
TACCTAAATATTTATGATCAGATGCTATTTGTGTGTATATAACTTGATCAATATGTCTTCTATGCTTCAAGATCAAATATTATACTTACTTACTTCCTAAAAAACATGTATTTTCCTTACCACATCATGTATTTGTCTATACATGCTTTGTTCAGAATTTCCAACTTGGTCTTGACAAATTAGCACCTAGATTAATAAAATGTGTCTTTATTAGATATTCTAGGACATAGTAAGGATATTATTGCTTTGATCTAGTGCATCATAAGTATTAGGTATTAGATGATGTTACCTATTATTGACTCCATTGCCTATTTTGCTAAAGCTCAGATGCTAAATTTCTTCGGTCTCTAATTCTACAACTTATTTTTAGTCTAAAGTTCTAAACACGTCAAAACCTTTGTACGTGTATGTTCGATACTCCAAGAAGGTCCATACTATCTTACCACCAACTACTCAGCTAAAGATTCTTCATATAATACAAAAACTTCCTTCTAACGCTCCTCCTCCATCCGACCTACATCTCTTGACAACTCATCATAAGGGTAGATAATTATGTACTTTAGATCATCTTTCACATTAGTGGATATGATACACACATGTACAAAGGTTATCTTATTGTTTGACATTTTGTTTCCTATGGTTATTTTTCACATTAGTGGATATGATACATCATCTTTCACATTGGTGGATATGATACATACACGTAATTTGATATGATACATAGCAAATTACTTATGTTGGGGAGTATATGCTTATACGTCAATTAGTGGATATGATACATCTCGTATTTGATATGTGTATGTATGCTTTACTCCCCAACATCTCGTATCAACCTCTTAAGTATTACGTGTAATTTGATATCAAATTACGTGTATATATGTGTATGTATGCATATACTCCCCAACATCTTTCACATTTTGTTTCCTATGGTTATTTTATTCCTTTTTTCAAGCATTTTACCCTATCAACCTCTTAAGTATCATTCTAAAATCTTATCTATGGTATATCTTAACTGGAAGAAAACCATGGATGATGAGATGGGTGTTTTATTGAACATATGTGAGTTCTCGCTCCCATAAGAGCTAATATCGTTGGTTGCCAATAGGTTTATATAGTTAAATATTAATTGGATCCAACAGTAGACTTGTATAAAGCTCGTCTGGGGTAAAAAGAGTCAAAAATATATGATGTGGATTATCTTGAGACGTTCTCTTTTGTTGCTCACCTAGTCAGGTTATTTTCTCCTTGTTTATGAACCAAGGCTGGCACATGTTTTAGCTAGATGTTAAACATATATTTCTTTATGGTCATCTTGAGGTGACACTTTACATGGAACACTTCCTAGATATGTTGCTTAGTGTGAGAATTTGGTATACAAGATGCGAAAGAAGATATATGTGATGAAGTAGAGTCTTAAGCTTGGTTTAAGAAGTTTAGTCAAGTGGTTAGAGTTGATGGCTACATGAGATGCCATTTAGATCATTCAATTTTTTAACATATGGCATCAAGTTTGATCATTCTATCATTATATGCCATCGATGTAGTTTTATAATCTCAAAGGAAATATGATACGAACCTATTATAAAATACTGGATTGGTTGGTTGCAAACTGGCACTTACTCTTATAGAAACAGAAGCAGAATTGTGGGATGATTCCAATCTTTTGCTAGATATTGTCTCATCATATATGAGTTTGGTTGATAAGCTCATTTATTTGATAGTTACCAGTCCAGATATAATGTTTTTTTTGGAAGAGTAAGCTAGTTTATGCACCAACCTAAAGAATTCCACCGGAGAGCAGCCTTACAAATTTTATAGTATGTTAAAGCATATCTAGGTAAAGTGTTACTTTATAATAGGCTTAAGCATCTAAAGATTAGGACTTATTCTGATTCAAGCTAAGTAGATGATAGAAAAGATATGAGTCTAATTCAGTATACTGAATATTTGTTGGAGAAAATTTGATAACCTAGAGAAGCAAGAAGTAAAGTATTATGTCTCGATTAGGTGTTAAGGCAGAATGCGGAGCTATGGGCTATCTTGAGACATTCTCTTCTGTTGCTCACCTAATCTGGTTTTTTCTCCTTGGTTGTGAACCAATGCTGTATCATGTTTTAGCTGGATGTATAAAAAAAATGCATTTCTTTATGGTGATCTTGAGGTGACACTATACATGGAGCACGTCCTAACTATGTTGCTGTGTGTGAAATTTGGTATGCATGATGCAAAAGGTGACATATGGGATAAAGTAGAGTTCTTAAGCTTGGTTTAAAAAGTTTAATAAGGAGGTTAGAGGTGATGGCTACATGAGATGTCATTCAAATCACTCAGTTTTCAGCTAACACACAGCCTCAAGTTTGATCATTCTGTAAGTATATGTTGTTGATACTCGGTTAACTGGTAGCGATTGTCGTAGGATTAAGGAGACCTAGGAGTACATAAAGACTCATTTCATGACTGATAATATGAAATGGTCATGATACTTTCAAAAGATATAAATTGCACATAACAAGGCTAGTGTAGTTTTATCTCAAATAAAGTATAATATGGACCTACTATAAGTTACTAGATTGTTGGGTTGCAAACAAACACTTAATCTTATAGAAGCAGATGAAAAATTATGGGATGATTCCAATCAACTACTAGATAATGTCTCATCGTATAAGATTTTGTTCGGTAAGCTTATTTATTTGATAGTTACATGGGTAAATTTTATGTTTTTCATTCGACGAGTCAGCTTGTTTATGCACCATCCTAGAAAAGTCCACTAGAGAGCAGCCTTACAAATTTTATAGTATGTTAAGACATCCCTAGATAAAGTGTTGCTTTACAAGAAACTTAGGCATCTGAAGATTAGGACTTACTTTGATTCAAGCTATGCAGATAGAAAAGATATTAGGTCTTAATTCAACCTATTATATTTATGTTAGAGGAAATTTGGTAACCTAGAGAAGCAATAAGCAAGGTACCATGTCTCTATCAAGTGCTAAGGTAGAATACAAAGATATTGGTCATGTAACATGTGAAATAATTGGGTTGAAAACATTACTGTGGGAGCTTGGTTTCCAAGATGACAAATCGATGTCAATGTTTTGTGACAATTAAGTGGCTATATATATTATCAATAATTATGTCTTTCATGAAAGAATCAAGCACATAGAGGCACACTATCACTTTATTAGAGATACTATAACATAGAAGCTGATTTGTACCCCTTTCATTTCCTTTACCTAGCTAACATCCTCACCAAGGCATGTTCAGTTAGTGCTTTCTCATCTCTTTGTAACAAGTTGCGCATGATAGATAGATATGCTCTAATTTGAGGGAGTGAGTGTTAGAATTAGAGCACATATTTAACATATGTCAAGCATGTGCTTAATTATTATAGTGCTAGATATAATGTATCATGTGCACATGTCCTTAATTAGTGCCTTGAATTATAGATCGAGGTTTATCTATATTTGTAACACATGCATAATTCTAAGACTATAAATAAAACATAAGGAGAGAAGGCTAATCAAGAACTACCTCTTCCTCCTCTACATTTTTTTTCTCTTTTCTAACATAGGGAAACGATTACAACATTTCTCATGTAGATGCTACTTATCTTATGATATTCATATGACACAGTACTCATTTTTGAAACATACAACTTATTACCTACTGAAGTGTATGGCATTTTCCAAATTCAAAATACAACACAATACTTTGTGACATTTCTCTGAAATGAATCTATCCGGATGAATACAACTCTCTCTTCGGCTGACTCTGCAGTTTTCTGAAAATTTTACGATATTGCTGTTCCATTACGACGGGCGGACAAGCGAATGGGATGAGTTCGAGTGGTCAAAAAGAGCCATTCACGTAAGCGCCAGCAAGCAGACTAAATGGTGAGAAACTACGACTACCCACCACCATAGCATTCATCGTTTAAGAGGGAGGTTCCGACTTGTTATATTATAAAAATATTTCTCTCAACCCTCGTCACAAGTCTGAGTTTTGGTGTAGTGGTAAGGAATGACTTATTCACGACTTATTCCCTGATACCGTTTGTTGTTGATCCAAGGTGGTATGCGAAGAGGTTCTTGCACCCGGACGTCGTGGCTCCCTACGAATACATATTCATGTGGGATGAGGACCTAGGCGTCGACCATTTTGACGCCGAGAAGTAAGATCAACCTAGTTCCTGAATAATCTCTGCATGCAGGCTAGCAGATGGTCATCTTTTTCGTTCGCAGGTACATCGAGCTGGTGAAGAAGCACAGCTTGGAGATTTCGCAGCCGGGCGTCGAGTCGACAAAGAAAAATCTAACATGGCAGATGACCAAAAGGAGAGAGGACGTCGAATTCCACAAGTGAGCTCTGCAGACAGGATTAACAGCATTTTCACCCTCACATTTGCGTGAGCACTGCTTGCAAAACTTCATCTTAATGGTTGCTGATCTATTGAAACAGGGTGGCAGAGGAGAAGCCGGGAGGATGCCCTGGTCGCCATCTCCCACCATGCGCCGCGTATGGTCTCTTTATTCCTGGCATATTTTCCTATCCTGGTCTGCTTCTCATTAACGATCATCGCTTTGCTGAATGTTCAGGTTTGTGGAGATTATGGCGCCCGTGTTCTCGAGAGATGCATGGCGATGTGTATGGTACATGATTCAGGTGAGCCGTGATCGAGTTTGCCCTTGTATTCAACCAAGCCTGTGATGTGACCTTGCATGCTTGTTGCTGCAGAATGACTTGGTTCATGGATGGGGACTCGACTTTGCGTTCAGAAGATGCGTGAAGGTATGCTATTCGCCTGTATCGGTGCCCGAAACAACCATCATCTCATTCTAATGCCTTGTTTCAATAACAGCCGGCTCATGAGAAGATAGGGGTGATAGATTCCCAGTGGATTGTTCACCAGGGGATCCCTTCGCTAGGAAATCAGGTGAGGTGATTGAGACTGCACAGCTAATGTGACTGCGAATTCATTCTCTTTATTGCATAACCCTTTTTCGCAACCTGTATCGAACAGGGGGAAGCTGGGAAGGGGAAAACACCGCAGCAGATGGTAAGCAAGAGTTGGCGATGCAGTTCGTTTGTCAAGGATACAGTGCTTATTGTTTTCATACATCCTTACCAGCGAGTCCTCGTGCAGGTCAGGCAACGATGCTTTGGGGAGTGGCGGATGTTTCACGACCGAATGGAAAACGCTGTGAAGGCGTACCACAACAAAACAACGGGGTTGAAGCCTGCGAGACGATGAGTTGTTTAGCGAGGTGAACTTGCAGTATGTAGGGAACGCATTTGAAGCCAGGATCATTGTTTCAGACGCCATGCATTTTTGTTGAATCCCTCACTTTTCTTTCTATGCCTTTATGTGCTTCTTATATACCATCTGGACGATACATCCGTAATTTCATTGATCGTAATTATCAACAAGTAGGGAAGGTTTATTTTCAGCATCCGGGCATTTTGAAAATGGAGACGGCGGTTCAGCCTCTCACAAGCAAAACATCAAACACATTGTGTGGCACACGGAATCGCTCGAAAAAAATGCAGACGCACAAAGAACAGCTTCTCACAAGCAAAACATCAAACACACGTTGCGCGATGCACGAAATGAAGGCATAAAAAGAGGTTGAGATCTTAACAATGCATGCAATCTTTGATCAATCAGTCCCCGTTACAACAGGGAAATTGTAAAAGAAACGGACACGCGAGGTCGTTGCTGTCTGGGTTTTCTATGGCGCTGCTGATGGTGATGGCGGTGACGTTAGAGATGCAATTAAAGAGCGAGGGCTCCCCCACACAGGCAGCTCCATCAGCGTCTTCGCCATCCGCTCCTCCTCCGCTTCCACCACGGCATCCACGTAGTCGCACAGCTCCGACAGCTTCGCAATCATCGATTCTTGGCCCTCCGCCTATATACATTACATAAATCGCAATATTTGGGGGGAAAACAAACAGATCCCGCAGTTTGAAACAGTGAAAATTTACCTGCAATAGCAATTCGTCGATCTCGGCCAAAGATGGGGTACCAACGGAAGCGGCGGCGGCGGCAGGGGAAGGATGTTGGGCGTTGGCCGGGGCTTCGGTGGGTCCTGCCGCGGCGGAGATTTGTGCCACTGGGGCGGAGAGCTGCTCCCACAGATCGAGCTCCTTTCGATATTTGTCTCTGATGTAGATGAGGGCCTTCTTCTTTTGGGCACGGGCTCGGGGAATGTCATCCTCGCGATCTCGGGGAGGAGGCGATTGGTGAGAATCCCCACCGTCGGTTGGGAGGCGACGGCGCTTGTAGACGAATCCGAAGTCATTGCAGATCTCCCACTCTTCATCTCCGGCGGCATCGTCCCAATCGATGCAAGAACCACTGGGGACGGCCATGGCAGAGAGAAGGAATTTGCGTACTCTATTTTGAACTTTGGACCTTTCTTAGGCGCGAATTGCTTAGCGCACCCACTGTTTTTCTCTGCGTACATACCACTTATTTACAAGTTTCCTTACTCCTCACATTCCACTTATTTACAAACTAAATTACTCAGAGTGAACTCTTACTGCCAAATTTCCGAAAATCCCTCTGTGTGTTCGCTGCGAGTAAAATGACTATACTGTGACGACGTCCCCTCCCCCGACCTCCCCAGCCTCCCCCTTTCCCTTCCCCTCGAAGGACAAACGACAGCATCGTACACTGACCTCCTCGGCCCCCCGGTCAGAGGAGGGGGCAGAGGGATGGGGTTGGGGAGGCCGGGGAGGTCCACCGGAGGCCCCCCTATCCATTCCAACTCTGGTAATTTGTCATCGGAATCGTCGGCTAGGGGGATAAAGGGTAAAATAGGAATAAGTAGTATGTGCGCATAATGTAATTGAATGGCATGCTTGTAAATAAGTGGTATGTGCAGGTGAGTAAAACGGTGGTGTGCAAAGCAACTCCCTTCTTAGGCCCGATGCGATATTAAAAGTCTGTCAAATGCCTAAAATGAAGCCTTCTGTCCATAAGCTTTAGCGGCAGCCCAGTGGAGTTAACAATACTTCTTTTTGTTGAGTATTGGATTTCTCCCTACTTAGTGTTAATGATAAGCTGTCAAGCCCAATTTTGAGCTATACGTGTATTCTACTATATACACGTGGTATTTCTATTTACGATGCATACGTAGACATGAAATAATTGTGGATGTCGATATATGTAACGTAGTGCAAGGGGGGTTGTGCCATAATATGTGATTAAGAGAAGAGAATGCGAAACGTGGATGCGACATAAGTGTGAATGACATCGTGTGTATTATATTACGCGTATGTATTAGACGTGTGTGCGTGGTGCATGTATGCATGTGTAGGCATGCATGGGTATGTGTAGGGAAGCCTTGCTAGTGTGAAAGGGGTTAGTGATAAATGGCATCGCCGTAAATTTTTAGAAATGTGAGGGGCAAAATGGTAATTTGGACCAAATGAGGGTGTTACAGTAAATGAGAGTGTGCATAAAGTAATGGCAAACTTGTAAATACCTAGAAGTTGAGGGGGATTTTTAGGAGGGTATTATAGTCATTTTAAGTTATGCATGGCTTATGGGATAAGCTAATAGGAATGTGTAGAATTCTCTTTAGAATTCTTTTCTTTTCATTTCTTTCAACTTCTCTTATCTTCTCTCTTTCTCGTTTCCTCTTCCTCCATAGATTATGCCGGCCATCCCTCCCCATTTTCTCGTAATTACTTCAATTCAAAACCCGAATTCTTCCTCCTAAAAATCAAGAATCACAAGTTGATGCAAGTGGGAAGAAGTAAGAGAAGAAAGAAAGATAAGGAGAGAAGGAAATCAAGTTTTGAGGAAGGATTATAATTTGGATTTGGAATTCCATTAATTTTTTCTTGCTATCATGTTTTTATAGCATGATTTACTTAATATGTAGTATGGGTGGCCAATTTGATGTGCCATGATTCAATTTCACAAATCACCCCTTGAAATTCTTAGTAAAAACACCCCCTTGAGAATCTGAAATTCATGCAGTAAGTTATTACTTGAATTATGGTCACTGTGGCTTGAATTAAGTTTCGAAAAAATTATATACTTGTATATCTTGAAGTCATACCCCAAAATCATATAACATTTGACATTTGTTCAATTCAAAAATTAGGAGTAAAAATTCCATTATCACAACATGTCTGTAAGTCATCCAGTCTGGACACACTTTAGAAAAATTGAGCTCAGTGTCTGCACACACTGTTGAATATTGGACTCCCCGGATTTGGTTTTGGATGATGAGCAAACATAAATAATTCATGAACTAACAATTTGTGAGCGCAGTATTGGAGATCGTCGCCAATTTCACGAGAATATTCAAAGCGACATCTCAACACTTCCAAAAGCTCATATTCATGCCTAAAGCTTCGTTGAAGCTCTTGCGACGCTTTGGAAAATATGAAGATTCAATCGAAGCTATTGAAGACCGTTTATTAAGGTTTTATTTATAGTCTTTTAGTTTCGATTGATAGAATGTTAAGCCTTGAGTATATCTTACGTTTCTATCTTCATTACGCTCATTTCGTAGCTCTAGGATTCTTGCACAAGTTCACTCTAACTTCCTCGAAGCGTCGCGCTTCGATTCGGACTTTGTTGTGCATGTTAGTTGGTACAAGAACAAGTACTGACCGACTAGATGGTGATCTAGTCGGTCGGCCACTGTTCTTGGACCGACTAGTTTCTGTCAGTTAATTTCTTGGACTTTACTGTTTACAGTTAGTCGGTCTACGTTGACTCACCGACCGACTAGTTTGTGAACTAGTCGGTCAGTGATGCTTCTTTGACCGACTAGTTGTGACTTACTGTTCACTCTAAAATTCTCCTAAGCTACTGTTTACCGTTAGTCGGTCTAAGAACGTTTGATGACCGACTAGTTGACAATCTAGTCGGTCAACTTTTGTTCTTGGACCGACTAAGTCAACTTGCCTTCAGACTATGTTGTTTTGCCTCTTAGTCGGTCTACGTTCATTGGATGACCGACTAGTTGTGAAACTAGTCGGTCAGACAGTGTTCTTGGACCGACTAGTTTTCTAGGTCTGAAATTCTATCTCTTCTCAGATCTGCTCTTAGTCGGTCCATGCTTTGTGACTGACCGACTAGTTGATGAACTAGTCGGTCAGTGATTGTTCTTTGACCGACTAATTCTCCCAGATTTCTTTCCGTTGGAGATTGACCTAACTTATGTTTTTGGGTTCCTATAAATACGAACCTAGGTCATTTCTATCTAAAATAGAGCTGCCATTAAGAGATTCATTGAGTTCTAAAGAGATAGCCATTCTCCCTCAAATCTAAAGCTCTCTTCCTCACAAGAAACCCATTCTCTCTCATTTCTAGATCTAGAGAGAAGCTTGTTCTTGGTGAGCTCTTCAAGCTATTGCTTGATCCAAGTCTCCAACTCTTCCCTAGGCACCCATTGCTGCTCATTTCCTTGGTGCTAGGGCTTGGTGACTTCATCTTCCTCAAATCCTTCATTCCACCTATTGGGTAAGAAAAACTCAAGGTATAGGATTTTGTGGTAAGAGTATTTATTTCATTTAAACTCTTTATATTGCTTATTGGCTCTCTCGGTTGTGAGAGAAGTTTGTGATCCCGGGTTGTGGGATTCACTTTGCCATTGCATGTATGATTTGATCTTGTGAAGGTTTTTCACAAGATATTCATAGTGGAAATCTTGAGTTAGGGTTTCTAACTCAAGTATCCGGAGGGGATCCGGGTGGTTGGGACGTAGGATCACCGGGAACAAGTCGGTGAGACTTGGGTGGATCCGAACCCATTAACATCGTTTGTTTGCTTTGTTAATTTCATTGTTGTCATTCAATTTAAGCTTCCGCAAATTGATTTGGTGGTTGTTTGCAATTTAATTTGGAATTATACGCCTTATTATTTTAAAGTACTATTCACCCCCCCTCTAGTACTTGTGCAGTAGCTGGTAGGGCATTACATTTGGTATCAGAGCCAGATTCTCAGCTATGTCTGCCAACGACAACAAGACCGTGCGTCCACCTTCCAACTATGACACCTTCAGGAACCGTGAAGGAGCATCTTCCGTGATGGAAGGACATTCCTCTACGAGGCCTCCATTCTTCAACGGTACCAACTACGGGTACTGGAAGTGTCGGATGGAAACCTTCCTCCGAAGTGCATCTTTATGGAGAACTACAATGAAGGAGTATATTGTACCCGAAGAAGAAGATTTTGAGAAATGGACTACCGCGGAGGTCGCCGCGGAGGTAAGCAATGCCAAGGCAATGAACGCCTTGCAATATGCATTGGAGCCCGAGGATTTCAATAAGATATGCACATGTAAGAGTGCATATCAAATTTGGAACTCCCTCCTCATTCTACATGAAGGGACGAGTAGGGTAAGAGACTCTAAACTCGTAGTCGTAACCAAAGATTACGAAATGTTTCATATGCAACAGGGCGAGAAGATGAAAGAATATTACGCTCGTTTCGTTGACATAATAAACGAGTTAGAGGCCCTCGGCAAGATCTACACTCAAAAGGAGAAGTGCTTAAAGCTTATTGAAGGACTTCCCTCTTCTTGGGAAAAACGTACCTTCGCCATCGAGGAAGGTAATGACATGGACAAATATACCGTAGTTCAACTAATGGGTACTTTGATGTCATATGAGGTACGCAAAGATAGCAAGGTGAAGCTACAAGAAAAGATGAAGTCATATTTGAACCTAGATGCGCCTAAGAAAAAGGCGATTGCATTCAAGGCGGCTTCATCCACCTCTACCGATGATGAGAACTCGGAAGAAGAAATGGACATGGAATCCATTGCACTCATGGCAAAGAAGTTCAATCGCTTCTTCCGAAAGGGTAACTTCAAACAAAAATCTAAGTTTACATCTACTAACGCCTCTCCACCTTTGTGCTTTAAATGCAATAAGCCAGGACACATCAAAGCGGATTGTCCTCAAAACAAGCAAAAGGAGAAGTGGAAGGCGCCAAAGTATGACAAGTCCAAGAAGTACACGAAAGGAAACAAGAAGGGACTTGTCGGAGCTACCTTCACCGACTCCGAGGATTCCTCAAGCGGAGAGTCGGACGATGAGCACGTGGAGCAAGCACACATGTGTTTCATGGCAAGAGAGGAGCACGATCAAGGATCCTCCTCTTCCGATGATAGTGATGAAGAAAGCGATGAGGTAACGATGGATGATCTTAGGGATGCTAACACTCAACTTTGGTCAAAATATACTAAGTTAGTAAATAGATATACTAAGGTAAAAGATGACCTAGCTAGCATTCAAACATCGCCTAAGACTATCATCACCAACAACGACACCGTTGTTGAAGAGTTAAGAAATGAGATTGTAAATCTCAAATCTAAACTTGAACATGTTAGCATTGAGGATGCGGAAGAACATGAGATAGCGGATTTAACTTCTCAAAACTCGACTTTGAGTATTGAGAACGAGAATCTTAAATCTCGTGTTTATGTGCTCACTTCGCAAATATCCACTTTGGATACTTCCTTGCGTTCTCTCAAAGAGAAATATGAGAACACATTGGGCCGAATCAACGAATTCAACAAGGGTAAAGGCCATTTGGATAATATCCTAAAAGATTTACTTCCGGCCAAACACCACATTGGCTTGGGGTATATGATGGGAAATTCTTCCAAGTCGGTCACTACTTTTGTTAGGCCAACTTCCGAAGCCTCAACGAGTGGGAGCAAACACTCTATTGGTAGTTCATCTACCAATGGTGCTTTCACCTCGTCCACACCCTCTTTCGGAAAGAAACCCACATTGGGTGGACCTCCAAAGAAGGGGCATGCTTTTATGTACACCAATTCCATGCCACGTAGGAACACACGTCCTACTCCACCGTCTCACACTTATGATGATTTTTATGCAACACATTCCCGGGCACGTGCACACCAAGTGAGACACCCTCACGCACGTGTTCCCACACATGCATATGTACACCCACCTCATCATATGAATAATTCTCGTCGTGCACCATTCCATCATGTCCCGTATGCCTATCCACAACATGCATCACGTAGAAATCAACGTCGCATGCATGCACCCAATAGGATGATGGCTCCCAAAGTTTTCACTATTTGGAGCCCAAAGGACACAAGCATGGACGAAAAACAAATATATATGAATGCTTATTTTTCGGATGTTGTGCATAGTAAGAATTATGTGGGGAAGTCTAAGTCCACTTGGACTTGGCTTCCAAAGGTCTAATCCCTTGGACCCAATGACCTTGGGTACCATGATATGGAAGTTTCTATCTTTAGGTACTCAAGGAAAAGAAAAAGGGAAGGAGCAACAAATTTAAATTTAGCTCCAAAGGGAATTGGATACTCGATAGCGGGTGTTCCAAACACATGACGGGTGACGCACGTTTGCTCTCCGGAGTGGTTCCCATTGCGAATGGAAACCGCGTCGTATTTGGAGGCAACGAGAGCGGAACCATCATAGGTGTTGGTAAAGTTGGTAACCCTTCTAAACCCCTAATTAGTGATGTTTATCTTGTTAGTGGTTTAAATCATAATCTCATTTCAATAAGCCAACTTTGTGACAAAGGTTACAAAGTTAGCTTTGCGAAAGGATTGTGTCATATTTTAAGAAAGGATAATGAAAAATTATTATTTTCCGGAACTCGTCGTAAAGACATTTATATTTTGGATCTTCCTAAGTCATATGAACAATGTCTCGTTGCCAACACAAGTGAACAACACTTATGGCATCGACGCTTTGGACATGTGAACTTTGGAACACTATATAAGCTTTCAAAATTGAATTCTATTAAAGGTTTTCCGAAGCTTGTTTTTGAAAAGAAAAGTTTTTGTGATTGTTGTCAACGCGGCAAGCTTCCTAAATCTTCATTTAAACCTAAGAAAAGCATCTCTACAAAACGGCCACTAGAGCTATTACATCTAGATTTATTTGGGCCAACTAGAGTAGCTTCCTTAGGAAATGCAAGGTATGGACTTGTCATCGTAGATGACTATTCAAGATTTACTTGGGTATTTTCATTGTGTAATAAAAATGAAGCTTTTGAAAACTTCACAATTTTTGTTAAGAAAGTACAAAATCTCTTAGGAACCACCATTGTCACTATTCGTAGTGATCATGGAGGTGAATTTGAGAATGAGTCTTTTGAGACATTTTGTGATGAAGTTGGTATTACTCACACCTTCTCTTTCCCTCGTGCACCTCCTCAAAATGGTGTAGTTGAGAGAAAGAATAGGACGCTAGTGGAGTGTGCTCGCACTATGCTTGATGATAGCCAACTTGGCCATCAATTTTGGGCGGAAGCGGTACACACCGCTTGCTATGTGTTTAATAGAATACTTTTGAGGCCCGGCACTAAACAAACTTGTTATGAATTGTTGTTTGGTAGGTTGCCTCAAGTTAAACATTTTCGTGTTTTCGGTTCGAAATGTTTTATTAAGAACACATATGGTTGTTTGGACAAATTCGATCCAAGATCCGATGAGGGGATCTTTGTTGGATACTCTACGCGTAGCAAAGCATACCGGATATTCAACAAACGAACCTCAACGATCGAGGAGTCGCTTCATGTCTCATTTAATGAAGGATTTGTTCCAACTAGAATTTCAAATGATAATGATTCTTTGGATGTTTTATGTGATTCGCTTGATAATTCTAAGTCTAATGATTCTATTGATTCTATTGAGACTAACCCAACTAATGAAGTTGTTGAGAATGTTCCTAGTGATCAAGGTATTCCCAAACGGCTTCATTCGGTTCGTGACCATCCCCATGAGCAAGTCATTGGCAATATCTATGATAGTGTCAAGACGAGATCGCAAGTTCACCACTTCGCAAATTGTGCCTTTGTCTCATCGATAGAGCCAAAGAATATTAATGAAGCATGCGAAGATAGCGCTTGGATCTTAGCCATGGAGGAGGAGCTCATTCAATTCGAGAGGAATGAGGTATGGGAGCTCGTTCCATTGCCATCGAAGAACCACACCGTCATAGGGACAAAGTGGATTTTCAAGAACAAAACCGACGAAAACCAAGTCGTCGTCCGGAACAAAGCTCGGTTAGTAGCTCAAGGCTATCGACAAGAGGAAGGTATTGATTTCGAAGAATCCTTCGCTCCGGTAGCTAGATTAGAATCAATTAGATTACTTTTGTCTTTTGCATGCCATAAGAATTTTAAACTATTTCAAATGGATGTTAAAAGTGCATTTTTAAACGGAGATGTAGTTGAGGAAGTTTACGTTTCTCAACCTCCGGGCTTCATAAATGAAAAATTTCCAAATCACGTTTTTAAACTAAAGAAAGCTCTTTATGGTTTGAGACAAGCTCCTCGAGCTTGGTATGATCGCCTAAAGAATTTTCTTTTGGATTTGAATTTTAAAATGGGCGAAGCCGATTCAACACTTTTTATTAAGCATGCGAATAATGATATATTATTAGTACAAATTTATGTTGATGATATCATTTTCGGTGCTACTAACTTCACTCTTTGCGAAGAGTTTTCTAATGTTATGAAGGAACAATTTGAGATGAGCCACATGGGCGAACTCAAATATTTCTTAGGTCTCCAAATTCGCCAAATGAACGATGCAATCTTCATCCACCAAACGAAGTACACGGTGGAGTTGCTAAAGCGATTTGGAATGGAGAATGCCTCCGGGAAAAAGACTCCGATGAGCACGACTACGCATCTTGACAATGATACGGGCGGTAAGGATGTAGACATTCGTCTATATCGAGGTATGATAGGTAGTTTGCTTTATCTTACCGCAAGTAGGCCCGATATTATGTTTGCCGTATGTATATGTGCTCGTTATCAGTCTCAACCTAAGGAGTCTCACTTAGTAGCGGTAAAGCGTATTTTTCGCTATCTAAGTTACACATTAGATTTTGGATTACTTTATCCGAGATCTAGCACATATGAGTTAGTCTCATATAGTGACGCTGATTATGCGGGATGCAAATCCGACAGGAAAAGTACTAGTGGCACTTGCCATTTTCTAGGAAATTCTCTTGTCTCTTGGTTTTCCAAGAAGCAAAATTCGGTTTCACTTTCAACCACCGAGGCGGAATATATTGCCGCCGGTGCCGCTTGTGCCCAGGTTCTTTGGATGAGACACACATTGAAGGATTTTGGTATTCATTGTGATACTAGCCCTATCATGGTGGATAACCAAAGTGCTATTTGTCTTTCAAAGAATCCGGTGCACCATTCCCGATCGAAACACATAGATGTCCGACACCATTTCTTAGATGATCATGTTGCTAAAAAGGACATCATTTTAGTGTACGTTGAAACCCAAAAGCAAATCGCCGATATTTTCACGAAACCCCTAAAGGAGGACTCCTTTGTGCGGTTGCGTCGAGAATTGGGGATTATGGGTGAATCCGAGATATAGGATTCATATTTCATTCAATTATCTTGCATGCTTCTATATTTCGCGTTATTTCAATCATGATAGATTTATAGAATTTTTGAGAATTTTATGTGATTTGTTTGAATTTATGATCGAAATCGTATCTCAATGTCTATTTAAGATTTCGACGTTTAATGGGGTAGTTTAGATGAGTATTGAGAGTTTTACGATATATCGTCCAAGTGTTTTGAGGAGAGAACTTGATTATCATTTTTTGGACTTTGTTAGTCGGTATCAGTTCAACCACCAACCGACTAGATGTTCATCTAGTCGGTTAGTAGAAGAACTTACACCGACTAACTCAAGCTTATTGAGTTTCCTTTCCATCTTGAACTCTTTAGTCGGTTCATGCTCAGTGACCGACCGACTAGATTGAGATCTAGTCGGTCAGTAAATGAACACAGACCGACTAAATCTTGTCAGTAACTCTTGGATTCAGCCACTGTTTGCAACTAGTCGGTTCAAGCTCATTGACCGACCAACTAGATCGTGATCTAGTCGGTCAGTGCTTGAACTGTGACCGACTAGTTGTGCCAGGGGCTGTTTGGTCTTTTGCGAAATCGACCGACTTAAACTCAGTTTAGTCGATCGATTTTCATTCTAATCGATCGAAATCTCTTCTCTCTCCGCTCAAAACCCCGACCTCCCTCGAAACCCTTCGACTTCCGATCGATCTCCGGCCATTTTTCCGGCCATCTCCATCGATCTCCTCCGTCGGCCCCTCATTCTAGGTGATCTCCTCTCCTCCTAGGGTTAGATTTCATTTCCTAGAGCTAGGGCTTGCTCGGGTTCTTAGGGTTCTTAGGGTTTGTTTATTTTTTTTCGGCTAGGGCTTCTTCGTTTGATCTCCTTGTCCCGTGTCTTGCTTCGACTATGGCAAGAACACGCATTCCGATCACTCCCTCTAGCCCCTCTCCGATGACCGTTGATCCAATCTCTTCGAGCATCCAACCCCTCCGAAGCGTAAAGCCAAGACCACCCATCCTTCGTCGTCTTCGCCTCCTCTCAAGAAGAAGAGGACGACGACCGCTAAACATAGAGGTCAACCGAAACCCAAACCCAAGCCTAAGCCCAAGGCCAAAATTCTTGCTTCTGCATCTTCGTTTCATACTCCTACCGATTCCGATACGGAGTATAACCCCGAGACTGAGACTCATAGGGAACCCACTCCTCCTAGTCATCCCGAGTCTAGCACCCACCCTCGTTCGTCTACTCGAAAGCCTAAGGGAAAGGGTCCGATGCCGGTGGGCGGTGTCGATATTTCCTTATGTCGCGATGACCCTTTGTGTCTCGCGGCGTATAACCGTATCGAACATTGCCCGCTGCTTCTGGAGCATTTCGTCCAGTTTAGCGACTTCATAGGGTTAGCTGATCTTCTGTCGTCGTCGGGTCTTCTCGATTACCTTCGATATGACCCGAAGGCGAATCCTCACCCCTACCCTAGATTAGTGAAGCTTTTCTATGCGAATAGGATCCGGGGTCAGTACGATCAGACCCACTCTGTTGAGACGACCGTTTTGGGGACTCCTATAGTCCTCACTGCGGAAATCTTAGGAGAGATTTTGGGTATCTCTTCGTCTGGCCTTCTTCCGTCTGATATTTCGATAGATGATATTTCTTCTCTTGATCAGGCTATGCTTTCAGAGATTTTCCATCAGATCCCTCCTGCCATGATTGGCGTGCCTTCTAAATCTTTCAAGCCTAATGCGTGGGTCCTCAATCTGATTCTGAAGTCGTGCTTGCTTCCCAAGTACGGCTCCTCATCTTTACCTTCCCAGCCATTTTTGAAGCTTATCTATGCGATCTTCATGGGGAGCTCGATTAATTGGGCTCGAATTATACTCGATAAGATTGACTCTTTCGAGTGTATTCGAAAGTCCAATAAATCAGCTCATATCCCATTCCCATGCATGTTGACCCTCGTGTTTCGTCATTTTCGTGTCACATTGCCTCGTGACGATGAGCGTCCCCTCGGTCCTCCCCTGAATGCGACGGCCGTCAAGAAATCTCTTGCGGCTCTTCGTCACGTTCAGAGGACGACACCTTCTGCGTCTGTCCCTGCCTCTGCCAGTGCCTCTGCCACTCCCGTTGCCACCCTTGATGATGTCCTACGGATACTTCGTCGTCACGAGTCCCGCTTGGCTCGTACCGAGGAGGTAGTCTGCCGTATGGCTCGTCAGATGGGTGTTGAGCTTCCTCCTTCCGTGTCTGAGGATGAGGAGTTTGATGAGATGGCTGAGGAGGACATTGAGGAGCTCTGTCGTGCTTCGACTCGTGCCCCCGAGGGCACTTCTGCTGGTGCTGCTGCTGCTGGTACTTCCTCTTCGGCTCCTGGAGTTGCCACCTCTTCCGGTGTTCCAGAGCCATCTGCTGCAGTTCTTCAGCCTTCTGAGCCTGCTGCTGACCCAGTTTCCGAGCCTGCTCATGTATTTGCTGCTGCTGCTTCTGTCGAGACTCATGCTGCTGTTGCGCCTGTTGCTGAGATCTCGACTCCTGCCCCGACGATTCCATCAGTTGAGACACCTCTTCTCCCTGCAGATCCTGAGTCCACTCCGTCGACTGGACCCACGGACGCTGCAGATCCTGCCTCCTCCTCGTGATCGTCTGTTCCGAGGACTCTCCACTGCATTCTGGATGATATATGTTTAGTGAGAGTGTTTTGGGTTAGGATGGGGTTCAGAGATGCTTTGATGTATTTTTTTTGTGCTTTCTGGTTGTCGGTGTTGGATTTTATGATGATGATGATGTATTTCTTTTTGATGATCTGTAGCGCTTGATATGATGTATCTCATATATTCGATGTGATATTTTTTGGATGTACTCATGTTGTCTCTATATATATATATGTTCATCATCGTTCACTTTGTCTTTTATTCGTTGAATATTCGTTGAATTCATTTTTTGGATGTACTCATGCAAATTTGAATATTCGTTGAATTCATTTGAAATGTTACTTCGTCGCTCGACGCATAAAAACTTGGTTAAATAGATTTAAATTCTATAATTGAATATTAACCAAGAATATTGAATATTGAAGAGTATGTTTCTTTATTCAAGAAATGAATAAACATTTGGTATTTTTGATGATTTTGCTTATCATTGATTTTTATTGATAATGGAAAATTTGGCACACCTTATTTTGATTTCCACAATTTTCCCTTGGTGTCAAGTTGGTCCATTGTCTTTGTCTACGACTCCCGATGTTGGATTTTACATTTCCTAATTGTTGTCGTTATATGCCCCCCATTTTTGGGATAATGCCAAAGGGGGAGAGATAATGATAATAAATAGCGCAAATGAAAATTTAACTCAATTTCCAAGAATCTAGTTTGATATGTTAGATTCAGGGGGAGTTAAGATACATATAAGGATTTTTCAAAATCAGATATTTCAAAAATCAATTCACTCTGTTTATCTTACTCGTCTGCTTGATACAATTCATTTATATTCATTTTGGAATTAACGTATCATCAATGCAGGGGGAGTAAGTATTTTACATTTGTATTATTATCCTTGATTATTATTTATGTTGGTTTGTCATCACCAAAAAGGGGGAGAATGTTGAATATTGGACTCCCCGGATTTGGTTTTGGATGATGAGCAAACATAAATAATTCATGAACTAACAATTTGTGAGCGCAGTATTGGAGATCGTCGCCAATTTCACGAGAATATTCAAAGCGACATCTCAACACTTCCAAAAGCTCATATTCATGCCTAAAGCTTCGTTGAAGCTCTTGCGACGCTTTGGAAAATATGAAGATTCAATCGAAGCTATTGAAGACCGTTTATTAAGGTTTTATTTATAGTCTTTTAGTTTCGATTGATAGAATGTTAAGCCTTGAGTATATCTTACGTTTCTATCTTCATTACGCTCATTTCGTAGCTCTAGGATTCTTGCACAAGTTCACTCTAACTTCCTCGAAGCGTCGCGCTTCGATTCGGACTTTGTTGTGCATGTTAGTTGGTACAAGAACAAGTACTGACCGACTAGATGGTGATCTAGTCGGTCGGCCACTGTTCTTGGACCGACTAGTTTCTGTCAGTTAATTTCTTGGACTTTACTGTTTACAGTTAGTCGGTCTACGTTGACTCACCGACCGACTAGTTTGTGAACTAGTCGGTCAGTGATGCTTCTTTGACCGACTAGTTGTGACTTACTGTTCACTCTAAAATTCTCCTAAGCTACTGTTTACCGTTAGTCGGTCTAAGAACGTTTGATGACCGACTAGTTGACAATCTAGTCGGTCAACTTTTGTTCTTGGACCGACTAAGTCAACTTGCCTTCAGACTATGTTGTTTTGCCTCTTAGTCGGTCTACGTTCATTGGATGACCGACTAGTTGTGAAACTAGTCGGTCAGACAGTGTTCTTGGACCGACTAGTTTTCTAGGTCTGAAATTCTATCTCTTCTCAGATCTGCTCTTAGTCGGTCCATGCTTTGTGACTGACCGACTAGTTGATGAACTAGTCGGTCAGTGATTGTTCTTTGACCGACTAATTCTCCCAGATTTCTTTCCGTTGGAGATTGACCTAACTTATGTTTTTGGGTTCCTATAAATACGAACCTAGGTCATTTCTATCTAAAATAGAGCTGCCATTAAGAGATTCATTGAGTTCTAAAGAGATAGCCATTCTCCCTCAAATCTAAAGCTCTCTTCCTCACAAGAAACCCATTCTCTCTCATTTCTAGATCTAGAGAGAAGCTTGTTCTTGGTGAGCTCTTCAAGCTATTGCTTGATCCAAGTCTCCAACTCTTCCCTAGGCACCCATTGCTGCTCATTTCCTTGGTGCTAGGGCTTGGTGACTTCATCTTCCTCAAATCCTTCATTCCACCTATTGGGTAAGAAAAACTCAAGGTATAGGATTTTGTGGTAAGAGTATTTATTTCATTTAAACTCTTTATATTGCTTATTGGCTCTCTCGGTTGTGAGAGAAGTTTGTGATCCCGGGTTGTGGGATTCACTTTGCCATTGCATGTATGATTTGATCTTGTGAAGGTTTTTCACAAGATATTCATAGTGGAAATCTTGAGTTAGGGTTTCTAACTCAAGTATCCGGAGGGGATCCGGGTGGTTGGGACGTAGGATCACCGGGAACAAGTCGGTGAGACTTGGGTGGATCCGAACCCATTAACATCGTTTGTTTGCTTTGTTAATTTCATTGTTGTCATTCAATTTAAGCTTCCGCAAATTGATTTGGTGGTTGTTTGCAATTTAATTTGGAATTATACGCCTTATTATTTTAAAGTACTATTCACCCCCCCTCTAGTACTTGTGCAGTAGCTGGTAGGGCATTACACACACCATAGAAATTTCTATGCTTGGTCTCATTGAAAATTTAATAGGTTTTTCTACAACTTCATCTCAGTGCTTATTTTTCGAAATTCGGACTGAAGCCCACAATTAATTGTTATTACAGACCCTGAAATCTGTCTGAAAAACAGACTAAACATGCTGCACCAAACAATTCACCATAAATCATTTAGTCAACATTTCTGCAGGAAATTTATAGGTGAATCCAGTACTACTATATCTTCAACTTTCATTTAGAGAGTTTTGTCAAATTCACAAGAGAAATGGTTGGAATGTGTTGATTTTTATGGCTATCCTAGCAATTCCAGCAAGCTGGAGTGTTTGGTTGAATATTGAATCTTGTGGTGATGTCACTTTTCCCTTCCATTATCCATGGATATTGTGCTACTTGAAGGAATGCTTAGTTATGCTTTTTTTACTAAATTTGATGATGTGACAATATTCATTTCTATGACGCCTACCACGTGTTTGTTGAAATGCCCCAATGAATGTGAAGTTAAAGAAAACATGAGAAATGAGATTATATGCTCTTGTAACAAAAACCCCATTATAAATTGATGATGTTGGGGACATGGATGGCATGTATACACTATTATACATGAATGTGTAATGTGATGTGATGGAGGACATGTCACGAGATTGCATGACCCAGGTTGCTATATGATGAGACGATGATTGAGGGCATAACACTTACGTGCATGACCCGTGTTGATGAAAGGAAGTTACTGAGCATGTACCATGCCATCATGATTCCTATAATAGAAATTATAATGCTTAATTGATGTTTGGAAATGTCTCAATCCCCTCCAAAAGGGGGTGAGCTACTAAAACGGGATTTTGGGGGGAAATTTGAGTAAATTGTGGATATGAGGCCTGGACTACGAAGGTGGGGGAGATGATGTGATATGTGATGATTATTTCCACTCGCCTTTATAGGGAGTGGAGGGGCATTGGCGTTTGTGACGATGTGGTTTCGGTGTGGAGAGGTATATGGTGGAGAGCATCACTCTTGCTACCGTCCAAGGAGGAGACGGAGATGCCCGGTGTACGGTGCCCGTGTCCACTGCACCGTGTGCCATACTTCCTCCAAACCTTTGGGATGAGACCCGTGAGGCAGGTCCCATGACGAGACAGGGTGAGAGGCCCGACGTACAGTGCCCGTGTCCACTGCATCGTGTGCAGTTTCCACCCCAAATCTTTGGGGTGAGGTCCAGATCCTGGTATCACACAGTTTACCCAAGTTTCTAACTAATTCAATTATTAAATAAAAGTTTTGCATGTTACTTCTTCTGCTTACAGCACTTCCATCTTCCCTTTTACCTGCTTTGCTTGTGAATCTGTATTATACCTCTGGCACTTGTACTTATTTTATTAGATAATGTTGCTTGAACTCTTGTATTATTATTCGTGCTAACCTTTTTCTTGTAGTAGCTCAACATCAGACCGTAGGTATGAACCCTTACTTAGCTGTTTACTTTTCGCCACATTGTTTAGTTTACACGTCTCATTTATCTTACTTTGCCTTGTGGTTGATAACCTTAGATTAGTGTTCCAAATCCAAATTTTTTCCTACTGGGCACGCATTGTCGTGCTCCTCCCCATTTTTCAAGTAGCATGGGTAGCTTGATTGGTGGTGACTTGGAGTTGGGCTTCAAGGGTAGCACTTAGTATGAGCTGTAGCTTTGTATTGTGACTTGGTTGTCTTGGGAGGTGGAGAGTGGCGGTGTATATGTAGTGATGCACCTGGACTATGTATATAAATGAAAGATGATATTTATAAAATGTTGTTGTTCTATGTTATTTATGAGGTTGTTTTGATATTATAGTGGAGCTTCACGTGTACTATCCCAGCATGTGCGCAGTAGCCTGCATGTTCTATTTCTCCTTTCACTCTCCTTTTCTCTTTCATCATCCCCCGCTCTTCAGGATTCTTGGAAAAAAATTTAAAATTCTGGGTATTCTGTGGATCGGGGCGTGACATAAACAAACACAAATACTTGTGCATAATCCCCTATTTGCAGTTAATCTATTGCCTACGCATATCATGAAGATCAATTAATAATGGATGACACTCAAAGATCAATGAAAGCAAGAAAAGTGGATTGGATGATCCAAGACGGTAATTGAAGCTCCTAGAAGACTTCAAGCTCGTACTTTGGAAAGAAGAGAGAGTTCTACAATGTAATGTTCTTTTTATCTTCTAGTATGTAGCTTAGAAGTAGAACTTTGATGGAGCACATATTCATCATCATTTCAGTCATAGGAAATCATTAGATCAATTTTCCTTTGACACCAATTCATATTTTCTTTAGAATGTGCAAAGTGTGATCTTAACAGTCGATTGCGGAACGTTTTACAGTCACATGTCTAAAAACAGTCGACTGTGTTTTGTTCTACAGTCGCCTGTTATGCACATATCTAATCAGTTGATTTTTGGGCTTCTAAGCTTTAACTCTATCAGGCGACTGTTGTACATTTCACAGGCGCCTGTCCAAGAGACAGTCGACTGTGATCTGTAAATCAGTCGCCTGTCTATCATCTGCCCAATGATCAGTCCATTTGATCTTTCCAGTCGACTGATGTTGTATTTACAGTCGCATGTCCAAGGACCAGTCTCCTGTAAATACTTCAACAGTCGCCTGTCCATGATTCTTCTCTGGAATATTTCTATTCTAGTGACAGTCGACTGATGTTGTATTTACAGTCGACTGTCCAATGGCACAGTCGACTGTCAATGCTTCAACAGTCGTCTGTCTGTGAACCTCTCTGCAGACTTAACTCTCTGGAAAATGTCAGGTTTTGTGACAGTCGCCTGTAGAAGGATTATAGTCGCCTGTTGGATTTACTGTCGACTGTCTTCTCTTCATCAGTCGCCTGTACTGTATTCCCAGACTTTCTCAGACTTTCTTAACTTACCCAGATTATGACCAGTCGCCTGTAGAAGGATATACAATCGCCTGTTGGTTTAACAATCGACTGTCTACTCATCATCAATCGACTATCCACGTGGTAAGTTACCGTTTGAATTCTCACATACCCTCTGACACAGTGCAGCAGTAGACTGTGTTTTATTCTACAGTCGACTGTCGCGTGTGCAGATTCTATCCGTTGGCTGTTTCATAACGGATTTCAAAGGGGCTTTTGGGGATTTTGTTTGACGGTTTAGGGAAACTATAAAGGCAGCCTTTACTGTTCCATTAAGAGATTACTTACTCGCACACTTACTCATTGATTCAAGCTTTCATTCTTTCAAGATCAAAGCTCTCAAAATCCTAAAGCCCTAGAATTCCTATCTTCAATCTCTTGCTCTCCAACCTAAAATCAAAGAGAAATCTTCTAGGCGTTTGGTGCAGTCAAGAGAAAGGGCTTACCTCTCTTCTAAGAGATTCTTTCAACACACAACACACTCTCCTTCAAGTTCTACTTCAAGGCATATGTGATTGTAAGTGTTGTTTATTTCAAATTTCATAACTTTCGTTATTTGATTTACTCTCGGGTTGTGAGAGTGGTTTACTTGCTTCCAAGTTGTGGGAGTCAAGGACAATCGAGTGTATTTCGATTTCACTTGTATGGTTGCTACAAGTTGGTTTTTAAGGAAACCTCTAGTTAGTGTTCTAACTTGAGTATCCGGTGGTATCCGGGTGAAAGGGACGTAGGATTATCGGGAACAAGTCGGGAAGTGACTTGGGTAATCCGAACCCTTGAAACATCCTTGCGTTTGCAGTGTTTCATTTTAGGGTTACTTTTATTCCGCATTATTTGTTGGTTATGAATTTAATTTGGTGTAACTATCTTTTTAAATTGCATAAACATTATTCAACCCCCTTCTAGTGTTTTCCACATAGCCAGGGACCTTACAATTGGTATCGGATAGCTGGTTTATAGCTATTGCATCCAACAACAACAACATTCCTCCACCGACTTCGTACAACAATTACGATCGTGATGGAGCATCTACAGTATTCGAATGACAATCAACGGTGCGTCCTCCGCGTTTCAATGGAACGAACTTCGGCTATTGGAAATGCCGAATGGAGACGTTCCTAAGGAGTGCATCCCTTTGGAGAACCCTCCACAAGGAATACCTCGAGTCTACCGAAGAGGATTTCGACAAATGGACGCCTTCTGAGAAATCCGCCGAAGTCAACAACGAAAAGACAACGAACACCATTCATTGTGCGTTGGACTGATTCGGGATATAAATTGCATATTTTCCCCCATTTCTGGGCATTTTATGTGTATATCACGTTATTTCGGCTTTAATACGGGCGTATTTGTGATATTGTGTAATATTGAAGCTTATTCGTATTTTATACATAAAATGGGGTTTTTATGGACTAATTTTTGCTCCCCTTATTTTTCAGATACTTCTGGGATTTTTCTGGATTTTCTGGAATTTTTCCAGAATTTTTTGGACCTCCTGTAACGGTCGCTTCCGGCTGCGCGTATTTCGTGTGTATTTTGCTCGGAATGTGTATTTTTGTTCTTTATTTATTATTATTTTTTTGTTTTCGGTAGGCCTAGCACGCGACTGAACCCCGTTTTCACAACCCTCTCGGAGGCGCGAGCGCCCCGGTATTTTCTTTGAAATTTTTGGACGCAACGGACCGATCTGCTTAACTCATTACAAAGTTATTAAATATTTTTTTCTTTATATAAAAATTTGAATTCCTTAAGGCTGCACGTTTTGTTTTTTTAAAAAAAAATCCTAACATTAATTATTTTTTTGTTTGACTAATTCATTACCAGTTTAATATTTTGAAGCTAAAGCTGATAGTTCTATTAATCTAATCCTTTAAATCAAAGGAAATCTAAATCTGTTTCTTTCCTAACCTATTAATGAGCTAAATAAATCTTAACTGATTCTAAACCACCCATTATCAAATCCCAACAGCACACACAATGCGTGGGCTCTTCCCATGATTTCTCTCGCACCCCCCCCCCCCCCCCCCCCCCTCTTCTATGTTATTATCCCTAGGGGGCAACCTCTATCTCCTCTCAACAGAAACAATAGGAGCGCCAGGCCTTCCTTCGTACACCCTCCCCTGTTAAATAGAAACCTAAGCTAATCCCCTACACTCAGGCCTATTTCTCTTTCTCCTACGCCCTAGTCTACACGAGAACCCCAGGAGCAATCCCCCGGCCTTTTTCGTCAACACTCAGTCGACACATCCCCTCCCTACCACCGGTTCTCTCTCTCTCTCTCACCCCATTCCTCCCTCTCGCGAGTGCCCAGTCTTGCCATAGCAAGCCACGCCGACGCTCCACCGCGCGTCACTCTTCTGCGAGCGCAACACGCCTCTCTGTGCGCCGTTTCATTGTCCTGGCGACTCGTTGCCACCGTTTCCAGATCTCGACGTCGCTGTGCCTTCTCGCGCCGTACCGCGACACTTCCGATGTGCCCCGACGAGGCCGTACCATTTCCAGATCGCCGTCCGCCATCTGCAACCAAACGTCGAACCAAAAACGTGAGTTGCTATTAATGGCATTATACGCATGCAGATAAGTTTGGCACTGTTATTATATATGAATGTATTAATATGGATATTAGCAGTACATCACAAGGTAAGATGGAAGTATTAATTAGGATGTTAATAATAAATATTAGTTTAGTTGGACTTCATGGTAGCAAGTATTTATATATATTAAAACTGTTAGAATGTGTTAAATATAATGTTTTAACTATAGGTATATTGCGAATGTTATATTGTTATAACCAATGATAATGTTATTATTATAGTAGTATGGTATTATTGTTAGTTAGTTAATTTATTAGTGATAGCAGTAAGTTCTTTTTTTACAACATAAGTTAGCTAGTTAGGCCAGTATAAATTATTTATAACTCTATAGATATATGGTAGATTTTTATAGTAATATGACTAGTTAAATTCTTCAGCTTATGTTTTTATAAATCTTATGACGCAGAGATGGTTACGCCTTCCGTGCGACCACACCGTAGTTCTTAAGGTTGTGACAGAAAACCCCGAGGCACGTGTCGCCGTTTGGGGATGTACACGTGCGTCGCCATACACACGTGTTTTTACCCGACGTCGCCGCCGTCGTGAAGATCCGTTGCGCTACCCGCAACGGGAAGGAGATCGCTGTTAACTCGCTGATTTCGCGCCATCGCCCCGCTGTCCAGAGGTACCTCGTTGCACTACCCGCAGTCGAGGAGTTCCAAACGACGCCGACGTTTCACCGTTCAGACCCGACTTCCGCTTGTTGGACGACATCACGAGGTTGGTTTCCCTAACGAGTAGTAAAACCCACACTGTAGCTAACCAAAACCTAAACTAAAATTGGTCAACTTGAACTAAATTTATTTTCAGCACCTGTAAAATGATTGCCCACCGTAGGAAGATCGACGAACGGACTATTTTCTGTGCACATAGGGTAGACGTCGATCTAGGTTGAACGAAACACCAAAATGTGAATTTTGACGAATAGGGTAGTCCCGCCAATCTAGAAACAAACCCTAATAGGACTTATTGAAAATCGCGACCTGACATCGTCGCCGTGGCCCCTTTTCAGACGGACTACCGCGGACGCGACGACTGGACGAGACGCCCCGGACAGACGACACACTCGCCACCGCAGGCAAGTGTACCCACTTGCGTTTTTGACCGTGCTTTGGTCTTAGATTGCTAGAACTGTTAGACTGTGAATGTATAGAACCGGACGTGAAATGATAGCGTTCGGGACGCCCCTGACGACTTAGACTTTACGACGAAGTCTAAGCTCGACAAACAATAACTTTTGACACAGTAGGGCTATCTTGTGTGTGCGTGCGTGTGGACACCCTAGAATAACAATTCCTTACACTTGTCTTGTCATGTCCCTGTTACACAAAAAGCCTGCGGGCGTTTCGGATGCTCTCTATGCGAGAGTGATCCCCGTGACTGTTATACAAAAAGCCTGCGGGCGTTTCGGATGCTTTCCCTAGCGGAAGTGATCCCCGTGATACAAAAAGCCTGCGGGCGTTTCGGATGCTCTCCATGCGAGAGTGATCCCCGTGATACACAGCCTGCGGGCAATAAGGCACTCTCCAAGCTAGAGAGAGTGATCCCTTGTACGGATACACAGCCTGCGGGCAATAGGGCACTCTCCAAGCTAGAGAGAGTGATCCCTTGTACGGATACACAGCCTGCGGGCAATAGGGCACTCGCCAAGCTAGAGCGAATGATCCCTTGTACTGTTGTCTTGTCTTGTCTTCCTTGGGGTTTGGGGTTGGGTTGAGCGTGCGCACGGCAAGAGGGTCTGATCCCCCTCGAACCGTAAGGCGTGAACCCTTTCGTGTCTCACTTGTCATGTCTTGTCTTGTCCCGTCATGTCCCGTCTGGTCTTGACACCTGTAGGTTAGTCCCGTAGTTGGTAGCACACGCTACGACTACTACCTGTCCCGTTTTACTTTCTTGCTGCGCTACTTCCTGTTGTGTTACTCTGTTAAAACCACAGCATGCTAATCAACCAGTAAACTGTTGTGAAATAGAACCTCAGTATGTTAATCAACCAGTAAACCGTTGTTTAAAGTTCGGTACACTTGCAGTTTGGTCTGCCCCTTTTTGTAGACCTTACCTGATGTACAGTTCCTTCTTTTGGTGCTGTGCGTCAGGTGCTCAGTCAGAGTTCGTGGACGAGGCAGATTCACTGGAGTACGAGGAGCCGAGGACGTCGACCCAGAGTACGTGCCCGAAGAGGACCAGACCTAGAGGTCTTTTTTTAGTCGCCACTTTCCGAGGTTACTGCTTTTAGGTTTGTTTTTAAATATTTCGTCGCCATGCTTAGGCTTCCTTTTAGAATTTGTACTCGTTGGATATTACATCTCTTATTTTTAATGAATGCCACTTTCTTTCTGTACTTCCTATTGTTTCGAGCTTTATTAATGCAAGAACCTGAAAATCTTTTAAAATGGTACCCCTACAGACGCTTATTGGGTCTGAGCTTCTCAGCTCTGGCCTAAGCGGGCCTTAGTCACGCTTCGCCTCCGTCCATTTTGGGAAGCAGGGTGTAACAGGTTTTAGTGGTGGCCCATGCAGGTCATGCAAAAGTTCGGAACAATAAGAGTACTGCATTCATTTAATATCCATGTACAAGTCTAAATTAGGTTTCCCAGTCCTAGATGGTAGGAAGACATAGATAGACACCCAAGTTTGATAGTCTGATGCTTTGGTTAAGATTTAGTCATCCTCATCCTAGGATACCTTAGTGGCCACTTGACTCTGACCGTGTTAGTTTTCTAGAGCCCTTCTCTCTTAGTCGTTCGCTCGGGCTCATCGACGTCGGGCCCAGTAGAATGTAACCTTGATTCTCTTAGGAACCTTCCCTTTTAGATCCTGAATATAGTCTAGCTCATTAGGAAGTCTTAGAGCTGAGTTATCCTAATCTTTAGACGGCCCGATAACTAGAACCCCTGACTTCTAACGTCTTCCTGATCATTACACTTTTGTGTTATCGGCCGTAGAGTTCCATCGTAGTTTTCATGAATCATATCCTAAGTGTATCCATCATGCGATTATTTTCCTTTCTCCTGATTCCCGTGATCGTTTCCTGACGATTATCGTTGATCCTTCAAATCTTTCCCTTTGCCAATTCTGCTTCCTCTAAAAGTATTTTCGAAATTCCTTATTAAGTTCATCGCTCAGCTTAATTTCTTTGAAAACCACTTTATTATATATTTAAAATTTCTTGTTTTTTCGGTTGAGTTAAAATTCTTTCACTGATTTTGAAACCTTCTTGGTCGTAAATTTTAAGTTACTATCTCGTACTTATTTTCGAATCGGTATCTTTCGTCTTTCAGTTTTAAAAATTTGTTACCATTTTGAAAATTCAATATATCATTTTTCTAAACTACGAAATTTATTTATTATTTTTTTCCACTTACCGTACGTACTTTTAGAATACTTTCTAAGCTAAATAGAGAGCTTCAATTTATATATATATATATATATATCAATCGTTCTTCGTGCTCATACTTCAAAAGAATTTTTGTATAAACAAATTTTTCGTTGCAAAACAATCACTATTTCACCCTCCTCTTTTTCCTTCGTCTAACTCTTTTTCCGAGTTGCAATATTTTCTACCATCTGTTTGCTATTTCTACTTTTTTATAAGTATAAAGTATATGATACCATATTTTACACGTAATTCTTCTTTCATCTATTTTATTATTCTGAGCAATATCTTAGTTCCATCCAACCATTTATCTCCTTATCCTCGCCTTATCCAAACTTGTTTTTTTTCTCTTTTCGATCTTGTTCCTTTTCGCTTTTAGTTTCGGCTTCCTTCCTATTTTTAAGACATTAGTGCTCGTCGTTGCCTGTGGCAACTCTAGTTTAGTAGTGGGCCCTTTGGTTTGTGATGTCGTCGTGGTGCATGAGTATAGGTAGAGTGTGTAGACCTGTAGGAGTGTGTTACCTTTAGGATCTTGATGATTGTCTCTTGTGTCTTGTATGTATACTCAGTGTTAACCGTGATATACATATGGAGTTGTCTGAATGATGGTATTCATATAGGTATGGATAGTGTTATAGCATGCAATTCCTTAGACTTAGTCTTTCGTACTATTGAATAGCTTATCTTGGCTGCATGTGATTGTATCAAAACTTTTGTTTTCTTTTAAACCAAATCTTTAAAGTTTTCGAAACTAGCTCACAAGATCACAAATCACTTATCCTCCCCATCCATTACCACAACTCCATACGTTTTTTTCTTTTTCCAAATGTTGTTAAAAAACATTTCATTGCCCTTAAGTTTTCCTTCCTCTTCTCTCTTCTTTCTCTCTTCGAAATGTTATGTTTATTGTTGTTATATTTGGGACTAGCTATTATCGTTATAGGATTTTGTTTGCGGGTAGGCTCAGGGTGAGACGAGTTTTTTTTATTATAGCAATGATTAATTGATTTTGGAACACAAGGATGTTGGATTAGAATTTCTTTCGGCTATAAAGAGTGAGTTGTCCAAGACTTATTTATAATACCGATGTGTGACGGACTCAATAGAGAATTCTGGTTGAATGAGATTATATGCGAGAAGATGAGAACTGTCAAATTTGAGGCTTAGTCGAATGGTAGATAGGGATGGCTACAGAGTATGATAGGAGTTAGGGTGATCATGAGATTGAGTAGAGCTTTTATTAGCATCGAGACTTGATTGTTGAGTTGACGTGAGAAGACGTTGGGTGTAACACGACATGTTGATACGAATAAATGGTTAGGTAGACGGATTTGGTATGATTAAGAGATTAGATGATAGGGGTAAGGATAGTTGTGGCTTGATGGTTCAGAAATTATGGAGAATGAATTTATGGAGTTAATATGTGGAGAATATATTGGGGACGTGATGATTGTTGAATTGTAGACAGTAATGTGGATTTATAGTTAAGCGTTTGGGTGTGATTCTAGTTGTAGCATTAGCCACTGGAGAGACGGGTTATGATGGATTATTTGATGTTGAAGTTATAGGATTAGAGATAATTGTGTGGAAGATGGGAATTATAGGCTTAAGTGTTTATAGATATTATTATTATTATTATTATAAGTGATTCCGAGGGCGGAATCATTTTTAAGGTGGGTAGAATGTAACGATCGCTTCTGGCTGCGCGTATTTCGTGTGTATTTTGCTCGGAATGTGTATTTTTGTTCTTTTTTTTTCGGTAGGCCTAGCACGCGACTGAACCCCGTTTTCACAACCCTCTCGGAGGCGCGAGCGCCCCGGTATTTTCTTTGAAATTTTTGGACGCCAACAGACCGATCTGCTTAACTCATTACAAAGTTATTAAATATTTTTTTTCTTTATATAAAAATTTGAATTCCTTAAGGCTGCACGTTTTGTTTTTTTTAAAAAAAAATCCTAACATTAATTATTTTTTTGTTTGACTAATTCATTACCAGTTTAATATTTTGAAGCTAAAGCTGATAGTTCTATTAATCTAATCCTTTAAATCAAAGGAAATCTAAATCTGTTTCTTTCCTAACCTATTAATGAGCTAAACAAATCTTAACTGATTCTAAACCACCCATTATCAAATCCCAACAGCACACACAATGCGTGGGCTCTTCCCACGATTTCTCTCGCACCCCCCCCCTTCTATGTTATTATCCCTAGGGGGCAACCTCTATCTCCTCTCAACAGAAACAATAGGAGCGCCAGGCCTTCCTTCGTACACCCTCCCCTGTTAAATAGAAACCTAAGCTAATCCCCTACACTCAGGCCTATTTCTCTTTCTCCTACGCCCTAGTCTACACGAGAACCCTAGGAGCAATCCCCCGGCCATTTTCGTCAACACTCAGTCGACACATCCCCTCCCTACCACCGGTTCTCTGTCTCTCTCACCCCATTCCTCCCTCTCGCGAGTGCCCAGTCTTGCCATAGCAAGCCGCGCCGACGCTCCACCGCGCGTCACTCTTCTGCGAGCGCAACACGCCTCTCTGTGCGCCGTTTCATTGTCCTGGCGACTCGTTGCCAACGTTTCCAGATCTCGACGTCGCCGTGCCTTCTCGCGCCGTACCGCGACACTTCCGACGTGCCCCGACGAGGCCGTACCATTTCCAGATCGCCGTCCGCCATCTACAACCAAACGTCGAACCAAAAACGTGAGTTGCTATTAATGGCATTATACGCATGCAAATAAGTTTGGCACTGTTATTATATATGAATGTATTAATATGGATATTAGCAGTACATCACAAGGTAAGATGGAAGTATTAATTAGGATGTTAATAATAAATATTAGTTTAGTTGGATTTCATGGTAGCAAGTATTTATATATATTAAAACTGTTAGAATGTGTTAAATATAATGTTTTAACTATAGGTATATTGCGAATGTTATGTTGGTATAACCAATGATAATGTTATTATTATAGTAGTATGGTATTATTGTTAGTTAGTTAATTTATTAGTGATAGCAGTAAGTTCTTTTTTTACAACATAAGTTAGCTAGTTAGGCCAGTATAAATTATTTATAACTCTATAGATATATGGTAGATTTTTATAGTAATATGACTAGTTAAATTCTTCAGCTTATGTTTTTATAAATCTTATGACGCAGAGATGGTTACGCCTTCCGTGCGACCACACCGTAGTTCTTAAGGTTGTGACAGAAAACCCCGAGGCACGTGTCGCCGTTTGGGGATGTACACGTGCGTCGCCAAACACACGTGTTTTTACCCGACGTCGCCGCCGTCGTGAAGATCCGTTGTGCTACCCGCAACAGGAAGGAGATCGCTGTTAACTCGCTGATTTCGTGCCATCGCCCCGCTGTCCAGAGGTACCTCGTTGCACTACCCGCAGTCGAGGAGTTCCAAACGACGCCGACGTTTCACCGTTCAGACCCGACTTCCGCTTGTTGGACGACATCACGAGGTTGGTTTCCCTAACGAGTAGTAAAACCCACACTGTAGCTAACCAAAACCTAAACTAAAATTGGTCAACTTGAACTAAATTTATTTTCAGCACCTGTAAAATGATTGCCCACCGTAGGAAGATCGACGAACGGACTATTTTCTGTGCACATAGGGTAGACGTCGATCTAGGTTGAACGAAACACCAAAATGTGAATTTTGACGAATAGGGTAGTCCTGCCAATCTAGAAACAAACCCTAATAGGACTTATTGAAAATCGCGACCTGACATCGTCGCCGTGGCCCCTTTTCAAACGGACTACCGCGGACTCGACGACTGGACGAGACGCCCCGGACAGACGACACACTCGCCACCGCAGGCAAGTGTACCCACTTGCGTTTTTGACCGTGCTTTGGTCTTAGATTGCTAGAACTGTTAGACTGTGAATGTATAGAACCGGACGTGAAATGATAGTGTTCGGGACGCCCCTGACGACTTAGACTTGACGACGAAGTCTAAGCTCGACAAACAATAACTTTTGACACCGTAGGGCTATCTTGTGTGTGCGTGCGTGTGGACACCCTAGAATAACAATTCCTTACACTTGTCATGTCATGTCCCTGTTACACAAAAAGCCTGCGAGCGTTTCGGATGCTCTCTATGCGAGAGTGATACCTGTGACTGTTATACAAAAAGCCTGCGGGTGTTTCGGATGCTTTCCCTAGCGGAAGTGATCCCCGTGATACAAAAAGCCTGCGGGCGTTTCGGATGCTCTCCATGTGAGAGTGATCCCCGTGATACACAGCCTGCGGGCAATAGGGCACTCTCCAAGCTAGAGAGAGTGATCCTTTGTACGGATACACAGCATGCGGGCAATAGGGCACTCTCCAAGCTAGAGAGAGTGATCCCTTGTACGGATACACAGGCTGCGAGCAATAGGGCACTCGCCAAGCTAGAGCGAATGATCCCTTGTACTGTTGTCTTGTCTTGTCTTCCTTGGGGTTTGGGTTTGGGTTGAGCGTGCGCACGGAAAGAGGGTCTGATCCCCCTCGAACCGTAAGTCGTGAACCCTTTCGTGTCTCACTTGTCCTGTCTTGTCTTGTCCCGTCATGTCCCGTCTGGTCTTGACACCTGTAGGTTAGTGTCACGCCCTGCTTCCCAAAAATGTGGAGGCGAGACGTGAGAAGGTCCGCACAAACTTGAAGCTGTGAAGCTCCAAGTCTGATAAGCGTAAAAAACACTTATTATGGCAAGTCCTTGCAAAGCGAAGTGAAACAACAATAATAATAAGGAAATGAGACGACATTTTATTGAATCTCCAAATGTCCATAAACAAATTACAATATCGCAGAAAAGCCACCAGGCTAAAGGTAAAAGAGTCTAAGGCCCAACATGGCCAACAAAGAATAACATACATACAAGGGTGCCACGTACCGACAACTAACATGAATCCTAAAACATAAAGGGAAAACTCAACAAGTCACCGGTGTCCACAAGACTCCTCCTCAGCAAACACAACGTCCTCTGCAACAAGCTCTGGCTCGGCAACTAACATGCGACACCCAAAGAGAAAGGGGCACATGTCAGCAAGTCTGAAAAGACTTGATCAAGGAAACTGAAAGGAAGGTAAACTAGCAACCTAGCAGTTATAGTATGCATGACATGGCAGTTATAACATGAGTGCACAAGCAAGACATGTTGAGACAATAAGTACAAGAGAACAATCATCGGGACAAGACAAGAGTAGCCAAGCTACTAACAATCTCAATCAATTCACTATTCACGTTGTTTGTAGATGTTTACGCCTTACAGTTGAATGGTTTCACATTCGCTGATTGGCCGCTTAACAACTACCCCAAAACCCAGAGTTTACGCCTTACCACTGCAGTTGCTGATCGGGCAGACTCCCAGTTGATTGGTCGCTTAACTCTTACCCCCAATACCCACACGTAATGGAGCCAGGGTCCCCGCACATGAGCTCAGCTAGTGAGCCTGGGGTTGCCCCGCACATGAGCTCACATTCTTAAACATTTGGCGTAGGGGTGCACCTAGCCGGAGACAAGCAATTCGGGCATTGGCTATCAACCAACACATGGCCCGCTTCTGGAACACGAGCCAGGAACACAAGCATTGTAGCGAAGCTACGCATTCACAGAAGTACTTAGGATGCAATGACATGACAATTAATTTGTGTACCGTTAATGGAAAGTAAACATGACATGGTAAAATGCGATGACATGAACAATATTCGCGTATCGATAATTGTAACTAAACATGACATACAAGCATGATAAGGGTGACGGACCAAGCTTCGTTGTCAAGCTAGGTCAATGGCGTCTAGACGGCTATCCTTTCACCGTCTAGTCTCTTTTACGCTTAAAACAAGGAAATGGCCTAAGACACGGCCCAAATCAAGAGATGCAAGTTTCACTTGCCTAGCACCGAGGAAGATGATCACGAAGGTTCGTCTCACGAACTCTAATCTACGGGGAAGGGAATCGCTGTCATGGAGAAACAATTATCAAACAACATCCATTATTATTAGGGTTTCACAAATCATAATGGGGGTTAAGAGAATATTAAAGGAAGAACACTACCCGAATGGAAGCGGAAGATCAAAGCCGAGCAACCACGGCAACGGATGAACGATCCGGGAGAACTACCACTCAGATCTGGAAATGAGGGAAAACCTGGAGAAATGGGTTTGGATGAGGCTTTTGGGGGATTTGATGAGGGTTTGAGGTTGAGGAGAGGTAGGATATGTGAAATGAGGGTTTGGATGATGATGGATGAGCTTGGGATGAAGGAGGAAGGGTTTGGGGATGAAGGGGGATGATTTGGGGAAGGAGGAGGTTCAAGAGAAGAGAGGGAAGAGAAGAAAATGATTGGGGGTTTATATAGAAAATCGTGTGGCGGCTAGGGCAAACTAGGGTTTCCTGGGCTGATTAGTCGGTCAAGGAAGGATTGGTGACCGACTAGTTGAGGATCTAGTCGGTCGGTCGTTCAACATGGACCGACTAAGAGTAAACAGTAGCTCGCTCAGGAAAACTGGACTATGAGTTAGTCGGTCTGAGAAGGATTCCTGACCGACTAGTTTAGCATCTAGTCGGTCGATGGTTGTTCTTAGACCGACTAAGAGTAAACAGTAACTCCTGAATAATTGATTGAATGAACTAGTCGGTTCCAGTTGATTTCCTGACCGACTAAATTGGAACCTAGTCGGTCGGTCGATCTTCTTGAACCGACTAACATGCACGAAAAGTGTCGATTCGAAGCGCGAAGCTTCGGGAAGATTTCTATGGCTTCTAGGATCGATTTATACTCTAAGATATGATCGATATGAAGCTCGTCACGAGTGACTTACTCCGAGTTCAATGATTCTAAGGAAGAAGCTAGAAGATCGCATGAAAAGGAATGAAAACGAAAGCTAGGAAATCTCAACGAGATGAATGAAAGTGAGAACTATGGAAATGGAAACCACACAAGGAGAGAACCCACCATCGCAAGCAAAACACACTGATAATCCAATCATACAAAAACCAGTCGTTACAGTTAGTCCCGTAGTTGGTAGCACACGCTACGACTACTACCTGTCCCGTTTTACTTTCTTGCTGCGCTACTTCCTGTTGTGTTACTCTGTTAAAACCACAGCATGCTAATCAACCAGTAAACTGTTATGAAATAGAACCTCAACATGTTAATCAACCAGTAAACCGTTGTTTAAAGTTCGGTACACTTACAGTTCCTTCTTTTGGTGTTGTGCGTCAGGTGCTCAGTCAGAGTTCATGGATGAGGCAGATTCACTGGAGTACGAGGAGCCGAGGACGTCGACCCAGAGTACGTGCCCAACGAGGACCAGACCTAGAGGTCTTTTTTTAGTCGCCACTTTCCGAGGTTACTGCTTTTAGGTTTGTTTTTAAATATTTCGTCGCCATGCTTAGGCTTCCTTTTAGAATTTGTACTCGTTGGATATTACATCTCTTATTTTTAATGAATGCCACTTTCTTTCTGTACTTCCTATTGTTTCGAGCTTTATTTATGCAAGAACCTGAAAATCTTTTAAAATGGTACCCCTACAGACATTTATTGGGTCCGAGCTTCTCAGCTCTGGCCTAAGCGGGCCTTAGTCACGCTTCGCCTCCGTCCATTTTGGGAAGCGGGGCGTGATACCTCCTAGCTATTTTTGGGGAATTTTTGAAGGCTAAGAAGCATTTCTGTAATTCTGAGAAAAGAAAATAAAAAATAAAAAAACAAAAAAAGCCCAGATGCGGGCCGCTGCTTCGCATATTTAAAAAAAAATTTTAATAGCGGACCGGCCCAGCTGGGCCGGCCCGCTCTCTGCTACGCAGGCAAACAAGCAGGCCGCCGCTGCTTACTTTATTAAAATATATATATATATATAATCACCAGCGGGTGCCCACTCGAATTTTCGAGCGGGGAAGGCCCACTCCGCTGAATTAAAGCGCAGGCGCGCGGGGTTAAGTTCCAAGCAGGTCAGGTGCTCGAAAACCCGACCCGCAATGCTGTTATGGGGCCTCGAATGCGAAAATTAGAGGCAGTTCGGCTGTTTGTTTTTTCTTGCTGTTTTTTGGGTTTCTTCTTCCCCATTAGAGCTAGGGCTAGGGCTTGGAGGGGAGGAGGCCATGGGAGCTTGGAGAAGCTTGGAGGAGGAGCAAATTGGAAGAGGTTAGGGCTCACTTGAGGAGATCTTGGTGAAATCTATCCTCTCCCCCTTTGTATTTTGATATCTCTCTTTTGTAATAGACTTGGGTTAATTTTGAATGAAGTAATCTCATGTTTAGTATGATTGAGTAGTGTTAATTTGCTTGGGTTGTGATTCATTGGGTTGATTGTTAATTTTAGCACTGATTTCCTCTTGCCTATTTTCATGCTAATCTTGGACGTGTAATTAGGGCACAGTTTTATTGGCTAAGTCCCGAGAGGGCAATTTGAGAAAAATCCATGTTCGTATATTGATTAGTGCTATGTGATGCATCCATGCGTATTGCAAATTATCGTGTTCATGAAAGCTAAATTTTCCGATTGGGCTTCCTAAGCCAGATGACCGATTGAGTTATATGCGGGTAATTAGAGCTTGATTAACGCCAATTCCAGTGAACCCACAACCCATGATCTCTCGCCTTGCCATCCTAAATCCCATTTGGTTCTCTAACCCTGCCCACTTAGGATAGATTTTTGGTTTCACCACATTTTTTCCCACACTCATCCACCGTTAATTGAGGTTGTTGTTTCACGCTATTTCCTTTCTTTATCAATCAACTTTGTGAATATAGAACGACTTGTCCCTGTGATCCGACCTGATACTCACCGGTTATTTTTATTGCATTGACACTCCTACGCTTGGGGGTGGGAGGCGTGCACTTGCGCATCCTTTCGTGTCAACCAATTGGCACCGTTGCCGGGGACAACGGTTTCTATTATTAGCAATTTTTAATTGATTTTGAAATCTTTAGTGTGATACTTTGATCTCTTAGTGTGGGTCTTTCCTATTTATTTATTTTCCACTTATTGATTCTTTTGGTTGTTTGTTTTCATTTTCGATAAAAAATTTTTAAAAAATGACATCATCTTCAAATTTTTCCGACGTTGATTTGGAGGATATCCCACTTCCGCCATATTTTCATGGTTCGGAGTGGGAGAACCCTCATTTACATATTAAAAAATTTGAAGAATAGATGTATGCATGTCTTGGTGGGAATATTAGCGATGATTGCATATACTTTAGATTTTTTCCCTCTTCTTTACAGGATGATGCTAGATTATGGTTTGATTCATTGTCTCTCGAATCACATTTTACTTGGTTGTCATTTCAGGCTGAATTTCTCCGTGTGTTTTTGCCTATCTTTTTGGAGCAGGTACAGAGGCGGCAGGCCATAGAGCAGCATATAGCGAGCTTTGCCCAAGCTGAATGGGAGGCCTACCATCAGGCTTGGCGGAGGTTCACTGATTTGGTGCTTACGTGCCCACACCAGAGCTTTCACGAGGATCATCTCCTATAGATCTTCTACACAGGATTATCGCCATCTGGGCGGGATTTTTTACAGATGAGTTGCGGTGGGGTGTTCTTTGATTATTCGACCGAGGATTCATGGTGTTACCTGAGGGACCTTGCAGAGTATGAGGAGACAGTCCAGCAGGTCCAGGACCAGCCTGAGGAGCCAGCTGAGGGCTCATTCCATTGCGGCCCTACAGAGGAACATGCAAAACATGATGATGGGGCACATTGGAGCCAAGTAGAGGAAGCTGAATGTCCATATTTTGAGGAGTCAGAGGAGATGGATGATGGAGTGCGTGTCAACCACGACGGTGACACGATGCATTTTCATTGTGAGGTTGAGGATGAAGTGGATGTCCATGATGGTCGAGAGTAGAATGAGGACACCATGGGGCCTGAGCCACAATCCACTTCAGAGTTAGCTTCACAGGTTGAGGCGTTGAGTACTTAGGGAGGACGACTGAGACGAACTATTTCTGGGATGACGAGGATGATGCGTGCTTGGATTTGCCCGAGACGAGTCTACCTCCAGTCATATCATAGATGTCACTTCCCTCGCCTCAGGATGCGCACTTGCCAATCATCGAGGAGGTTCATCAGGATCAGTTACCAGTTGTGGAGAGTGCCGCAGAGATTGTCGATGTTGACGTCGAGGAAGAGGATAGCGACGGGGATTGCGACATGGTATATATTGAGCCCGAGCTCCCTCCTACTCCAGTTTTCTCTCTGCAGTCACTTCCACCCCCTCCTGAGACAGAGTGTCATGCCACACCTAGCGCCATTATTCAGGGAAGTTTCCACCATATCATGCCTTGCATTTCTGAATCCTAATTTGCAATTTCGCATATTTTTGATTCAGATTGTCGTCGTTTACATTTAAATTCTTTTTCTGACGACCCATTTTGGAATGCATTTGTTGCAAGGCATGAGGACATGGCTTGGATTGATGCAACTCGTCTCCCACATGATCCATATTATCCAAAGGGAAAGCTTGGATTTGCATTGCTGGAATCCAAGGAGGCCGGTGGAGGCCTAGCTCTAAGGACGCTCGCGGAGGAGGGTAAGGATATGATCGAGCAGTTGCCACCACCGTTAAACATTCGAGATCCGTCTTTTGCAACGGTGTGTTCTTTCCAATAGTGTAAATAAATAAATGTTTTATTTTAGTGTTCTCGTATGCTTTTCTTTCTTTTTTTGGATCTTTTGCTGAGATCTAATACTCTCCCAACATTGCGGACAATGTTTATTTTAAGTTGGGGGGAGAGTATTAGAATCTTTAGATTGTTAGGATTTTGGTGTTAAATTTTTTTTGGAGATACATCCATCTTGCTCTCATCCAATGATTTTCATTGCATATCATATTTTGGCCTCCTTGTCCATACGTCGCTTGCTTTGTGCGTAGTCCCTACATGCTTTAATGCCATGCAATTTTTTCAGATTATCATTTTGGTATCAATTTCTTGATGTAGGATTGGCATGTTTCATTTCTTTTCCAATTTGGAGTCAAATGCTAATATGCCATGTATGAAACTACTTTATACATCGTGATATCTCTTTGAAACAATTTGGGAAAAGTTTGGGTAAGCGATTTCTTGTTGGGATGAATGGTGTAGTTTTTGGTTGGATTGGGTTTGGTCAATTGTTATACTTTGTTTTCTTCTAAGGAATGGGTGGATGAGTTGCTAATTCATGTTGAGAATGAGAATGAGAGTTAATATAGGTGAATGTTTCTTTCTAATCGAATCGAGTAGCCGGTGCCCCACGAAACATTGGGGAGGACACCAAAGATGATATTTAGGAGATGATTCCACCCCTTTCCCTATATAGCATTATCGCGTGTAGGCAAAAGGTGGCCGTGTTTGTATTTCATAGCGTTATCGCGTGAATGCAAAACAAAAACATACAAAATCCAAAAACATACAAAAAAGAGAGAAAAAAAGAAAAAGAAAAAAGAATGAATAAGCAACATGAGTGATGAAATCTCATCTCCCACACCTTAGAAGAAATTTCTTTTGTTTTGGCCATTTCCTTGAAGATTGGTACTCATGACATCGTGATATTTCCCGATATTTGTGATACGGTGCTTATTACCTCACTTTTCTTTGAATTGGATTGAGGGGAGTGTCATTTGTTGTTTACTTTCATACATTGGGTATATTGGCTTTGAAATCATTTGGAAATACCATTTTGGAGTATGCCATGACGGTATCTTAAGTTGGTGCATGTTTTCAATTGTATCCGAATTTTTCGCATATTTTGCGAGGGACTAGCAAAACGCTAGTTGGGGGGTGTGATTCGGGATATAAATTGCATATTTTCCCCTCATTTCTGGGCATTTTATGTGTATATCATGTTATTTCGGCTTTAATACGGGCGTATTTGTGATATTGTGTAATATTGAAGCTTATTCGTATTTTATACATAAAATGTGGTTTTTATGGACTAATTTTTGCTCCCCTTATTTTTCAGGTACTTCTGGGATTTTTCTGGATTTTCTGGAATTTTTCCAGAATTTTTTGGACCTCCTAGCTATTTTTGGGGAATTTTTGAAGGCTAAGAAGCATTTCTGTAATTCTGAGAAAAGAAAATAAAAAATAAAAAAAGCCCAGATGCGAGCCAGCAGCCCGCTTTGGGCTGCTACTTCGCATATTTAAAAAAAATTTAATAGCGGGCAGGCCCAGCTGGGCCGGCCCGCCCTCCGCTGCGCGCGCAAACAAGCAGGCCACCGCTGCTTACTTTATTAAAAAATATATATACAAAATCATCAGCGGGCGCCCGCTCGAATTTTCGAGTGGGGAAGGCCCACTCCGCTGAATTAAAGCGCAGGCGCGCGGGGTTAAGTTCCAAGCGGGTCGGGTGCTCGAAAACCCGACCCGCAATGCTGTTATAGGGCCTGGAATGCGAAAATTAGAGGCAGTTCGGCTGTTTGTGTTTTTCCTTGCTGTTTTTTTAGGTTTCTTCTTCCCCATTAGGGCTAGGGCTAGGGCTTGGAGGGGAGGAGGCCATGGGAGCTTGGAGAAGCTTGGAGGAGGAACAAATTAGAAGAGGCTAGGGCTCACTTGAGGAGATCTTGGTGAAATCTATCATCTCCCCCTTTGTATTTTGATATCTCTCTTTTGTAATAGACTTGGGTTAATTTTGAATGAAGTAATCTCATGTTTAGTATGATTGAATAGTGTTAATTTGCTTGGGTTGTGATTCATTGGGTTGATTGTTAATTTTAGCCCTAATTTCCTCTTGCCTATTTTCATGCTAATCTTGGATGTGTAATTAGGGCATAATTTTATTGGCTAAGTCCCGAGAGGGCAATTTGAGAAAAATCCATGTTCGTATATTGATTAGTGATATGTGATGCATCCATGCTTATTGCAAATTATCATGTTCATGAAAGCTAAATTTTCCGATTGGGCTTCCTTAGCCAGATGACCGATTGAGTTATATACGGGTAATTAGAGCTTGATTAACGCCAATTCCAATGAACCCACAACCCATGCTCTTTTCGCCTTACCATCCTAAATCACATTTGGTTATCCAACCCTACCCACTTAGGATAGATTTTTGGCTTCACCACATTTTTTTCCACACTCATCCACCGTTAATTGAGGTTGTTGTTTCACGCTATTTCCTTTCTTTATCAATCAACTTTGTGAATATAGAACGACTTGTCCCTGTGATCCGACCTGGTACTCACCGGTTATTTTTATTGCATTGACACTCCTACGCTTGGGAGTGGGAGGCGTGCACTTGCGCGTCCTTCTGTGTCAACCATGGACCCGGATGAGTTCAACAAGATATGCACATGTAAGAGTGCATATCAAATTTGGAACCATCTCGTCGTTACCCATGAGGAAACGAACAAGGTAAAATTTTCTACACTATATGTTGCCGTGCAAAATTTCGATATGTTTCACATGTAGGAAAATGAAACCATAGCATCGATGTACGGACGTTTTTCCGATATCACCAATGAACTGGAAGCTCTTGGACAAGTGTACTCCCAACAAGATAAGGTAAGGAGATCATAATGGGAATGACCTCCAAGTGGGAAAGAAGAGCTATCGCCATCGAGGAGGTCAATGACTTGAAGACTTACACAGTCGTGAATCTCATCGGCACGCTCATGTATTACGAAGTAAGACAGGAGAATCGATTGAAGATTCGAGCTATGATGAACCCTTCGGAGGCCAAGAAGAAAGCTTTAGCATTCAAAGCCAATTCTTCATCCTCCGATAGTGAAGAATCAGAAAATGAGATGGACTTGGAGGAAATGGCTCAGATGGCGAAGAAGTTCAAACGCTTCTTTTGCATAGGTAAATTTCCATTCAAGAATAGATTTGAGTCTACTAATAATACTTCCTCTCTTTGTTTTAAGTGTAATAAGCCAGGGCACATCAAGACGGATTGCCCAATGCTCCGAAACAAAGAGAAGTGGAAAGCTCTGAAGTATCACAAGTCCAACAAGAATAAGAAAGGTAAGAAGAAAGGACTAATCAGTACATTTGATAACTCAAGTGGAGACTCATCAAGCGAATCCGATGATGAGAAGGGTGAAAGTGCCCACATGTGTTTCATGGCCCGAGAAGATCTACTCTCCGATGAAGTGATAGCGACATGGATGAACCCGAGGTAACTATGGATGAATTGCGTATTACTAATGAAGAACTATTTGCTAAGTATCAATCTTTAATGCTTAGATATACTAGTTTAAAGAAATTGAATGTTAGCAAGCCATTCATTCCATGCATTATCAACAATGACATCATTGTTGATACACTAACTCTTGAGAAAGAAAATTTGGCTTCTCAAAATGTCACTTTGAGAAATGAGGTGAATACCCTTAAATCTCAACTAGATCAAACGTATCCTAAGGATAATAGTGATCTAGCTTCACAAAACACACAATTGGGCTTAGAGAATGATTCTCTTAAAACACAAGTGCACGAGCTCAAAGCACGGGTGTCCATCTTGGATACCAATATTTCTTCTCTTAAGGAGAAATATGAGCTCATGTCCTCCTATGTTATGAGATTTAACAAAGGGAAAGAACAATAGGATGATTTGCTCGCAAATCAATTTCCAGCCACACAGCGTGTCAGACTTGGTTATGTGGAAGCAAATGCATCCAATGCTCGCACCTCCTATATTGATATTACTATAGATTTCATGAGGCCAACCTCTGGTGCGTCAACAAGTGGTGTAAAAGACACTATGGGTAGTAAACCTACCAAGAAAGCCACCACTTCACCTTCACTCCCTTTTGGCAAGAAACCCGCTAAGGGTGGAAACCAAAAGAGAGGCCATGCTTACATGTACACTAACTGTCATCCACATAGGAAATCTCCTACTTCACAATTGGACACACTTAACACATTTTATGCTCCACACCCACGGACACGTGTAAAACCACACATGTGAAATACTCATGCACGTGACCCTATACACTCATATGCTAATACGCATCATTCTTACATGTATGCACATCCACCACATGTCATGTATGCTCCATATGGTTCATACAACATGCATGCTCCTAAGCATGCACACAACCAGCATATGTCCAATGCATATCTACCACCTCATTTTAATGCTAGAACCCGTGTTCCTAAGAAGCATGCATCACATAGAAATCTAACAACTATGCATGCAACTAGGAAAAGAACTACCAAAACATACACCATTTGTGGTCCTAAGAACACTAGCTAAAATGATAGGAATGCCTATGTTGATTCCTATTTTCATGATGTTATTAATAATTGTAATTATGTTGGGAAGCAAAAGTTCACTTGGACTTGGCTTCCAAAGCGCTAATCCCATTGGACCCAACGAAATTTAGGTACCATGAGCTTATGGTATACTATGTAGGTACCCAAGAGAAAGAAAGAGAGCAATAAAGGTAAAATTAGCTCTAAAAGGAAAGGATGGATTCTCGACAATGGTTGCTCCAAACACATGACGGGAGATCCCTCATTGCTCTCTGAAGTGATTAGCATCAGTGATGGTGCAACGGTCACTTTTGGAGGTAACCAAAAGGGAACCATCATTGGAGTAGGTATAGTCGGAAACTCCTCCAAATCTTTAATTACTAATGTATTTCTAGTTAGTGGTTTGTGTCACAACCCCATTTCCAGTAGTCAACTTTGTGATAAAGATTACAAGGTTAACTTTGGAGAAGGATTGTGTAAAATTGTTGATTCTAATTCACATGTTTTATTTACCGGTATTAGGCGTAAAAATATTTATTATTTGAGCTTGCCTAAAACCGTAGAACATTGCTTAGTTGCTAATACAAATGAACAACTAGTATGGCATCGCCGTTTTGGTCATGTTCATTTCAAGCACTTATATAAGTTAGCTAAGAATGATCTAGTCAAAGGTTTTCCAAAAATTGCTTTTAGTAAGAAAAACTTTTGTGATTCGTGTCAAAGAGGTAAACTCAGTAAATCATCTTTTAAGCTTAAAGAAGGCATTACTTCTAAGAGGCCCCTAGAACTAATTCATCTAGATTTGTTTGGGCCAACTAGAACCGCTTCTTTAGGCAATGCTCATTATGGATTAGTTGTCGTTGAGGACTTCTCTAGATTTACTTGGGTTTCATTCTTAACTAATAAGAATGAAGCTTTTGAAGAGTTTACCATATTTGCAAAGAGTATTCAGAATCTCTTACCATTATCACTATTCGTAGTGATCATGGAGGAGAATTAGAGAATGAGTCTTTTAGAAAGTTTTGTGATAACACCGGGATAACTCACAATTTATCTTTTCCTCGTGCACCACCACAAAATGGTGTTGTAGAGAGAAAAAATAGGACTCTTATTGAGTGTGCTCGTACCATGCTCCATGATAGTCATCTTGGACTACAATTTTGGGCAGAAGCGGTGCACACGGTATGTTATGTGCTCAATAGGATCCTAGTGAGACCCTGAACGAACAAAACTTGTTTTGAGTTATTTTATGACAAAAAGCCTCAAGTTAAATATTTTCGAGTTTTTGGTTCAAAATATTTTATCAAGAACACCTTTGGTAACTTAGATAAATTTGAGCCAATATCTGATGAAGGAATTTTTGTTGGATATTCCACACGTTGCAAAGCCTACCGGATATACAACAAAACCTCTTTAACGATCGAGGAATCACTACACGTATCATTTTATGAAGATTTTGATTCCCCTCATGTTATTGATGATAGTATAGATGCTATAAGTGACTCTCTTAGTAACATTAAGATTAATGATTCTTTTATTGAGATTAACACTACTAAAAAGATTGTTGAAGATGTTCCAAGCGATGCATGAATACCCAAAGCTTACCCAACCGTTTGCAACCATCCGCATGACCAAATTATTGGAGATATTGGTGTGGGTGTTCGAACGAGGTCTAGAATTGAAGAATTCTCTCATTGCGCATTTGTCTCTACCATTGAGCCAAAGAACATCTAAGAAGCATATGAGGATAGTTCTTGGATAGTGGCAATGGAAGAAGAGCTCATGCAATTTGAGAGAAATGAAGTTTGGGAGCTCGTTCCTCTTCCAAGTGGTCACCAAGTTAATGTGACCAAGTGGATCTTCAAGAAGAAGACCGATGAGAATGAGGTCATCACAAGGAACAAAGCAAGGTTAATAGCTCAAGGCTAACGGCAAGAAGAAGGTATCGATTTCGAAGAATCCTTTGCCCCCGTAGCTAGATTCGAAGCTATTATATTGCTTTTATCTTTTGCATCTTATAAGAATTTCAAATCATTTCAAATGGATGTTAAAAGTGCATTGTTAAATGGTATTGTTAATGAAGAAGTGTATGTTTCTCAACCTCCTGGTTTCATACATAAAAAATTTCCAAACTATGTTTTCAAACTCAAGAAAGCGTTGTATGGGTTGAGACAAGCTCCTAGAGCTTGGTATGATCGACTCAAGACCTTTCTTTTGAATTTAGATTTTAATATGGGTGAAGTTGATTCAACACTTTCCATTAAAGATTATGAAAATGACATCCTATTGATTCAAGTTTATGTAGACGATATTATATTTGGTTCTACTAACTTTAATCTTTGCCAAGCATTTTCTAAGTTTATGAAGAATGAATTCGAGATGAGCCACATGGGTGAGCTCAACTACTTCCTTGGAGTACAAATTCGATAAATGAAGGATGTGACTTTCATACATCAAACCAAGTACACAGTGGAGCTAATTAAGTGATTCGATATGGAATCGTCTTCAAGCAAAAGGACTCCCATGAGTATGACAACCCATCTACACAAGGATGAGAATGGAAAAGATGTAGACGTTTGTATCGATGTATGATTGGTAGCTTACTCTATTTAACTGCTAGTAGGCCCGATATCATGTTTTCTGTATGCTTGTGTGCTAGATATCAAGCTAGACCTAAGGAGTCACACTTGATTGCGGTTAAATGAATCTTTCATTATCTCAATCATTTACTTGATTATGGGTTACTTTACCCTAAATCTAGCACATATGAGTTAATCTCATATAGTGATGCAGACTTGGCTGGATGCAAATCTGATAGGGCGAGTACAAGTGGCACTTACCATTTTCTAGGAAATTCCCTAATTTCTTGGTTCTCCAAGAAACAGAACTCGGTATCATTGTCCAAGACTGAAGCGGAATATATTGCCGCGGGTCTTGCATGTGCACAAGTTCTTTGAATGAGACACACTCTTAAGGACTATGGTGTCAATTGTGATACTTGCCCTATCATAGTTGATAACCAAAGTGCTGTATATCTTTCCAAGAATCCGGTACATCACTCCAGTACCAAACACATAGATGTAAGACACCATTTTATCAATGATCATGTAGCTAAGAAGGACATCATCTTAGAGTACATTGAAACCAAAAACAAATTGCTGACATCTTCACAAAACCTCTTAAAGAAGATTCATTTGTGAGGTTGCGTGGAGAATTAGGGATTATAGGCGAATCTGAGATTTAGGAGTTTAACTTACTTGTTATATCATCTTTTGAACTCATATCATCATGTTGTCTCTCTTCATTTGATATATCATATTTTGGTTTTAAGAAAGGCTATTGAGATTTTGTTGTTTTTATGAGTTTTCGGATTGTCTTAAGAGATTTGTGTAATAAATGATATTTCTTTTGATATTGATTTTATGATGAGTTTGTGTTAGAGTAAAGGTCCTAGGGTGAGTTGTGCATATCCTCTGGATTTTAACCTCATTGTTCATTTTTTGGACCAGGACATGTGACTGTCTTCCCTTCGACAGTCGACTGCCCATCTATCTTCTCTTTCAGCAGACTGTATCTTTCGCCCAGGCGACTGATGACGACTTTACAGTGGACTGTTGGATCAACAGGCGACTGCATTTTAGTCATCAGGTGCCTGTACATTTTGTCAGTAGTCTCTATTTATATCATCGATTTTATTGTTTCTCAAGCAGTCGACTGATACGTATAATACAGTCAACGGTCTTACGGACAGTCGACTGTATGTTACCCAACGGTCGGCTGTCTGTCAACCTAAGCTCATCTCTTATCACTTCAACCAGTCGACTGACTATTGTTCATCAGTCGTCTGTCTCCTAATGTGGCAGTTCGTTCTTTTGATCTAAGCCGTCGATTTCTCAATCCAACGACCCAGATTCATTTGCCCCTTCGATATATGACTGAGATACTTCAATTCGACTGATCAATTTCTCTCTCATCCGATTGACAATCGCTTCGTCTTCCCCGTTTCGAACTCTCAGTCGATCTCTCCATCGTCGGTTTTCCATTGTCGCCTCTAGTCGATCTGTCGATTGCGTCTCCCAGTGCATCGTCGAGTGCCTCTTCCTTGTCTCTCGGAGTAAGTTTGCTTCCTATCGTGTTTCTTCCGTGCATTTCCTTCAATTTCTTCGCTTGATTGTGAAATGGCTCCCAAACCAAGAACAAGGGAAAATTTTTTGCTCCTAAGCGTGTTAGGGTTTCCAAGCCAACTGTTGCTAAAAACAAACAACCCTTCAAGGCCCGCACCAAGAAAGCCGATTCTCCCTCTTGCTCCTCTTCTCAGGGATATTCTCCTTCTTCTGCGTCTTCTTCATCTGATGCTGAGCCCCTCGTAAAGCATCTGTGCAAGTCCGTTGGTGTTTACATCAATGAGCATTGCGCTGAGGTTTCTCCTTCACACTTTGTGTCGAGCTCCGATGAAGATACCCCTGCCGTGCCACCCTATGATCCTCTCATTCCTATTTGCCGTGACGAACTTTGTTTGGTAAAATTTCATTCTCTCCTCGGGATCAAGCTTCTTCGAGAGCATTTCATTGTTTATCCCACTTTCACTGCTGAGAGATTATCAGAGATCCTCTCCGCTACTCACTTGGCTGACCTTTTTCACTTCTCTCATAGCGAATCCCCCCGTGTAACCTATTTTTGGTTAAGCTTTTCTATGCTAACCGCATTTGTGGTGAGTATGCGACCACTAGCGTTATTGACACTGTCATCCAGGGAACCCCCATTAGCATTGATCCTACTCTTTTAAGGACCATTCTTAGGATTCTCTCCTCTGGATCCCTTCTTGCTGATATTTCCATTTCATATGTTGGTGAGCTTGATCAGTCTGTCCTTCGGGACATGTTTCGTGAGATACCCTCTGCTCTTTCTTCTGGTGTTCGGTCATCTATGTTCTCGGCGAGTGGTTAGGCTGTTCACCTTGTGGTGAAGTCCAACATCCTACCGAAATATGGATCTTCAGACCAGCCTTCCCAGGAGATCCTTAGGTGTATGTACGTAATCTTTTCTGGCATGTCAGTAAACTGGGTCGGCGTCCTCCTTGATGGGATGAACAAGGTCGAGTTTACTACTGCTTCCTCCCACATTCCTTATGGTGGTCTTCTTACACTTGTTTTTCACCATTTTGGTCCTCTTCTCGATGCTTCTGCAAAGTCGAAGTCCTCTTTGGTTCTACAGTCTGCATCTAAGAAGAGGCAATCCATATCTGCTCCATCTACTTCCACCGTTCCTCCTGCTAACCAGCCATATACCTCTGCTCCTTCCTCTCATGACATTCTGTTTGAGATGGTTGCTTGTCTTTATGAGTTGGCCTTCTTGTCGTTCCAGCATCAGGGTATACCCTTCCCTAAGCACCTCAGACATTTTGTTCCACCCCAGCCTCGTCAGCCTCTAGCTCCTATCATCACTGAGATTATTTTGCATCCTGGTGTATCTGCTACTCAGGGTGTTGTTGCTGTTGCTCCTCCTCCAGAGGATGTCCCCGTTGACCCAGAGACAGCTCCCTCCTCTGCTGCACCTCGAGACACTCGCTCTTAGATTTTTTTGGTTTGAGAGTTTTTGAGTGTTGTATGTATGATGATTATTTTGTAGTGATGGTGTATGGATCATGATGTATTTTGTTCGTTTTAATGCACATGGAGTTGTTCATGTGTTTTGTACCCTTGTGATCTTATATATATATATACATATATACATATATACATATATATATACATGTATGTATATATATATATCTATATACATATATGTATATATATATATGTATACATGTATATGTATATATATACATGATATATACATATATGTATATATATATATACATCTATATATATATATACATGTATACATATATATATATACATGTATACATATATATATATACATGTATACACATATATATATATATACACATATATATATATATGATCTTGTAGTTTCTTCGTTCAGTTTCCCACATTGTATAAATTGCTGATCATATTTGTGTGAATTTAGTGATATTGTCTCTATGTATGCTATATTCTATATGTGATGTGATTTGAGACGATATTTTTTTCTTCGTGTATCTCAATGTTGATATTGGACTCTCATTCCTCTATTCACCAAAGTTTATAATGTGGTTTTATGAGTTTTTATTTTATATATCTTTATACTCTTGTAATTATTGCTAGTTCTTATTTAGCACGATTGTTGTTGTTATTTTACTCCCGATTTTTGGATAATGCCATATGGGGAGAGAAATAAACAGACAAATTCATAATGAATGTGTTAAGTACTGTCTAATAGCACTTGAATCTAAGATTGAAGTTGCCTTAGATTCAGGGGGAGTAAGATATAATGAATATGGATTTTATTTCCTAGATTTCATGCCGTCATTTCATTCATATCTTACTCATTTGCTTCATTTGATATATAGATGCCCTAATATTTATTGACTAACTTGATTGGCATCTATGTAGGGGAGTAAGTTTTCTTTGAGCACAATTATTTATCCTTTTGTTTTTGTTTGTTTGTCATCATCAAAAGGAGGGAGAATGTTGAGTATTGGACTTCTCCCTACTTGGTGTTAATGATGAGCAAATATAAATACTTGTGACTAATCCCCTATTTGCAGTTAATCCATTGCCTAAGCTTATTATGAAGATCCATTTGCAATGGATGACACTCAAAGATCATTGAAAGCAAATGAAGTGATTTGGATGATCGTAGATGGTGATTGAAGCTCCTAGAAGACTTCAAGCTCATGCATTGGAAAGAAGAGAGAGTTCTTCAAATGTAACTTTCTTGTTTCTCGTCTAGTATGTAGCTTAGAAGTAGATCTTTCTTGGAGCACTCACACACATCTTCATTTTAGTCTTAGGATATCTTTAGATCAATCTTCCTTAGACTCCAATTCATTTCTATCTAGATTTTGCATGTCATGTTTATAACAGTTGACTGCTGAATGATTTACAGTCGCCTGTCTCAAAATAGTCGACTGTGTTTTGTTCTACAGTCGTCTGTTATGCACAACCTCTTTCAGTCTAGTTTTTGGGCTTCTTAGCTTTATCTCTCACAGGTGACTTATGAACGATTCACAGGCGCCTGTCCAAGTGGCAGTCGACTGTGTTTTGTTAATCAGTCGCATGTCTATCTTTTGCCCAAACTCTATTTCTCTGTTTAATCTGGCGAGTCGACTATTGTTGGTTTTACAGTCGACTGTCCATTGGAACAGTCGACTGTCAATGCTACATCAGTCGTCTGTCTTTGAGCCTATTTGATGACTCAACTCTCTGGAAAATCTCAGGGTTTTGACAGTCGTCTGTAGAAGGAATTACAGTCGCCTGTTTAGATTAACAGTTGACTGTCTTCTCTTCATCAGTCATCTGTCCTGTTCTCCCAGACGTTTCTCAGATTTCCTCAACTTACCCAGCTTACGGCCAGTCGCCTGTAGTAGGATTTACAGTCTCCTGTTGGTTTAACAGTCAACTGTCTATGCATCATCAGTCGACTGTCCACGTGGTAAGTTACCGTTATGAATTCTCACTTAACCTATGTCACTGTGCAGCAGTCGACTGTGAGTTATTCAACACTCTACTGCCTCGGGCACAGATTCTATCCGTTGAGTTTTTCCTCACAGATTTCAAAGGGGTTTTTGGTGATTCAGTTTGAAGGGTTTGAGAAACCTATAAAAGAAGTCTCTACTGTTTCATTGAGAGGCTAATAATGTTAATGATAATAGACACTTTGATTATCTCTTGCTAAAACATTCAAGCTTTCATTTTAAAGATCAAAGCCCTCAAAATCTAAAAATCCCTAGAATTCCTATCTTTCATCTCTCGCTCTCTAACCTAAAACCAAAGAGAAATCTTCTAGGCATTTGGTGCAATCAAGAGAAAGGGCTTTCCTCTCTTCCAAGAGAGTCTTTCAACGCACAACACATTTCTCCTTCAAGTTCTACTTTAAGGCATAGGTGATTGTAAGTTTTGCTCTATTTCATATTTCATAACTTTAGTTATTTGATTTACTCTCGGTTTGTGAGAGTGGTTTGCTTGTTCCCACGTTATGGGTGTCAAGGCCAATCGATTGTATTTTGATTTCACTTGTAGCATTGCTACAAGTGGGTTTTAAGGAAACCTCAAGTTAGGGTTCTAACTTGAGAATCCGGTTGTTTACCGGGTGGAAGGGACGTAGGATTACCGGGAACAAGTCGGAAAGTGACTTGGTTAATCTGAACCCTTGAAACATCCTTGTGTTTGCATTTGTTTCATTTTGGTTTTATTTCTATTCTGCATTATTTGTTGGTTAGGAATTTAATTTGATGTAACTATCTTTTTAAATTACATAAACACTATTCAACCCCCTTCTAGTGTTTTCCTCATAGCCAAGGTCCTTACAAGTGTAATGTTCTCTGTATGGGAAACTTTTACCATATTTTGTGACTATTTTGGACTTTTCTGGTTGGGGCTAGACAAGAGGGTCTTGACGTGCTGGTGCAGTCAACATACGCCTTTACTAGGTTGATATAGTTCTGCACTTTGTTGAGTGTGGTACAGTCAAGGTGGGGAGTTAGAGCTAGGACCCATTGTAGGTGTAAAGAAGGAACTTATTAATGTAAGTATTTGCTTGGGGCTAGACGTAGGTCGTTGTTGCGACCGAACCAGGGTATATCTGTGCGTACTCTGTGATTGTCTCTTATTTACTCTGATTGTGCTTTTAAAGATTTCTCGTGGGTTGTACGAGAATTTTTTATTAGCCTATTCACCCCCCTCTAGGCTAGGATCCATATCCAACATCGACAATAATCATGTCGATGAGTCAACCACATAATTATGATACTGAAACAGGGATGGCAACTACTGCTCGTGGTCACTGCCGTATGGGGCTTCGAGCCCAACCTGTAGTAGGGTCAGACTATTGATCGCGCCCCGGATACACGCCCCGGAGCAGAGACACTGTAGTCTTACCGCAAGCGCACGGTGTAGCGGCGAGCGGGTATCGAACACAGGGAGGCCTAATAACAGTGTCTTCTTCAATCACCTGGCTATAAGAATAGTCGAGAAACGTTCGCAGTAATGCGGTCACATTAGTTCAATTGTATAAAAGAAATAACAAATTAATAAAGACGCCTAGGGATATGGAATCCCCGCTACTCGTCGTATCTCATCATTGTGATTCGTAGGTTTAACAATTGCTAGACTTGAAACTCGGGTAAACTAGTTGCAACTAAATGTAGAACCAAGCTCACGCTCTCGCGCTTTTGCCGGTCTATAGCCAACCTAGGGTAGGGTCCAATCTCTTGCAAACCCTAACCTAGACTAACTAGCGTGAAGAACAACATCATCGTTCAATCGTATCTCGAGCCCACTCTCGTGCAAACTCGAGCTACGACCTAGGTTGGGATAGTTCCTACCCGTCCAATCTCTTGCAAACAGGTATTGGTATAGAATTGCAATCGAAAACCCTAGTTTCGGTCCAATCTCTTGCAAACCGATTCCGGAGAAATTCAATTGCAACCCAATTCGAATTTCTAGGGCTTCCTATCGAATTGGGATCCAATCTCTTGCAAATCCCAATCGGTATGAATCCCTAGCTATTCGTATTATATCAATCTCAAACTAACCCTACTCAATCCTAGCAATGGTTTCACCAATTCATCACAAATTTGAAATTGGGCTCTTAGGGTTCATCCCTACGCCCTAAAACGATGAAACTACTCGCAATTCATAATCAAATTCAATAGAAATTCACAAGTAAAATGAATGGAATTCATAGCTATATTCAATAAATCAATAAAAATGGAGTTTTTGAGAGAGAGAGAGAGAGACAACCCAATGAAGAACAAGATAGCATCCAACAAAATCTCACTTTTCTCTCCTCCCTAAAAGCTAAATCTAATCCCTAAAAAGTTAATCTAAAAAGGCTGCCAAAAAGTTCTGGAAAAGCCCCCTAAACTAGGTTAAAAACTGGGGTTAAATACCCCCCAAAATCGCCTAAAAACCCCTGACGAAAATGCCCCTGCGCAGCCTCAAAATCGCAGTTTACGCTACAGGCAGCGCGGCTCACTCGGCCGAGTGACAAATGTCACTCGGCCGAGTGATAGACCCTGTACAATTACAGAGAGTTGGGGGTCTCGGGGGTCGTCTCCTCGGGAGTCACTCGGCCGAGTGACTTTTCTTCACTCGGTCGATGGGCGTTCTTCACTCGGGCGGACGGCGTTGGTCACTCGGCCGAGTCGGAGCTTGGGACTGTACAGAAGAAAAACAGAGAGTTCAGCTTCTTTTACCGCCGTCGTCTTGGCTCCACTCGGGCGAGGGATGACTCGGTGCTCGGTCGAGTGGTATGGCGATGCTCAGCCGAGTGCACGCTATAATTGGCTCTGTTGCGTGTCCGATCTGGCTGGCCGAGCGGGCTGTCTATGCTCGGCCGAGTGACTCCTTCACTCGGCCGAGTGGCATGCTGAAAATGCCCATTCTTCATGTTTTTTCCTCCTCGTCGCTCCTACGACGTTCTATCTTCTTCCACTCCTCTCCAATCGCAAAATACCCCTCAAGAGAGCCGTCGGTGACACTCCAGAGTGGGTGCATCTCAGAATGACTCCAAATCGCTCCAAATCTCCTGAAATACGACAAAAACAACAAATCGTGAAAAGCATCGCAATATTGTCGAATAAACGTGAAAACCACGATTTGAGCGATCTAAATGGCATGCAAACATGCGGAAAAAAGGTGTAAAATATGGAGTGATCAAAATCCACCAAGCTTACCTCTTACTCGTCCTCGAGGAAGATAAGTAAAAAGCAAACCTGGTGGATAAAGATAAAGAAAACGGCGGAAAGGCGGAAAACGGAAAACGAAAAACAAAATAGAAAATGAAGAGGGAAGTTGCTAGATCATTTTCTCAGGATGTGGGTTTTGCTTACTCATATAGCATGCATCGAATATAAAACACATGTCAAAGACTTTTATTTTGATATCATAGTATAATGGTGCATTTGAAATAGAAAACCCAAGAATATCAATATAGCATGAAAAACGGAATAATTCTAAGATTAACATCGTCTGAAGCATCTAAAGCGGTATACAATACCGTAGATCACACACTTTTCAATTGAATGCTTTCTATAAGGAGTATAAGAGATATCACACGATATAGTAGAAAGAATAGAAAAAGTGTGGTTTTCATGAAATGAATGCTAAGCGTATATTTCTGGATTTCGTGAAACTTTAGCAATCTCACCGAGTATAAAATATTACTTAGCCTAGGTTGTCATGCACCGTCAGGTAGTCACTCTCTCACACATCATTGGATTCTCTCTCCCAAGCTTATCTATAAGTGTGGTGGCATATACAAAACAATATTTACATCCCTGTTTCTTATGAAGCTCCAAAAATCAAAAAAAACTGAAATAAAAGCAAAAGTGGGAAGAAAGAGAGAAAGGATATGAGATGGGATCATTTTCGAACTTCTTTTCTCTTTTCTTCACTTATTCTCAATTCTTTTTCTTTTTCTTTTTCTCTTCTCTTTTTTTTATTTAGCAATAGAATATTTACACAAGTGATCCCAAATCAAAGAGAAGGATATACAAGTATTTTTCCTTTGGGTTTTGGGGAATTTGGAGCATGTGATTTTAATAACGGGAGAATGCCAATAATAGAATCGCTAAGGGGAGATTCACCAATGAATTTAAAATAGAGAAATAACGTTCAAGATATGTGGAGAAAGAAATAAATGTATCTCTCAGTTCACTCTATAGGACGTGCATGACAACTTCAGCAGGGTAATATAATCTACTCGGTTTAATCTCAAAAAGTAAACTAATCCAGATTTATCATTGCTAGCAACAATTCAATCAACCTGAAGTGAAGCGTACAAATCATGCAATAAGAAGTGATATGAGAAAAGAAAGCAGTACTCCAGATATAAGCAATCAATGCGTGAATCTTGGTGTGTTTTCTACGATAGCATACATATGAATCATCAGACATCAGCTAATAATAGAATTTCATCCATTTTCATACACCAAAAGAGAGTAAGTTACTATTTCTAAATGCAAGGCAGAACATAGCATATGATATCAGAAATAAAAAGCTATGACACGACAAATATAGCATGCATATAGAGAAAAGCTAACACCACGTCGTCGTCATCACAGAAAAGTCATCTCTAGCAGGAGATGAAAGAAATAAAGACAAAAGAAAAATAAAAACTATTTACAATGCAGCACACAAAAATAAGAAAAACGTGATGCATGGTAAAAAAAAGAAAAAAACGTGATGAAAAATGGGTGCAAAAGTGGAAAAACGTGAAATAAAGCTAAAAATAAAAGTGGTAAAAGTAAAAAGCGTGAGAACTCACTCCCCCAAGCTAAAGCGCACAGTGTCCTCAATGTGCGGAGTGTGGCACACCGAGATACGTGTAATGGGAGGGGGGCTGGGTATGCATGAATGGTAAAAAGAAATAAAATTAAGAAAATGAAAATATGATGCGGATGTGATGCATGCAAGGATAAGAGTGATGCAGATATGTGTGTGTCACCAAAAATACTCTCCCTCTCTCCCGAAAAAAGGATATAGAATGATATGATCAGAATGTGGACAAAAATAGTGATGGGAGGAGGGGGTGGCAAAAATCATCCGGACTAAGCAGAGAATGGTCAGCATAACGGCATAAAAAATATCAATGGCATCAAGGGTGTGCCTAAGCTAGTGGTGCTGTGTCATCTCCGTCCTGAGGTGGAGGTGGGGGTGGTGGTGGCTGGGTAACAGTCTGCTGGGTGGGTGGTGGTGGGGGTGGTGGTCGTGGAACAATCTGCTGGGTGGGTGGTGGTCGTGGCAGTCGCTCAAGAATCTGGGTCAGGCAAAAGTGAATGCCGGGAAGTAGCTCGAGGCGGTGCTGCATGGCGGTGACTGTGGAAGACAGAGCCCTAAAATCGCCCCGGAGTCCACTCATCGCCCCCTCAAGAGCGTGAACGCTCTGAACTAAGGTGTCAGGGGGTAGTGGAGCGGAGGGACGGACAGGTCTATGCTGAGCAGGTCGGGGCTATCTGACACGGGCAGTGTAAGTGATCGGGACAGCAGGCATGGGTGGAATGGGGGCTGTGCTCACTAGTGGATGCCCAGCCTCAGTGCGAGGCTGTGACGTAGGCTGGTGTGAGGTGGAAGCAGCAGCAGTGGGAGTGGAAGACAAAATCGGTGACGAGGCGGCAAGAGAGGTCAGTGACACAGACGTGGGAACAGACGTCACGACACTCTCAGATAGGACAGCTACGGAGGAGACAGAAGGGTCGACCGCTGGGGAGGAAGTGAATGGACCAAAATGTGAGATCCCAGCGGAGATCAAGGTGGATAGGGTCTCCACGACGAAAGCAAAGGAAGACTCGCCGCTCTCAACAATAGAAGGTGGACGCTCAGGTGGCAAAGAGAGGAGGGGCTCAATCGACAGGGGCACAGCAGTGGTGGGGGTGGTGGTAGACGTGGTGGCAGTGGAGGACGACTCAGCAAGTGTACTCCCGACACCGGCAGAAGTGTGGACAGAGGTGTCGGGAGCGGCAGAAAGTGCAGGCTCAGGCTGAGGGGCCACAGGGTCAGCAGGTGCAGGGGGTGCCTGCTCAGCCTCCTCGGCCTCAAGCACGTAGGCAGCGGGGATCAGGAGATCCATCGCCGGAAGCCAGTCCTCGTGTGCTGGTCCTATGTGTGTCCGAGCGGGGCTCGGAAGGATCATGTAGTCAGCACAGAAGGGACCGTGCAACCATACCCAGTGTCGCTGGCCGTGGGGACGAAGCATCTTCAGCCGGGCCATGACGTCTATCGAAAGTGAAGTGGGGCCCGAATGTCGACGCAGGTCGGCCGGAAGGTCCTCGCCGGTCATCAGGGCTAGCAGGGTGATCAGGCCGCCGCAACATATCGGGGAGCGAGCGCCCACCGATACGATGATGCGGTCCAAAAACCAGCTAGCGACGTCAATCTCAACGGCGGGGACCATCGTAACACCATCCCTATCCAGAACTCTGGGGCGAGTCATCGCATAAAGCATATAGAGCTCAGGCGTAGACATCGTCCCAGGCTCGTACCTCGCTAGAAAGGTGGTCGCCATAAGACGCTGTGCTATGCGGAGGGAGGGGTGGACTATGGCCGAGGCCTTGGCCCTACTAGGGTCAAAGGCCTGAGGTAAACCCGTGATCCTGGCCCAAAAGGCGTGTGAATCGAAAGATGGGGGAGGGATGTGTGTGGGCATAGGCTCGGTCGAGCGCGGGGACTGCGGGCCACTGAAAGAATGCTCTAAGCATATCGAGAGTGATCTGACACTCTCGATCCATAAGTCTAAAGGAGCATCCCTCAGCGGTCCGGGCGATCGAGCTGAGTACCTCGAGTGTCGGACGGACGTAGGTGTCCGCCGACACAGAAAGAAAATCTCGCCAACCCACGTTGTCGTACAACGTGAGCATCCCCTCAAGTACCCCCAGGCGGTCTAGGTCAGCTAAATGGGTGAACCTGGAGGGTACTATCGGGCGCTGGGTGATACGCTCAAATCAGACGTGCTGTGCGTCGTCTCTGAACGTAATCCCCAGCGGCCCGATAATGGGAGCCGGTGGTGGCGGTCCGTGAACGGGGTCGGCTGGAAGTGGCTATGGGTGGATGGGGTCGTCTGGTAATGGCTGTGTGGGGTGAGGTGGTAAAGGTGGAGGGGAGTCCTCCCTAGCGTGGGAGGGGCCGGGCTCATCCGTTCGCTTCCGCTTGGCGGAAGCTCCCCGAGTACGTGGCCGTGTACGGGGCGGCATGTGTGCCCCGAGTGCTCACCCAACTAATATAAAATGCGGCATGCCAAAAATAATGGAACGAAGGTACCTGAACATGCCGTGAGAGCCAAACAGCGGGTAGGTGCGAAGACGACGCCTCCACGAAGCCAATAGCGCGTCCGAAGGCTCCCCTAAGCTCCCCCAAGATAGCATGTGCATCAAACAATGATATCAGCGTATAAAATTCAAAATACATGGGGGAGATGGGGTATAACAGATAAATAGAGAAATTGATTTGAGTTAGGGGCTCAATGGGTACTCAGATCGTCAAAAATGGGGAGAAAATAGGATTTAACGTGAAATAGGGGTTATCGGAGCTTGGCCGGCGGCGAGGAGGGTCGCCGGCGGTGGGGGGTCGGCGGTCGGTGGTCGGCGCTCGGCCACCGACGGTCGGGCGGTCGAGGGCGGTGGCGAGGGCATTCGGGCGAGCGAGTGCTGATCGCAGCAGGCGGGGAGACGAAGGGTCACGGGCGATTCGGGCGAGAACTGATTTGGGCGTTTCGAAAGTCGCGCCGAGCCCGTTCGCCTTATATAAGTGAAGTTACGACTCGGCCGAGTGACTATGTCACTCGGTCGAGTGATCGTAACGAAAAAGTTTTTAAATTTTCTCCCTCCGCTTACGACTCGGCCGAGTGGCTTTGCCACCCTCGGCCGAGTGGAAAAAGTCCATTCGGCCGAGTGGCACAAGCTACTCGGAAATTTTCGCCCTAGGAGAGTATCAGTTTCACTCGGCCGAGTGAAGAAATATACTCGGCCGAGTGGCAGTTTATACTGAAATCATAAAAAAGACAGAGAGTTGGGTACAGCAGACTTCCCTCGTTGGTACGCCACTCGTGCAGACGGCTTTCTTTGCTCGGCCGAGTGACTATGGTACTCGGTCGAGTGGGGCTCTGTTTTCTGCTTCGGGGCTCCGTTTTGGCTCTACTCTCTGTTTTTCTTCCTCCAGGTGGTTTCTTCTTCCTCCTAGGCCTCAAGCGCATTCCTGGAGCGCTCTTCTTCGCCTCGGTCATCCTTCATATAATAGATATCCTTTTATCCTCCTCCTGTCAAAGAAAATAGGACCCGTTGTCAAAATTTTTCGGGCAACCGACTCAAAAACACTAATAAAGTCTAAAACAAAAATAAAAACTAAAATAGAAATAATGCGATAACCGTCGGGTTGCCTCCCAACAAGCGCTCGTTTAAGGTCTTGAGCTCGACCCCTTTAAATTTTCAACATAGCGCGGGATGTTGGGTGCATATGAGATGCACCCGTCGAATTTGCCGGGAAGACCGCTCGGATTTGGATCATGATGGTGTGTGGTCTTCCCCAGCGCCCCTTCGTCATGGGAAATGTTGGGGGGTGGCTCCCCCAAGCTAGAGCTTGCTCCGGTCTTCGACTTTACCGGTGACACCGATCGTCGTATCGGTGGAGCTTTCTTCGGAGTCCTCAACTTCGAGAGCTTGCAGAGCTCCCGTATTCTTGCGACATCAGCGTCGCCATCATCAATCGCCATGGAGATATCAGGGGAGTCCTCCATCTTCTCTTCCTCGACCAAATCTAGGCCTTCTTCGAAGCTATCTTCGTGGGGTGCGCTGATGGAGTGGGGGATCGCCTCTTCGATGACCTTATCAACGAGGTCCATGTAATCTAGCTCCTCATGATACGGCATGTGCTTCATCGCCTTCGGTATATGGAGCTCCACTTCGATGTTGCCAACGTTCAAGGTAAGAGTCCCCTCCCACACATCGACGATGACACCGACGGTGGCGAGGAATGGGCGTCCAAGTATGAGCGATGTATCGCCCTCCTCCTTGATGTCCATTATCACAAAATCGCATGGCAAACATATGCCCCCCGGAACTTGGAGTGGGATGTCCTCTGCGATCCCAACCGGCCTTGTAATCTGCACGTCCTCTAGTTGAATCCGCATGTCGGTAGGCTTTAAATCCGTGTCGGTATTCAACTTCTGGAACATGGAGAGAGGCATGAGGCTAACACTAGCCCCCAAATCTACCAATGCTTTTTGTAGGGGGACGTCGCCTAGAGTGCAAGGAATCCGGAAACTCCCTGGATCTTTGAATTTGACAGGCTCCTTTTCCCTCTTTATGAACCAAGTCCCTTCCTCCGCGATCATTATCTTCTCCTTCCTCTTCCTTCCCGTGATCAAGTCCTTTAAGAACTTGGCGTAAGATGGGATTACCACTATAGCGTCGAGGAAGGGGATATTGAGACTCACCCCTCTCAAATACTCGAGAAACTTGGCTAGTCGTTTCTCCATCTTGGCTCTAGCTAGCCGTTGAGGGAAGGGCACCGGTGGCATAAATCGGCGCTCATCAATAAGCTCCTCCATTCTAGATTTTTCTCCTTCTTGCGGCTCCTTCTCCTTTGCCACTTCAATTACCGACTCGCTTTCTTCTAGATTCTCCACCACGGGCTCCTTGTCTTGAGTCATGGGGGGAGTGGTATCCTTCCCTCCTCTTGTAGTAACCGCAACGACCGCATTGATATGGCCGGTGTTGCCACGTGGATTCGGCTCGGGTTGAGCCGGCAATTGTTGATTGTTTTTATTGAGCAACGCAAGTTGCTCCCCAATTTGATCGACGACGGTGTCGAGAGAATCTTGTCCCGCCTTCAATATGGCGTTAATCTTTCTTTGTTCCGCCATAAACTCCTCCACCTTAGCTTCAAAATCCGGACGTGGTTGAGCTTGCGGTGGGTTGGGATTTCTCCACCCCTGATTATACCCGGGTGGCCTATAAGGTCCCACTTGTTGCCTCGATGGGAAGTTTTGTTGCGGTGGCCCCCTTGGAGGATTATTTGGTTGTGGTGGTGGAGCTCGAGCTTGAGGAGGTTGTTGTTGCGGGGGGTTCAATGCACCATCATTATTAGCATATGAGATACCCGGATGGTTTCTAGCGGCCGGATTGGCCCAATATCTAGAATTCCCCGCGACGTATTGAATTTGCTCCAAAGCTCCTTCTCCTTGCTCTCCTCCTACATACATGGCTTGGGATTGGTCTTGCCAATCGCTCATATGATTTGTCGGCGTGGATGTAGAAGGGGCTCCTTGAGGCTCCGTAATGAATTTCTCCAATCTCTCCACTACCTTGTGGAGAGAATCAAATTTGTTGGCTAGCTCCGCGACGGCCTTGGCCTCAAAAATGCTAGACGGCTTCAAGGAGGACGAAGAGTGTCCTCGCTCGTCGCCCCACTGTTGGTTGTTCAAGGCCATCTCCTCAAGCAAGGCCGTAGCTTCATCGGGAGTCTTCGACAAAATGGCTCCATTTGCGGTGGCATCAATAATCTGCTTCGTGCCCGGTTGGAGTCCATTGTAGAAACTGTGGACAAGCTCCCAATCCTCAATGCTATGATGGGGGGCATTGATGTTGCAAGTCCTTGAAGCGCTCCCATGCTTCATAGGGAGTCTCTTGCGGTCCTTGCTTGAAGGACATGAGGGCACTTCTAATCTTCACCGTCTTGGAGGGCGGGTAAAATTTGTCGATGAAGGCGCTCGCCAATTCATCCCAAGTGGTGAATATTCCTTCAGCTTACGTCCTCAACCAATATAATGCTTTGTCCTTGAGTGTGAAAGGAAAGAGGCGCAGTCTGATAGCATCTACAGAGACGCCCGGCATTTGGAAGGTGGCACACTTTGATAGGAAGAGCTGGATGTGGTAATGAGGGTTTTCATGGGAGTTCCCATGAAAAGGATCTTGTTGCATAAGGACCACCAATCCGGTCGTCAACTCAAAATTTTTGTCGGCCGCCAACTCCGGCATGGCTATGGACGAGGTCGTGGAAGAAGTCTTAGGCCGAAGCCTATCTCTTATGGAAATAATCCTCGCCATTCGCTCTGCCAATTCTTCGGGTGTCTCAGGATGGGTCATAAAATTTCCTTCCGTAACGGGTCTCCTCTCCGCTCGGATCCTCCTCAATGTATGCTCGATCTCCGGATCGTATAGTATCTCTTCGGGGTTCGCCGAGGATCTCGTGTACATGCAAGGGAAAACAGAGTTTCAAAAAAATAATTAGCACAACGGAAGGGTAAAAATAAAAATAGAAATAATAGAACAAAAAAGATAAAAACTAGGTAGGTAGAATCAAACACTATTGCCTCCCCGGCAGCGGCGCCAAAAACTTGATCGCGCCCCGGATACACGTCCTGGAGCGGCGACACTGTAGTCTTACCGCAAGCGCACGGTGTAGCGGCGAGTGGGTATCGAACACAGGGAGGCCTAATAACAGTGTCTTCTTCAATCACCTGGCTATAAGAATAGTCGAGAGACGTTCGCAGTAATGTGGTCACAGTAGTTCAATTGTATAAAAGAAATAACAAATTAATAAAGACGCCTAGGGATATGGAATCCCCGCTACTCGCCGTATCTCATCATTGTGATTCGTAGGTTTAACAATTGCTAGACTTGAAACTCGGGTAAACTAGTTGCAACTAAATGTAGAACCAAGCTCACGCTCTTGCGCTTTTGCCGGTCTATAGCCAACCTAGGGTAGGGTCCAATCTCTTGCAAACCCTAACCTAGACTAACTAGCGTGAAGAAAAACATCATCGTTTAATCGTATCTCGAGCCCACTCTCGTGCAAACTCGAGCTACGACCTAGGTTGGGATAGTTCCTACCCGTCCAATCTCTTGCAAACGGGTATTGGTATAGAATTGCAATCGAAAACCCTAGTTTCGGTCCAATCTCTTGCAAACCGATTCTGGAGAAATTCAATTGCAACCCAATTCGAATTTCTAGGGCTTCCTATCGAATTGGGATCCAATCTCTTGCAAATCCCAATCGGTATGAATCCCTAGCTATTCGTATTATAGCAATCCCAAACTAACCCTACTCAATCCTAGCAATGGTTTCACCAATTCATCACAAATTTGAAATTGGGATCGTAGGGTTCATCCCTACGCCCTAAGACGATGAAACTACTCGCAATTCATAATCAAATTCAATAGAAATTCACAAGTAAAATGAATGGAATTCATAGCTATATTCAATAAATCAATAAAAATGGAGTTTTTGAGAGAGAGAGAGAGACAAACCAATGAAGAACAAGATAGCATCCAACAAAATCTCACTTTTCTCTCCTCCCTAAAAGCTAAATCTAATCCCTAAAAAGTTAATCTAAAAAGGCTGCCAAAAATTCTGAAAAAGCCCCCTAAACTAGGTTAAATACCCCCCAAAATCGCCTAAAAACCCCTGACGAAAATGCCCCTGTGCAGCCTCAAAATCGCAGTTTACGCTACAGGCAGTGCGGCTCACTCGGCCGAGTGACAAATGTCACTCGGCCGAGTGATAGACCCTGTACAATTACAGAGAGTTGGGGGGTCTCGGGGGTCGTCTCCTCAGGAGTCACTCGGCCGAGTGACTTTTCTTCACTCGGTCGATGGGCGTTCTTCACTCGGGCGGACAGCGTTGGTCACTCGGCCGAGTCGGAGCTTGGGACTGTACAGACGAAAAACAGAGAGTTCAGCTTCTTTTGCCGCCGTCGTCTTGGCTCCACTCGGGCGAGGGATGACTCGGTGCTCGGCCGAGTGGTATGGCGATGCTCGGCCGAGTGCACGCTATAATTGGCTCTGTTGCGTGTCCGATCTGGCCGGCCGAGCAGGATGTCTATGCTCAGCCGAGTGACTCCTTCACTCGGCCGAGTGGCATGCTGAAAATGTCCATTCTTCATGTTTTTGCCTCCTCGTCGCTCCTACGACGTTCTATCTTCTTCCACTCCTCTCCAATCACAAAATACCCCTCAAGAGAGCCGTCGGTGACACTTCGGAGTGGGTACATCTCAGAATCGCTCCAAATCGCTCCAAATCTCCTGAAATACGACAAAAACAACAAATCGTGAAAAGCATCGCAATATTGTCGAATAAACGTGAAAAACACGATTTGAGCGATCTAAATGGCATGCAAACATGCGGAAAAAAGGTGTAAAATATGGAGTGATCAACTGTAGGGTCTCACACAGAGTGCGACCTTCGTCTAGTAATAGGTACAAACATTTGGGAGAATATGCATTTGATGCAAGAAAGAGAAAACTGCATTTGATGCAAATGATTATTTTTTAAGCTTAGATATGGGACTATTTTGCATATGATGCAAAATGTGTTCAATGTGTCTTAAATTGTTTAAGGCAATATTTAATAAGATAAACACAAGGAAAAGGTTATTTGATGATGGGATCGTCCCGCTCTAAACACAGGTTCATACCGCGTCTAAAACGGAGTCCAAATTCTCAAGTTAGAGCAAAACCAGCCAAAGGAGCCCAAATGGGTCAGCCCAACAGGTTTGGGCTGAACCCTGCCTGGAAACAGGCGCGGGCGCCAGACCACGCCTGCTCCAGCAGGCGCGGGCGCCAGACCACTCCTGCTCCAGCAGGCGCGGGCGCCCACTGGGTGCGTGCGCCGCATGCGCCCAAGCTGGCGCATGCAGCGCACGTGCCTTGAGGCGCGTCGCTGACGCGGCTTGGCGCATGTTGGCCCACACGCTGCCTAGGGCAATGTGCCTTTTTACGACGGCTGGCTGTGTTCGTTTTGGGTGGTTTAGGCTGATCATTAGACGATCAATTGGAGGGTGAAACGGACTCCGATTGACTCGCCGTTTTTTCCTACGCATCCACCGTTGAACGTCCTTCGATTTGATATGTTGTATCAATCGTGAAGCTCAACGGTGGGGGAATTAAAATTCATGGAAGTTTGGCATTGTGAAAGGCAAACTAACTTGAATTATTTAACTTCAAAATTTAGTCCCACATCGGAAGTGGAGTAAAGGGGAGGGTTCAGCTCCCTATATAAATAGGGGTCTGCTCTCCTCCTCAAAATTCGTCCCAAGCTAAAGATCTGAGCGACTCCAAAAAATGTTGGAGCACGCTCGGATCTAAGCTTAAATTAATATTTCTCTTCTCCCTAAATTTCCGCCTTACTCCTGAAGGGCTCTAGCAAAGCCACGAAGGGGTTCGGATCCGATCCGAAATCTTGGCGAAGGTTCACACTCGGGTGAACTTTCTTCGGCACGTGGTTGGCTCGACGACTAGAGGATTGCTCGCCTCGGGATGTAGAGCAGTTTGAGGAGCGGTTCGGCACGGGATGGGGAGCGGCTCGGAAGACGGTGTGGTACACCTTGCATGTACCAAGGCAAGGCTCTGGGTATGTGAATTTAATTAGCTTTCCTTTAATTTAATCGCAGTAGTTTAGATCCTTCTTGGGGTGATCAGATCCACCCAAGTCGGCAAAGATCCTGGCTAAGGGTCTTGAACCTTAGGGTTTTGTTAAAACAGTTTAACAAATCTATTTTTTCCGCTGCATTCTTTTCTCTCTATAGTCCGTCTTACTTAGGACGGGCATAGATTTGTGCCCTGAGGGTCTACAAAACCTAACATTGGTATCTGAGCCAGGTTTGCTTGATCTAAGGACTGCGATTTTATTAATTGAAATGCTTTTTAAATGCCTTTAAAAATGTTTTAAATTTATGTGATAATTTTAAAATGATTTAAAATGCTTTAGAATTTTATGCGATAAAAATTTTAGTAGCATGCAAATTTTATGATGATTTTAAAACAAGTTTATCTATATGTGTGTTTTTATGAGATAAAAGATAAAATGTTTTAGGATCATAATTTTAAATTTAAGTGTTAAATTTAAGAATGCATGTTTATTATTTATTAGATAAACATTTGTCTATGTAATTGTTAAATAGTTGGACACTCATTTTATGCGTTAAAATTAGTGTAGTATATGCTTAATGGCTTTGTTATTCTTATCCCTTATTTGATAACACAAGACAACCCTTTTAGGTTAGCCATTAAGAACTAGTTAAAATTTATGAAATGAATTTTAATGACATGCTATGTTTTAATAAATCATTAACAACCTTTTGAGACCTAATTCCTGATTAGGGTAGTCCCTTTAACGACGATTATTATTTTAATCATTATAATAATAATTCTCATTAAAAGACTATGCTTAAAGCATTGTAAATGAATTTATTAAAATCCTAATAACGATTAGGATAGCACGTGAACATTATAGTTGATAAGGACTTAATAAAAGTTATTAACAAATCCTAAAATTCTGAATTTAAGGATTCAACTAGTTGATAGGATGAACTAGTTGTTAATAAAAGACTTTTAGTCTATGGCACGCATATAAAAATGATAAGCACATTCAATGGACCATGATCCGGTCAATGTGCTTGGCTAAGTTTGTTGGATCACCCTAGCTAGTCTAAGGGATAAGTGATCCTGTCTTAGTCAATTTCCTGGCCGTGTTCTGCTGGACCGCAATGACACGAATCATTATTATATGACACCCTGGACTATATCTAAGTCAAATATGTTAATAATCTTCTTCAAGATTAGCCATAGCCATCCTTGTTTTAAGGATTGGAAACTATAGGACCCATGTTCCAGTTGTTGAGCTACACTCAAGTTGTGACATGGCAACCTTGTAGAAACCAACTCCTTAAATACACATGATGTAATCTTGATTTGACCCAAACCGTCGTGTCGTGAATACACCGAGCGCCAGCGTAAGTTAATCTAATGATGTAGTCTAGACTTGACCCAAACTGTCATGTCGTGAATACTCCGAGCACCGGCGTAAGTTAGGTTAGACAAGAAAACAAGGGTCCGACTAGACTAGACATTGTGATTTGGATGAGCACAGTCATGATCACAAATGCCTAGGGGTAAAAATCGATAAGAGAGTCATATCTGATATGATTGATGAAGAGCCATCTACCGATTGTAGAATCAAGAAATTTGTTGAGCTACACTCAAGGTGGTTAGTCTCAGGGTGATTGGATCTCTTACCCATTAATTTAATCTGATTAAATCGTTCATTATTAAAGCTTAGAATGATCGCAAAATTAGTGGGAGGATATAGATAGATAAAAGCCATTCTACCTATATTTAATACTGAACATATGCTGAACTATGGTAAGACTATGTTTACCAAGGGAAACCAAATATAATATTCTAAAAGAATAAGCTAACTGGTCAAATAGGTTGATTAATGTATATCAAGTTAAATTCTAATTGATAGAATAAACTATATTCTCGTTGACACGAAAATGACCTTCTTAAGGACGGACTTAAGGAATATGATTTCATTAAGTTCTGAGTCCAACAAAATAAATGCACGCTACATGTCACTCGCCTCTATATGGGGCAGCTCGAACATATCGATGTTTAATAGCAAGTTTCTCCATACAATTTGTTGAGCTACACCCAAGGATGTATGAAAAAGTAGGTTCGATCCGTAAGGTTCGAAAATTCGATCAAAATGTTTGAATCGAATATGAGTGCATGAGCGGTGCAAGACTATATATCCCAACCGGATCTTGAGACAAGCAACTTGTTGAGCTACACTCAAGGTTGCAAAGCTCGGGCGTTTGGATACATGAGATGCTTGCATAGCCATTTAAATTTTTGTTGAGACGTTTAATATCTAAATGAGATTTAGAAAAAGGAAGAAGACACTTGACGTGCGTTTATATTTTATATATTCACGAACGTCTTCTCCGTAATTTCCCGTTGTTTTTCGTTGTTTTGTATCCATTCCCTTGTGTTTTTTAGTTCCTTTTCACTTTCGTTGTGTTTGTGTGATTTTGCAGGTTATTGCTGGCGCAGGGGACATATAAGGCCAACATCATGATTCTCCGGAGCAACGGGAGGTATCGCATGAGATCCTGAGAGCCAATCGTCAAGAGAACCCATGTATCAGTCTCAACCGATCAGGTGGACAGATCCACCCGATCGGTTCGTGCGTCCGTATCAGACCTGAGGAAGAAGCAAGGAAGAAGCAAACCACACCCGATCGGTTTAGTGATCGGGTAGTCGTGACACAGTGCGCTGTTTTGAGAGCAGAAGTCAACCCAATCGGTTGACTTGTCAACCAATCGGGTCACCTGTAGCAGCTGCTTCCCCTAGGTCGAGAATTCAAAGTCTCACCCGATCGGTTCAGAGATCATGTGAAGTTTATCAGAAGCTGGAGACCGATCTTCTCGTCGTTTCACCCGATCGGGTGAAGTCTCACCCGATCGGGTGGATGTTTATTTTTGTCTTTTAGTGAGAATATTCCTTGGCATCTTGCCAAAATGTATAAATAGGGCTAGGTTTCCTAGAAAACGTAATCCCCATTTTAAGCTATTTTTTTAGGGATTTGGCTGCTGAGAATTTATTTCTATTTGTAAGTTTCTTGATCGTTATAATACTTTGATATAGTGTTTATACTATCATTTGCTACAGTAATCTATTGCTTAATCTCCATTTTGATGGCTATAATTTGTTTTGCTACTCTTCATGCCATGATTAGTGAGTAGTTCTCTAATCTGGGACATTGGTGGAAGACCCTTCGTGGGTTCTCCCTAGAACGACCATAGGATTAGGGATTCGATAGGATATAGGGATTTAGACAGTTACGCGGTGGCGTTTTATTGTCATTGGCAGGAGAAAGACCGTCCTTGACCGTCGGGCGAAGGGGAAATAAAACGGGAGTTTGATCCTCTAGCCACAACTCGCACCCCTAGCGTAGACATTGATTCCTCGCGCGTGGAAACTGCTTGGATGAAATGTCAGGAGCAATCGTTGCGAGCTTAGTGCTCCCGGAGTCGGTCGGTGTTGGACGTTGGAATGCCCACCGTCCGAACCTGGGTAGTCCTAGCGTATCATCTTGGGCATTGACCGGAATATCGGGCCCATGGGACGCTAGGTACCACTTTTAGAGGTAATGTCTCACCGCTAAACCCTAGAATCCGATCACATTCCTATCTGTCGGTCGTAATAGTGAGAACTCGTTATAGGGTGGAAGCCAAAGTCCTAGGTTACCTTTTTATATCTTACACCTTTTCCATTAGTTTAACATCGTGACAACTACCAAGAGATTGGGCGAGCTCACCCATCGGGTGATCTGTTTCCTCATTGTTCACAAGCACAACACACGCCTCCCCGTGTTCGACCCCCAAGCCACACTTCGACACCGTGCACTTGCGGTTTACAAATATTTAATCCTGGTATCCTCGTCCCCATTTGAGTGTCAAACGGACGGGAGGTCAAGCTTTATGGCGCCGTTGGCAGAAAGGCAACGTGCTTGTTACATTTAGGACTCTGTAATCCTTGAGACTAGCTCACATCCTTACCCCGTGATTATTTTCACATTCTTCACCCTTTTTAATTTTACATGGACATATTGTACATATCTGTTGTAGAGGGTTGGTAAACTATTACCGGGGAATTTTCACCCTCGCCACCATTACTATCATTTCTATATTCTTTTGTGCCACTGATATTTTTCTCCAGGTATGCATCTTTGTTGATCAGGTTTATGAATTATACTATATGGACCACAGATTTTGATCAGAGTGCTCAGACGGGAGAATACCCTTTTGATGGGATGCATGCTTCCGTGTGGACCACATATTTTGATCAGAACGCTCAGACGGTAGATCACCTTCTTGATGAGATGCTTGCACATCAGGTTGAAATGCAAGCCAAGATTGGAAGGGGTGATTTTCAATTGGAATTGGTGAAGAGAGACCCAGAAATCGATGCGCTCATGCTTAAGGATGCAATGATTTCCAAGGATATCAGTTCCGCTTCTTCATTTTATGGGCAAGAGTCATCGCCAGTCATATTACCAGAGCCAGAATGTACCATCGTCGATCACACATCCTACGATACAGCTATTGCATATGAAGAGTGGATGGACGAAGAGGCAGTGAAGGAAGCATGAATTGATTCATATACGCCGCCAGAGGAGGACACATTTTAGAACTTATTGGAGGGCCTCTTGGAGTCAGTGAGGTTCACCGGTTCAGTTAGTGTTACTACAGGCGATGCATTTGAGCTACGCTTTGCAGATTTTGTTATGAACCATGTTTCGGCTGCAGGAACAATTGAGGAAGACGTCCATGTCAGTCTTGAGGGGGATTGACTACATTTTTGGATTGCTTGCGGGCATTCTCTTACACATGATACATCCCCACAAGTTGACACACGTGAGCAGCCAGCATCACCATTCCAGAGAGTGCCTACATTGATAGTTGATGAGGAGTCAAAAGAGCACCATGTGGAGCCATGGCATGCTTTTGAGGAGGCCTTACACACTGAGCCAAAGCTTATCAACGAGGAGGTCGTGCACCGAGACGAGGACACAGCCATTCATGAGGATTCCGAGCACTACCCTCCTCCATTAGAGCCTCTGCAGCCACCTCATCCTTCCATTGACGTCGAGGACTATCCCACAGAGCTTACTGCTCCCACCTAGGGAGATATTTATTTTGATTCAGATATTTTTGACAAGTCGTACCTTTTGCAGCACACGTACGATTATGTATCGGAGGTATGCTTGGACGTGTCATATCTAAACGAACCTATCGAGGAAGTCCACACATATGATCCAGATTTACTTGAGCAGCTGAGAGAGGACACCACGGAGATAGCTATCACAGTACAAGATGATATTGAATCATTTCCAGGGAAGTATCGTCCACCACTATATATTTCATATATTTCTATAGACGAGCCTCTTTGGAATACTTTTATTATGAGGGTGAAATTTTCGCAGCAAACTAATGCATCCTATTCTCTGCATGGTACAGGTAGAGTCCTTATGGGAATGCTGGAGGATGCATTACTGGAGTTCGTAGGTGTTCGTGGACACACGCGCCTAGTGGATCCATAGAAGGAGCAGTTGGAGCAGTTGCCTGTACCGGCAACGATACTGGATCCGCATTTTGCTATAGGTGATATCAACCCGGTAGTGTAGCAATAGCATAAAATTTTATGCTTTCAATAAACACGAATCTCTCGACAGCGAGAGATCGTCTTTTTGTTTGTTTTTTATGATTTTTCCATTTCTTTGTCTATGCCACTCTCTTCCTTGGAGGATGAGGAGTCTTTCGCTCCTGCACCTTGATTTTCATTTTTCTGATTTTCCCCCTAGCCAGTTTTTTCTATTTCACCACGATCATATCTCTTTTCTGGCATTTTCAAGATCAGCTTGGGGGAAATCATATTCCGTGTTTGTTGTCGTGTCACTTGTTTGTCGTGTGCTTGTTTTGTGTGTCGTATGTGTGTCTTTTGTATAGTTGGTTTGGATATTTATTTCTTTATTTTTCTCCGTCTCGTTTTGTGTGTTTTTAATGTTTTTCCTTTTCTTTGTTAGTGCGCACTTCCCTCACATCTTTCGTTGCCCTCCCATATTTAATCCTATTGCATTGAGGGCAATGCAACGTTCATCTTGGGGGAGTCGCACTATGTGCGTCAGTCGTGTCTTTTTCACCATTTTTTCGAGTCATTTTCGTTGTGTTTTTCTTTTTCTTTCCTTCTTTTTATTCTCCCTCTCCTAGAGATGACCCCACATGATGAAACCGCCACTCAACCACACACACACTTAGCTAAGCAGCGACACTTATCTTCACTAACCCTAGGAAGCCGAGTTCTATTGCATTTTATGCTCCGTGGGTTCACTTAGCTTTTCTGTGTTGAGTTGTGTGTTGTGACTAGCTAGTTGGTGTGTTTTTAGGTCGGGATTCTGTTTAATATGCATATCCTTGGATGACCCCTAGACTATCATGCTTCAATTTTGAATATGCGGTATATTGCGTCTACTTTCTACTTCATTATGCTTGAATCATCTATATATTACGCTTCAATTTGCATGTGTCAGGACTCTACCAATAGGACTAGGATAACCCATGTTGCTCACGCTTTGATCTGCGAAAAAATTTCCTTTTGCCCAAGTGTTTAGAATTTGAATTCTTTTTTGTTTTACTTGGTGCAAATCCCCTCGTCGTGTACTTTACTTCCACTTGGGAGAGTACACAATTTTGCCACTTACATGCGCACCGTTCTCCCGCTTTTGGAGAATGCGCATTATCCCACTTCAAAAAAGAGAGAAAATTCAAAAAGAAAAAAGAGAGAAAAGAAAGAATTTGTATAGCCAAAATCCAAAAAATATACAAATATCCAAAACCCAAAAAAAATTCTCTGTTGTGAATATTACTCCTACCGCCATGAATAAAGGGAAGGCGAGAATTTGCACCAAATGCTCTCCTCCACACCTACTCAACCCCATTCGTTTTCGAACACACTTGGCATAGGAACTTTCTAGCAATCATCTTGGCAATCGTGCGGCGATTCCCTAGTTTCTAGCAGTAGAGTCCCTGACATATGATATGTTTCTATTCTTACTCTATTCTCATGCATGCTTGAACTATTATTCACCGCTAATTTGAATTGATTCGATATTTGGGTCATTCCATGGATATGTGTATATGGAGCTTGATTGCATGATTTAGATAATTACACCTTTGGATAGCTCACAACCACACTCACCCGCGCTTCACCGCGTGGACCCAAGACACTAGTAGAGACTCGTATTCATGGGCTTAGTGATATGATTCTCGCGTGCTTGCTTAGTGTGGCGTGTTGGTTTCCTTTGGCTCTGACGGGTAATCTAGGATTTCCTTCTCTTTTTCTGTTTCTTCCTTTCTATTTTTCCCTCCGAGCTCCTATTCTTACTCGTCTTCCTTGAGGACGAGGAAGAGTTCAGCTTGGGGGATTTTGACGTGCGTTTATATTTTATATATTCATGCACGTCTTCTCCATAATTTCTCGTTGTTTTTCGTTGTTTCGTATCCATTCCCTTGTGTTTTTAGTTCCTTTTTACTTTGTTGTGTTTGTGTGATTTTGCAGGATATTGTTGGCATAGGGGACATACAAGGCCAACATCATGAGTCCCCGGAGCAACGAGAGGTATCGCACGAGATCCTGAGAGCCAATCTTCAAAAGAAACCAGGTATCAGCTCTCAATCGATCGAGTGGACAGATCCATCCGACCGGTTCGTGCGTCCGTATCAGACCTGAGGAAGAAGCAAGGAAGAAGCAAACCCCACCCGATCAGTTCAGTGATCGGGTGGTCGTGACACAGTGCGCTGTTCTGAGAGCAGAAGTCCACCCGATCGGTTGACTTGTCAACCGATCGGGTCACCTGTAGCAGCTGCTTCCCCCAAGTCAACCGATCGGGTCACCTGTAGCAGCTGCTTCCCCCAAGTCAACCAATCGGGTCACCTGTAGCAGCTGAGTCCCCTAGCTCGAGAATTCAAAGTCTCACCTGATTGGTTTAGAGATCGGATGAATTTTATCAAAAGCTGAAGACCGATCTTCTCGTCGTTTCACCCGATCGGGTTAAGTCTCACCCGATCGGGTGGACGTTTATTTTTGTCTTTTAGTGGGAATATTCCTTGGCATCTTGCCAAAATGTATAAATAGGGCTAGGTTTCCCAGAAAACGTAATCCCCATTTTAAGCTGTTTTTAGGGATTTTGGCTGCTGAGAATTTATTTCTATTTGTAAGTTTCTTGATCGTTCTAATACTTTGATATAGCATTTATACTATCGTTTGCTACAGTAATCTATTGCTTGATTTCCATTTTGATGGCTTTAATTTGTTTTGTTGCTCTTCATTCCATGATTAGTGAGTAGTTCTCAAATCTGGGACATTGGTGGAAGCCCCTTCATGGGTTCTCCCTAGAACGACCATAGGATTAGGGATTCGATAGGATATAGAGATTTAGACGGTTACGCGGGGGTGTTTTACTGTCATTGGCGGGAGAAAGACCGTTCTTGACATCGGGCCAAGGAGAAATAAAATGGGAGTTTGATCCTCTAGCCACAGCTCACACCCCTAGCGTAGACATTGATTCCTCGCCCGTGGGAACGGCTTGGATGAAATGTCGGGAGCAATCGTTGCGAGCTTAGCGCTCCCGGAGTCGGTCGGTGTTGGACATGGGAATGCCCACCGTCTGAACCCGGGTAGTCCTAGCGTATCATCCCGGGCATCGACCGGAATATCGGGCCTATGTGACGCTATGTACCACTTTTAGAGGCAACGCCTTACCGCTAAACCCTAGAATCCTATCACATTCCATTCCGTCGGTCGTAATAGTGAGAACTCATGATAGGGTGGAAGCAAAGTCATAGGTTACCTTTTTATATCTTACACCTTTTCCATTAGTTTAACATCATGACAACCACCAAGAGATTGGGCTAGCTCACCCACCGGGTGATCCGGTTCCTCATTGTTCACAAGCATAACACATGCTTCCCTGTGTTCGACCCCCAAGCCACACTTCAACACCGTGCACTTGCGGTTTACAAATATTTAATCCTGGTATCCCTGTCCCCATTTGAGTGTCAAACGGACGGGAGGTCAGCACTCAGAAAAGTCAAATTGAGAAAGACAGATTTATTTATCATTAGTAAAGGCATAAGTAGGAGGAACGAAAAATGTGACATATTTGATGTCACGATTTCAGAATAATTGTTATACAAAAGATGTCTAACACATTTTTGACGAAAGTCCTCACCTTGCTTCAGAAGAAATGTTTTGTGTTAGTAATTTGTAATAACTATAATATATTAAATGTTAATATATGAATACACAAGATAGTAATAAACTTATATGGCAAAATAGAATAGGCCGTACCAAAGAGACCAAGCTTCAAAATTCACATAAAGAGGGGCCTGACCTCTCGTATTATGAAGTCTACGGACACTTGTGAACCTTATTCTCAAAGGTATGATGGCCAAAAATCCTTTTGTAAGACAGTGGGAGAATGAGTTGTTGAACTCACAGTCTCGTACATACTGATGTACCCGGACACGAGTCTAAGTTAGCCTGGATAAGTTGTTCTTATTATTATTACGACACGTGCTCTTGATGAAACACATGTCTGATAAAATAGAGAACAAAATGATAGAAGTATTTGTAGAGGAATATGCCCTCAGATCATTTGTATTTGATGCAAATGAAAATTTAAGCCTAGATATGGACTAATTTGCATATGATGCAAAAGAGATTAAATGTGTCTTAAATTGTTTAAGACTATATTTAATTAAATAAACGCATTGAAAAGGTTACCTAGATGACGGGATCGTCCCGCTCTAAACGCAGGTTCAAACCGCGTCAAAAACGGAGTCCAAATGCACAAGTTATAGCCAAAACAAGTCAGTCCAAACTGTTGGGCTGAAACCAGCGAAAATGGAGGCCCACCAAGCCCGAATTTTCTGGTTAGGGTTTTTTGAAACCTGAGATTTTCTTGACGGCTACGTTTCTAAGAGAAGCATGACTTTTGGCTAACTTTGGACAATTGTTTGAAGGGTCAAACGGACTCGGATTGACGAGCCGTTTTTTCCTATGCGTTCACCGTTGAACACTCTTCGATTTGGTAGGTTGTACCAACATTGAAGCTCAACGGTGAGGGAGTTAAAATTCGAAGAAGTTTGCCCTTTGTGAAAGGCAAACTAACTTGATTTAATTAATCCCAAATTAATAGTCCCACCTCGGTTGTAGAGAAAAGGGGAGAGTCAGCCGCCTCTATAAATAGAGACCCTCCCTCTTCCTCATAACTCGTCCCAAGCTCTAGATCTGAGCGGCTCTCGTAAATGTTGGAGCACGCTCGGATCTAAGCTTAAATTAATATTTCTCCTCTCCCTATAAATTTTTGCCTTGCTCCTGAGGGCTCTAGCAAAGCCGCAAAGGAGTTCGGATTCAGATCCGAAATCTAGGCGGAGGTTTCACTCGCGTGAAACTTTCTTCGGCGTGTGGTTGGCTCGGTGACTTGGGATTGATCGCCTCAGGATGCGGAGCGGTTTGAGGAGCGGTTCGGGGAGCGGTTCAAGGAGCGGCTCGGCGTGGGACGGGAGCGGCTCAGAAGACGGTGCGGAACATCTCGCCTGCCCCAGGGTTGAGATTCCGGGTATGTGTTTATTAGCATTAGTTTAATTAAATCGCAGTAGGCTAGATCCTTCTTGGGATGGTCAGACCCATCCCAAGTCGGCATAGATCTTGGATTAGGGTCTTGGACCTTAGGGTAAATGTTAATTTAGATTAACATGTAATTTTTCCGCTGCTATTTCTGTATATGTTCCGTCCGACTTAGGACGGGCATAGAGTTTTTGTTCACTAAGGGTCCCGTGAAAACCCTTCATGGTATCAGAGCCAGGTCTGCGTAACGATCTAACCTTCGATTTTATTAAACTTTAAAATGCTTTTAAATACTTTTAAAAAATGTTTTTAAAGTTATGCGATAATTTTCAAAAATGTTTTAGATGTTCAAATATTCTATTTGATAAATTTTGAACATGGAAATTTTTTAATGACGTTTTAAAATTTATGTGATAATTTTTTAAACTAAATTTAAATCTTTTAAAATTTATATGATAAGTTTAAAATGCCTAAAATTTTATATGATAAATTTTTAAGCATAAAAGTTTTTTAAAATGATGTTTTAATTTTATGAGATATTTTAAAACTGATTTTAAAGGTTAAAATTTTTATGCGATAAATTTTTTAATAGTAGCATGCAAATTTGTGATTTTAAAAACAAGTTTTTATGAGATAAAAATAAAATATTTTAAAATCATATTTTAAATTTAAATGTTAAATTTATGTATGCATGCTAAAATTGTTTATGCGATAAACCTAATCTATTTAATTGTTAAATAGTTGTGCACTATCTTTATGCGATAAATTAGTGTAGCTTTATTTTAATGGCTAGTTCTTCTTGTCCCTTATTTGATAACACAAGACAACCCTTTAGGTTAGCCATTAAAAATGATTAAAATTTATTAATTGAATTTTAATGACATGCTATGTTTTAATAAAACATTAACAATGCTTCAAGACCTAATTCCTGATTAGGGTAGTCCTTTTAATGAAAATCTTAATTCTAATTGTTATTATTAATCTCATTAAAGGACTTCGCTTTTAGCGTTGGTTAATAAATTTATTAAAATCCTAATAACGATATGGATAGCACGTGAACCTTATAGTTGATAAGGACTTAATAAAAGTTATTAAACAAATCCTAAAATTTTGTATTTAAGGATTCAACTAGTTGATAGGATTAATTAGTTGTTAATAAAAGCTGTTTAGTCTATGGCACACATATAAAAGTGACAAGCTTCATTCAATGGACCATGATCCAGTCAATGTGCTTGGCTAAGAGTTCTGGATCAACCCTTGCTAGTCAAGGGGCAGTGATCCTGGCTTAGTCAATTCCCTGGCTGTGTTCCGCTGGACCGCAATGTCGCGAATCATGATTGTATGACACCCTGGACTATATCTAGTCAATGCGTTATAAATCTTATTAAAGATTAATCCGTATCCCTCCTTGATTTTGGAGCTTGGTAACTCAAAGAAGACAATTATAGTTGTTGAGTCTCCTCAAGCTATGACATGTTTATCTTTAAGGAACAAACTCCAACATACATGTGTTGTAGTCTAGACTTGACCCAAATCGATACGTCGGGTCTCCTCGGGCATCGATCTAAGTCAAATCTGGACACGAAATCAAGGGTCTGACTAGAACAGTCATTATGATTTGTTGAGTCTCCTCAAGATCATAAGTGACTGTGGGTAAAAAAACGATAGGGAGTCACATGTGATGTGATTGACTAAGAGTTAGTCTACCAATCATGGAACCAATCAACTTGTTGAGTCTCCTCAAGGTTGTGAGGTTCAGGATGATTGGGTCCCTCTTTCACTAAATTTTAAATATTTTAATTCGATTAAATCGTTCGTTATTAAGCTTTGAAACGATCGTAAAAATAGTGGGAGGATATAGATAGATGAATGCCAATCTACCTATATTTAATATTGAACATATGCTAAACTAAGGCAAGACTATGTTTACAGAAGGAATCAATATATAATATTATAATGGAATAAGTTAACTGGTCAAATAGGTTGATTAATTGAATATCAAGCTAAATTCTAATTGATAGAATCAAAACTATATTCTCGTTGACATTAAAATGACCTTCTAAAGAACAGACTTAAGAAATATGATTTCATCAAGTTCTGGGTCCAACAAATAAATTTACGCAACATGTCACTCGTCTCTATATGAGGCAGCTTGAACATATAGGATATTCGAAATATGTTTCTCCCTACAACTTGTCGAGCTACCCTCAAGGTTGTATGGACAAACAATTTTGATCCGCAAAGTTCAAGAATTCGATCAAATTGTTTGAGTCGAATACGAGTGCATGCGCAATGCAAGGCTATGTATCCCAACCGGATCTTGAGACAAGCAACTTCTTGAGCTACACTCAAGATTGCAACTCTCAGGCGTTTGGATACATTGACGCTTGTGTAGCTATTTATTTATGTTGGGCTATTTAAATATCTAAATGTGATTTAGAAAAGGAAGAAGACACTCCGGAAAAGTCAATTGAGAAAGTTAGTTTAATTTATCATTAATAAAGGCATAAGTAGGAGGATATGAAAATGTGACATATTTTGATGTCACAATTTCATAATTATTGTTATACAAAAGACGTCTAACACAATTTGACGAATGTCGTCACCTTGCTTCCAAAGAAATGTTTTGTGCTAGTAATTTGTAATAACTATAATATATTAAATGTTAATATATAAATACACAAGATAGTAGCAAACTTATATGGCAAAATAGACTAGGCCGTATCGAGAGACTAAGCTTCACAAGTCACATAAAGAGGGGTCTGACCTCTCGTATTATGAAGTCTACGGACACTTGTGAGTCTTATCCTCTTAGATAAAATTGGCCGAAACCCATCTGTAAGACAGTGGGAGAATGAGTTATCGAACTCAGTCTGGTACATACTGATGTACCCGAGTCTAGATCAACCAAAATAAGTTATTCGTATATTTTATTAAGACACGTGTTCTTGATGAAACACAAGTCTGATAAAATAAAGAACGAAATGACTAAAGTATTTAAACTGATTCGATTAGATCGAATGGTCAAATACTTAGCTACATTAAATCTTGCATAATTAAAAGAAAATGTGATTTTCTCTCAGGTCAAGTCTGTTAACACATCCGTGTGTCAAAAGGTATGAATCACACTTAGTTAGACTTGGTGTGATTCATTGTAAGTGACTCTGAGTTAAGTCCTCCTTCTGGTTTAAGTCCCAGATAGTAATGCCTAGGTTTTGATAATGTTCTGTGTGGACATTATCAATAAGATATTCATTAAATCAATCATTAGGAAGTTGTATAATTACTCGAATTTCGTGAGACGAAGAGTCGAGTTAAACATCATAACTGATGATGACTTAGTCAACTTCCGGGATGAAATTCGGAGTAGTAACTCCGATTTAAAAACTTGATGCAATCAGAATAGGTCCGTGTGCATAAATAAATTTTGGAATTTAGTTTACGTGCACAAGGAAAATGTTTCCTCACTTTCTGCAAGTAAATCTTTAAGTTGAAAGATTGGTGCAGAAAGAAATATACTGAAGTGCAATCATGTTGGTCGAGAACGGTTTTTCCATACTAATTCCTATAAAACAGATTATAATGAAACCGTTTTTCCACCAGCAGATGTGTACAGAACTACTCGGACCAAACTCGATGTAAACGCTTAAGTTGACCATGAAAATTGGAGCATTCACTTACAAGTTCGTTTTTCTAAATATGATTTAGACGGACCAACTTATATGAATTAGCCAGATAGTTTTCAAGGTCAGTGGGAGCATGTAAATTACATGTGAGGCATCAAAGGGATGGAACATATATATTTTGATGAAGTGATCAAAAGAGTTTGATACTTTATCAAAAAATAGATATGAGCCATTTATGACCATTAACTAATTTAAGATTATTATCGTAAGGTACGATGAACTGGATAAGATCCAAATAAATAAAATATTATGGATTCCGACAGACCAAATGAATTATTTGAATGAGATTCAAATGGTTGGTCTAATATGAACATAGAAACCCCTTAAGTCTATAGTGTAGACGGTTTTAGCAGATCCACTCAAGAAGGCTCTACCACATGAAGTCGGGAAAACTTATGTGTAAAAACGGTATTAGATACCGAGATAAATGGGCCTGAGTGCAAGTGGGAGATGTTGAGAGATGATACCCTCGAGGCTATCTATCTTCATGTGTGAATAGCACAAACATCTTGTTCGAAATAACAGTAAGCTGTTTGGTAATAATTTATCTAAGGTTATGTTATAATGTAGTTAACATTAGATATTAACTTAGGTAAAGTCCTGAGACTTTATGCAAGGTCAAACATGTATCGAGATGAGTATCTCGATCATGGAGAAATGTTTGACCGTCTGTAGCATAAGTCTAAAAGGGTTCGTGGTCGTAGATGTTTCGAGACAAGGATATCGAAACATCGGATAGACCATTGTGTCTTAGTCTTCACCGTATAGCGGTGGCGATGATCTCATGATCGCTTGACTTGGCGAAGTCGTAGACGAGACACAGGTGCTCATTAGAGAATGAGTTCACTGAACGATCCACAAGAGTTATCATATGGTTATATTGACCAATCTGTCAATGATGACTCTGAGTGATGATAGGCTAGTTGGTCTTTTGACTTGAGGTCATTTTGACGAACCTGTGCGTGAACGGTGCCACTTAGATCAAATGACCTATCTTCGAGGCAAGGCCTGTCGAAAGGTCTTTGATTGGGTGCCACTTGAAGCGTACGAGGCGAGTAATGACCAAGAGAGGATTCGTCTCTCCCGGTCAATAGGAGTTAGTGTCGTAGGGTTAGTTCGATCTTTAGTAAAATCTCTGGCCAGAGTTTGTTGGAAGAAGTCCAACATTATTTGACTAAAGATCGATAGAAACTAACCGGAGTCAAGTTATTGGGGTTGACAGTTTGACCATACCCTAGACTTGACTTATACGACATAGTTTAGACGAAAAGACTATAACTGCGGAATTCATCACGGAAACAGTCAGGGTGGTCCCGACAATACTCATGTCAATGAGTCAACCACATAATGATGATTCCTGAAGCAGGGACGGTAACCACTGCTCGTGGTCACTGCCGTATAGGGCTTCGACCCCAACCTGTTGTAAGGGTCAGGCTGTAGGGTCTCACACAGAGTGCAACCTTCGTCTAGTAATAGGTAGAAACATTAGGGAGAATATGCATTTGATGCAAGGGATAACTATTGCAAAAGACATTTGCAATAATCTCCTGCATTCGGGATAAATGATCCTGAGTGCAAGTGGGAGATGTAGAGGAATATGCCCTCAGATCATTTGTATTTGATGCAAATGAAAATTTAAGCCTAGATATGGACTAATTTGCATATGATGCAAAAGAGATTAAATGTGTCTTAAATTGTTTAAGACTATATTTAATTAAATAAACGCGTTGAAAAGGTTACCTAGATGACGGGATCATCCCGCTCTAAACGTAGGTTCAAACCGCGTCAAAAACGGAGTCCAAATGCACAAGTTATAGCCAAAACAAGTCAGTCCAAACTGTTGGGCTGAAACCAGCGAAAATGGAGGCCCACCAAGCCCGAATTTTCTGGTTAGGGTTTTTTGAAACCTGAGATTTTCTTGATGGCTACGTTTCTAAGAGAAGCATGACTTTTGGCTAACTTTGGACAATTGTTTGAAGGGTCAAACGGACTCGGATTGACGAGCCGTTTTTTCCTATGCGTTCACCGTTGAACACTCTTCGATTTGGTAGGTTGTACCAACATTGAAGCTCAACGGTGAGGGAGTTAAAATTCGAAGAAGTTTGCCCTTTGTGAAAGGCAAACTAACTTGATTTAATTAATCCCAAATTAATAGTCCCACCTCGGTTGTGGAGAAAAGGGGAGAGTCAGCCGCCTCTATAAATAGAGACCCTCCCTCTTCCTCATAACTCGTCACAAGCTCTAGATCTGAGCGGCTCTCGTAAATGTTGGAGCACGCTCGGATCTAAGCTTAAATTAATATTTCTCCTCTCCCTATAAATTTCTGCCTTGCTCCTGAGGGCTCTAGCAAAGCCGCAAAGGAGTTCGGATTCAGATCCGAAATCTAGGCGGAGGTTTCACTCGCGTGAAACTTTCTTCGGCGTGTGGTTGGCTCGACGACTTGGGATTGATCGCCTCGGGATGCGGAGCGGTTTGAGGAGCGGTTCGGGGAGCGGTTCAAGGAGCGGCTCGGCGTGGGACGGGAGCGGCTCGGAAGACGGTGCGGAACATCTCGCCTGCCCCAGGGTTGAGATTTCGGGTATGTGTTTATTAGCATTAGTTTAATTAAATCGCAGTAGGCTAGATCCTTCTTGGGATGGTCAGACCCATCCCAAGTCGGCATAGATCTTGGATTAGGGTCTTGGACCTTAGGGTAAATGTTAATTTAGATTAACATGTAATTTTTCCGCTGCTATTTCTGTCTATGTTCCGTCCGACTTAGGACGGGAATAGAGTTTTTGTGCCCTAAGGGTCCCGTGAAAACCCTTCAGTATTTTAACTGATTCAATTAGATCGAAAAGTCGAATACTTAACTGTATAAATCCTGCATAAATAAAAGAAAATGTGATTTTCTATCAGGTCAAATCTCTTAACATATTGTTGTTGTTGACGTTGTTGTTGTTGGATGTCATAGCTATAACCTTGCGCTCGGATACCAATTGTAAGGACCCTGGCTATGGAGAAAACACTAGAAGGGGGGTTGAATAGTTTAAGCAATTTAAAAAGATAGTTACACCAATTTAAATGCTAACCAATAATATAGTGCGGAATTAAAATTAAACCCAAAAAGAAACAAATGCAAACGCAAGGATGTTTCAAGGGTTCGGATTACCCAAGTTACTTCCCGACTTGTTCCCGGTAATCCTACATCCCTTCCACCCGGATACCTTCGGATACTCAAGTTAGAACCCTAACTTGAGGTTTCCTTAAAACCCCACTTGTAGAAACCCTACAAGTGAAATCAAAATACAATCGATTGATCTTGACTCCCACAACTTGGGAGCAAGAAAACCACTCTCACAACCCGAGAGCAAATTCAAATAACGAATATTATGAAATATGAAAGCAGCACTTACAATCACCTATGCCTTGAAATAGAACTTGAAGGATAGATGTGTTGTGTATTGAAGACTCTCTTGGAAGAGAGGAGAAAGCCCTTTCTCTTGACTGCACCAAATGCCTAGAAGATGATTCTTTGGTTCTAGGTTGGAAAGCAAGAGATCAAAAATAGGAATTCTTAGGGCTTTTGGATTTGAGAGCTTTTGATCTTGAGAATGAAAGCTTGAAAGATTTTGCAATGGAATGAGTAACTTGGCAACCTCTCAATGGAACAGTAGATGCTCCTTATATAGGTTTCTCGAATCCACAAAGCAGAATAGGCAAAAACCCTTTTGGAATCCGTGAGAAAAATCTCAACGGATAGAATCTGCGCTCGCGACAGTCGACTGTTGAGGAAACTACAGTCAACTGTTGCACAGTCAGCAAGGGTATGTGAGAATTCATAACTGTAACTTACCACGTGGACAGTCGACTGACGAAGCATAGACAGTCGACTGTTGAACCAACAGGCGACTGTAAATCCTTCTACAGGTGACTGGCCGAGAAATGGGTAAGTTGAAGAATTCTGGAAATCTTCTGAGATAACAGGACAAACAACTGATGAGGATAAAACATTCGACTGTTAATCAGAACAGGCGACTGTAAATCCTTATACAGACGACTGTCAAAACCCTGAGAATTTCCAGAGAGCTGAGTGAACAAATTGGCTCACAGACAGACGACTGATGCAGTATTGACAGTCGACTGATCCAATGGACAGTCGACTGTATATCCAACATAAGTCGACTGGACGTAAGAGACAGATCAACAGAGTTTGGGCAAAAGATAGACATGCGATTGATAAACAAAACACAGTCGACTGTCACTTGGACATGCGCCTGTGAATCGTTCATGAGTCGCCTGTGGGAATAAAAACAGAGAGGCCCAAAACTAGTTTGTAATAAATTGTGCATAACAGGCGACTGTAGAACAAAACAAAGTCGACTGTTTTTGAGACAAACGACTGTAAAGCGTTCAGCAGTCGACTGTTATAAACAATCCAAGCACAATCACTAAGGAAATGAATTGGAGTCTAAGGACGAACGATCTAATGATGTCCTAAGGCTGAATTGAAGATGTGTGTGAGTGCTCCAACAAAGTTCTACTTCTAGGCTACATACTAGAAGAGATAAAAGAAATTTACATTGACAAATTCTCTCTTCTATCCAACGTATGAGCTTGAAGTCTTCATGGAGCTTCAATCATCATCAACGATCATCCAATCCATTTCATTTGTCTTCAATGATCTTTGAGAGTCATCCATTGCTAGTAGATCTTCATAATTAGCTTAGGCAATGGATTAACTGCAAAATAGGGGATTAGTCACAAGTATTTATATTTGCTCATCATTAACACCAAGTAGGGAGAAGTCCAATACTCAACAAGTCCCAGATTATAATGCCTTGGTTTTAATAAGGTTCTATGAGGACCTTATTAGTAAGATATTCATTAAATCAATCATTAGGAAGTTAAAGGATTACTCGAGTCTCGTGAGACGAAGAGTCAAGTTAGACATCATAATCGATGATGGTCTAAGATAACTTCCACGATGAAATTCAGAGTATAGACTCTGATTAACAACTTGATGCAATAGGTCCATGCACATAAATAAAGTATGGACTTTAGTTTACGTACCCAAAGAAATTGTTTCTTAATCTCTGCAAGTAAATTTTCGAGTTTAGAAGATTGGTGCAGAAAGAAAGTAGTGGAGTACAATTATGTTGTGAGAGAACGGTTTTCATCCTAATTCCTATAAACAGATGATGATGAAATTGTCTCGCCAGCAGATGCATACAGATCTACACAGACCGAACTCGATGTAAACGCTCACGATAACAATGAAAACTGGAGCATTCATTTATAAGTTCGTTTTTCTAAATATGATGTAGAAGAACTAACTTATATGAATTGGCCAAAAAGTCTTCAAGGTCAGTGGGAGCGAATAAAATACGTGTGAGGCATCAAGAGGCGGGAAAATACATATTTTGATAAAGTGGTCGAAAGAGTTTGACACTTTTAAATATGAACCGTCTAAAATGACCAATAACTTATTAAAAATTATTGTCGTAAGGTTCGATGAGCTGGATGAGATCCAGGAAAATTTAATGGATTTCAAAAGACCAAAGTAAATTATTTGGATGAGATTCAAATGAATGGTCTAAGATAAACATAGAAACCCCCCTTAAGTCTAATCAGTAGACGGTTTAGCAGATCCACTCACGAAGGCTCTACCACGTGAAGTCTGAAAGACTTATGTGTAAATGCGATATGAGATACCAAGATAAATGGGCCTGAGTGCAAGTGGGAGATTCTGCGAGATGTATGCACTCAAGGTAATTTATCTCCATGTATCTATACAAACATCTTGTTCAAAATTACAGTAAGCTGTATGGTAAGAATTTATCTAAGTCAAATCATAATGTATTTAGCATTAGAAATTAACTTAAGTATAGTCCTGAGACTTAATTCAAGGTCAAACATGTTTCGAGATGAGTATATCGATCATGTAGAAATGTTTGATCGTCTGTAGCATAAGTCTAAAAGCGTTCGTGGCCGTAGATGTTTCGAGAAAAGGATATCGAAACATCAGATAGACCATTGTGTCTTAGTCTTTACCGTATAACGGTGATGATGATCTCATGATCGTTTGACTTGGCAAAGATGAATACGAGACACATGTGCTCATTGGAGAATGAGTTCACTGAATGATCCACAAGAATTATCATATGGTTATGATTGACAAATCTGTCAATGATAACTCTTAGTGATGATAGGCAAGTTGGTCTTTGACTTGAGGTCATTGTACGAACTTGTGCATGAACGATGTTACTTAGATCACTGACCTAACTTCGAGGCTAGGCTTGTCGAAAGGTTTTTGGTTGGGTGACATTCGAAGCCTACGAGGAGAGTATTGACTAAGATAGGATTCGTCTCTCCCGGTCAATGGGAGTTAGTGTCGTAGTGTTAGTTCGGTCTTTAGTGAAAACGCTGGCCAGAGTATGTTGGAAGTTGTCCAACATTATTTGACTAAAGATCGATGGAAACTAACCGGTTTCGAGTTACTAGGGTTGACAGTTTGACCGTACCATAGACTTGAATTAAACGACATTGTTTTAGACGAAGAGGCTAAAACTACGGAATTCATCACGGACACAGTCAGGGTGGTCTCGACAATACTCATGCTGATGAGTCAACCACATAATTATGATACTGAAACAGGGAAGGCAACTACTGCTCGTGGTCACTGCCGTATGGGGCTTCGAGCCAACCTGTAGTAGGGTCAGGCTGTAGGGTCTCACACAGAGTGCGACCTTCGCCTAATAATAGGTAGAAACATTAGGGAGAATGTGCATTTGATGCAAGAAAGAGAAAATTGCATTTGATGCAAATGATTATTTTTTAAGCTTAGATAGGGGACTATTTTGCATATGATGCAAAAGGTGTTTAATGTGTCTTAAATTGTTTAAGACAATATTTAATAAGATAAACGCAAGGAAAAGGTTATCTGGATGACGGGATCGTCCCGCTCTAAACAGGTTCAAACCGCGTCTAAAACGGAGTCCAAATGCTCAAGTTAGAGCCAAACCAGCCAAAGAAGCCCAAATGGGTCATCCCAACAAGTTTGGGCTAAACCCTGCCTTTAAACGGGTGCGGGCGCCTACAGGGAGTGAGCACAAGCCCACGCCCGCTGGAAAATGGCACCGACCCACGCCTGCTCCAGCGGGCGCGTGCAGCGCGTGCACCTCGAGGCGCATGCGCTACACGCGACCTGGCGCAGGTAGGCCCACACGCTACCTAGGGCAGCGTGCCTTTTTGCGGCGGCTGGCTGTGTTCGTTTTGGGTGGTTTTAGGCTGATCTTTGGACGATCAATTGGAGGGTCAAACGAACTCCGCTTGACTCGTCGTTTTTCCTACGCGTTCACCATTGGACGCCCTTCGATTTGATAGGTTGTATCAATCGTGAAACTCAACGGTGAGGGAGTTAAAATTCATGGAAGTTTGGCCTTTGTGAAAGGCAAACTAACTTGAATTATTTAACTCCAAACTTTAGTCCCACATCGGAAGTGGAGTAAAGGGGAGGGTTCAGCTCCCCATATAAATAGGGGTCTGCTCTCCTCCTCAAAACTCGTCCCAAGCTCAATATCTGAGCGGCTCCCAAAAATGTTGGTGCACTATCGGATCTAAGCTTAAATTAATATTTCTCTTCTCCCTAAATTTATACCTTACTCCTGAAGGGCTTTAGCAAAGCCACGAAGGGATTCTGATCCGATCCGTAATATTGGTGAAGGTTGAAACTTTCTTCGGCGCGTGGTTGGCTCGGCGACTAGAGGATTGCTCGCCTCGGGACGCGGAGCAGTTCGAGGAGCGGTTCGGCACGGGATGGGGAGCAGCTCGGAAGACGGTGCAGTACACCTTGCCTGTACCAAGGCAAGGTGTAATGCCCGTATGTGTAAACTACTGTTTGCGTGCGTGCGTATAGTAATTTTGTTGTGTGTATAGTAAATTCCTACATGTAGGGCTATAAGGTGACTATGATATGCTTGGAATATATAAGTGAATGTGTGTGGTTTGATAGTAAATTGCTATTATTGTTAGCATGTTATTCGTGTTTACTAGCGTGCTTGGCGATTTTCGTTGGTAAGTGTGCATAGTAAAACGGTATGTTCATGATAATTGGTGATGCTGAGATAGTTATTAATGAATGACATTATTATTATTGATGTTGGTTGTTATTTTTGGTGGTGTTGTTATAATTTTTGGTGTTAGTATTTTTATTATTGGTGATGTTGATTAATATTATCATTGTTAGTGTTATTGTTTGGGCCTTAGTTAATTTTGGTAGCTAGAGTTGGGCTTGGATTATTGTTAGCTAATTTGGTTGGTCTTTAATAGTGGGCTTGGATTAGTAGGAAGAGAGGAGGGATGTTTAATAGAATGGCAAACTTGTAAATACCCAAGTTCATTTCTCTTCTCAAAACTTATCTTCATTCTTTTTCTCTTTCCTTTTTCATTTCTTCTCCCCGTTTCTTTCCCCAACCCAGGCCGAAAAAATGCCCCCCTTGCTGTCGAATTTCCTGGGGGAATTGGATGAGAAATAGAAGAAGAAATGAAGAGGAAAGGAGAGGTTTGAAGCCCTAATCCTTCTCCCCTTCCATCTCCCTCAATTTTTCCCCATTCTCTAAGCTCCATGGCCAAAACCCGAGCCCCAAATCTGTCCATTTCTGGCCGAATTCTGTTCTTCCCCTTTTCCTTCAATTTCAAGCACAAATCTCCCTTTTTCATGCTTCTTTTGATTCTTAATGTTAGCTAGATGTATATAGGGGAGTTTGGAGCTAGAAGGAGGTGATTCCAAGGCCTAGGATGATGAATTTCGGAGTGGTGGTGCTCAAATACGGGATTCTTGGAGCTTGGTGGGTTCTTGGAGGATTTTTGGGTGAAGCTCATCATTTCTATGGTAGGAGTCCAATCCCAACTCTCATGCTTCATTTCATTTCATCTTAATGATTAAGATTGCATCTTTTTAGGGTTTGTGGCAAATTCTTCACATGGTGCATTCTAGGTTAAAATTATATGGATGTTGAGTTCTTTGATGCCATGATTTTGGGATTATCATATTAAAATTGCGAAATTGATGATTCATGATGCAAATTGTAAGGCTTGTTACTTAAATTTTGTAAATATGAAAATTGCTCTCATTTAGAAATGTTAGAAGCTTATTATTCAATTTTTATTGGTATGGACATTGAGTAATGTGTGGACAAAAATTGTGAGGTGAAATTGGCTATGAATAGGTGAATTTGCTATCATTTTGCCCTCGTTAATTTTGTTGGAAGTTATGTTAATTTTGAATGTTGGAAGCCACATGATACAATTGATAATTGAAAGCATGTTACATTAATTTTGAGAAATTGCTCTCTTTTTAGCATGTTGAAAGCCTTATTACTCAATTCCTTGGTATGGTACATATGAAATATTTGATAATGAAATGCTTATGTAAAATTGGCTTTGGATAGTTGTTATGTGTATGGTGCAATAAATTATATGATGCCACAATTTGCTATGTTTATGTTGATGATGCCATAGAATGATTTGTGCCGCTAATTATGTGGAATAACTCTCATTTAGCATGTTGAAGTTATAATTGCTCACATTTTGTGAAATCACTTTCATTTATGAAATTGCTCTCATCTTGTGGAAACTATATTAATTTTGTGAAATTGTCGCCTTTTAGGATTTTGGAAGCTTTTATTCAATTGTGATTGGTACAGAAATGAGATTTACACGGAATGAATTGAGTATGGAAAGTTGGCAATGTGTTGTTGAATATATGCGGAAAGTGGAATGGGTGATTTGGTGTTATTAGAACACGAAGGTGGAGTGCACGGGCATGGACAAAGTTGCCATGGTAGGAGGCGGGTGAAGTCGTCGTGGGCAACCTCTTGATACCATTAGGTGGCTCCACGTTGATAACGGAGTAGAATCACTTGCACATGCATGTCGGCTCATTCATGGGATCTCCTTGCATTGCATTGCATCGCATTACTTGTGCATCTTAAGCATCATGACATCATTTAGCATTTTTGGGTGATTTGTGGTTGTATGTATGTGATGGTTAACTTTTAAGAATGAATGTTGCCATGGATGTATTTGGTGCTTGAATGAAGGTATGTTGGAAAGTGTGGTTTGTTAGTTGTTAGCAAATATCGTTATTCTTGTTGTTATTGTTAGTAGTGATACTTGAGATCCCAATGTGGTTTCTTCATTGATGTAGGAACCCAATTTCACTAGGGTGGGATTTCTTTACCCTTTATAGTGAATATTACGTTAGGGATTTGTGTAATATTTTTGGTAGAATGTTCCCTCACATGAATTATAGAAAAAAAGAGAGGAAAGATTTCCAAGGTTATTGTTAGGGAATTTTAGTATTAACACATGTTCACGAGGTGGATCTTTTTATAAAAGGAAGTTATGTTTTGTGTTTAAACTTGGAACTTTCCTACCTAAATATGACAAAAATCCCATTTTGTGAAAATCTAACATAAATTTGATAGCTTTCATGTAGACCTCTTTGTGATTGTTCCATAGTTGCACCCTTAAGTGGAAATCCTACATAGCTTGCTCTTGCAAGCACTTAAGAAGTTGTTATGGTTGCATTTTGGTTACTAAAATTATTGAAGTGTGCATATTGGTGTGAATTCCTAGGTGGGTTGCCAAATGTTGCCAAGATATTATCTTTTGTAAGCATACATTATAGTTTGCATGGATATTAGAATGTCAAATTGCTTGTTTTTAACATGTGGACATGCTATAGAGGCCTCTTTTGTAAGGAAACGTGCACAAAGCTAATTTCTTATTGCTTAGTTGGGGAAGTATGCTTATGTTGTGACAATTTGACATGAGGTGTAGAAAAATGTGGAGAACCATCTTTTCTTTGGTAGCTTTATAAAGTATTGATGTTCTTACTTGTTTACTTGCATGTTGGGTTCATTTGGAGGCATTTCCCTTATGCGGACATCCCAGTGTGGTTGTTACATATTGGTGATATTAATGATATTGGTGTTGGTATTGGTGATATCACTAATGTTTCTTAAGAATGAGGTTGTGTTGATGTTTATAGTGGTGTTGGTGTTGGTGATGTTGTTGGTGTTGTTGGGATGTTATGATTATACCATGTTCTCTTTTAAATTTATTTATGTTGTATTTGGAAACTTTGATGAATACAAGAGAAACTCTGCCGAAATTTTTAAGTATTTCCATGACATCCGAAGTATTAGAAACTTAAGCTCGGAATACTACCCAAATTCTACTTGCTACTTCTCTCAAAATTTCCATGTTTAAAGGAAAATGTATTTATCCAAATTATAAATGAAAAGATGGTTCCTTAAGTACTTTGGCCCAATTATGCAAAAGATGGAACCTCTCTTGGTCTTCTTAATTAAAGTTAGCATTTTGTGAAAACTTATGTGTAGCATGATTACATCATTACCCACTTATGCTAGATGTTCAATTATTTGATATTGTCAAGGATTAGATCCTTCCCTGGAAGGTAGGCTAAATTTACTAATGCTTGACAATGTTTCCATTTTAGTCAACACGTTGGTTATTAGTGTTGTCATAAGTGGTTAGGAAATGCTTAAAATTTGCTAAGAATGCTAAATGGCCTAAAGCTTGTAATAAATGTCGTGGTCCAAATGTTGTAACGATAAGTTCAGTTTCTTAATATTGCAGTTCACTCTTTATATGTCGTACTCACTTTGCTTTACAGGCCACCCTCTTGCCGCAGGTACATGTTTTGTTAATGAAACCATTTACATTTTCATATGAATTTGCCGTGATATGCCATGAGTTAGTTTCCCTTTGTTACTTAGTGCATTGCATTTTTGTACACCATGTGAGTTGGGTTTGGGATTCCTACTGGGTCACGCTGCGACGTGTCCCGTTGATATTTTTCAGGTGTTGGATCTTGGAGTCAGAGGACCGCGAGCCCAGTTGGTTGGATTTGAGAGTGGGGGTGAATGTGAGAGAGATTTGGGGTGTGTTAATGTACTTGGGTGAGGTTGGGTTATATATTGTATATGCGATTTGTAATTGATGTTGTAATGGAACAGTTTATATATATGTTATATATATGTTAAACTGGTGCTTTGAGTTGGTGACTATTTTTGTGTTTCTGTGATGTCTGGAATGTCTGGAATGCTCCTGATACTATCCCAGCAGTGCGCAGTGGTCCTGCTTGAGTTTTGAAATTTTGTACTTCTCTTCCGTAGCACCCGCCTCTTCGGGAATACCTGATACGGATTCGTACTCATCGGGTATACCGGGGAGGGGCGTTACACAAGGTTTCAGGTATGTGAATTTAATTAGCTTTTCTTTAATTTAATCGCAGTAGTTTAGATCCTTCTTGGGGTGGTCAGATCCACGCAAGTTGGAAAAGATCTGGGCTAATGGTCTTGAACCTTAGGGCTTCGTTAAAATAGTTTAACAAATCTATTTTTTCTGATGCCTTCTTTTCTCTCTATTGTCCGTCCGACTTAGGACGGGCAAAGATTTGTGCCCTGAGGGTCTATAAAACCCAACATCAATGACCATCTTGCATAATTTTCACGGTTCGATTTCTTTGTTCCTCTTCATGGATCAAGCAACCTCCACCGTCTTACGGCAAGGTGGAGGGCTTCAGCTGGTATCTCGTGCTTAGCCCTACCATTGTGGATGACCTCACATGCGATCTGTGCATTATGATCGACAACTATACCCAATCTCTACTATGCCACTATCGTGGATAGAGCTTCAATCTGTGATTTGGTGGCTCTTATTGATGCTACTATCGTAGTCATCAATTAGTAATATAAGATGTCGGTAGATCCCGTCAAAGTGTGCACCACTATCGTGGTCACGAACTCTAATTGGATTCACTAACATACTAATTAAGTTCATAGGATATCTGTCCAAAGTGCATGCTACTATCGTGGTCACGAACCCTATTTGGAATCTCCTACAAACTTAGCTAGATCAACCAAATCACATCCCTTTTATACAAAACAACATAAAAATCCAACCTTTACATCTAAAGCCTAAGATCCTAGGGCTAATCCATTAGCCCTAGGAAAGAATACTCGTGGATCATAGAGATTACAATAGAAAATTCGATAAAGGCTAGAGAGATCAACATCGTAATTGATGACATTAAATAAAGCATGTAAAGAGAGAAGATCGTTACCAAAACGTCATAGATCAACAAGCACACACAGAGAATTAAGGGCATAAAATTCCAAGCAAAAGTGACTAATAAAAATATGAACTTTGTCTTCTACAAAAATAGCAACGGCTAAGAACTCTCTTCTCTAAAACGAAACTAAAGAAAATCGTCTCTCCCTAAAATAGGGTTAAAATCCTGCTTATATACAAGGGGTATGGACCCCCACAAAAATCAGAAAATATGGGCACTTGGGCCCACTAACTAATCTGGCCGTGACGCCCTACTCGGTCGAGTAGCGACGCCGCTTGGTCAAGCTGACATGCGGCTCCGTGTTGTTGCTTCTTTGGCTCTGGACTGATCCGGGCTACTCGGTCGAGTCGCCCCTCCACTCGGTCGAGCTACAGTAAGCCTAAACTCTCCTCAAAACACTGTTCTGCTTGGTGGCGACTCGGGTCGAGTAGATGGCCTGCTCGGTCAAGTACGCTTGGTTGCTCGGTCGAGCTGCTTGGAGAATGGCTCAGAATAGTCGCTCTGTTTGAATGCAGCTCGGTCGAGCTGGCTGTCTGCTCGGTCGAGTGGGGTGTGTCCCTTCTCACTGTGATTTCCTCGTGTCAGCTCGGTTAAGTGTTGATCGACTCGACCGAGTAGCCTGGAAAACAGACTCCAATTGCCCATAGAGCTCTCAACTCTTGCTCTCTTCTCCTCCTCTCCTCCAATCTTCTTCCTTGCCTTGCCGAACACCTATGGAACCTGGCCAATGATGCTCCAGATGTAGCGGATGTGTTTGTGTCCTTTAATAGCTCCGATTCGCTCCAAAGTCCCTGAAAATCCACAAATCTATACGAAACTCAAATATAGCATCAGAAGCACGATAATATATGAAAATATGAACTTTGGATGGCGAATATGATATGAAATGATGCAGTAAGTGTATGGAAAATATGGACACATCAGAGGGGGTGGCCCATTTGACTTGCAGTCGATGACGATGAGCGTCGTTTGGTTGTGAGGGGTGGCCTCTTTGACTTACAATCGATGATGACGAATATGGTTGTGAGGGGGTAGCCCCTTCGTCTTATGGCTGATGGCGATGAGCATTGTCTTTTGGTTACAAGGGGGTAGCCCCTTCGTCTTACGACCGATGACGAAGGGGGTCGTCGTTCGGTTGCAAGGGGGAAGCCCCTTCGACTTACAGCCAATGACAATGAGCATTGTTTGGTTGCAAGGGGGTGGCCCCTTCGACTTACGACCAACGACGGTGAGTATTGTCGTTCGGTTGCGATGGGGTGGCCCCTTCGTCTTACGACTGAGAACGTCGGGGTTCATCATTCAGTTGCAGGGGGAAGGCCCTTCGACTTACGATCGATGGTGATGAGTGTCATTATTGCAAGGGGGAAGCCCCTTCAACTTACGACTGACGACGACGAGTATTGTCGTTTGGTTGCAAGGGGGAAGCCCCTTCGATGTACGGCTGACGACTATGAGCGTCATTCGGTTGCGAGGGGTGGCACATTCGAATTACGACGGACGACAATGAGTATTATTGTTTGGTTGCGAGGGGGTGGCCCCTTTGTCTTACGGCCGATAACGACGAGTATTGTCGTTCGGTTGCAAGGGGGTGGCCCCTTCGACTTACGACCGATGATGACGAGTGTCATTATGTTGCAAAGGGGTGGCCACTTCAACTTACGACCGACGATGACAAGTATTACCGTTCTGTTACGAGGGGAAATCCCCTTCAACTTACGACCAACGACGATGAGCATCGTTCAGTTGCGAGGGAGTGGCACATTCAACTTACGACTGACGACGGTGAGTATTGTTATTCAGTTGCGATGGGGTCGCCTATTTGTCTTACGTTCGACGACAAAAAGTATTTTCGTTCGGTTGCGAGGGGGAATGCCCTTCGACTTACAACCGATGATGAAGAGCCTTGTTCGGTTGCATGGGGGTGGGCCCTTCGACTTACGACCGACGACGATGAGTATTGTTTTTCAGTTGTAAGAGGGTGGCCCCTTTGACTTACTACCAACATCGATGAGCGGCGTTCGATTCCGAGGAGGTGGCCCCTTTAACTTACGAACGACGAGGAGGAGTACTGTTGTTTCCTCTTTCATCTTCAGAGGGGATCTCTATCTATTCAAACTTTTTCTTGGGATTTCCATTATAACATGGTTTTGAAGATAATTCTCTCAATACACAATAAGCATATACATCGTATGAAGTGAATGTCTTTTTGAGAGAAAATAAATTTTATTTATTCTAAAAAGTTTAAACATTTTGACAAAAATAAAATCGTACATGCGTCTTCATTTCTTTTGGTTATTCTTCTGGGGCTATTCACGCCTAATGCCATTCTGATTCTGTCTCAATCAACGACTTTGGTGATTGGTGACATTATCATAGCCCCCTTGCCTTTTTTGCTTCGAGGTCCCCTATCTTACTTGAGGGTCATCACCCGACTTCTTTGGATGCCCACACTTGACCAGTGCATCGATTTCTTTCTTCAGAGTCCAGCAATCATCGGTGTCATGGTCGTGGTCATTGTGGTACCTGAAAAATTTGAGGTCATCCCGTTTTTCATACCTGTTCTTTTGCTTGGGAACATGATTATTGATGAGCCCTCCCGTTAAGCATATGCCAGGACTTCTGCCTTTGGGACATTTGACCTGACATCAGCATCGTTAGCAGGATGCTCCTTACTCTGGGGGCTCTTATTTCTCCACTGGCAATCTCGGGTTTCTTGACTGGAGCCTCCCCAGAGTTGAGCTTCTCGCCTTGTTTCTTCATGGCGTTTTGGGGTGCCCTTTTTGGCAAGAGCTTCTTTTGAGGCGATGAATCGATCCGTCGCCTTGAACAGTTCCTCGAGGTTAGTCGGTGGGAACTGGTGCAGATTCTGCAGCAGGTATTTACTGCAAACTCCTTGGGTAAAGGCAGCGATGATGGAATCCTCAGTGGCACCTTCGACTGTAGCGTTTCTTCATTAAAACGCCTAACATAATCACTAATCGATTCCCTCTCCCCTTGCTCCAGGAAAAGAGATGGGACGATTTAAGCTTTTGACGACGCCCTGCAATAAATTGCCTGCAAAAGCTGGGACAGTTCATCAAATGATCCGATGATATCAACGGGTAATCTAGTGTACCACTCGTCTGCCGCTTTGGTCAGAGTTGTGTGGAAGGCGCGGTAGAGGTAGGGCTCGTCTGCTTCATGCAAGTCCATCATGCTTTGGTATCGGCAAATGTGCTCCCATGGGTCACATGTACCATCGTACAGCTGCATAGGTGGGATTTTAAACTTGGGGAGTCACGGTGCAGACGTGATGTTCTCCTTCAGAGGGGTACGCTGGTTAGCAAGAAGGACAATTGGAGTATGTTCCTTACCGTAATGTTGATGAGTGGCACTGAAAGACTGAATGTGGCTTCCTTTCCTCTCCTTTCTCTTCTACCCAATGGTAAGCTTGGGGGACTGCGACCTTGGGTGAGATGATCTCTCTCTTGATCCAAGATGCTGATTGAGCCCGGATATACACCCGGAAAATGACCGTAGTTTTACCGCAAGCGCACGGCGTAGTGGCGAGCGGGTATCGAACACATGGAGGAAAATTGACAATATCCTACTTTGATTACCCAACTATCAAGAGAATAAGAATAGATTCGATGGTAATGTCACAATCGTTCAATAGCAAATAGATATCAATAAAATAAAAACGTCTAGGGATAGGAAATCCCCACTACGGACCGTTTCTCATCCTTGTGAATCATGAATTTCAATGTTGCTAAACTTGAATATAGGTGAACTAGTCGCAACTTAATGTAAAACCAAGCTCAAAGATCTCGCTGTCACGCCCCACTTCCCAGTATACTTGGGAGCGAGGATGCGAGCGGGTCCGCATGTGCTTAAAGCAAAGAAGGGGTGCTCATTTTTTCTCTCGTCTTTGACTTAAGCACTATAAGCGTTTAATTAGCGAAGGCAAGTCCCTGCATGCGAATTTCTCAGAAGCAGCATAAATATTCATTACATTACAATACCAGCGTCCAAAGCAAACACACAAACAATTAAGGCATAGCATGGCCGTACAGTCTGCTGAAAGCAACCACACCTGAAAAATAACAATACAAATAATAAACGGAAATATAAATGTCCCGCTCTAGCCTTCCGCAGGGAGGATCTCAGTGTCCTCGTAAGCCTGATCAGCGGTGTCCACCTCTAAGATGGGATCCTCAAAAGTAGGGTCCTCAAGGTACTCTGTCTCTAAACCTAACATATATTTCATAAAACATTGAAATATATGTCAGCGATAAGCTCGGTAAGATATTTAAAGTAATGAATGAAGAACGACTATAAAGAACAAAAGAGCGTTACTACACAGTTATGAATAATAAGTGCAGAAAAGTAAAGTATGAGCATGCATGGATATTTTTGCAGTTAAAAGTAAGGTTAAACAGTTGTATGTTGAGTATTTGATTATTTGTGCTCGTGATAAGTCTATGCCTGGGTAGGTGAAATGTTCTCGATACACCTTATCACTGGGGTTTACCGTGACACTCCACACAATGGATGCCTCCATCGGAGGGGCCGTAATCGTGTTCGAGACACACTCACAAACCCTACTGCAATGGACCAACCCCACCCAAAGTGTACTGTCTAGTCATCGACTAGGTTTCACCCCATCTATAATCGATGGTTTCACCCCATATGTATTTGATTGTTATACCCCATCTGTATTCGATGGTTATCACATGTGTGTTTGGTAACAAACTCGTTTTTCCCAATTTATTTAGCTTGTTAACATGCAGATAATAAAAGCAGTCCAATTAAGTTACAAGCATGTGACAAATTGTTCAAAATGATCGACATTGATATGACTAGTCCATTTAAATTAGAAAGCAACAAAAATGAAAACAAGTTAAATGGGCTACCAGAAATTTACAAGCACTCCAGATTTACACTAAGTTGGAACGGCCGGATTTGCAATTCATTACTAGAAATACTTGCCTTGACGTCGGTGTGGGTGTCCAGGTGGTGGTAACATGGGGCACGTTTTATCTGTGTCAAATAGGCTAGTGGTCAACAACTAGTAAGATAAATTTACACTAACTTACTAAAAAGTAACAGTGACTTAAGAGAATTAATATTAAGTTCACTTAACTAATTTTATCTTAACTTAACAATTTTAACGTAAATTAACTAAACTTATAAATCACTAACCTTTCTAATAATCTTATAACATTTTATAATAATAAACTTATAACAATAATAATACTGCTAACCATAATAATAATAATAACAACAACAATAACTTATAAATTTAATATAACTTAATAACAGTTATAATAATAATAATAATAAATAACTTAAAATATCTTACCAATATTAAAACCCTCCCCTTTCACTCTCTCTCCCTCTGCCTCTTCTCGTTTCCCCTCTTCTGTTTCTTTTTCTTTTTTTTTGGTTTCCATCTCCAAGCGTAGGGCGAAGGGGGCGAAGGGGCAGCGGCACTCGGTGTGGATCGGAGGCGGCTTCGGGGGCGATCTGGAGCGGTGGCGGGCGGCGATCGCGGATCTGGGCAGCGACGACTCGAAGGCGAAGGCGACGATCAAGGCGAGACCGGGGCACGGCGGTGATCTCACGGTGGACGGCGACTGGATCTGGGTGCGCGGCGGTCGGCTCTCGAAGGCAGACGGTGACGGATCCCAGGCGGACGGCGAGCGAGATCGGGCTCGGGGCGGCGGGTAGGAGAGATCGGCGGTGATCTGAGGTCGGGGCGGCGGGTAGGAGAGATCGGCGGTGATCTGAGGTCAGGGCGGCGTCGATCTGTGTACGGGCTCACGGCGATGGAGGGAGGAAGGAGAAGTTGTTGCGTGCATGGGTTGCCTTGGTTTAAAACAAAACGGAGAGAGAGAGTTAGACTGTGTGTGGGGGGTTGAGGCGTAGGGAGAGAGAGATTTATAATGTGTGTTACGGACGTAGGGGGTAGCTGCATGAATCGGGTAGTGGATGATCCTCATGAGGGAGTTAGGTACGGGTTAGGTGAGGGTTAAGATTAAAAGGTAACTAGGGGTAATTAAGTTAATTAAAGGATGTTAAAGAAATCATTAGAGAAAGTCATTTTGTAACGAAATTACGATTTTGCCCCTACTAGTAAACGTGACCGGAAAGTTACAAAAACATACCTACGGGATCGTATCGTCGCGAGAATCGCGAATAAGAAGTCCGTTTCAGGGTTTGAGCTACGAAGATACTAGTTTCAGCCTTTCAGGCCAAAACGTTTAGAAAGCGGGTTTGCGGGTTCTAGATTGAAATGATATCAGAAAATTATGAAATTAATGTGGGGAGCCCTAAATGATTATATGATGCTACTGTAGAAGTTTGAAAACGTTTTGAAGACGTTTGTATAGAAAATAAATTCATTAAGTCAAAACAGCAATATCTGAAAATGAATTTTTATCAGATCTTTTAGAGGTACTTGATGAAATCCGATCTTACTAAAATACTCCATAACTAGTCTGGTACTTCAAAATATTTTTATAAGAAATTTTTGAAATCAGTTTTGTTATAAAACTCTTGACTACATTTATAAAGTAATTTTGACTTGTTAAAAATATGTTAAGTATGTAAATTGAAGTGTGGAAAAAATTACAGGTCGTTACACTCCCGCTATTACCGGTCTATAGAAACCTAGATTAGGTCCCACTCTCGTGCAACCCCTAACCTAAGACACTAGCATGAGGATCGACATCATCGTCCAATCGCAACTCGAGCCCACTCTCGTGCAAACTCGAGCTACGATGTAATAGTTCGTATTCATCCAATCTTTTGCAAACGAATATTAGTATAGATTTATAATAAAAATCCTAGCTTTGGTCCAATCTCTTGCAAACCAAATCTAGAGAGTTTCAATTATAGATCTAAATCGAATATCTAGGCCTGCCTATCGATTAGGATCCAATCTATTGCAACACTTTTGTGGGATATCAAATAGATATTACCGAATCGGGTGAAATCATCAATTAAAAGTGATTAAATGGGACTTCCCGCGTCTTGTCTTGACATTCATCAGACCATATATGTCCGAATGGATAAGCGGTAATGGAACCTTGGCCCTTGTGCCGGTTCCAAACGGCTTGCGACAAGATTTCCTTTCAAGGCAATGTTCGCAGGTCGACATTTCAACCTTTGAAACATTGGATAGAAGGCCACGTTTGGCAAGTCTATCCATACGCGTTGGTCCAATATGACCAAGCCTTGATTGCCAACAAATTATATTAGACTCATTAGTCAAAGAATTTGTCATAAGGAAATGAGAAATCATACATTGTACTTATTACAATGAATCCTTTAAATACATAACCCAGAACCAATCTATTGCAAATCCCAATCGATATGAATTCCTAGCTACTCGCAATAAATCAATCACAACCTAACCATTATCAATTCTAGCAACAAATCTATTCGTTCATCACAATTCAAAAGATCGGGTCCATAGGGTTCATTCCCATGCCCTAGAACGAATAAACTACTCACAAATCATCATGGAAATCTTAGAAAAATAGCAATTGATCATAGCACAATTCATTGCAAGGAAGAGACAATTCATAAAAATAAGATTTTTAGCAAGAAAATACAAACCAAAATTGTCGCCTATGATCTCCAGCTGAGATTTCACAAAAGAATAGCCGTCAAAAAACACTAGAAGTCTCCCCTAAACTAGGGATAAAACTAGGTTTAAATACAAGCTAAAATCGTCCAAAATATAGTGACAAAACTGCCCCTGCGCAGCCCAGAATTCATAATCCTCGCAGCAGTCAGAATGCATCACTCAGCCGAGTAGCAATGTCACTCGGTCGAGTGACAGACCCAATAATAAAACAGAGAATCTGCATTTTCGAGGGGTCTGTCTCTCTGACTGACTCGGGCGAGTAGGCTTCTTTACTCGGCCGAGTAAGCAATCGTGCTCGGCCGAGTAGGCTTCTCAAAAATTCAAGTATCTTGGCCGCTTCTCGGAAGAAAAAACCCTGTTCTACTCGGGCGAGTGAGATTTCTCACTCGGCCGAGTAGACTTCTCTTGCTCGGCCAAGTAAACTTCGAAATTTCGTTGAGCGTATCCATTTCACTTGGTCAATTGCAGCTTCTGACTCGGCCGAGTAGAGTCTCTGTTCGGTCGAGTAGGCTGTATCTGGGCTCTTTTCTTCTCCTCCTCGCCTCCTCATCGATTCTATCAAATTTCTTCCTCTTCCGCTCATCCTCTAGCGCTGCTAACTCCTCAAATAAGCCATGGACGATGCTCTGGTATGCACGAAAGTCCCTTGATCTCATTTTTGCTCCAGATCGCTCCATATCTCCTGAAATACGAAAAAACAAGAAATAGTGAAAAGCAACGCAATATCGTCGAATAATCGTGGAAAACGCAATATGGGCGATCGAAATGACATGAAAAAATGCAGAAAAAAGGTGTAAAATAAGGAGCGATCAAAATCTCCCAAGCTTACCTCTTACTCGTCCTCGAGGAAGATAAGTAAAAGGCGAACCCGATGTGGAAAAATAAGGAATAAGGAAAAAGAAGATATAAAAGAAAACAAAGAGGGAGGTGCTAGATCATTTCCTCAGGCCGTGGGTTTGTTTACTCATATAGCATACGACGAATAAAAACGTGCCAAAGATTTTTATCTCGATATCATGATCATATAAAGATGCATTCAATATAGAAACCCAAGAATAGCAAAACAATATGAAATGTGGAATCATTCTATAATTAACATCGTCTGAAGCATCTAAAGCAATATACATAATCATAGACCACACACTTTTCAATTGACCACTTTCTATTTGGAGTATAAGAGGTATCACACAGTATGAAGCAATAAGAATAGAAAGGAGTGGTTTTCATGAAATGCATGCTAAGTTTCAATTCCTGGACTTCGTAAAACTTTTAGTAACCGAGTATAGAAAATTACCTAGCTTAGGTTGTCATGCACAGACAAGTAGCCACTCTCTCACACATCATTGGATCCTCTCCCCCAAGCTTATTTATAAGCGTGGTGGCATCAAATTTAGCAATAAGAACATTCCCCATTTTTGAAGCTCCAAAGAAATAAAAGAGGGAAGAAAGAAAGAAAAAAATGAAAAGGGATCATATATGAACTTCTTTTCTCTTTCCTTTTCTTCTTTTTTTTCTCTTTTTTCTCTTTTTTTCAGCAATCAATATATACAATAAGGATCCCAAATCAAAAGATAGAGAAATGTACATGAATATTTTTTCTTTTTGATTTTAGGGGTAGGAGCATTGATTTTTATAGCGGGGGAAAATGCCAATGTAAGATTCGCTAAAGGGAGATTCACCAATGATTTTAAGTATAGAAATAATGCTCAAGATATGTGGACAAAGAAAAAATATGTAACACTCGGTTCACTCTATAGAATGGGCACGACACCTTTCAGCAGAATAATGTAATCTACTCAGTTAAATCTCAGAAAGTAAACTAATCCAGTTATATCAACATAGCATACATTCAATCAACCTGAAAGTGAAGCGTACAATTTTCATGCAATAAGAAGTGATATAAGACAACAAAGCAGTACTCCAAATATAGGCAATCAATGCGTGAAGCTTGGTGTGTTTTCTATGAAGAGTATACAGTAAAAATCATCAGACTCAGCTAATAGAAGAATTTCACCCACATTCATATAATCAAAGGTGTGGGTTACTATCTCGAATGCATAGCAAGACATAGCATATGATATTTGAAATAAAAACGATGGCATGACAAGATAATATGCATATAGAGATAAGCTAATACCACGTCATCATCTCACAGAAAATTCATCTCTAGCAAAAAGGGCTAAAGGAAATAAAGATAAAAGAAAATGAAAACTACTATACATATGCAGCACACAAAAAGTAAGAAAACGTGATGCATGAGAAAAAAAATGAAAAAATGGGTGAAAAAATAAGTGTAAAATAAAGAAGGTGGGAAAAATAAAAGAAAAAGTGAAGAAAATAAAAAGTGTGTGAGACACTCACTCCCCCAAGCTAAATTGCACAGTGTCCTTAATGTGCAAAGTGTGGCACACCGAGAAAAAATGATAAGGGTGGGGTGGGTGAGGATGCATGCATGGTAAGGATGCAAATAAAAGAAAATGATATGGGTATGCAAATGATGTATGCAGAGATGCATGTGGTGCATGCAGAGATCAAAATGGCGCAATATAAGTGTCCCCAAAAGTACCTCCTCTCTCCCAAAATGATATAGACTGATATGAGCAAAATGTGACCAAAAAGTGCGTGGAGGAGGGGTGCAAAATCGGCAGGCAGAAAATATCCAGAATATGCAACAGCAAAAGTATGAGAGGCATCCAGTGTGTGCCTCTTGTGGCGGAGGTGGTGGTGGTGGAGGCTGCTGGGTGGTGGTACGGGTGGTGGCAGGTGGAGGCTGTGACAGACGTGCAAGTATCTGGTTCAGGCTAGCCTGAATACCAGGAAGTAAAGCGACGTGCCTCTGTACAGCGGTGACGGTAGCGGAGAGAGCCCGGAAATCTCCTCTGAGCACACTGACTGCCTCCTCTAGAGCACGGACGTGCTGAACTAGGGTGTCGAGGGGCAGTGGAGTAGAGGGCCAAACTGGTGATGAACGGGGCTACCTCGCACGGCTACCATAAAGGACGGGTACGACTACTTGGTGGGGCTGTGGTGCTATGCTCATAAAAAGACGCTCAGCCTCTGTGGGAGGCTGAGACACAGGAATGGTCGAAGAAGAGAGAGCAGCAGCAGAGGCTGAAATGGTGACAAAGAGCGAGGAGGTCAGAGAGGTCAGTGGCAGAATGGGGATAGACGTCACGACACTCTCAGAGAAGACAACGGCAGTGGAGACAGTAAGGCCGACGACGGGGGAGGTCGTGAAGTGTGAAGGAAATGACTCCCCAGGGGTCGAGAATAGGAAAGAGGAAAGTGTCTCCACCGCGGAGGCAAAAGAGGGCTCGCCGCTCTCAAAAATGGTGGTGGGACGCTCAGGGCTCGCAGCAGAAATGGGGTGGATGGATAACGGCACAGAGGTGAAGTGGTGGTGGTGGACTCAGCAAGTGAACTCCCGACACTGACAGGAGTGTGGACAGAAGTGTCGGGAGGTGCAGACGAAGCAGGTGCAGGCTGAGGTATCACATGGTCCAGGGGTGGAAGGAGGGGCTCCTGCTGAGCACCGTCGGGCTCTAGCACGTACGCGGCAAGGATGAGGACGTCCATCGCTGGAATCCACTCCCCGCCTACGGGTCCAATATGTGTCCGAGCGGGGCTCCGAAGAATCATGTAATCAGCGCCAAAGGGACCGTGCAGCCGTACCCAGTGGTGCTGACCATGAGGACGAAGCATCCTCATCTGGGCCATAACATCTATATAAAGAGAAGTGGGGCCCGGGGGTCTAAGCAAGCCTGCAGGGAGGTCAACTCCGCATAAGGGAGCCAGTAGGGTAATCAGACCGCCGCAACAGATAGGTGTCCTAGCGCCAACAGAAATAATGATGCAGTCAATGTACCAACTGGCAATGTCAATCTCGACGGCGGGGACCAAAACGTCTCCTCCTTGCTCGTAGGCCCGCGATCATGTCATTGCATAGACCATGTAGAGCTCTGGCGTCGACAACGTCCCCGGCTCATACCTCGCTAAGAAAATGGTGGCCATAAGGTGATGTGCAATGCGGAGGCATGGATGGAGGATGGTGGAGGCCTTGGCTCGACTAGGATCAAAGGTGAGGGGAGATCACGTGATACGTGTCCAAAATGCGTGTGTGTCGAATGATGGCGGTGGGATGTGCGTGGGGCTATAGGCTCGGTCTGGGTCTGGGACAGGTGGCCACTGGAAGAATGCTCGGAGCATGTCAAGAGTGACCTCGCTCTCTCGATCCATCAAGCGAAAGGAGCATCCCCCAGGGGTCCTGGCAATAGAACTAAGGACCTCTAGTGTCGAACGGACGTAGGTGTCCGCCGACACCGACAAAAAGTCACGCCACCCCCACATTGTCATACAACTGGAGTAGCCCCTCTAGTACCCCTAGGTGCTCAAAGTCGGCTATGTGCGTGAACCTAGTGGGTACGATAGAGCGATGGGAGATACGCTCAAATCTGGCGCCCTGCGCGTCAGATCTGGACGTAATCCCAAGCGTGTCGAACGCGGGGGCGGGCTGTGCCGGTGGTGGTGGTATAGGAGCGGTAGGAGGTAGAAGTGTGGGTGGTGGCGGGCTAGGTGGAGGGGAGTCCTCTCTAGTAGAAGAGGAGCCAGGCTCGCTGGTCCTCTTCTGCTTCGAGGCGGGTGCCCTCGTGCGGGACCTAGTGCGAGGCAGCATGTGAGCCGTGAAGAGTGCCTACCCTAATAAAAATGCGAAGTGCTGAAAATATGGAACGAGTATACCATAGCACGACGCGAGAGCAAGCAATGTGGTGTGCGAAGAATCGCCTCCTCCGAGAAGCTTCAAGGCGTCCTGAATCTTCCCCAAGCTTCCCCAAGCTAGCCTGAAAAACAAATAATCAAATCAGCAATGAATATCAATATATATTGGGGAAGATATGGAATAATAGATATATATACGAATTAATTTCGATTCGGGGCTTAACAGTACTTACGGATCGGAGAAATGGAGGAAAATAGGCGAAATGGGACGCAATGGAGGCGAAACGGTGGCGTGGGAGGGAGCGCCGGCGACCGGAGTCGACGGCGGAGAAGTTTCAGCGATGGGACGCAGCGGCGACTCGACAGATGGGCCTGGGTGCTCGGGCAAAGGGGGTTGGGTTCGGGCGATGAGAGGGGAAGACGAAGCGGCTCGGGTGAAATTTGGAGATTTTTTGCGTTTAGAAATTCGAGCCGCGGCTGCTAAATATATAAAGATGGGTCACTCGGCCGAGTGACGTGTACACTCGGCCGAATCGATTTCAAAAATTTTCAAACTAGTTCCACAGAAGTTGCGACTCGGGTGAGTTGGTCTTACGACTCGGCCGAGTAGACAAGGGTCATTCGGCCGAGTAGCAAGGCTACTCAGAGCTTATGATGCGTGGAGAGTATTAGATTCACTCGGCCGAGTGGCATATTCTTTCGGTCGAGTGGCATATAAATTACAGTAAATTACAGAGAGTAGTTTTTAGGATCTTTCCTGATCAGTACCCTACTCAGTCGAGGAGGGTCTTTGCTCGGTCGAATGACTATGTTACTTGGCCGAGTGGCTTGCAAATTTCAGCTTCAACTCTCTGTTTTTGCTCTACTTTTTGTTTTTCGTCATCCCGTCAGTTCCTTCCTTCTCCTGAGGCCTGAGCGCATTCCTGGAGCGCTCTCCCTTGCCATGGTCATCCTCCATTCAAATGGTTTCTCGTTTTCCATCTCCTGTCATGAAAAATAGAGCCCGTTGTCAAGATTTTTGATCAATTTTTGCTCTAACACTAAGAAAGATCTAAAACAAAAACTAAAATGAAAAATCCAACTAAAAATAAGATAAAACCGACGGGTTGCCTCCTTATAAGCGCTCGTTTAAGGTCTTGAGCTCGACCCCTTAAGATATTCGCTTAGTGCTCGATATTAGGCGCATGTGAGATGCGCGCGGAAGCCCACTTGGATTCAGTTGTTGTTGTTCGTAGGCGTTCCTCGGCTTCCCCTCATCATGGGTGGTAGTGGGGGATGAGTCCCCCAAGTTTGAGCTTATAGCGTTCTTTTTCTTTGCCGGTGATGAAACTTTCTTGTCCGGTGGAGCTTTCTTCAAATTCTTGGCCACGGAGAGCTTGCATAGCTCCCTAATTCTTGCGACATCAGCGTCGTCTTTGTCATCAACTATAGAATGATCCGAAGGGTCCTCAAACTTTTCTCCATCTCTACAAAATTGGCCTTCTTCGAGGCCGTCATCGTGAAAGGCGCCGATAGCATGCGGCATAGCATCATCAATGACCTCATCGAGGAGGTCCACGTAATAGACGTCCTCTTACCAAGGCATGTGCTTCATGGCCTTAGGAATGTGAAGCTCCATCTCTATGTTTCCGACATTCAAAGATAAGGTGCACTCTCTCACGTCAACTATCACGCCGGCGGTGGCCGTCCAAGTATTAGTGAAGTATCGCCCTCCTCCTTGATATCCATAACCATGAAGTCGCACGGCAAGCAAATTCCTCCTGGTACTTGGAGCGGTATGTTCTCCGCGATCCTCATAGGCCTAGTGACCCGACCGTCTGCAAGTTGTATTCTCATATCCGTCGGCTTCAAGTCGGTCCCCGTATTCAATTTCTTAAACATAATTAGGGACATTAGGCTCACGCTTGCTCCCAAATCTATTAATGCCTTCTGTAGCGGGACTCCGCCAAGCGTGCAAGGGATGCGGAAGCTTCCGGGATCTTTAAACTTTGTAGGCTCCTTCTCCTTCCGGGTGAACCATGTACCTTGCTCGGCGAGCATTATCTTCTCCTTTTGCTTTTTCCCCGAAATCAAGTCTTTTAGGAATTTGGCGTATGATGGGATCTCTACAATGGCATCCAAGAAAGGGATATTTAAGCTCACTCCACGCAAGTACTCAAGGAACTTGGCGAGCCGCTTCTCAATCTTTGCTCTTGCCAACCTTTGTGGGAAGGGAACCGGTGGCATATAGTTGCGCTCCTCATGTGGCTTCATAATTTCAGAATTTTCACCATCTTTTGGCTCTTTCGGGCACTCCTCATCAATAGCGGGCTCATTATCATCCAAAATCTTTTCCCCCGGTTCCTTGGTTTGAATCATGTCGGGAGTGGTGTCCTTCTCGCTTCTAGTAGTTACCGCCACCACTGCATTGATGTGGCCGGTATTTTCCCGTGGGTTTGGCTCTGGTTGAGCCGGCAATTGTTGAGTATTTTTGTTGAGCAATGCTAGTTGCTCCGATAATTGTGCCACAACGGTATTGAGAGAGTCTTGTTGAGCGGTCAATCTAGCATTCACTTTCTTTTGCTCCGTCATGAATTCTTCAACTCTCGCTTCATGGTCAGACCTCGGTGGTGCTTGTGGTGCATTAGGTGCTCTCCACCATTGATTATACCCCGGAGGTCTATATGGTCCCCCTTGTTGCCTCGGTTGGAAATTTTGTTGTTGAGGCCCTCTTGGTGGATATTGCGGTTGTTTTGGAGGCCGAGCTTGAGGTTGTTGCGGTGGTGGGTTTAAAGCTCCATCATTATTTGCATATAAAAAGCCCGGATGGTTTCTCGCAGCCGGGTTTACCCAATAACCGGTATTTCCCGCAACGTATTGGACTTGCTCTATAGCTCCTTCTCCGTGCTCTCCTCCAACATACATGCCATGGGCTTGGTCTTGCCAATCACCTGTACTTCCTCCCGGAGTAGATGTGGTGGGGGTCCCATGTGGTTCACTTATCAACTTCTCCAATCTCTCCACGACCTTGTGGAGAGAATCAAATTTCATAGAAAGCTTCGCTACGACCTTTGCCTCATAAATACTTGTTGGCTTCAAGGCAGATGTAGTATGTCATCTCTCGTCGCCCCATTATTGATTATTATAGGCCATCTCCTCAAGTAGGGCCATAGCATCATCCGGTGTCTTAGACAGAATGGCTCCATTAGCGGTTGCATCGATGATTTGCTTAGTTCCCGGTTGCAATCCATTGTAAAAGCTATGTACAAGCTCCCATGCTTCAATACTATGATGGGAGCACTGGTGTTGGAGATCTTTAAAGCGCTCACATGCCTCAAATAGGGTTTCCTGATGTCCTTGCTTGAAGGACATGAGCGCACTCCTTATCTTGACGGTCTTGGATGGTGGGTAGAATTTATTGACAAATGCGCTCGCCAACTCATCCCATGTAGTAAAGATCCCCCTCCGCTTGCGACCTCAACCAATATAATGCATTGTCTCGAAGGGTGAATGGAAAGAGGCGCAGTCGGATAGCATCGACCGGTACACCGGGCATCTGAAAAGTAGCGCACTTGGACAAGAACAACTATAGGTGGTAGTGTGGATTCTCGTGGGAGTTCCTATGAAATGGGTCTTGTTGCATCAAAACCATGAGTCCCGTCTTGAGCTCGAAATTCTTATCCGCCGCCAATTCCGGCATCACAATAGACGAGGTAGTAGAAGTAGTCTTAGGTCGTAGCCTATCTCTGATAGAAACAAGCCTAGCCATACGTGCCGCTAACTCCTCTGGTGTCTCCTGCCGGTTCATATGACCTTCCTCTATATATAGTCTCCTCTCGGCTCTAAGCCTCCTTGTTGTACGCTCGATCTCCGGATCAAATAATATATCTTCTTGATGCGCCTTTGATCTCGTGTACATGCACAGAAAAATAGAGTCTCAATGGAATCGTTAGCACAATAGAGCAATAAAAAGATAAAAACAATAAAAAGAAAAAGAAATAACTAAGTAAAGAAAATAAAATATCGTCGCCTCCCCGACAACGGCGCCAAAAACTTGATCGAGCCCAGATATACACCCGGAAAATGACTGTAGTTTTACCGCAGCGCACGGCGTAGTGGCGAGCGGGTATCGAACACAGGGAGGACAATTGATAGTATCCTACTTTGATTACCTAGCTACAAGAGAATAAGAATAGATTCGATGGTAATGTCACAATCGTTCAATACCAAATAGATATCAATATAATAAAATTGTCTAGGGATAGGAAATCCCCACTACGGACTGTTTATCATCCTTGTGACTCATGAATTTCAATGTTGCTAAACTTGAATATAGGTGAACTAGTCGCAACTTAATGTAAAACCAAGCTCACGCTCTCGCGCTATTGCCTGTTGACGTCTCCTAGATTTGAGCATACAAGTGCAATAGGAACGGGGATACCAGATTTAAATATTTACACCGCAAGCGCACGGTGTTGTAGTGTGGCTTGGGGGTCGAACTCAGGGAGGCGTGTGTTGTGCTTGCTGTCATAAAGGAACCGATTCACCCTATAGGTAAGCTAGGCCAAACGATCGGTAGGTTATCACAGAATATAAATACGAATGATAAACGATATAAAAGGAAACCTAGGACTTCGGTTTCCACCCTATCATGTGCTCTCACTATTACGACCGACGGATAGGAACACGATTGGATTTAGTATATAGTGGTGGGACGTTGCCTCTAAGAATGATACCTAGCATCCCATGGGCCCGATATTCCGGTCGATGCCCAGGATGATACGCTAGGACTACCTGGGTTCGGTCGATGGGCATTCCCATGTCCATTAACACCGACCGACTCCGGGAGCACTAAGCTCGCAACGACTACTCCCGACATCTCATCCTACCGTTTCCACGCGCTAGGATTCAATGTCTACACTAAAGGCGTGAGCAGTGGCTAAGGAGTCAACTGCCAAGTTTATTCCCCCTTGGCCCAACGGTCAAAGGCGGTCATTCTCCCGCCAATGACAATGAAACACCCCGCGTAACCATCTAAATTCCTAAACCCTATCGAAATCCTAATCCTATAGTCGTTCTAGGGAGAACCCACGAAGGGGTTTCCACCAAAATCCCAGATTTAGGAACTACTCACAATTCATGGCAAAATCACAATCTAAACAAAATTCAACAGTAGAAATCATGATCAGGCAATAGAAAATAGTTGCTAGCAATGTATTAAGACAGTATTAAAGTTTCAAAGTAATCGAAACACTTACAAAACAGAAGAAAATTCCAGCCGTCACAACCCAAGAAAAAAGACAGAAAATAATAACGTGCGTTTTTGAAAACCCTAGGTCAGATATATAAAAATCGAGGTCACTCGATCGGTTGAAGCATCAACCGATCGGGTGAGCTACTTGTCGTGATGGCCATCGGGCTTCAGAAGCTTCAATCGGGCGCTGAGGAGAGCGGGTTGCGTGACCGGGTCGTCGCTTGGGAATTTTAGCTTCAGATAAACCGATCGGTTGAGTTTTCAACCGATCGGTTGGAATTAAGCCCAAAAAGACAGAGAGCTCTGTCGATCTCACCCGATCAGCGAACCGATCGGGTGAGCTTCTCTTCTCTTCAGCTCCTGTCCGGGTCGGATACGTGTGCACCAACCGATCGGTTGGCTTTGTCCAACCGATCAGTTGGGGGCTGAAATATGGGTATCTTCGTCGTTTGGCCCTCTGAATCGCGCGTGACTCCTCCTGTTGCTCCGGGGACTCATGATATCTTCTTTGTATGTCCCTGACACTGGAAATCTCCTGCATTTACACAAAAACACGGAGAAAGTGAAAAGATACAAAAAACACAAAAGAACGGGTATGAAACAACAGAAAACGGCGAAAAATCACGAAGAATACGTGCATGAATATATAAAATATAAACGCACGTCAAAATCCCCCAAGCTGAACCCTTCCTCGTCCTCGAGGAAGACAAGTGAGAGTAGGAGCTCGGAGGGAAAAATAGAGAGAGAAACAGAAAAAGAAAACAAAATCCTAAATCACCCGTCAAAGCCAACAAAATCAAACACACCACACCAAGCAAGTATACGACAAAAACACAACACTAAACCATGGAATATGAGTCCAAACAAGTGTCGTGGGCCCACGCGGTGAAGTGAGAGTGAGTGTGGTCGTGTGCTAGCAAACGGTGTTACTATCTACATTGTGCAATAAAGATCTATCTACACACCCCCAAGGAATGACCCAAATATCGATTCAATCTGAAATAGCGGTGGAAAATAGCTCAAGCATGCATGAGAATAGAATCAGAAATGAAACGTATCGTGCGTTGGGGACTCCACAGCTAGGGACTAGGAAATCACCACACTATCGCCTAGATAATCACTGGAAAGTTCCTATGCTAAGTCTTTTCGAAAATGATGGAGGTTGAGAAGGTGTGGAGTAGAACACTCGGTGCAAACTCTCGCCTTCCCTTTATTCTCAGTAGATAGGAGAAATATTCACAGGGGAATTTTTTGGGTTTTAGGTATTTGTATTTTTTCTTTAGGTTTTTGGCTATACATATATTTTTTTCTTTTCTCTTTTCTTTTTCTTTTTTGGGTTTTTCTTTTCTCTCTTTTTTTTGGATTTTTGGATTTTGGAGTATATACATGTGTACTCTCCCAAGTGGGAGAACGGTACACGACAAGGGGATTAGCACCAAGTAAAACAAAAAAGAAAATCAGAATCTAAACACTTGGGCAAAGGAGAAATTTCTCACAAATTAGAGCATATGCTAAATGGGTTATCCTCGTTCTATTTGTGGAATCCCAACACATGTGAATTGAAGCATATCATATATATATATCATGCATAGAGAAGCAGTCAGTAGAAGCAAATACCACATTTTCGGAATTGAAACATGATAATCTAGGGGTCAACCATATATAGGTATATAAATCAAAATCACAAAGTAGAAGCACATTATAAGCTAGTCACGACAAACAACTCACACAAATGCAAAGTGGACCCATGAAGCATGAAATGCAAGAGGACTCAGCTTCCTAGGGTTAGGGAATGTGATTATCGTAGCCATGCTAGGTGTGTGCGTAGTTTTGTGGCAATTCATCACGTGGGGTCATCTCTAGGAGATGGAGAATGAAAAGAAAGAAAGAAAAAGAAAAACACGAAGAAAACGACTCAAAACGAAGAAAAAGACACAACTGACGCATGAAGTGCGACTCCCCCAAGCCGAAATTTGCATTGCCCTCAATGCAATAATAGTGAATACGTGAGGGCAATGAAAATGGGGGGAATACGTACCGACACAAAAAGATGAAAACGAGGAAATCACACAAACGAAAGAGAAAAATAAAAAGGAGGAAAAAGAAACACCGAAAATAAAAGATAGAAAAGCACACCTGCACGACAAATATAAACAAGCACACACCGACGAAAAACACACGACAACACACACAAAAATCGACTTCCCCCAAGCTGAACATGACAATGCTAGCAATATGATATGATCATGGTGATGCAGAAATATGCTAGGGGAAAGATCGGAAAAGAAAAAGAAAGAAGTCAAAATACAGGAGAGGAACTGTCCTCGTCCTCCTCGGCAGAAGATGGAGGGGTGTGGGCGGGAGAGGTGATGGGTGTGCGAAGAAGTGGAGAGAGGGGTGGAGGAGGTGGGTGGATGGGTGCGGAGGTGTGAACAATGGGTGGTGTGGTGGTAATGATGATAAGTGGGAGAGATAAGGTGGCCAATGTGGTGGAGGATGGGTGAGATACGGCGATAGAAGAGGATGGTGAGGGGAGTGAGCTCGAGCGTACCGGCAATTTCTTGCGGCGAGTGTATGCGGTGACAGAAGTGGAGGGTGGTGGTGGTGGGTCAGAAATAGTGTGTGGAGGTGTAGTGGATGGAATGGAAGCAGTGGTGGCGGGAGGAGATGATCGTCGAGGAGGTGATGGAGGAGGTGAAGGGGGAGGAGTGGGTGGAGGCGGACCATTGATGTAGTAAGAATGCGTAGAATGGTGGACACGTTCCTCTCGAGTGCGAGGAAACGTGGGTGCGAAAAGATAAAAGAGGATGGGTCCAAGGAGGTAGTGGTGGATGCACCAGCGCACAGGGAGGCTAACTCAGTCTCTAGAGCGAGACGGGCGGAGGTGGCTCGACGAAAGGCAGAAGTACAGTGGAAATGGTGCAGGCGGCAGTGGTTGTACCGGCACCGGAGGCGAGGCCAAAGAGGCCCGAAGTCAGAGCCTCAGAAGAAATAGGGACAGAAGCCGGGGTGGCACTACTAGGTCTAGCTCCAGGGTCTCCTCTAGACGCAGGGATGTCCTGCACGCCTAAGTGGGCGGCAGGGGACGGTAGTCATGGTGCGTCTGGGAAAGGGAACCGAAGATGTAACCCCCTAGAAACTCTGGGTCAGGAGGAAACGTCCAATCTGCCACAAGAACGATAGACATACGACCAGGGTTGGGCAGAATGGTGTAAGGAGCATGGGGTGACTGTAGGGAATTGGGCGGTCCCTTAGGGCACAAAAACTCTAGTCTCGTCCTAAGTCGGACGGAACATAGACAGAAAAACAATAGCAGCGGAAGAAAAACTATGTTAACTAGATTAACATGCGGTTAAAAACAATTTTTTAACTTAGCCCTAAGGTCCAAGACCCTATGCCAAGATCTATGCCGACTTGGGATGGATCTGACCATCCCAAGAAGGATCTAGCCTACTGCGATTAAACTAAACTAATGCTAATAAAATACTTTAACCACAGACCCGGAATATCAGCCCTGGGGCAGGCGAGATGTTCCGCGCCGTCTTCCGAGCTGCTCCCGTCCCACGCCGAGCCGCTCCTTGAACCGCTCCCCGAACCGCTCCTCGAACCGCTCCGCATCCTGAGGCGATCAACCCCCGTGCCGCCGAGCCAACCACGCGCCGAAGAAAGTTTCACGCGAGTGAAACCTCCGCCTAGATTTCGGATCCAGAATCCGAACTCCTTCGTGGCTTTGCTAGAGCCCTCAGGAGTAAGGCAGAAATTTAGGGAGAAGAGAAATATTAATTTAAGCTTAGATCCGAGCGTGCTCCAATATTTACGAGAGCCGCTCAGATCTAGAGCTTGGTACGAGTTTTGAGAAAGGGGGGAGACCCCTATTTATATAGGCGGCGGACTCTCCCCTTTTCTCAAAATCCGATGTGGGACTAAATATTTGGGTTAGTTAAAATCAAGTTAGTTTGCACTTCACAAAGTGCAAACTTCTGTGAATTTTAACTCACTCACCGTTAAGCTTCAAGATTGATACAACCTATCAATACGACAAGCGTTCAACGGTGAACGCATAGGAAAAAACCGTTCGTCAATCGGAGTTCGTTTGACCCTCCAATTGAGTGTCCAAAGATCAGCCCTAGGCTTGATTTTCGACTAAAATCAGCCGTCAAAACTGCCCAGTAAACCTAGGGTTCTGCACCCATTGGTGGGGCCCAACAAGTGGGCCCCACAGATTCAAAATCTGCTGACTGGGCGCCCAGGCCCAGACCTGGGCACGGGCGCCCAAGTCTGGGCGCGGGCGCCCAGGCGCCTGGCGCCTGGCGCGGGCACCCAGGCGCCAGGCGCCCAGGTGGGCGCCTGGGCCGGGCCAAGCGCCCGGCCCAGAACGCCTGGGCGCCTAGCACCCAGGCGTCCTAGGCCGCCTGGGCCCAGGCCCAGGCGCCTGGGCCTGCGCCCAGGCGCCCGGGCCTAGGCCTGGGCCGGGCGCCCAGGCCCAGGCGGGTCTGGGTGCCCAGGCCCAGGCCGGCCTGGGTTTTACTGGGTCTGGCCAGCAGGCCAGACCAGGTCCAGACTGGGCTGGTCTGCCTGGTCTGACCTGATCTGACCCTTTGGACTGTTTTGCGCATAACTTGATCATCTGGCGTCTGATTTGGACGCCGTTCGGACCTGGGTCTAGACCGGGACATTCCCGTCTTACCCGTGAACTTTTCCTTGCGTTTATTTTATTAAATATTGTATTAAACAATTTAATACACATTTAATCGCTTTTGCATCAAATGCAAAATAGTCCCTATCTAAGCTTAAATTACCATATTGCATCAAATGCAATTATTTCATCCCTTGCATCAAAAATGCAAAATATTCTCCCTAACTAATTTCTACCTATTACTAGACGAAGAATCGCACTCTGTGTGAGACCCTACAGCCTGACCCTTACAACAGGTTGGGCTCGAAGCCCTATACGGCAGTGACCACGAGCAGTGGTTGCCGTCCCTGCTTCAGGAATCATCATTATGTGGTTAACTCATTGACATGAGTCTTGTCGGGACCACCCTGACTGTGTCCGTGATGAATTCCGTAGTTATAGTCTTTTCGTCTTAACAATGTCGTGTAGATCAAGTCTGGGGCACGGTTAAACTGTCAACCCCTAATAACTTGACTCCGGTTAGTTTCTATCAATCTTTAGTCAATAAATGTTGGACTTCTTCCAACATACTCTGCGCAGAGTTTTTACTAAAGACCGAACTAACTCTACGACACTAACTCCCATTGACCGGGAGAGACGAATCCTCTCTTGGTCATTACTCGCCTCGTACGTTTCAAGTGACACCCAATCAAAAGACCTTTCTACAGGCATTGCCTCGAAGATAGGTCAGTTGATATAAGTGGCACCGTTCACACACAGGTTTGTCAAAATGACCTCAAGTCAAAAGACCAACTATCCTATCATCACTCAGAGTTATCACTGACAGATTGGTCAATATAACCATATGATAACTCTAGTGGATCGTTCAGTGAACTCATTCTAATGAGCACCTGTGTCTCGTCTTCGACTTCGCCAAGTCAAGCGATCATGAGATCATCGCCACCGCTAAACGGTGAAGACTAAGACACAATGGTCTATCCGATGTTTCGATATCCTTGTCTCGAAACATCTACGACCACGAACCATTTTAGACTTATGCTACAGACGGTCAAACGTTTCTCCATGATCGAGATACTCATCTCGATACCCGTTTGACCTTGCATAAAGTCTCAGGACTTTACCTAAGTTGATATCTAATTATAAAATAACTTAGATAAATTATTACCAAACAGCTTACTGTTATTTCGAACAAGATGTTTGTGCTATTCACACAGGAATAAATGGCCTCGAGGGCATCATATTCCTACATCTCCCACTTGCACTCAGGCACATTTTTCTCGATATCTAATATCGTTTTTACACATAAGTTTTCCCGACTTCATGTGATAGAGCCTTCGTGAGTGGATCTGCTAAAACCGTCTACTCTATAGACTTAAGGGGTTTCTATGTTCATGTCAGACCAACCATTTGAATCTCATTCAAATAATTCATTTGGTCTGTCGGAATCCATAATATTTTATTTTACTTGGATCTTATCCAGTTCATCGTACCTTACGATAATAATTTTAAATTAGTTACTGGTCATTTTAAATGGTTCATATCCATTTCTGATAAAGTATCAAACTCTTTGATTACTTAATCAAAATGTATGTTCCATCCCTTTGATGATTCGCATGTAATTTATACGCTCCCACTGACCTTGAAAACTATCTGGCTAATTCATATAAGTCAGTCTGTCTAAATCATATTTAGAAAAACGAACTTATAAGTGAATGCTCCAATTTTCATGGTCAACTTAAGCGTTTTACATCGGCTTTGGTCCGAGTAGATCTGTACACATCTGTTGGCGAAACCGGTTTCATCATAATCCGTTTTAAAGAAATTAGGATGAAAACCGTTCCCGTCCAACATTATTGTACTTCACTATTTCGTTTTCTGCACCAACCTTTCAACTTAAAGATTTACTTGCAGTAAGTGAGGAAACATTTTCCTTGGGTACGTAAACTAAATTCTCAAATTTATTTACGCACACGGACCTATTCTGATTGCATCAAGTTTTAAATCGGAGTTACTACTCCGAATTTCATCCCGGAAGTTGACTAAGTCATCATCAGTTATGATGTCTTAACTCGACTTTTCGTCTTACGAAATTCGAGTAAATATACAACTTCCTCATGATTGATTTAATGAATATCTTATTGATAATGTTCTCATAGAACTTTATCAAAACCTAGGCATTACTATCTGGGACTTAACCCAGAGGGAGGACTTAACTCAGAGTCACTTACAATGGATCACACCAAGTCTAACTAAGTGTGATTCATACCTTTTAACACACTGCTGTGTTAACAGACTTGACCTGAGAGAAAATCACATTTTCTTTTGATTACACAAGATTTTATGTAGCTAAGTATTTGACCATTCGATCTAATCGAATCAGTTTAAATACTTTAGGCATTTCGTTCTTTATTTTATCATACTTGCGTTTCATCAAGAACACGTGTCTTAATAAAATATACGAATAACTTATTTTGTTAAAAGTAGACTCGGGTACATCAGTATGTACGAGACTGAGTTCGACAACTCATTCTCCCACTGTCTCACAGATGGGTTTCGGCCATTGTATCTAAGAGGCTAAGACTCACAAGTGTCCGTAGACTTCATAATACGAGAGGTCAGACCCCTCTTTATGTGACTTGTGAAGCTTAATCTCTTGATACGGCCTAGTCTAATTTTACCATATAAGTTTGCTACTATCTTGTGTATTTATATATTAACATTTAATATATATAGTTATTTACAAATTACTTAACATAAAACATTACTTCAGAAGCAATGTGACGACATTCATCAAAATGTGTTAAACGTCTTTTGTATAACAACTTATTCTGAAATGTGACATGAAAATATGTCACGTTTTCATTTACTCCTACTTATGCCTTTACTAATGATAAATTAAACTATTTAACTCGATTGACTTTCCGGAGTGCCTTCTTCCTTTTCTAAATCACATTTAGATATCAACATAAATAAATAGCTATGCAAGCAACTTATGTATCCAAACGCTTGAGCTTTGCAATCTTGAGTGTAGCTCAAGAAGTTGCTTGTCTCAAGATCCGGTTGGGATACATAGTCTTGCACCGCTCATGCACTCGTATTCGACTCAAACGGTTTAATCGAATTCTCGAACTTTGCGGATCAAAATTGTTTGTCCATACAACCTTGAGGGTAGCTCGACAAGTTGTAGGGAGAAACATACTTTGAATGTCCTATATGTTCAAGCTGCCTCATATAGAGACGAGTGACATGTAGCTTTAATTTATTTGTTGGACCCAGAACTTAATGAAATCATATTTCTTAAGTCTGTTCTTTAGAAGGTCATTTAATGTCAACGAGAATATAGTTTTAATTCTATCAATTAGAATTTAACTCGATATTCAATTAATCAACTTATTGACCAGTTGACTAATTTCAATATTATCAATTGATTCTTTCGGTAAACATAGTCTTGCCCTTAGTTTTAGCATATGTTCAATATTAAATATAGGTAGATTGGCTTTTATCTATCTATATCCTCCCACTATTTTTACGATCGTTTTAAAGCTTAATGACGAACGATTTAATCGAATCAAAATTAATGGGTAAGAGTTCCAATCACCTTGAGTCTAAACAACCTTGAGTGTAGCTCAACAAGTTGATTGACTCTGCGATCGGAAGATGACTCTTCATCGATCATATCGGATATGACTCTCTTAATCGGTTTTTGCCCCTAGGCATTCGTGATCATGAGTGTGCTCATCCAAATTACAATGTCTAGTCTAGTCGGACCCTTGTTTTCATGTCTAGCCTGACTTGCCCCTCAGCTCGGTGTATGCACGACACGTCGGTTTGGGTCAGGTCTTAGACTACATCTAGGCAGACTACATCCTTGACTAAACTTGCGCCGCCGCTCGGTGTATTCACGACAACGTCGGTTTGGGTCAAGTCAAGATGTCATCTTATGTATTTAAGAAGTTGGTTTCTACAAGGTTACCATGTCACAGCTTGAGTGTATCTCAACAACTGTAACACGGGCCCTATAGTTGCTAACCCCTAAAACAAGGAGGGCTACGGCTAATCTTGAAAAAGATCATTAACGTATTTGACTTAGATATAGTCCAGGGTGTCATACAATCATGATTCGCGACATTGCGGTCCAGCGGAACACAGCCAGGGAATTGACTAAGCCAGGATCACTACCCCTTGGACTAGCAAGGGTTGACCCAGAACTCTTAGCCAAGCACATTGACTGGATCATGGTCCATTGAATGAAGCTTGTCATTTTTGTATGTATGCCATAGACTAAACAGCTTTTATTAACAACTAATTAATCATATCAACTAGTTGCATCCTTAAATTCAAAATTTTAGGATTTGTTTAATAACTTTTATTAAGTCCTTATCAACTATAAGGTTCACGTGCTACCCTAATCGTTATTAGGATTTTAATAAATTTTATTAACAACGCTAGAAGCGAAGTCCTTTAATGAAAATTAATAATAACAATTAGAATTGAAAATTCATTTAAAGGACTACCCTAATCAGGAATTAGGTCTTAATATTGTTGTTAATGATTTATTGAAACATAGCATGTCATTAAAATTCAAGTAATAAATTTTAATCATTTTTAATGGCTAACATAAAAGGTTGTCTTGTGTTATCAAATAAGGGACAAGATTAACAAGCCATTAAAATAAAGCTACACTAATTTTATCAACATAAAATGAAAGTGTATATCTATTTAACAATTAAATAAACTAAGTTTATCGCATAAACAATTTTTAGACTTTTAAAATCAGTTTTAAAAAATATCTTATAAATTTAAAACATTACTTTAAAAATTTTCCATGTTCAAAAATTTATCATATACAATTTTTAAACATCTAAAACATTTTAAATTTATCGCATAAATTTAAAGCCTTAAAATCAATTTTAAAATTTATCACATAAATTTAAAAACATCATTTTAAAATTTCCATGCTTAAAAATTTATTTAAAAAAAATTTTTAGGCATCCAAAATAAATTTAAACTTTTAAATATTTAAAATTAGTTTTAAAATTATCACATAAATTTTAAAATGTCATTTTAAAAATTTTCATGTTCAAAAAATTTATCACATAGAATTTTGAACTTCAAAAACATTTTTAAAATTATCTAATAACTTTAAAAAATTTAAAAGTATTTAAAAGGCATTAATTAGTTTAATGTAATCGCAGTACCTAGATCGACTACGCAAACCTAGGCTCTGATACCACTGTAGGGAATTGGGCGGTCCCTTAGGGCACAAAAACTCTAGTCCCGTCCTAAGTCGGACGGAACATAGACAGAAAAACAATAGCAGCGGAAGAAAAACTATGTTAACTAGATTAACATGCGGTTAAAACAATTTTTAACTTAGCCCTAAGGTCCAAGACCCTATGCCAAGATCTATGCCGACTTGGGATGGATCTGACCATCCCAAGAAGGATCTAGCCTACTGCGATTAAACTAAACTAATGCTAATAAAATACTTTAACCACAGACCCGGAATATCAGCCCTGGGGCAGGCGAGATGTTCCACGCCGTCTTCCGAGCTGCTCCCGTCCCACGCCGAGCCGCTCCTTGAACCGCTCCCTGAACCACTCCTCGAACCGCTCCGCATCCCGAGGCGATCAATCCCCGTGCAGCCGAGCCAACCACGCGCCGAAGAAAGTTTCACGCGAGTGAAACCTCCGCCTAGATTTCGGATCCAGAATCCGAACTCCTTCGTGGCTTTGCTAGAGCCCTCAGGAGTAAGGCAGAAATTTAGGGAGAAGAGAAATATTAATTTAAGCTTAGATCCGAGCGTGCTCCAACATTTACGAGAGCCGCTCAGATCTAGAGCTTGGTACGAGTTTTGAGAAAGGGGGGAGACCCCTATTTATATAGGCGGCGGACTCTCCCCTTTTCTCAAAATCCGATGTGGGACTAAATATTTGGGTTAGTTAAAATCAAGTTAGTTTGCACTTCACAAAGTGCAAACTTCCGTGAATTTTAACTCACTCACCGTTGAGCTTCAAGATTGATACAACCTATCAATACGACAAGCGTTCAATGGTGAACGCATAGGAAAAAACCGTTCGTCAATCGGAGTTCGTTTGACCCTCCAATTGAGTGTCCAAAGATCAGCCCTAGGCTTGATTTTCGACTAAAATCAGCCATCAAAACTGCCCAGTAAACCTAGGGTTCTGCACCCATTGGTGGGGCCCAACAAGTGGGCCCCACAGATTCAAAATCTGCTGACTGGGCGCCCAGGCCCAGACCTGGGCACAGGCGCCCAAGTCTGGGCGCGGGCGCCCAGGCGCCTGGCGCCTGGCGCGGGCACCCAGGCGCCAGCCTGGCGCCAGGCGCCAGCCTGGCGCCAGGCGCCAGCCTGGCGCCAGGCGCCAGGCGCCTGGCGCCCAGGCGGGCGCCTGGGCCGGGCCAAGCGCCCGGCCCAGAACGCCTGGGCGCCTAGCGCCCAGGCGTCCTGGGCCGCCTGGGCCCAGGCCCAGGCGCCTGGGCCTAGGCCTGGGCCGGGCGCCCAGGCCCAGGCGGGTCTGGGTGCCCAGGCCCAGGCCGGCCTGGGTTTTACTGGGTCTGGCCAGCATGCCAGACCAGGTCCAGACTGGGCTGGTCTGCCTGGTCTGACCTGATCTGACCCTTTGGACTGTTTTGGGCATAACTTGATCATTTGGCGTCTGATTTGGACGCCGTTCGGACCTGGGTCTAGACCGGGACATTCCCGTCTTACCCGTGAACTTTTCCTTGCGTTTATTTTATTAAATATTGTATTAAATAATTTAATACACATTTAATCGCTTTTGCATCAAATGCAAAATAGTACCTATCTAGGCTTAAATTACCATATTGCATCAAATGCAATTATTTCATCCCTTGCATCAAAAATGCAAAATATTCTCCCTAACTAATTTCTACCTATTACTAGACGAAGAATCGCACTCTGTGTGAGACCCTACAGCCTGACCCTTACAACAGGTTGGGCTCGAATCCCTATACGGCAGTGACCATGAGCAGTGGTTGCCGTCCCTGCTTCAGGAATCATCATTATGTGGTTGACTCATTGACATGAGTCTTGTCGGGACCACCCTGACTGTGTCCGTGATGAATTCCGTAGTTATAGTCTTTTCGTCTTAACAATGTCGTGTAGATCAAGTCTGGGGCACGGTTAAACTGTCAACCCCTAATAACTTGACTCTGGTTAGTTTCTATCAATCTTTAGTCAATAAATATTGGACTTCTTCCAACATACTCTGCGCAGAGTTTTTACTAAAGACCGAACTAACTCTACGACACTAACTCCCATTCACCGGGAGAGACGAATCCTCTCTTGGTCATTACTCGCCTCGTACGTTTCAAGTGACACCCAATCAAAAGACCTTTCGGCAGGCATTGCCTCGAAGCTAGGTCAGTTGATATAAGTGGCACCGTTCACGCACAGGTTTGTCAAAATGACCTCAAGTCAAAAGACCAACTATCCTATCATCACTCAGAGTTATCACTGACAGATTGGTCAATATAACCATATGATAACTCTAGTGGATCGTTCAGTGAACTCATTCTAATGAGCACCCGTGTCTCGTCTTCGACTTCGCCAAGTCAAGCGATCATGAGATCATCGCCACCGCTAAACGGTGAAGACTAAGACACAATGGTCTATCCGATGTTTTGATATCCTTGTCTCGAAACATCTACGACCACGAACCATTTTAGACTTATGCTACAGACGGTCAAACGTTTCTCCATGATCGAGATACTCATCTCGATACCCGTTTGACCTTGCATAAAGTCTCAGGGCTTTACCTAAGTTGATATCTAATTATAAAATAACTTAGCTAAATCATTACCAAACAGCTTACTGTTATTTCGAACAAGATGTTTGTGCTATTCACACAGGAATAAATGGCCTCGAGGGCATCATATTCCTACAGTGACCGTAGTAGAAGGTAAAACGACCGTCGCCACGAGGCTTGATCATATGAGTGTGCCGCAGGACATCAATATCTAGACGTGTAGATCCTGCGGCACGTGGCAAATCTCGGGGGATAACGATATTGAACAGTGGATGTGAAGCAATGATGGTAACGAGGCCCCCGCAACAAAATTTGCCCTTGCCGGCGCGGCTAATATCAAGTAACTTGTGAATAAGCCAAGCGCTGACATTAATAGGTATGAGAGGGGCCTCAAAAGCAATCCCGTCAGCACCGCGAATAAAATCGAAAGTCATAGCCCACAGGATAAAAAGTTCAGGGATAGTCACGGTACCTGACTCATCCCTGGGAAAGAAAGTGCTAGATAAGATGCGGTGGGCTAGACGAAATATTGGGTGGATGATAGAGGAGGCCTTGGCCGTCCCTCGAGGGTATCGGTCGTGGAGGGTAAGGCGACCCCAAAAAATATCGACATCGAAGTCGCGGTGATATTCATAAGGATGGATGTTGTCGTCGCCAAGAATGGGGAAACCAAAAATGAGATTGATTTCGTTCAGGTGTGTGCGGATGTTTCGGTTTCAGACGTGGAAATCGACAATGGACCTCGCCTCACATTTGAGGGAAGATAGGAATTCTAGTGTGAGGGTGGGGTAAGATTGGGCGTGGGAGTTTAAGAAAGGTACACATCCTAGGTTAGCGAATAGAGTCTCGACCTCGGAGAAAACTCCGAGATCGATCAGAGTTTGGGCATGTGCAAACTTAGTGGATATGTGTGACCGTTCGTTTAGTCTATTATAAAAATCTTTCTGGTCACGACGCAAGAAACAGTAACCACGCGGTCCCATCAGTGGGTCCTTGGGAGAGATAATTGGTTGGGGAGGGGGTTGGGTAGGGGGAGGTGGAGGTACACGTGTATGTGGACGTGTAGATTTATGTCTCTCGCGAGACGGCTCTTCTTCCCTCATGATACCCTTACCCTTGTCCCTGTCCTTAGCCATGAGTGTGTGGGTGCATGATGAGAATGCAAAATGTTATGAATGCACACAAACAAGCGACAAATTGAGCAAAATACAAATTCTTGGGTAAAGTAAATTGCTAAGCTTAGGAATGAATTTACCCAATATCGAAGTGATTCGTTGCTTGTAAAGGATCTCCCACAACACAATGAAGCTATTCGTGAAGCCGTAGAACGTCGATCCAACAAAAAGAGAATTTTCGAAAGAGGGGAAACGGCTAGGGTTAGGGCGAAAATTTGGGTTGAATGAGAGTGGGAGAGGGATGATGATGAGAGAGGAAGATGGAGGAAGTGTGGGAGAGGTCGTTTGAGAGAGAGTGGAGGTCGGGTGGGGGAGTAATGAGACCATTTGGGAGAGGAGGAATGCGAAACGACAGAGAGAGAGAGAGAGAGAGAGTTCGTGTGAAGAAATGAATCAGGTGAAGTCTGGGGATATTTATAGGGTTTAGGCGAACCGATCGGGTGAGATCTCACCCGATCAGTTTGTTATTTTTCGAAAAAATTTGTTGAAAGGCAGCTACAGGCGAACCGATCAGTTGAGTTTTCAAACGATCAGTTGGCCGCTTCACGAATTTCCCGATAGGACTGTCGACTTCACCCGGACAGCGACACGACCACGGCTTCAGCTCACTCGATCGGTTGATTTAATTCCAAATTTTCCCGAGAGCTCTGCTGTTCTCATACGATCTTCCACCCGGTCTCAGCTTGTTCCACCTGAGCAGTTCGCTGATGAACTGATATATGCCATCTTCAGATACGACCCACCCGATCGGTTGATCGGTTGATGCATCAACCGATCGGTTTGGGGTGATTTCCTGCATAGTCAAGAAAATTCATATAAGTCTCCCGACGGTAATCCCCATTGTAGTATTTATTCGCCAAAAATAAGAAAACTAATCCTAAAAACAACGACGAAGGTTTAGAACATGGGTTGCCTCTCATGAAGCGCTGTTGTTTAACGTCGTTTGCTCGACGCCCGGTATGTGGTTCTCAAGGTGGTTGGTGCGGGTGATGCCCGATGATTGGCATCCCATCCCTTAGAGCAGCGGTCCTCGTCAGTGCTAGGGGTTGCAGGTAGACGCTCTCCACGATCCTCTCGCTGGTGGTATCCAGGGGCTTCTCCCTCATGTTGGCTTCTATCGCCACTCTTCGAAGTATCCGGACTTCCTCAGCAGTGAGCCACATGGGCTCTTTTCCTTTTCTCCTCGTCGGAGCAGCTTTCTGGAATCCGGGAGGGGTCGTCATGCAGGGAAACACTTCTCCGGTATCTTCTTCTTCTTCTAACCCAGCATGTTCCTTCAGGGTCCCCAAGCTATCAGGGGGGGTTCCTCGAGAGGATCTCCCAAGCTCCAGCTTCTACTACTCTTTCCTCTGCAGCTTCCAGCACGTTGCAGCTTTGCTCTTCAGATGAATGCTTCATAGATAGTCCCAAATCAAATTCGACCTTCTAGTCGCCCACATTTAGGGACAGCTTCCCTTTCTTCACATCAATTAACACGCCAGCGGTCGCCATGAAAGGTCTCCCGAGGATGATCGGGGTATGATTGTCTTCTGGCATGTCCATCACAAAAAAATCTACTGGCACATGCATGCCTCTGACGTTTACTGGCAGGTCATCCACAATCCCCATCGGATACTTGACTGATCTGTCTGCAAGTTGTAGCGTCATACCGGTGAGTTCAAGATCCCCCATTCTGATCCTTTTGAATAAAGATAGAGGCATCAGACTGACATTCACACCCAAATCGACGAGCGACCGATTTATCTTCACTTCTCCTATCGTGCATAGGATAGAGAAGCTACCCAGGTCCTTGAGCTTGGGCGGATTCGCTCGTTGAATCAGAGTGCTGCACTTCGCGGTCAGGACGACTTTTTCTTTCCTTGACCCTCTCGTCACCAAGTCCTTCAAGAATTTTGCATAGGACGGGATAGTCTCTATAGCTTCGAGGAAGGGGATCTGCAAGCTCAAGTCTTTGACCATATCAAAGAATTTGCCATATTTCTCATCAATCTTCGCCTTGGCAAGTCGTTGGGGAAAAGGCACAACGGGCTTGAAGACTCTCAAATCCCCCTCTTCATTCTTCTTCTTCTCTTCCTCAAAGACTCCCTCTGGAGTCGTGGTCTTTGATGACGAAGCTCCATCGTCATTTGCTTTTGCATTTGGTCGCACATCGACCAATGGAGCTTCGGGTACCTTGGCGGGTTCCCTAGTTGGAATCTGAGTCCCGCTTCTCAATACTATAGCAGACATGTTGGCATGATCGTGCGTTAAGGCCAATGTTTGATTCGGCCCCCTATGATTTACTTCGGCTGACCCGGCAATCGGCTCTATGCCATCTGAAGGTTCGCCACCTGCAACCCCAGCTGGGTTACTTGGTCGGTAAGGGCCTTCTGTTCCATCTCCAGCCGCAAGTTAATTTTCTCCTGGTTCGTAATGTACTGGGTTAAGAGACTCTCGACCGGAGAGATTACCCGATGTTGGCCATATGGCTGCTGCTGTGGCGGGGGCTGCTGATTCCTGGGGGGATACTGCTGGTATATTTGTTGGGGGCTGCTGTTGTTGCTGGTACTGTTGCCGCTGCTGCCAAGGTGGCTGATATAATTGTTGCTGTGGTTGTTGGGGCTACTGATATGGTGCCCTATAGCTCAGATTGCGGTGGTTCCGGTTATTGGGAGAATAAGCCGGATTTGAGCTAGTCCTTGGTGGATAGGGCGCGTTGCCTGTCGGGTTGTAGAAAAGTGCGCTAGCTTGATCCACGGTGGTGAGATATCACCACCATCAAAGTCTCCCAGGACTTCTACTTCCACCGCTGCTACTTGTTGGGTGTTGGCACCACCAGCTCCGACCATAAGTACCGAGATCTGAGTCGATAGCAAATCGAATTTGCTAGATAATTTGTTGACTTCTTTGACTCTGTGCATTCCACCAGATCTGGGCGTGGCACGCTCATCACACCACCTCTCATTATTTGATGCCATGTTCTCCAGAATTTTACCGGCATCTTCCTCGCTTCTCGACATAAAGGACCCCCCAACTGTGGCATCCATCGAAGATTTTAGGTCGTCCCTCAACCCATTGTAGAACAGATTTATGATCTGCCATTTTGGGAGCTCATGGTGAGGGCATCTCCGCTGCATCTCCTTGTATCTCATCCATGCCTCGTGCAGGGATTCGTGGCTGGCTTGGGAGAAGGAGGAGATCTCGCTCCTCAACTTCATAGTCTTCCCTGGGGGAAAGAACTAGCTCAAGAAAGAGTTGGATAGCTTCTCCCAAGTCGTGAAGGTGTTGGGGTCCTTTCCCCTTAGCCATTGCTTGGCCTTATCTCGCAGAGACGGATAGCTTCAGTTGTGACACCGTTGATACTGAAGGTGTCACACTTCTCAAGAAAGGAGTCGAGATGCTCAATTGGGCTCTATGTGTGTGCCCCTGAAAATTGATCCTGTTGGATCCACGTCATTAATGACGGCTTTAGCTCGAAACTCCTGGCCGTAATAGCCGGAGGTTGGATGCTAGACGTGGACCCGATGGATGGCATCGAGTACTCAAGTAGGGACTTCTGGGGAGGAGTATTCTCTCCCATGGTTTCAGCTTCTTCCCTTCGTCTTCTTTCTGCGTTCAGACGCCTCACGATGGCGTTAATATCTGGGTCAAGAGGAATCAAGTCGTCAAGACTCCTTGTATTCCTGCGCATGAAAAATCAACAAACACCCGTGAAGCAAGTATGGTATAGAAACAGATAAAACAGAAAATAAAGAGTAGAAAATAAAAAATGAAAAAGCATAATGCGAAAATTATCGCGAGGTGAGGATGTGAACTAGACTCTAGGGTTCACATGGTCCTAAAAGAAAACAAACACGTTGCCTCCCCGACAACGGCGCCATAAAGCTTGACGTCCCCTAGATTTGAGCATATAAGTGAAATAGGAACAGGGATACCAGATTTAAATATTTATACCGCAAGCGCACGGTATTGTAGTGTGGCTTGGGGGTCGAACTCAGTGAGGCGTGTGTTGTGCTTACTGTCAGAAGGGAACCGGTTCACCCAATGGGTGAGCTAGCCCGAACGATCGGTAGTTTATCACAGAATATAAATACGAAGGATAAACGATATAAAAGGAAACCTAGGACTTCGGTTTCCACCCTATTAAGTGCTCTCACTATTAAGACTGACGGATAGGAACACGATTGGATTTAGGGTTTAGTGGTGGGACGTTGCCTCTAAGAGTGATACCTAGCGTCCCATGGGCTCGATATTCTGGTCGATGCCCAGGATGATACGCTCGGACTACCCGGGTTCGGTCAATGGGCATTCCCATGTCCATTAACACCGAACGACTTCGGGAGCACTAAGCTCGTAACGATTACTCCCAACATCTCATCCTGCCGTTCCCACGCGCTAGGATTCAATGTCTATGCTAGGGGCGTGAGCTGTGGCTAGGAAGTCAACCGCCAAGTTTATTCCCCCTTGGCCTGACGGTCAGAGGCGGTCTTTCTCCCACCAATGACAATGAAACACTCCACGTAACCATTTAAATTTCTAAACCCTATCGAAATCCTAATCATATAGTCGTTTTAGGGAGAACCCACGAAGGGGTTTCCACCAAAATGCCAGATTTGGGAACTACTCACAATTCATAGCAAAATCACAATCTAAACAAAATTCAACTGTAGAAATCATGATCAAGCAATAGAAAATAGTTGCTAGCAATTGTATTAAGACAATATTAAAGTTTTAAAGTAATCGGAACACTTACAAAACAGAAGAAAATTCCAGCCGTCACAACCCAAGAAAAAAACAGAAAATAATAACGTGCGTTTTTGAAAACCCTAGGTCAGCTATATATAAAAAACGAGGTCACCTGATCGGTTGAAGCATCAACCGATCGGGTGAGCTGCTTGTCGTGATGGCCATCGGGCTTCAGAAGCTTCAACCGGGCGCTGAGGAGAGCGGGTGGCGTGACCGGGTCGTCGCTTGGGAATTTCAACTTCAGATGAACCGATCGGTTGAGTTTTCAACCGATCGGTTGGAATTAAGCCCAAAAAGACAAAGAGCTCTGTCGATCTCACCTGATCAGCGAACCGATCGGATGAGCTGCTCTTCTCTTCAGCTCCTATCCGGGTCGGATACGCGTGCATCAACCGATCGGTTGGCTTTGTCCAACCGATCTGTTGGGTGCTGAAATATGGGTATCTTCGTCATTTGGCCCTCTGGATCGCGCGTGACTCCTCCCGTTGCTCCGGGGACTCATGATATCTTCTTTGTATGTCCCCGACGCTGGAAATCTCCTGCATTTACACAAAAACACGGAGAAAGTGAAAAGATACAAAAAACACAAAAGAACGGGTATGAAACAATGGAAAACGGTGGAAAATCACGAAGAAGACGTGCGTGAATATATAAAATATAAACGCACCTCACCGGTCTATAGCAACCTAGATTAGGGCCCACTCTTGTGCAAACCCTAACCTAAGACACTAGCATGAGGATAGACATCATCGTCCAATCGCAACTCGAGCCCATTCTCGTGCAAACTCAAGCTACGATCTAGGTTATGATAGTTCGTATTCGTCCAATCTCTTGCAAATGAATATTAGTATAGATTTATAATAAAAATCCTAGCTTTGGTCCAATCTCTTGCAAACCAAATCTAGAGAGTTTCAATTCGAATATCTAGGCCTTCCTATCGATTAGGATCCAATCTCTTACAAATCCTAATCGATATGAATTCCTAGCTACTCGCAATAAATCAATCATAACCTAACCATTATCAATTCTAGCAACAAATCTATTCGTTCATCACAATTCAAAAGATCGGGTCCATAGGGTTCATCCTCATGCCCTAGAACGAATAAACTACTCACAGATCATCATGGAAATCTCAGAAAAATATCAATTGATCATAGCACAATTCATTGCAAGGAAGAGACAATTCATAAAAATAAGATTTTTAGCAAGAAAATACAAACCAAAATTGTCGCCTATGATCTCCAGCTGAGATTTCACAAAAGAATAGCCGTCAAAAAACAATAGAAGTCTCCCCTAAAACTAGGAATAAAACTAGGTTTAAATACAAGCTAAATCGTCCAAAAAAATCGTGACAAAATTTCCCCTGCGCAGCCCAGAATTCACAATCCTCGCAGTAGTCGGAATGCGTCGCTCGGCCGAGTAGCAATGTCACTCGGCCGAGTGACAGTCCCAATAATAAAACAGAGAATCTAGGTTTCCGGGGTCTGTCTCTCTGACTGACTCGGGCGAGTAGGCTTCTCTACTCGACCGAGTAAGCAATCATGCTCGGTTGAGTAGGCTTCTCAAAAATTCCAGTATCTTGGCCGCTTCTCGGAAGAAAAAACCCTGTTCTACTCGGGCGAGTGAGATTTTTCACTCGACCGAGTAGACTTCTCTTGCTCAGCTGAGGACACTTCGAAATTTTGCTGTGCGTATCCGTTTCACTCGGCCGAATGCAGCTTCTGACTCGGCCGAGTAGAGCCTCTGTTCGGCCGAGTAGAGCCTCTGTTCGGCCGAGTAGGGTGTATTTGGGCTCTTTTCTTCTCCTCCTCGCCGCCTCGTCGATTCTATCAAATTTCTTCCTCTTCAGCTCATCCTCTAGCGCTGCTAACTCCTCAAATAAGCCGTGGACGATGCTTCGGGATGCACGAAAGTCCCTTGATCTCATTTTTGCTCCAGATCGCTCCATATCTCCTGAAATACGACAAAAACAGGAAATAGTGAAAAGCAACGTGATATCGTCGAATAATCGTGGAAAATGCAATATGGGCGATCGAAATTACATGAAAACCTGCAGAAAAAAGGTGTAAAATAAGGAGCGATCAGATGTTGCATCTGGTTCGCTTGTTTTTGGAGGTCTTTGGACCACCATGATGTCCATGAGAGTGTTTGTTGTTCCTCATCACTCCCTTTAATTGGGATGTAGGAATCGTATTGATCTACAAGTGGACTTGTAGCTCAGGCCCCTGCTCGCCCATCCTTTGGTTCCTGGGAACACTTGCCCTCCTACTGGCGTTTGTATGAGATTGGGGGGTGGATGTTCCTCGTTCGCTTGTTGTGGAGGTGGGAAGTTCCATTCAACGGCAGTGGCCAATATCGCCAAGCTTTCATTGATCGAGTCATCAAACTTGTCGAATTGCTCTTGAGTAACCAAGCATACTTCTGGTAGCTTGGACGAAGATCCCGAATCTTCGGCTTCTTCATCTCGAGCATCCTCGATCTGAACGATCTCATTATGACCTAGGATTGGTCCTGTGTTTTCAGGTCCATTCGACATGGCTTTGGTTGCCTTGGGATGTAGACTGATTAGTTTCCCATAGACAACGCCAACTGTGAAAGTCCAAATTTGGATCAACGGTAATGTGGGCTGACATGGACTCCTTTGTTGAGATGGAGCCTTGTCAGCAGTTGAAGTGGGACCCTCGGTTGGTAGAACCAGGATCGACGAAAGTTCGGCTAAGAGCGTTGGGGAAATTCGATCGATCTCGCGGTCGAGCCTCGAATAACGATCGATTAAGACGATCTTTCGACAGATCAGCTAGGTCGAGCCTCGACCTTCCTGCACCACAAATGAGCGTTAGGGGGGTCGGATCTGGGTTCCGACCTACTCTCCTCCGATGCTTAAGGTAGAATGGACTTAAGATGAAGGCTTGGGGCTGTCGAGATCGATCCAAGGGGATTCGTCCCAAGTCAGTCACCTCAAGCGTTTGGATGAAGAAATATGTGCGTGTAAAGAGATAAGTTATCAGAATACCTAGGGGTTCGTACCTCTGGGATCCGTCCTTTTTTCCATTTGTCTTTTCTGTATTTTATAGACTAGAGTGTCTCTTCAATGATGTTGGGGGAATAACGGTCACCAATTATGGTGGCACGATCTTCTCTCATCAATAGGGGTAACCGTTGTCCACGCCTCCCACCATTTATGAGCACATTATCGACCGACTCCTTAAGCGACGGAGGCTCAACGGGAAAATGGCATGCGTGCTTTGACTGGGTAAACAATTAGCATCCCTCGTGGGCCTAGTAGGCCTAGTGGGCTCATATGCTACCTCAGTAGACTTTTTGACGATAATATGATCGCCTCCTCGAGTGTTGGTCCAAGGATTTAACATAAACCATATAATATCCAAGTAGTATACAACATAATACATAATATGCTAAATTAGAATGTAGTTAAAATCTAAAAATAATTTTAGTAATATTAAAATCTTTTAAAAATTATGAAAAAAATCCCCAAATACATGAAAATATAAGTGTATCAAATACGAGCAAAAATATGTAGTACAATACTCGTATATATGAAAATATAGTATTGCATCAGGTGTAGGGGGGATCAGGGGCTAAATCGCAAAAAAAAACTTAGGAGAGCAAAGCGCAACAATTTTATTGGCAACCCCGTAAATATGTGGAAGGGGATGGATATTTTGATTAGACGACTTGCTAGGGAAGTGGGGGGGGGCACCTCAAAGCAAGCACACCCTCACTCCTACCCCAAGGGGCCTCCACCATGCCAATGTGGCAAACCCTAGTCCAAATGATTTGTCTTAGTGGGTTTGTTACAGTAGGATAAACATCACATCAAAGCCCTCATTTGTAATATAGACGGAACATGTACTTATAACTTTTTGCCAAATCACTTATCTTGAAAATCGAAAGTTCTGTGCGAGCCAGACCATCAAATGATCAAGCATGTATTGGGACTAACTTGGACTTGAAAAGAGGGGCTATACAGGGAAAAAGAGACCGATATAATTATTGTTTTTAATCCACTATCTTTGAAATTTAATAGTTCTTAGTAATTATAATTATATATTTGACTAATTTTCAGAAAACTACCTTCATTTTTGAATGTTCTCAAAAATTATCGTGAACTTTAAATAATAACAGAGAATTATTTTATTGTTATGAGTGAGGGATGCCTTTGGCCTCCCCATCACTTATATCCCTCCATTAATCCCTCATTTAGTTAGGATAATGGGGACCTTTGGGATCACATGTCTTTGGTATTCCATATTGTTGAAAAAATAGAGGACGATTGTAGTGTGCCATGGTTACTCCTTCTTTGAGTTCTAACAAGTTATCAGCATGTGAGCTCTCGTTCTTGAGCATCGCTTTTTATCCCCTAAAATCACCCTCATCGCGTTTAGGAATCTTGGTTGCTGCGATCCGTTGCGGCGATTTCTGCGGGTTGAAGCTCGAGCCTTTGGAAAATTTGGTTGCAGCAATCCATTGCGGCGATTTCCACGGGGCATCGGAATCGGGGATTCATTCTACGGATCTTTATTTTCATCGATCTTCCCTAAATCTTTGATCTAGAGGTAAATTTTTAGAAACCCTTAGATCATTATATTAACATGTGCATATTTTTAAATTTGTGAGATTTATTGTCTAATCTATCTATAGCTCAATTTATAGCAAGAATATTAGCTTACAAACACAGATTTAAAGAGATTTAATCTATGAGTTTTTAGCATGTTGTTCAATCAGCTAAACATAAGTTTTTATAGAGATTAACTACATTTTTTAATAAAAAACAAAAAAAGACAGTTGAAACGTCACCCCCCCTTGGGGGGCTTCGATATTCGCCGGAGCACCACCACCCCGTCGGGGGGGATTCTTTTCGCCGGAATCACCACCCCCACCTGTTGGAGGGGCCCCCTCCTTGATCGCCCCCCTCTGTCGGGGGGCGCCTGCTGTCGGGGCACCCCCTTGTCGGGGGGCCGCCTACTGTTAGGGCACCACCCGCCTGCGTAGGAGTGCCGCCCCCGATGGGGGGCGGCCTGCTGTAGGAGTGTCGCCCTGCCGCGATAAATAAAAAAGGGTGAAGAGGGGCACTGTTTCGATCAAAACTGAAATAAAAAAGATCACTGTTCTAGTGAAGGGAAGGGGATGGGGGCACTGTTCCTGGCTCGTTCATAGGTGAATGGGAAAATGGGGGGCTTTCGATTCGCCACCCTCGTTAGGGGGGCCTCTCTCCAGCGCCGGCCAGCACCCCCCGTTGGGTGGGCTTCTCTGTGTCGTTCGCCCCACCCCCAGTCGGGGTGGGGGTTTTGAATCGCCCTACCCCCGTTCGGACGACCCACCAGACCGAGGGCTTCAGATGGGCGCCCCCTCACTATCGGATATATGGGGCTAGATCTGATGATGGCTCGATCTAATGGGCCAGAAGCCGAGTTATTAACACAATTGATAATAAACAAAATGGGTATTTTTGGGCGAACGGGCCTACAGCCCTCAGCCAGCCCGCGGGCCTCTGGCCTGCAGACCAATTTAATTTACACTCAGATAATTTCAATTAAATCAAGAAAAATATCAAAAAATACCAGATAATTACTGGAAAATCTGAAAAATCTAGATAATTTGTTGTGTTGCATTAATATTCTTTTTGGTATGTTATTTGTTTTTTTTGGTCCATATAATATCAATACCGTAAATATGTGTATAATTTGAATATTTTAGTTTTTATTATTTAATAATTATGAAAGATCATGAGATCGCTCTGCCGTTAGTTAACTAACCTAACGGTGCATGATATATCTCCACGTGGCCCACGTAATTATTAAATATTTTATATTTCTCCAATAAAATTGTGTGCGATATTGATGTTGATATGCTTGCGTGTTGCACAATATTTTATGCCTGTGTTTGAATTATAAATTGCGTGGATGTTTAATAAATTAAGTTTTTGTTTTGGATCGGCCAATTTGTCACCTTTTTATATTCCTCGCAGTTTCTTTTCTTTTTTGAGAGAAATTGTAGTAAGGATATAATTTGTATAAAGCCAAAGACCGGAGTTTCTTTCCTTGAAGACGGAGGCCAAATTGCAAATTTACAGGGACCCCTATGGATTTCCAAGTTGTAATTTTTTTCATTTTATTCTTTTCTACTTCCTGGACTATATAATTTTGGACTTTGGACTTTATTATTTGGTGACTGGCCGATCCACACAACTACTTTATTAACTTTACATGAATTTTTACTTTGTTTTATTAATTCATGTCATTTTAAATGCATAGATAAATGGCAAAATTGGCTAGCATCGATTTCGAGGTCCTTGACGCAGCAGGAAAGAACTACATGAGTTCGCGAGTGGACCTGAAGTTTCATTTGCATTCAATGGCCCTCCTTCACTCTATACTGGCCCCCGCAGCGGCCGAGACAACTGCTTGCAAGGCCCCTGCAGCGGCCCAGCCAGCTGGCAGTTCAACTACCGTTGTCTCCGATGGCAGTTCAACTACTGTTGTCTCCGACATAGATAAGGCAAAAACCATTATCTATATCAGGAGACATATAGATCAGACCTTAAAGGCTGAATACTTAACGATAGAAGACCATCTTGAGTTGTGGACAGCGCTAGAGGCACGTTATAGGCATCAAATTGATGTCATAATACCACGTGCCAGTTATGAGTGGGAAAATCTCCGTCTTCAGGACTATAAGTCCGTTGCTGAGTACAACTAAGCACTTCATAATATCACCTCACGCCTGAAGTTGTGTGGTGAAGAAGTCTCGAATCATCGCATGTTGGAAAAGACATTTACATCGTTCCACGAGAAAGATGCAGTCCTCATGCAACAGTACCGTGAACGCAACTTCACGAAGTTATCTGATTTGCTCTCTTGCCTTTTTAAGGCAGAGCAGAATAGAGACTTACTACTTGCCACTCATAATCTACGCCTTGCTGGTGCTGCCACTCTTCCTGAAGCCCACCATGTTTTCTCCCCAGAAGTGGAAAAACAAGAATAAGGCTAGAAAGAACAAAGGGAAAGCTACAATGAAGCCAGAAGAGCACCACCCCAGAACAACAACAACAAGGGGCAAAAAACCTTCACATGGAAGCGTAAGAACACTGGTCCAGTGCCAATTCCAAAGAAGAACTGAGAGGACAAATGCCATAGATATGGCATGACTGGACATTGGTCCAGAAACTGTCGCACTCCTCGCCACCTCTAGGACCTGTATCAGGCGAACCTGAAGCCTCCCCCTGAAATTAAACTAGCGGATATACAAGCTCCGACCAAGTTCACTGCACAAGACTTCGAGAATGATGATCTGCTCGAGTGAGCCTTATCTTAGTTTGATTTTATTTTTGCATTTTAAATTCTAGTTTCCTTCATCTGCATTTCCTTTTTGGAACTTTATGAATGCATATTTGCTTTATTTTATAAAGTCTATTCATTCTGATATATAAATGAAGTGTGATATATTGTGGACAGTGCATCGATGTACTGGTGAAGCATTAAAATTGTTCCCACATACAACGAGACTAAAAGATGCATATTTCTCTCCTAAATTATAGAGTAATCTCCCAAGTTTCAAGGATATTTCTTTTGAACAAACATAACTTGGAAACTATGGATAATAAATAATGAATATCTTTATGTAAATCGTCAAGAGGATGGCCAGAAGACCATCTACGCACGATTCGTTGGACCTTCGTCGGGTCCCTATCATTACAGATATTCATCCTATATAAAGCCAACTTGACTGAGCACCAAAAGTGCCTTTCATTGCCAGAATTTTCAACTCTGGTACAATAGACTTGGTCATCCTAGCTCAGCGATGATGGACGTATCATCAAATGAATCCCTTGAAGAACCTAAAGATTATTCAAAAGGTTTAATTTCATTGTCTCCTTGTCATAAGGGAAAACTTATGGAGAGACCTGCTCTCCTGAAAGTGGGATTATAGTCTCCTGGCTTCATTGAGAGAATACATGGTGACCTTTGCGGGCCTATTCACCGCAAGTGGCCCATTTCGATACTTCTTTGTACTGATAGATGCATCTACTAGATGGTCTTATATGTGCATTTTTGTCCACTTGCAACCTAGATTTCTCATAAGCTGATAAAATGGGTGAATTCACAACAAATGTTTTTCAAGACTACTGCCAAGCAACTGGCATTGAAATTGAACATTATGTAGTATGTTCATACTCAGAATATGTTATCAGAATATCTGATAAAAGGACTCCTATGGATTTCACGTCCATTGTTAAATCCCAGTTGCCTGTGGAAGTTTAGGGATACTCCATACTGCATTCCGCATCGCTTATCACGATACGGCCCTCTTGTGGCCATATCGTATTGCTGCTGCCGGTTGCTTATGGTTCACCACCAAACATATCTAATTTGAGTTTGTTTGGATGGGCTAATATATGTTCCAATAGCACCACCTCAGAGGACCAAAATGGGTACTCTTCAAAACTAGTTATCTTTATATGGTTTTATTCGCCATGTATTATTAGATATATAGAACCCCTGACAAACGATGCATTAAAGGCACGTCTTGATAACTGCGAATTTGATGAGCAAAGTCTCATTAAAGTAGGCACGCAGTCTAAAGAAGCCTGAAGCTTCTGAGACCATATCATGGGACACAAAAGTCCTAATCTCGTTATGATCCGCATACTATTTCTGTGTGAAGATGAGATCCTGAAGATCCTTCACATTCAGACTAAAGTACATCAATTATCAGATAATTTCACTGATAAACCGTAAGATTGTTCGTTCACATGTCCATGCTGCCAACACGCCAGCTAGGATTGACATCCCCAAAGATGGATGCAATCCACCGACATCAGAATTGGCTGTACGTCAATTGAAATGAGGACGCCCGACAGGTTCAAAAGATAAAGTTCCGTGAAAGAGGAAGATTCCTGGAGATATTAAAATGATCTCTCCACAGGATGCTGAGCTCAGACCAGCGACCTCTCCCCTCCTGATTTCTCCTGCAGAGGAAACAATAGAAGAAACATCATTATATTACGTACGTACTGGAGAGGTATTGGACAGATATAGCACAATCATCGACGACGATTTTACTTTCGCTATTGTTGTTCACGTCGTTGAATACGACGATGACGTCAACCCACTTTTCTATAGCGTAAACGCATAGATTGGCCAAAGTAAAACGAGGCAATAAGCGTAGAGCTAGACTTACTCTTGAAACACAAAGTCTTTGGACCAGTAGTCCAAACACTTGAATGTGTAAAACCTGTTGAATATAAGTTGGTTATCATAAGAAAAAGAAATGAAGGAAATGTGATCATTTTCCTATTTCATACTAAGCCTAACCGTCTCTGAAAAGCCAAGAAATGCAGGTCATGTACGTTGTGACTGCATATCTATATGACAATATAGATATAGAGATCTATGTGAAACTTCCAGAAGGATATACTCTACACCCAGAGATGAAAGAGAGACGTAGGAACGTCTTCTCTATAAAGGGTTCAAAGATCATTATATGATCTTAAGCGATCAAGAAAAATGTGGTATAACAGATTTATCGAATTCTTGCGGAACAAGAATTTACTAATAATGAAGTCTGTCCATGTATCTTTATCAAAAGAACGGGGACATGATTTGTAATAATCGCCGTATATGTGGACGACTTAAATCTAATAGGATCTCCTGCAGAGACCATTGAGATATCTGATAGCCTTAAGCATACTTTCGTAATGAAATACCTAGGAAAATAAGGTATTGTCTCGGCTTATAGATTAAACACCTTCGTGGTGGAATCCTTTTATACCTATCATATTCTTCATATACCAGGAGTTTATGAAGAAAGATGTCCATTTGCAATCTATTAAAAATGGATGCTTATTTATGACGCCTTCCGTCGCTGGAAGAGGGGGAGGACATTCTAGGTCCTGAAGAGCCTAGCTCTAGTGTACTAATTACACTCTTTTATCTGGCCAACTGCACGTGTCTCTAATAGAACGTCTGCAGTAAAGCTGTTAGCCAGATACAGTGCTGCCCTAGAGAGTATCATTATACCAAGGATAAGCTGCTTCTGCGCAACTTCCAAGGGTCAATGATCATCATCCAAGAAATATATATCACATATGCAGGTTTACAGATCATCACGATGACTAAGCACAAATGTCCGACCACCTCCTAAAGATCTACACATTATCCTCCAAAGTCTACATCTTCTGAGAATCTCATCATCCAAGAAGGAAGTGTAGAATACGCTCAGCCAGGTCCAAAAGTACCTTGCAGACACAATGAAGACTGAGTAAAAGTATACATACATGGAGTCATCTACCAACTTCGAAGAGCGTACCACTCCAGAGCGTCACTGTTTTTTAGTAGCCGCTAGATATGAGTGCAACTTGTATAGATGAGTGATGATTGTATTTGCTTTCAGAACATGATGGATGTATAGACGAATAGGAAATGATTGTATAAATACATAGGAGATCTTCAAGCCTGAAGCTTGTATAGATCAGGGGGAGTTGAGGGTAGAGTTGTACTCTTTTCCCTTAACTATGTGTTTTCCCACTGTGGTTTCCATAGCCAAAGGTTTTAATGAGTTAACCCCATTTAACGCTGGACCCTGAAGTGTCTACCACTAGGGGTGGCAAACGGGCGGGTCGGTTCGGGTTCGGGTCGGGTCAGGTTTGACCCGACCCGAATAAGGGTAAACCCGAACCCGACCCGAATTAAATTCGGGTCAGGGTTCGGATACCCGAACCCGACCCGGTCGTAACCCGGGTGATCCGTACCCGACCCGGTTTGTCTTACGGGTCGGGTTCGGGTCGGGTTTGGTGTGAAATAGTGATTATTTTTCAAAAAAGGTCGGGTTCGGGTCGGGTTCGGGTCGGGTCCGGGTCGGGTTGGGGTGAAAAGAGTGAAAATACGGGTCGAATTCGGGTCAACCGGGTCGAGGGGTCAAACCCGTACCCGACCCGGATTTTTATCCGGGTCGGTCGGGTTGACCCGAATTCGACCCGACCCGGATTGGCCCCTGCCCATACCCGACCCAAGAGGTCGGGTTCGGGTCGGGTCGGGTCGGGTCGGGTCGGGTCAATTTTGCCACCCATATCTACCACTAATGAAAGCTGAAATACCTACAAGCATAAGGCTTGTATGGATCAGGGGGAGTAACCTGTGGGTTGCACTCTTTTTCCTTAAGCTGTTGGTTTTTCCCACTGTGTTTTCCACAGCTAAAGTTTTAACAAGGCAAACACGATTACTCTGGATCCAGAAGTATCCACTCTCTTAGATTTATACGTTAAGATCAAAGTAATGAATGGATAAGGGGGAGTGTTATGAGTGAGGGGGGTCTTTGGCCTCCCCATCACTTATATCCCTCCATTAATCACTCATTTAGTTAGGATAATGTGGACCTTTGGGATCTCATATTTTTTGGTATTCCATATTGTTGAATAAATAAAGGACCATGACCTTGTGCCATGATTACTCATTCTTTGAATTCTGATATTTATATCTTACTTTTCTCAAATTATTTGAATTAACCGATTATTACCTAAATCTTTTTTTTGAATCACGGAAAAGCTGGTTAAGGGCCTGTTCTTTTGCGTTGATGTTTGTGTTGGTTGAAATGAGTGAATAGTGTTGTGAAAGAAGAGTATTGTGTTTTTTGGGTGAAAGTGGGGTTGTGAATGTGGATGTTGGAATTTTTTGTGGGGCCAACTCAACTTTATTGTGTTTTTGTGTGTGAAAATATGTTGTGAATGTTGTTGTGAAAGTTTGACGTAAGATCCACAAATTTTAATAATAAATAAACTAAATATTAAAATATAATTATTAAATCTAATAATTAAATACTAAAACATTAAAAGAGTATGGATGGAAAAAAAAGTTGGTGCGAATGGAAACAAATTGACGTGAACACTGTGCACACAATGTTCGCGTCTGAATTTTTAATAAAAAAACGGAAAAAATGCTGCTTCCCCAATTGCAACGGAGAGAGAGTGTGTGTGTGTCAGAGAAACCCGTGTAATCGCCCCTTTTTCCGGGGATTTCATTTGTTGAAATTTTTTGTCCACGTTGACCAGATCAGCGAGAATTAAAACGAACATGGATGGATTAAATTTTCGTGGAAATGGATGAATAGTTGATAAACAGGGTTATAAATAGTATAATTTGGCAATATTCACACCCAATTAATCTCAAAAGAACATGCCCTTCACGGACAGGCGGACAGCAACCACAGCTGGAATACAAACTGTGCCAACCCAGCTGGGGAAATGCCGCTGGACGATATACAATTGGTAAATATGACCTAAATCTTTCTAATATCCTGAAATGACCACCTAAACATCCATTTATTTGCACAAAACACCCAACCCAATAGAAACTGTGCCAAACGTTAATGTTTCGGGTATCATACTGAAAAGATCTCCACACTCTCAATCAAGTCTCAAATATACGAGTCATTCTCTCGACGCTCGACGCGTTCATTTGTCCTTTCGCCGTCCCTTTCCATCGTCTTCGCTTTTCTCTCACCAAACCCCAATTGTCTGCAATGGCCACCGCTGCGGCGTTCCGCCGTATTCAATCGTCGACGCCCTCCGCCGCCCTCTTCCGCCTGACCCGTCCATTCTCCTCTTCTAGCAGCGACGAAACCCTAACGATCGAGACGAGCATCCCCTTCACCGCACACAACTGCGATCCCCCGTCCAGATCCGTCGCCACCTCCCCGTCAGAGCTCCTATCCTTCTTCCGCGACATGTCCCTCATGCGCCGCATGGAGATCGCCGCTGACTCCCTCTACAAATCCAAGCTCATTCGCGGGTTCTGCCACCTCTACGACGGCCAGGAGGCCGTAAGCGTCGGAATGGAGGCCTCCATCACCAAGAAGGACGCCATCATCACCGCCTATCGCGACCACTGCATCTTCCTCAGCCGCGGCGGGACGCTATTGGAGTCCTTCGCGGAGCTCATGGGACGAAAGGACGGATGCTCCCGCGGGAAGGGAGGATCGATGCATTTCTATAAGAAGGATGCCAATTTTTACGGCGGTCATGGGATCGTCGGAGCCCAGATCCCGTTGGGATGTGGGGTTGCTTTTGGGCAGAGGTACCTGAAGGATGAGAGCGTCACCTTCGCCATGTATGGCGATGGGGCTGCAAATCAAGGGCAGTTGTTTGAGGCTTTGAATGTGTCGGCCCTGTGGGATTTGCCTGTGATTTTGGTCTGCGAGAATAATCATTGTATGTGTGATTTATTTTGTTTCTCTCCCTTTTAATTCTTTTTTAAAAAAGAAAGATTACATCTTTAGTTGCTGTTGTCCTGCAGATGGAATGGGAACAGCAGAATGGAGGGCAGCCAAGAGCCCTGCGTATTACAAGCGTGGAGACTATGTTCCCGGTCTCAAGGTCACAATCCAACACGACCCATTTTCTTTCCTTTTTTCATCTGGGTTTTATACAAATTGATATGATGCTGAGCTATCTAGGTATTTTGATTTAATCGTATGGTCAATGACAGTTTGTCTGCTAATATATACATCCATGACATATATGTTCTTATCTGATTTGACCTAATCAACTTTGGACATTTTAGTATGTGGGCAGCCTGGGCATTGGATGACTATGTTTGCTATTATATATAATAGATAAATAAGTAGGCTTGTAGCACAACACATCACAACAATTGAGTGTACGTTTGAGATGGTTTTCTTGCAGTCCTTTGCTTATACAGTGACAGTTGGAAGCGATCAAATATCAATTGTAAGCGTGTAACTGACTCTTTAAATTACAAAAGAAAAACTTGCTTTTGATGTTCCTTTAGTGGTATGTGCAGGTCTCTAGTACTGTTGGCATATGGATTGAGGATGATATACGAAATAGCTGTTTGTAGGTGGCTGTGCAGAAACTAGCTGATGCGCTCTAGCAGGGTCGCTGTTGAATGAAGATGTGTGATGAGATTGGCAGATTAGGCGTGTATTTGCAACTCGAACATGTTTGACCCTGAAATAATTTATGTTTTGTTATTAATTGTTAGAGAGTGTTTTCTCCTCACATCTATTGTTGATCTACATTCTACGGAAATAGAGATATAAGAAGGAATTGGGTTTTTGGTTTTGCGAATAGGATGTTGTATTTTTGGAGCATCATCTATTTCAAGTGGAAGTTGTAATGTGGAATTGGTGATAATGCCTAGTAGTGCCTAGTGATGGTGTTGAGCTAAGTGCCTATTTGGCAAGTGAGGTGGACAACAATACTTCGCGTGGAAGATGAATGAATTGACACAATTTATTATTATCTGCTTTCTTCTTGAATGAGAGGGTTATTTATCAGCAACATCTGAAAAAATGCGACATGTTTGCTCAATTAAGCTTTTAGTTGTGTGGAAGACCATATATCTTGATACTTTGAGAATCTTGACTTATACAAGTAAAATTTGGAGTATTTAACAGTCTATCGGAAGGCAACTCATGCTGGTTATTGAGGAAAGCGGCTAGGTTTGGATTAAAAAGATAAAATAGAGTAGAGCAAACAAATTTTGAACAAGGATATGTTAGAGGATATAGCTTGTACATTTACTGAGTTGTTTTGCTCATGGCAGTATCTGTTGTACCAAATGATGGAAGTGAAAAGTGTCAGGTGTAAACAAATCCAAGAGGAGAGCTAAATGATGAGTGAATTAATGCACTTTGTGTTTAGCTTATTGGGCCATTTGCTGAGTGTGAGGAGGTTGACCATAGTTAATTATTGTGACATTGATATCTATTTGGTTTAAAAAATTAGTCTGTTCCAAGTATGTAACGTGAATGGAGTTTTAAGTTAACTTGAGATTGAGGATGTGACGAAGTGCCTGAATCTAGGTTTACTTGACTAACAAAGTTTTAAGTTAACGACGAAGTGCCTGAATCAGGTTTACTTGACTGACGTTTACATGGATACAGTCTAACAATGTCGTATGTGGGACATGTAACAGCTTAGTAAATATAAAAAGGGTATTTCGTTACTTCTGCGTGGAGCTCTGGTTTTCATAGTAGTTATTAATTTAGCTTAGTGGTACCCATTGTCCTTTAACTTTTTCTTGAAATCTAACGACTCAAAGCCGTAGGATACGACTGTTTAGTGTGTCAAACCTTTTTATTCCATTCTAATTCTAAAGCTTAACGTGCTAAGATTTTTTGCATGAAAACTTTTTTTTTTGCTATCTAAACCTTCTAAGACCATGTATGAATATTTTCTTTTGCAATTTGCATACCTGTGGTTATATTGGCATGAAACATCTTGATCCAGTCAATTTATGGTTGAATTTTCCTTTTTGTAAAAAAAAGGGATTGAGTTCCAGTGGGCAAAAGCACAGTGGCAAAAAAGAAAAAAAATGTACTCTTGTAACTGTCAATTGAATGAATTTATTTGCAACAAATTTGTTTCTATGTCGAAAAGTTCTCACAGGTTGTTGGCAAGAGCTATTTCATGGGCTTAGGTAGACTTTGGGACATGGCTGGACACCAATATGAACAACATAGAAATATTAACGAGTTCGTTGTAAGTAGAAGATACACTTAGTAGACCATGTACTCATAAACCAATATGTAAGGCGCAAGAAGCGTGGTTGAAGACTTTGGAATATCTTCTTACTTCCAGTAGGCAGAGTAAGCGAGGTGACCGACCGGGAGATCACATTTGCAACAGAAAACATGGTTCTTGGGGTGTTGCAGGAGAAAAGTTGCATAAGGAGAATTTGTTCATTCCATGATGATTCAAGAATGAGCATATATGGGGACAAGTTTCTTGTCAGATACACATAAAATATGAAATTGTATGCATTTTAATGAAGCAAAATATCAGGTGATGAAAAACTAATATTTATTGAATGTCGCAATTCTAGCTTACATATGCTTTTATGCAAAACTGGAGGCAGAGAATACATGTCTATGTGGTAAGGAACAAATGCAATGTTATTATTCTATGCTCTACTTATTCCATCCTAGATGTCGAAGATTATTTGATCAGGAAAATAGCATTGAAAATCATATCAAGTTAGTGCACGCATTGTCATTATGCAGTAACTATTATAGAAGAGGACTGCATTATCCTATGTTCTCTTAGTCTTTGGCATTACAACAAACATCTTGAGCGAATCCACTCTACACATTAAAATTGCATCATCCACAACTCATGAAAATCATAACAATAAAAATAGAAAATAAAATGAAACAAAGTCTTAAAAGAGAGGAAATAATTCAAAAGAAATCTTTGAAACAAAATAAGATAAAGAAAGATTACATGTCTTATCATGAAAAAAATTCTTCCTTTAGTTTCTTCTTTCATTTGAACTGCCGAAGAGGTTCGATTGCCTTTGCGATCATCCTCCCATTCTTCCCAACTTGAAAAACTGCATGGCTGTCCACAATATCACACACATCGCACCTCTCTGATTGTGGCTCAAGATCGACATGAGCCACATATTGACTGTAGGCCTAATAAATGGCCAGCAGGATTCAATCTAGTAAGCTACCATCATTGATGGCCCAAGATGAGTTAGGGAGCTTGAAGGCCCACCAAAACACAAACTCAAACATCACCATTGTAAAATAGCAATGTTTTTTTTGGGTAATTTAAAATAGCAATGTGTTAGGAACCAACCAAAGATCCAATTTTTATAGCAAAATAGTAAAGAGAAAACAAGATAATTGAATACAAAAGGTGTATTCTCCTCCCAAGACGCCTAGAGGACGTCCGCACTCGTCTAATCTAAGAACTACTCCTAAGACGCTCAATAGAATAATTTCCAATATCAAGCATGAATACAAATGACGGCTAGCCCTAATTTAAATAGAAAAACCCTCCTTGTGGTGCGCAAAGTAATTTCTCCATGACTTGTTGTGCGCAAAGTAATTTCTCCATGATTTGTTGTGCGCAAAGTAATTTCCTCCCCTCTTTAGCCGCGCACGGATCTAACATTACTCCGCCCCTGAAAATCCACATTGTCCTCAAGGTGGTGCATGGAGTGTGTGTGCCATCCATTCCACGTACTGCAAGTCTCCTCCCGGATCGAAAGGATGAGATATGTCTCCACCACCTTCATCAACGTCCAGACGAAAGCCACGGTCACCACCAGTCAGATCTGAAGGCCATCTATAGCCTAAACTGAGATGTTGTCGTTCTGAAGGACTTTGAACTGAAAACCAAGAGCCTTGTGGCCCACGTCGCCCTTCCGGAAGCTCGAATGTTCGCTGTATTGGGCTCAGGAAGTCAAAAACTCGCTGTCCACTGCATCGGAGGGCCCATCGTCGGTGCTGAAGGGGCTGTCGGGCCTTGCAGAGCCCAACATAGGCCCTGTAGGAGCTCCTGGGCCCATGCCGGGGCCTGCAGGGCCCCTGCAGAAAATCTGCAGGCCTGCAGGGCCGCTGCAGAATTTCTGCAGGCCTGCAGGGCCCTGCAGAAATTCTGCAGGGCCTCTGCAGAATTCTGCAGGATTTCTGCAGAAATGCTGCAGATTTCCTGCAGATTTCCTGCAGATTCCTGCAGAAATTCTGCAGAATTTCTGCGCAGATCTGCAGGGCCTTGCAGAATTGCTGCAGGGCTGGCCGGCCCTGCAGAATTTCTGTAGGGGGCGTGGCCGTCTTTTTGAGACGACGGCTAGGGTTTGCTCGCCTTGGGGGCTCGTCCTCGTCTTCCGCCGCCGCCTTTAAATCTGGATTTTCATCGCCATCAGATTCAAATCTGAAATTTTCAGATCTAAAAATTTTCTCGTCTTCCTCCGTCGCCTTCAGATCTGGATCTGAAAATTTCAGATCTGGATCTGAAATTTCTAGATCTGGGCTTTTCTCCTCCAAAGGTGACGTCTTTTCCCCAAAATTAGGGTTTTTGCCGTCGTGGATGCGCGCCGTCAATAGCTCCATGATTTTTGCAAATTGCTCGTCGTTCTTTGCTTGTCTTGCCTTCATGTGCTCGATGTATTCCACCAAATCGTCAACCGATTTCTTTACCCATTCAATTCCCGTCATGGATCGTCACGCGCTCTGATACCAAATTATTAGGAACCAACCAAAGATCCAATTTTTATAGCAAAATAGTAAAGAGAAAACGAGATAATTGAATACAAAAGGTGTATTCTCCTCCCAAGACGCCTAGAGGACGTCCGCACTCGTCTAATCTAAGAACTACTCCTAAGACGCTCAATAGAATAATTTCCAATATCAAGCATGAATACAAATGACGGCCAGCCCTAGTTTAAATAGAAAAACCCTCCTTGTGGTGCGCAAAGTAATTTCTCTATGACTTGTTGTGCGCAAAGTAATTTCTCCATGACTTGTTGTGCGCAAAGTAATTTCCTCCCCTCTTTAGCCGCGCACGGATCTAACACAATGTTGCAAATTCCCTCTGGACGCCAATGGTTATTGAAAGTTTAAAAATTCCATCTAAATCATTATTAAAAAAGTTGTTTTAGTTCAAGAAACCTTGCAATCAAAACTGATAAATATGGTCTTTCCTTGACCAAACAACCCGAAATTAGAAGTCCCCAAATAAATTTACCTAAATTCGGCATATTATAATAACCATCTTTTTCCTTGTCCATAACAAGCCAATCCATTCTATTGGCCGGCTCCTGCAGAATCTTCATGAAGCCAATTTCATTCTACAACTGTACCAATTAATTCCAAAACCAAACCATATGATCAATCATAAGGCTACAATGTTTTGAGATGAAGCAAGAATTGATTCTGATTTTATACTCATGTGGTGCTCTTTATCGATGCAATTGAGATCTCTGCACTGCTCGGTCTTTATTAACTCTTCAACCACCCCAGCTCCTTCCCAAACCAGCTTCAGCTGGAAACTAAAGGGGGCAAAAATTATCATCAAAATAAAAGAAGAGAGCTCATTACTCTAGGACTCCTAGAGATTTAGTAGCTTCTCAAATTCAGGGATGGAATCTTGATTTGAGAGATCAGAGTAATCGGAGTAATCACTTATTAACGATTTTGGGGGCTGCTTGGGTGCGATCTGTTCGAATAACTCGTGAGTCACTCGCTCGATACTTGCCACTTCTTCAAGGGGAATATGAGTGTTGCTGTGGTGTGGTCTGGCCTGAAGAGGGTGGGGATTGGGGGTTAGGGGTTAGGAGTTAGGAGAGAGCTGTAGAAAGTTTTAAGGTGTTAGCGGCAAAAGTAGTTGGCGGTTGCCTTTCGTTAATTTTTTTCTCACGGTCCACCATATTTCTTAGTGATCTATGGTTATTTGCCAAGATCTGCGTTGGAGTGAAGCGTCAAATACCCTTTCGGGTTATAATAGCAAGAGATGATTGGATCTGTGGTGTCAATTGTGTGTGTGTGTGTGCAATGCACATGATATTAAAGTTTGGTGTTGTGTATTATCCTGATGTGTAATGTAAACTTTAATTATAACGGTTTTAGATTCATAATGCAAAATAATCTTTTGATACTGTTTTGCTTTTTTGGGTAAAAGATTTGTGTTAATGTTTCATTTACTCATACTAACAATTGACAGATTGGAAGAAATATCAGCTGTCGAATTTAGAAGGATATCTAATATATCACATCCCTTTTAATTGTAGTTATATATAGTTAGGAAGAAGTTTATATAAAGAATCTAAAAAGGGGAGGTTTCTTCTAATCACATCTAGGTTGCATTTAACCTTGCATGGACATTTTGAGCCGAATTGTCTTTGGAGATGTTTTTTCCCCTCACATGAGTACTTCTATTTAATCACACATGTAGGCCACTCCCCTTTGGTGCTAGACTCGGTGTTGGGTATGTAGATGGATTTTTTTTTTGAGATTGTTAGAAAATGAGGCACTTCTATTTTTGGGTGGATTGTCTACCCTTAGGGTTAGTTGATGGGGAATGGGTTGTGGAGGTGAATCTAAGGTTTTTTTGTGATGAGCTATTTGTGTATTTGTGAAATAAGTAAATCAAGAGTTTGATGACTTAGGTGAGAACTATGGATAACCTTCGGTTCTGACACCCTGTACCTTACACATCCATATACAAGTACATCACATGCATGTAGATTCTAAAGAGATTTAGGATTTCTTACGAACCAATAGGGTTTATTTTGAATATCTGTTACAATGCTTATTTATTGCTTAGAACTAATGACCACAACACTTGCTAAAATAAAAAACAAGAAAATAGAAGAAATAATAAAAGAGGGTCCTAAAAGCCAAATAACTAAAAATAAGCCTAAAAGACAAAACAAAGCTATTGCTAAATAACTAATAATAAGTCTAAAAGACAAAACAAAGCTTTCTCTCTATATCTTCTTTTATAAATTAGAAAGTAGGAGTTTTGATGGAAAGGTTGGAGACCGTCAATCTTTCAACCCAAATACTTTATTATGTATAAAAGTCTCATATACTGCTTTACACATACTACATAATTATTCTAACATTTTCTCTAAGCCGGTGCATATATATCATGAATGCTCAGCTTGCTACAACTAAACTGAATATGAGCATATCAAGTGGTTTGATGAACGAGTTTGCTACCTGATTCATGAAGGTTTTATAAGGAGTCCGCATAAGCTTTTCATCTATTGATTTTTTCTGGTAATAAGCAACCTTAGTATGCTTAGTGCGCTCATGAAATACATGATTTTTTGTAATATGATTGGTGGTCTTATTATCACAATATAACTGCATGCGTAGAGGAGTTGTGAACTGGAGCTTTGTCACGAGATATTGGATCTATACCAACTCACATGTGACATTTCCCATAAACCGAAATTCAAATTCTACACTTGATCGTGAAACCATCATTTGTTCCCTTTTCATATCACAAAATTTCCTCCAATAGATATATAATATCTTGTAATAAATTTCTTGTCAATGGGCGATCTTACCCAATTATCATCAAAGAAGGTATCCCCTTTACAATAGCTATAATTTGAACACGAGTCTTCTGCACTCTTCAGATAATAACATACTATCCAGAGCATAGCCTTCTCATGGGTTGTATGTGAAGCAAACATGACCTAGCTAACTATACTCACTAGAAGCACGATAACAAGTCGAGTCATGGTGTCATAATTGAGATTTCCTACAAGTCTTATGTGTCGTCCATGAAGAATTTGGATCTGCATGAGAGTTGATTGGTTTGCACCCTGATAGCTTAGTCGTCGTGAGAATTTCCATTACATTCTTCGTGACAAAATCACTTCACACGATCTACCTACCTCTATACCAAGGAAATAATGCATTGGCCCAAAATTACTACTCTAGAAATGTCGCTGCAAGTATGCCTTCAGAGCTTCAATCCTTTCAGCATCATCTGTGACAATCACTATTTTATTAACATATACCACTAGAAAGATACGTCTTCTTGATGCATTTGAAATAACACAGAGCAATCCTTCTTTTCTTGTTGCATTCTTAAATCCTTAATAACATTAACAAATCTCTCAAAACACGCCAGTGGAGATTACTTCAGGTCATACAAAGGTTGCTTTAATCAACAAATCTTTTCAAACTCTTTCTGAGCAATAAACCATGGTTGTTGTTCTGTATATATATTCTCATTAAGAATAGGATTGAGAAGTTTATTTATAATGTCCATCTGCTATAATATCTAGTGTAGAGGGAAACAATAGATAAGGAGGCGAACTGAAGTTGTTTTAGCAGTCAGAGAGAGTTTCAACCAATCACCACTATAGATTTAGGAGTAACCATTGGCCATCAGTCTAGCTTCCCACTTGATTAATGTGACATCATTATTAAGCTTAGATACTTATTTACATCCTATTACATTCTTGTCGGAAGGGAGGTGAAACCGATCTTAAGTTCCATTTTCCTCTAATATTGTTATTTCTTTTTTCATTACCATTTGCAAATCTGTGCAAGAGCTTCGGATAAAGACATAAGAATGATAGAAGTATCAATGAAAGATATAAAACCACGATATACAGTATAAAGATATGCAAATGATACAGATTTATATAATAGATGAGTAGTGTAACTATGAGTATCTCTGCAGAGAGTAATAAGACTATTAAGATCTGGTTGGCTGGATGAATTATTCATAGATGAATATGTAGGAATATGTGATCCAGGAGTTGATACATCAGCAGAAGTTGGTACATGAGCATGAGTCTTAGGACATCAAGTATAACCTGCAACTATTTTTCCCGACCTTGTTGTATATGGGTCTCTGACCTAATTGAAGCGTTAGTTTCTATAATTGCCTTAATTGCCTTAATGCGAATATCTAGTTAGAAAGAAAACTCATCACTTAGAAATGCAATCATCTGATCGATTGAATTCAAAAGTGTGTTTATCAAGAAAATAATCATAGGACTCAAAAAAGGAGTCATCAGTAGATATGAATCTACGATATATTGTTTAGTTTGTGGATAAAAGCATTTATCTCTCTTTTGTATGTGTGAATAGTTAGGAAAAGTATACTTCAATGATTGTGGATCTAGTTTAGAGACATTATGTTACAAATCATGTACAAAGCATACATACCTGAATATATGCCGCATAAGAGGAAATAAATGAACATAAAAAAATAACATCACATATGGAGTCATATTATTATGCGCTGTTGATGGCATTTTATTAATTAAATGACATGCAATGAGAATAGGAATTCAAAAGTGTTCACGAACATTTTGATAAAATAACAATGTGCATGCTACTTCAAGTAGATGCATGTTTTTGCGTTTTTGTGTTCAGCTACTTCGTTTAACTGTGGTGTATATGGGACAAGTTGATTCTAGTATCATACTGGATTAAATCATCAGCTTAGTAAAAGATAATCAAAATATTCCTTAGCATGATCACCATGCAAGTTGCATGTAGGTAGACCAAACTAGGTTTTAATCTTAGTAACAAAATTTTAAAAAATAAAAGATACTTTAGATCTATCCCTAAGCATGTAAAGCCATGTAATATAAGAAAAATCATCAATAAAGGTAATAAAATATCTGAAACCATGTTTCGATTGTACGTGACATGACTCCTATACATCGGAATGAATAATTCTAGACTCGATAGCTAACTTAATGATGAGCTAAAAACTTTAAATTATTCAAAGAATAATATCCCAACTGACTATGAATGTCGATGTGCGATAAAATACCAGTTTTGAATCATTGTGATGAATCCCATGAGTTGATATAAGTTAGACTTACACTCTATACCAATCGTCGTCGTCGTCATCTTGATTTCCTAAAAGGCACTATGAGTAAGAAAAAATGTTATTGAGCAGTTTAATGCTTTTGTAAGTTCACTAACCGATAACAAATTAAATGAAAGTTCAGGCAAATAATATACAAATAATATATTGATCGTATTAACAGGTTAGGTGTTACACGTGCAGTGGCAATACCATGAACTAAGAAAGACTGACCCATCTGCTTAATTTAACAAGGTTAGGAAGAAGTAGATTCTAAATGAACAATGATACTAGGATTATCAGTTATATGATATGGCTTCTGAATCTATCAGCCATTTTCGTGGTGATGAGAAGGTAATGAAAGTAGTGTAGTTTCCAGTTTTAGCAAGTGTAGCAATCTGTAGGGACTGAAGATGAAGAAGCCATCGATCCTGAAACTACTGGAACATCAGCCATTTATCATACTCCTCTCTAATAGAAATATTTATGTATCTGAACCTGATTTTTCCTTGTAGATGTAATATGCACTGTCTAAGGATTGCACATCTTATTTTGTAGTTCCTGATATGTTTGTATCATATGTCCTACCTTTCTAAGTAATGACACAATACTATCATCACCAGTGGGGCTTCCATGATTCACTTTAATAAGGCTCTTACGACCCACTCCAAAAGGACATCTATAGTCCACTCCTACATGGCCTCCTGACGATCCACACGTAGCTCTTGTAGGGGTACCACAATCTTTCTATGGTCTGGTAAAATGTCTGCTAAACTGCCAATGCAATGCGAAAATGCTGTTCATTCGCACATGTAGTGAAAGGGTTATCAAGAAATATTCTTCGAAGCAGGCTAAATGTCTTAGATATGTGGTTAAACGTTGAACTCCCTATCACCTGGGTTCGTGTAGACGCATAAGCTGGTGATAATGCTCCAAGAAAGCCTAACATAAAGGTTTGTTCCCATTTCTTGTTTATAATCACATAACTGCTTGGCTGTAATCATATGTAGCACCATAGCCTGGACTTGCAACTCCATGCTGTTCACCACCTCATTGTAGAAGCCAGCTTCATTATACTTTCGTTCAGCAGTCTTCGGGTTTGGAGGGTTATGTAATTGGAGGGTTATGTAATGTGAATCTCCTTTACTCTACTGACAATATATTTCTTCACAAGTCTTCACCATTATAAAAAAAATTGATGTCATTTGTCATCAGCTTCCAAAGAATTATCTTTTTTTAGTTACACACTGTTGATCCACATATCTAGCATCAGATTTAGTCTCGTTAGATATGACTACTCAAATAATCCCTTTTAATCAGCAAACATTATTATTAACCTATGATCCTACATGAACTGCCCTTAGGATGTGAGATACATATCACCAAAAAACGATCATACCAAACAAAACAAAGGACTAAGTGAGTAAAAGTTTTTTTTAAGTTCTTACAAATTTAAATTATTATTTCTATTAGAAACAATAATAAAACAAAATAAAACGAAAGAAATGAAGATGATAAGATCAAAGAAGAAGAAATATGAAGGAGTTAATGGGAAGAGGACAAGGGCTTGGATCGCATTATTGGTTGGTTCGTCAGCATCAGACCACATTATCAGCATCGGATGAAGTTGGGGACATGTTTGTTGGTTCAAATCAAACCTATGTTAGGTTTGTTAGTGGCAGGCCTTGATGTTGGTGTTGAACCGGGCCTGAAATATCGCCGTTGACTTCAGATCTGGGCTCACTTGTAGCGTAATAATGCCGCTGTTGAAGAATTAGGCCAGAGACATCATCGTCAGAGAAGGACAAAGCTAGATCTGGCCTCGCCGGTAACAATTCAACATCAACATCGAGTAATAGGATCAAAAATTAGTCCGTCATCATCGAATTGAGTTGTTGGGTGACGTGGATATGGTCGTCAACGATGGATCTAGGTCACCGACAACTCAATTTGTAGTGCGGAAGGGTGATGGTGATGTGATGTGGCGATGTCTGATAGCATCAACATGGAAAATTAAGGTTGTGGCTAATTCATGCTTAAAGATCCGATACCGTGTAAAAATCAGCGATCGAAAGTTTAGGTGGAAGGGTTTGTAAGAGTAAGTCAATCTCTCTAAACTCAAATACTTTATTATTTATACGAATATCATAATTCAGTTTAACACACAACATGCTACATAATTATATTTTAACACTTCGGACGGAGGTGCAGTTTTTGTCATCTATATAAGAATATTTCCTTGATGAAGACTGCTCGGGCACAAGAAAACTGGATTTTAAGTTTTGAAGTAGCTCACAATAAAGAAACTCAAACAATCCACGAAAGCAATCACATTGAGGAAAATGATCCAAAAGAGACAGACTTGTATAGGAGATGTAAAGCTTGCTAGCATATTGGTGGTAGAATATATCGAACAGTGTAGTTGACATGTCCTAGTATAAGAATATAAATTTGGACTATATGCACTCCGAGAAACAACTTATTGTGTACCTCTTGGAGCAACTTAAGATGTGTCTCACGATTATGCTCTGGCATAGAATCAAGTGGCTTGGCCTCAGGTCGGGGCTCAAATTTAAGCTCTAGCTTCACCTCCTTCGCTTCAAGTTCTGCATACTATGCCTTGGACTTATGCCTTGGACTTATGCCTTGGACTTGGCACCATCTCTACTTGCTTCTTGTATTATTCAAACGCACCTTGAGAGTCTTGAAAAAGTTTGCTGATATTCTAAATGAGTCAAATCAATTCGTTTGTTTTATTAAGTCTAAAGTCTAGAAAATGATCTTTGATTTTAGATCTTGAGATTGGAGGTGGATCTTTTGTTCAAATGCCAAATGATGTAGAATGGCTTGCGAAAGCAGATATAAGGTTTCGCTATGCTGGGCTATTTGTGGTGTCAGGGAAGAACTAGATCATGGGTTTGATGATTTGTGGAAAGCTAGGGATATAATAAATTGATGATAACCTTTGGGGAAGAAATACATCAATGTTTTGATGATTTGGGAAACTAGGGATTTAATAAAATTTGGATAACCGTTGGGCTTCAACCCAGGTGTATCACACATCCCCTAACAAGTACATACATGCATGGAGATTCTTCCTCGCGAACCAATTAGGGGTTCTCTCAAAACTCCAATTCATTGTCATTCTCTAACTGATTTCAAGAATATGATCCAGTACTTAATTATAGCCTAGAACTACGAGTACAACACATGCTGAGATAAATAAAGAAAATAAATGGAATAAATAAAAGAAGGCTCTATAAGCCCAAGTCTGTGTAGCAGACATTCATCTTATTAAAATAACTAAATACGCCTTAAAAACTAAACATGAAGCTTTCTTGCGAGATCTTTGGAGGCAGGCTCAATCTTTGTCGGTTCCATACGAACATTGCGCTTGATGCAGACATGTCCTGCATCACTAATGGTATTCAAGACACTAAGTCTACGTGTACCAGACGTTCAGCCTATTAAAATAACTAAATAAGCCTAAAAAACTAATCATGAAGCTTTCTCACTAGATCTTTGGAGGCAGGCACAATCTTTGTCGGTTCCATAAGAATATTGTGCTTTATGCAGACATGTCCTGCATCACTAATGGTATTCAAGAGGGCCTACTAATGTATATTCATTTTAAAGGAGAAGTAGCCGGCAAGCAACAACCAACTGCATCCTTTCTCTAATTATATTGGTAAAGATAATGGCAATGCGGATGGTTTGGCCTTTATAAATCTTGTGGCCACGCATCTCATTGTGGAGAAGAAAAATGGGGGTGTAGTTTGGCACTTTGGTAGTTTGCGTTGGTACTTTGGTGGAGCCATCATGTGGGTGCTGTTGACAAGTATTAGCATCGGTACTCTTTGTCCCCGGTGGTACTCAGGGTATATATGCTAACTGTGGATTAGTTTCTGTTCTACCGATCTATCATAAAAGTTTCAGTTCATCCACAACGTCAAACCTGTCATCCGAATTAGTCTAGTGTTCTTACTTGATTTTCGTTACTAGGTTTTGAAGGATTGATAATCTTCATGCAAAAATGATGCTTGCTTCTTTAAATTTTGAAGGCAAGTAAAACTGGAAAATTATGCGTCCTTTAAATGTTTTTTAAAAATGGACCAGGTGGTCGTATTCAAGTGTGAGAAACATGTACTCAGACATTATGGCTTGTCTGAGCCAGGATGCTTTGCAAGCATTGGGAAACTGCTTTCTTTTGGAGACGTGTCTATTTACCACTGCACTTGCTAATTATAAAAACTGTTAGTTTGAAAGAATTATTGTTGGTACCAATCGTTTGTATGTGCTAAACAGATCTTTGCAACAGGTGGATGGGATGGATGCTCTTGCTGTGAAGCAAGCCTGCAAATTTGCTAAAGAACATGCGTTGATGAATGGACCACTTGTAAGAATCTAATACTCAGTTTGGCTAATGTTCTTCTTTAATTTCCTGTTTATGAATCTTGATATTTCTATGTCTTCCTGCAATCTGTTTATTTTTTCAAAACTAATTTTGAGGCACGTGCCATGCACATGAAATATAGAACTCTACCAGTGTATATGATTGATTATATATATATATATAACAATTTTTTATTAAATTGAGATTCCAATTTAATGAGTAGTTAAGATTTTGTTTTACTATTTTTAAGTTGACTGAAATTCTAGCTAAATACGTGCATGTGCGCGTGCATGTAATGTTTTCTATTTAAGAAGTTGCACGCACACATTATGTTAAACGTGAAACTTTATTTTGATGTTAATTTCTAGTTTATGTTACTTGTTAATTAAACATTGTAAATTAAATTAGAAACATACCCCAATAGGGAGAAAAAGAGCGAACAATGTTCAGTCTGCTTTAAAGTAGTAATAGATCTACTCATATAAATGATTTATGTTATATTTTTAAAGTTTTTGTCACATTAATATTCAATTTAAAGAGTTTCTATCTAATGAAGATTTTGTTTTAATATATCGTTTTCCAAGTCGACTGGAATTATACATTAAGGAACATACACACACACACGTATGTATATGTGTGTGCGTGCGTACATATGGACTGGAATTCTACCTTAATGAATATACACACACACTTATATACACACACATATGTGCAAGTGTACTGGAATTCTACTTCAATGAACACACACACACACTTGTACACACACATACTTGTGTGTGGTCCTATTTAAGCAACTTGCGTGTGGTCCTATATCTATTACTACCTTAATGTACATTTATACACAAACATACATATACATGTGTGTGGTCCTATTTAAGCAACTTGCGTTGATATTTTTTCATGTACGTATTTATACATGATATGTTATATGACAAATATACCCGATAGGGGAAATGAAAGAGAGTGGACAAGGTTTCTATTAGTTTGCTTTTAGACGGAGTTATAGAATACGTGAAGTTAAATATTTTATTTCAAGAATATAAACTGTAGTTTTGTATAATATTACTCGGAGAAAGCATCATCCTTAATTTTTTTGCCTTTTGGGTCCTTTATCTGATTAACAAGTACATACTTTCTTAAAAATATTTATTCGCCACATGACAATAAATTTTATTTTGATAGCTTTTGGCTTTTATTTCATAGACAATTCCAACTGTGTTATTACTTGTCTGTCATTAGCAACAGATTAATTCTTAGTATTAGTATTGTATTATCATTATCATTATGCAGCTTCTTTTGCCTTGAAATCTACCCTTTTTTGTAGTACTCCTTTCAGAGGATTTAACAAGGTGACTATAAAAACAGCAATGTTTTATGGTTACCATGAAGTTGAGGGAGATTTTAACAAGGTGACTATAAAAACAGCAATGTTTTATGGTTTAAAATGCTCACCAATGAACAGACTGCATGCCCATAAAAATGATTGTAGCTTAAATGAGAATATTGGGTCAGATAGTGGGCAAAAAACAAAAGGATTACATATGAATGAATGAGGTAAAAGTTACAGGTTGCTGTAATTGAGCACTTGAAGTATACCCCATTGAAATGGGGTAGACATGTCCATTGTCGAGTACATAATTTATGAAGAGAGAGGATTTATAGTTGAAAGAGCTTATTCCAAAGAGTAGCCCGAAATGGACCTTGATGAAGCAGTAAAAGCTAAAATGATGTTATATTTTTTTTCTAAACTAGTGGAGACTGCCTCAGTGTAACTGACTGGGGAGATTTTGGATTGTCCTTTTATTGGGGTCATTGTAGAATGTCTGCTCTGTCGTGTGGAGCTACTTGTAATCGCTTGGCTTCACTAGCTTAACAGTGACTTCACTTATAGTTTGACACTGACCTGTACATGCAATGCAGATAAGTTCACATTATCTTTCCAAAATCGCATCTCTTCAGTCTTCACTCTTTCAAATGTTCGCCTGAATTTTCCAACAAATTTCCTGTTCATCATCATCATCATCGGCATAGCCTTCATCCCAAAAATTTGGGTCGGATTCATGGACTTAATAGAGAAAATGTCGGAGCAAGTTAGCTAATGTGAAATATACTAAATATTTGTACAGGAAAAAGTAGCTCTTATTAAGTTGAAATCCTGGCTAAAACAAGTAGTGCCAGGCTTCTATCCTATTAAATACTGAGCATTTCCAACAATAGATGTTTTCTGGCATTGACTGCAGAATGTTGTCAATACTTGTGATAATTCCTAGTTCCTATATGCTTGATTTTTTATATTGATATGGAATTAAGATACTTTGTATATTTAATGGTTCTTTGTTTCTATGATGGGACACCTTCATCAAGCATTATGATCGCCATATCTTGGCTTTTGTCATACATAAATACCTGATGTGGTGTAGCATATACAACGAGATTATGTTGGGCTTGAGAATATCATACTTGGAATGTTCAGTTAGCATTGCTGTTCAGATCACATAGGACAAATGTACAATTATTAAATCAACCATAGGAGCCTGTAGCAGAATGCTTCTCGTGTGACATCTCATACTATTGTTGGGACTGAGCATTTTCGGTAACCCCTCACTTCTAACAATCTTATCCCCTAATAAATATTCTGAGAAAATTAATTGTCAACAGTCAATGTTTAATACATTGATGCTAGAATAGCTAATATTACTCCATATGATAACCTTCTACAATATGTATGATTCCGTTCATTTTGGTTAGCTTCTTTGCTTTTTTTTTTAACCTCATGATACTTCAATTTCAGAATTTTTTGGCCCTTTTCCATTCATTTTGGTGTTATCATTTAAACAGAATCTGGTTACACCGTTGAATGCCATCAGTTCTGCTGCTACCCACCTTGATGTCCATCATTGTGTGTTTCTTTTGGGTCTTTTGCTTACATATACCCTCTAAATGGTTCTTATCTTGAAAATTACCCCTCAAATTCGCCACATGACAATAAATTTTATTTTGATAGCTTTTGGCTTTTATTTCATAGACAATTCCAACTGTGTTATTACTTGTCTGTCATTAGCAACAGATTAATTCTTAGTATTAGTATTGTATTATCATTATCATTATGCAGCTTCTTTTGCCTTGAAATCTACCCTTTTTTGTAGTACTCCTTTCAGAGGATTTAACAAGGTGACTATAAAAACAGCAATGTTTTATGGTTACCATGAAGTTGAGGGAGATTTTAACAAGGTGACTATAAAAACAGCAATGTTTTATGGTTTAAAATGCTCACCAATGAACAGACTGCATGCCCATAAAAATGATTGTAGCTTAAATGAGAATATTGGGTCAGATAGTGGGCAAAAAACAAAAGGATTACATATGAATGAATGAGGTAAAAGTTACAGGTTGCTGTAATTGAGCACTTGAAGTATACCCCATTGAAATGGGGTAGACATGTCCATTGTCGAGTACATAATTTATGAAGAGAGAGGATTTATAGTTGAAAGAGCTTATTCCAAAGAGTAGCCCGAAATGGACCTTGATGAAGCAGTAAAAGCTAAAATGATGTTATATTTTTTTTCTAAACTAGTGGAGACTGCCTCAGTGTAACTGACTGGGGAGATTTTGGATTGTCCTTTTATTGGGGTCATTGTAGAATGTCTGCTCTGTCGTGTGGAGCTACTTGTAATCGCTTGGCTTCACTAGCTTAACAGTGACTTCACTTATAGTTTGACACTGACCTGTACATGCAATGCAGATAAGTTCACATTATCTTTCCAAAATCGCATCTCTTCAGTCTTCACTCTTTCAAATGTAAGCCTGAATTTTCCAACAAATTTCCTGTTCATCATCATCATCATCGGCATAGCCTTCATCCCAAAAATTTGGGCCGGATTCATGGACTTAATAGAGAAAATGTCGGAGCAAGTTAGCTAATGTGAAATATACTAAATATTTGTACAGGAAAAAGTAGCTCTTATTAAGTTGAAATCCTGGCTAAAACAAGTAATGCCAGGCTTCTATCCTATTAAATACTGAGCATTTCCAACAATAGATGTTTTCTGGCATTGACTGCAGAATGTTGTCAATACTTGTGATAATTCCTAGTTCCTATATGCTTGATTTTTTATATTGATATGGAATTAAGATACTTTGTATATTTAATGGTTCTTTGTTTCTATGATGGGACACCTTCATCAAGCATTATGATCGCCATATCTTGGCTTTTGTCATACATAAATGCCTGATGTGGTGTAGCATATACAACGAGATTATGTTGGGCTTGAGAATATCATACTTGGAATGTTCAGTTAGCATTGCTGTTCAGATCACATAGGACAAATGTACAATTATTAAATCAACCATAGGAGCCTGTAGCAGAATGCTTCTCGTGTGACATCTCATACTATTGTTGGGACTGAGCATTTTCGGTAACCCCTCACTTCTAACAATCTTATCCCCTAATAAATATTCTGAGAAAATTAATTGTCAACAGTCAATGTTTAATACATTGATGCTAGAATAGCTAATATTACTCCATATGATAACCTTCTACAATATGTATGATTCCGTTCATTTTGGTTAGCTTCTTTGCTTTTTTTTTAACCTCATGATACTTCAATTTCAGAATTTTTTGGCCCTTTTCCATTCATTTTGGTGTTATCATTTAAACAGAATCTGGTTACACCGTTGAATGCCATCAGTTCTGCTGCTACCCACCTTGATGTCCATCATTGTGTGTTTCTTTTGGGTCTTTTGCTTACATATACCCTCTAAATGGTTCTTATCTTGAAAATTACCCCTCAAATTTTTCATATTGTTAATTCACCTCTCAAAGCAATAGGTTTTGTAAAAATACTCTCTACATTGCAATCGGTTAATTTTTAATGGTTTTAGGGCAACTTACAGATCCACCGGTGGTCGCTTATTAAAATATATCTGCATACGTTATCTTGATGCCTCTTTATCTATATTTTTAATGCTTCCCCCCTCTCTCTCTTCGTTGTTTGAACATGACTGCCATCACAATGACCACCTCCTTGACGCAGCAGGTTAATGCGTTGCAGTGGGCAGGTGGCAATGTGGTTGGCGCCGCTGCCGACTCAAGTGCTGTGGTGGCGATGACTGGGCTATGGGCTTGCAGCAAATCTCGACGTTGCAGATGGACTTGAGAATTTTTTTGTTCTTTCCCCTAAAAAAAATTTCTTGCTCTTTTACCTTTCCAACTTCTGTCAATATCATCAATTTGCATTATATCATCTTAACCATAAACAGTTCTTTTGGACAACAAACATCATTTTAATAATATGCAAAGTCTCTCTCAACAGTTCTTTTGGACAAAAACAGTTCTTTTGGCTGGCATCCTCCCTTTATGGTAGAGCTTAGCAAAATCCCTCTCTCAACGGAGAGAAAGCTTAAAAATCTTTTCTTTTTCATTGCCAGGCAAAATCATTACCCTCTTGCAACTGTCCTCAACAATATTTGTGGTAGGCCCACTGCAACTTTCCAATGTTAGCCATTTCCACATCTTTACTTTTTGTTTAAAAGCTGATCAGAATGCCTCTGGAAGCTGCAACACGATGAATCCATAATGTCCATTGACCAAAATCTATTCACAAGTCTTGTGTGTGTGCATGTGTGAGAGAGATACATTGTGAATTTGACCATCTTGGAGGACCAAATCTTTGATTTTCCGACCATTTGGGCAAGTTGGGGGTAAGGAAAGAGGGAAGGTAGCAATGATGTTTGACTACTTGATGATATAAATGGTTGACTGGATGTGGAGGATGCAATCGTATGTGTGAGGGGGTGCCATAGGAGAGGAACAATCCCATGGGAGTTATAGAAAAGGGGAGGTTGGGGGAGTCCATGATGTTGCTGCTGTTGTTGTTGATTTTGTTCAGCTGGGAATAAAATGAGAGAGTTAAGGGAGATGGGAGGCGGCAATTTTCCAAGATCTCCATAACTTGGGCAAATGCTAAAACTGGGACCAAACTGTCATACTTAAAATAAAATTATCCTACATAACGACAATCGAACGAATATGTCCTAAAAACTAACAGAATGTAGTGGAGATAGTATTTCTCAGAGATTGTAATGATTAGGATGATAAATTAGCAATATCAAATATTTTTAGGGGAAGGGTGATTAATTATCGAAATAGTATAGATTTGGGGGTATATGTCGTTTTTTTAAAACTTCAATGTTTAGGGTATAAATTTTAGAATTGCATGTGAATTTAAAAACTTTAGAAGAATCTAAAAGAGATTTTTCTTTTTGATAGAAATATAGTTAGGGCAATTCATGTTTATTTTATGCATTACCACTAACTTGATATGCTTGGATTAGGTTAACTAGTTGATGGAGAATGGATTACTTTTTTTAGCTTTTTCGTTGGTTCTGAGGGGAAACTTGTTGCACGTGTTGTTTCATTTTAAAAGGAGTTTTTCTTTTATTTTTAGATTTGAACGTGTGGTGCACGAAGTGTAGGCTATAAATGCATGTATTGTTACTTTTTAACTAGTCAATGGATTTTATAAAGTTGATAGATTCTAGTTTGGTTTGAGAAGTACTTTAATTTTATTCTAAAATATATTTTCTTAAGAGGAATTCTGACTGTACGTGGTGCCTTGAAAATGTCCTATTTTTTCTATCCTTGGTTTTTTTCCTGGTTCCTATAATGCTATTCAATTCCTTGTTTCCCCAACCTAAAAACACAGTCAAAACCCCTAAATCAATACTTTCTTTGTGCTACATTAAATTTGATATCGGAGCCATGTTGATCCAAAAATACCCTTACCCCAATTCCAAAAATTCCAATTTTTCATTAGATTAAAAAAAGCCTAAAAAATCTTAGCCATCAATTTTCCTTGACCTCAATTTTTTTTTGATTTTTCTGAAGTTTTCCTAATTTTTGGGTTTTTTTTGCAATTTACTTGGTATTAAAAAAATCCCATAACGATTAGGCTCAAGTCAACATGAGCTACTCTATTCGGCTGCTATAGTGCGCAGCCAACCTGAGTTAAACTCAAGCTGACTCGAGCTGGCTAATGCAGTGCCCAACCAAGCCATTACTACAACGTCACTTGGCTTTTTTGATTTTCTTGGATTTTCTGGCAGCTAAAGTAACCCTAGGATAAATTTGGTGCTTTAGGCTTGTTTTTTCAAGCATGTGAGTTTTACCCCTGGGCTCACGATGGACCTTTGAAGACTTTAAATGATGTACCTGATGTGAATCGTCGTAGATCGATTCACAATTTAAACGTGGAAAATTAAAAGAGAGGAAAATGATTTATATTTTGCTTGATTGAAGAACAATTGAAAATAAGATAATGATCTTCTTATAGACAAGATCGATCTCCCCACTTTGGATGAACGGACCAAAGCTTAAGCACCTTCAAGTGACACTTGACAATTTTTCTCACAATTCAAGCATAAGGAAAAAGATGACGGCTAGACCTAATATAAAGAAAGAGGAGGGATTTTGGTAAAAGACCAAAATACTCTCCCACTACGAAAAAGATGACGGCTAGACCTAATATAAAGAAAGAGGAGGGATTTTGGTAAAAGACCAAAATACCCTCCCACTACGAAAATGGCCTAAACAGTGCTCCCGCGTCTCCTGCGACGTGCGTAAGTGATGACGCCTCCACTGCCACGTGCACCATCGGTTGAGGGGGATGCGACGCTACGTGCGCTCGCATCAATACCCCCCCTAAAAGAGACACCTTGTCCTCAAGGTGAAAATCCGGATACTGTGCCTGGACCACATCATAATCCTCCCAAGTAGCGTCGCAGTCTGGTAGCCCTGCCCAGTAAATCAGCACCTCTCTCCGCCGTCCCGCTCCCTGGCGAACTGCTCTCACCTTTAAAGGCTCCAACAATACCTCCATGTCCTCTGTAAGGGTAGGGAGAAGAGTGGAGGAAACAGCATGGTCTCCAATCGCTCTCCTCAACTGCGACACGTGGAACACAGGGTGAATTGCCGACGTGGCCGGTAGCCTCAACCGGTACGCCATCTGTCCGACCGTGGCCTCCACCTGATATGGACCGAAGTAACGAGCCGCCAGCTTCTCGTTCGGCCTCCTCGCCATCAACCTCTGCATGTAGGGACGCAGCTTGAGATAGACCATATCTCCCACCTGGAAGCTAACGTCCCGTCGATGTCCGTCCGCCTGAGCATTCATCACCTGTTGAGCCCGCAACAGGTGCTTCCGCAGCTCCTCCAACATCCCATCCCTCTCCTCCATGTACGTCTCCACTCACGACACAGGCGTCTGGCTGTCCCCAAAGCGCACCAAGGGTGGAGGGTCACGTCCGTATAATACCCTGAAAGGAGTCGTCCCTGCCCTCGAATGGTACGAGGTGTTGTACAAATACTCTGCCCACGCCAACCACCTGTACCACTGCCTAGACGTGTCTGAAGCAAAGCACCTCAAGTAGGTCTCCACGCTGCGGTTGACAACATCCGTCTGACCGTCGTTCTGTGGGTGGTAAGCGGTACTCCTCTTCAGGACCGTACCATGTACCCTAAACAGCTCTCTCCAAAAGATGCTCATGAATACCTTGTCCATATCGGACACGATGGACGTCGGTACCCCATGCAGCCGTATCACCTCCTTCATGAACGTCGCTGCTACTGATACGGATGTGTAAGGATGCCTCAAGGGAATGAAGTGGGCATACTTACTCAACCTATCCACCACCACCATGATCACCGTGTACCCCTCTGAATGTGGTAGCCCGTCGATGAAATCCATGGTAATACCCTCCCACACCCTCTCCGGTAGCGCCAATGGCTGTAGCAGCCCAGCTGGAGCCATCGTCATGTACTTGTGACGCTGGCAGACGTCACAAGCTGCGACTAAGCGTGCAATCCCTCTTTGCATCCTTGGGCAGTACACCTCTCTGGCCATCCTCTGGTAGGTCTGCTGCACCCCCGAGTGACCCCCCGTCACAGAGCTATGGAACTCCTGGAACAAAACGGGTATGAAGGCAGAGGTCCTCGGCAACACTAACCTCCCCTGGTACAGTAGTCGACGCCCCTCCAACGAATATCCTGCCGGCCCTTCCGCCCTACTCTGTAACAGCCCGCGGATCTGCTGCAACTCCTCATCACCCTCCGCCTCCTGCAACATGGGCTCCCAGTCCAACCATATGGACCTCAACAAAGCCCTCAAGTTCACACTCCTCCCGTCGAGACAAGGCATCCGCAGCCTTGTTCTCCAACCTGGGGCGCTACTCTATCTCGAAGCGGTATCCTACCAACTTGGATAACCAACGCTGGTGCTCCTCTGTGACTAGTCGCTGCTCGAGAAGATATTGAGGCTCCTCTGGTCCGTCCTGGCCACGAACTCCCGACCCAACAGATAGGGTCTCCACTTCAGTACTGCCAAAACTATGGCCATCAACTCCCGCTCATAAACCGATTTCAGCCGTGCCCTAGCTGATAGCACCTGGCTGAAATAGGCTATGGGTCTCCCCTCCTGCATGAGCACTGCCCCCAAACCATACCCGACGCGTCAGTCTCCACCACGAAAGCATTGCCAAGGTCTGGCAAGGCAAGCACTGGCGCCGTCGTCATCGCCACCTTCAAGGCATCAAAGGCCTTGGTGGCCTCCTCCCCACAGTGGAACCCATCCTTCTTCAGCTGCTCCGTGAGGGGCCACGCTATAGTGTTGTACCCTTTGACGAACTTCCTGTAGTAGTCTGTCAACCCCAAGAAGTCTCGCAGTGCCCGTAGAGTAGTAGGCACCGGCCAATCCAGCATGGCCGCTATCTTCGATCTGTCGGTCGCCACCCCCTCTGCTGACACCACGTGTCCCAGGTACTCCACCCTCGCCTGACCGAAGCTACACACTTCTTTCGATTGGCGTATAGCTGATGTGCAATCAGCTCCCTGAACACCACCTCCAGGTGGTCAATGTGCTCTCCCATGCTCCTACTGTAGATGAGGATGTCGTCGAAGAAGACTAGAATGAACCGTCGCAAGTAAGGCTGGAAGACCTTGTTCATCAAGGCCTGGAATGTCGAAGGGGCGTTGGTCAAGCCGAAAGGCATGACCAGGAACTCGTAGTGTCCCTCATGGATGCGGAAGGCGGTCTTCGGCACGTCCTCTGGCCGCATCAAGATCTGGTGGTATCCCGCCTTCAAGTCGATCTTCGAAAAGATCGCCGCCCCATGCAGCTCGTCAAGCAGCTCGTCGATTACCGGAATAGGAAATTTGTCGGCGACAGTCTCCTTATTCAGCGCCCGGTAATCGACGCAGAATCTCCAACTACCGTCCTTCTTCACCAGTAGTACTGGGGAAGAAAAAGGACTCACACTTGGCTGGATCACTCCAGCTTGCAGCATCTCCCGCACCATTCTCTCTATCTCATCCTTCTGCATGTGCGGATATCTGTAAGGGCGCACGCTCACCGGTGCTACCCCATCACGCAGTACTATCGCGTGCTCATGCCCCCTCGTCGGAGGTAGCCCTTGCGGGCTCTGGAAGATCTCCTGGTACTGCTCTAAGACCGAATCCACCTCCTCTGGAGTCTCCCCCTGCTGCTCCTCCTCCACGGACAACCCCTGGCACTCCACCAAAAACCCCTCTCCCTCATCCCGCAACGCTCGCGTAATGGCCTTGAAGGCCACTACCGAGAAGCAGAGGGTCGGGTCCCCTGTCAGCACCACCGTCTTTCCCCCTCCTGGAACTCCATCCGTAGAAGCTTCCAGTTCACCTTCATCTCCCCGAGCTTCTTCAGCCACTGCACTCCTAATATGACATCCACGTTGCCCAACTCCAGCTGCAAGAAGTCTTCCACTATCTGAAGCCCCTGCAGTGCGAAAAACACCCCGTTGCAGAGCCCCTTACTCTCCTCCATCTTCCCTGTGTCCAGCAACACAGTGAACTTCTCCATCGTACTCAACTCTAAGTCGTGACGCTTTACCAGCCTCCTCGAGATGAAGTTGTGGGTCGCCCCACTGTCAATCAGCACCGTCACCGTCTGATCCCCCAATGTCCCTGCCAACTTCATGGTATGCTTCGGAGTGAACCCTACCACGGAGTTCAGCGACACCTCCGCAAAGTCCATGTGCACATGCTCCTCCTCAGGCTCCGCCGCAATCACAGGCTCCTCCTCCTCAGGGTACTCCTCGTCGGGCACGATCACGATCTGCAGCAACTTGCTCGCACATCGATGACCGGGGGTGAACCTCTCATTACACCTGAAACATAGGCCCACCGCTCGTCGCGTCCGCATATCAACTTCCGTCATGCCCCTACCAGGTACGGCTGTGCGGACCTCCCCTGCAGCTGGTTTAGGTGGTACTGGTGCTGGTGTCCCGATAGCTGGTCTAGGTGGTGCTGGTGCTGTCGGGTGGCACTGGCCTTGCGCCCCCCAAGTTTCCCCAATGCGTCTCTCCTCCGACTGCTTCTCCTCCGACTTGTGAGCTAGGCGAAGGACATCCCCCAAACACTGAGGGCTCTGCATCCGTAGCTCCGCCCGTATAGAGGACTTAAGCCCTCTCATAAACAACCCTATCCGCATCTCATCTGTCACCTCCTCACCCTGCTAGACAACAGCTCGAACTTCTCCACGAAGTCCCGCACTGTTCCATCCTGTCTCAGGGCTGACAGCTGCTCGTAGAAATCCTCCGCCGATGTCTCCTGGAATCTATCCAGGATGTATGCCGTAAGCTCCTCCCAGCTGCGGAATGGGGTCCTCGTTGCCCTCCATCGGTACCACGCCAGGGCCTTGCCCTCAAAGTAGATCCCAATGGCTCGCAACACCTCTGCCTCAGACAACCCCATCACCTGGAAATAGCGCTCTGCTCTGAAAATCCAACCATCCGGGTCCGTACCCTCAAACGTTGGCATCTTCAGCTTCTGCAGACGCCGATCGGCGTTGATATCCCCCAACTGTCCCATATCTCCTCCATGCCCTCCACCTCTGTCACCCCCTCTCCTGTAGCCCTCCGGTGGCCCTCCGTCACCCCCTCCGTGTGGCCCCTCAGGCCACTGGGGCTCCCCCGATATATCCTGGTAGTAGTGCCCCGGATGCCTTTGTGGTGGTGTAAAAGTGGGTACTCGCGCTCCTCCGTAAGGCTGGATAGGCGCTGTCCCGCCCCCAATCCCCCTCCTGTACCCTGCCCAAAGCCCGGGAGGCCCCCAAAAGACTGTCCAAGGTTCCCCACAGGCCTGGGTCCTTGTAACGACGCCCCTGGCCTCCAAAACTGATCCGCAGGAGCTCCAATCGCCACTCCCGAAGCCCATCCGCTTCCACCAGCTCCCCTGGCCTTCCCCGGGCCCACCATGAAGCCCGCCACTCCCCCAAAAGGCCCTACCGTGCTCGCCTGACCCCCTGGGGGGTCGCCCGAGCCTGCTGACCCCCTCCCGTGGTCCAGCGGGCCCGTTCGGCCCCAAAAAGGGGTCGCCGCCCCTTCGCTGCCCCCGCCTGGGGCTATCGACCCCCCGGCGGGGGTCGCGATGCCTGTCCGACCCCCGATGGGGGTCGGCGATCCTTGGGCACCCCCGGAAAGGGGTGTCAGGCCTTCGGTGAGCCCCATTGGGGTCGCCGGAGGCCGGTTGGTGCCGACAGGCCCCGCCCAGGCCTGGTGAGGGCCGTGCGGGCCTGTCGGCCCCCAAACAGGCCCGACAGAGCCTGTGGTTGACACCCCGGGCCCTGTCGCGCCAAACCCTAGCGCGCTGGCTAGGGTTTGAGCCGCCGTCGCCGCGGAAGTCCCACCTTGGCTCGGGGATTCCTGATTTGTTGAATCGACGCCGGAATCGCCTTGGATCGCTTCTGTTGCCCTCCCCTTGTCGCGATCCGTCGCCTTCTCCTTGGTCAAATCTTGCAACATTGCCATCATCGCCGGAATCGCAGCCGTGGCGTCCTTCAAACTTTTAAGATCCCTTCCCGATTCCGCGGCTTCCCTTCTCATGATCCGAAGCTCCGTTTGAATGTCCTCTTGGGTGTTTGCGTGATCCTTGATCGAAGCTTCCATCGTTTTCATCAAACCCTCGATCTCTTGATTGAGATCGTCGCGGAGACCTTGGATCTTCTCGTCCACGGAAGCTCTCGTCCCAGTTGCCATGGAATCGTAGTGCTCTGATACCAATTGATGTGAATCGTCGTAGATCGATTCACAATTTAAACGTGGAAAATTAAAAGAGAGGAAAAGGATTTATATTTTGCTTGATTGAAGAACAATTGAAAATAAGATAATAATCTTCTGAGAGACAAGATCGATCTCCCCACTTTGGATGAACGGACCAAAGCTTAAGCACCTTCGAATGACACTTGAGAGTTTTTCTCACAATTCAAGCATAAGGAAAAAGATGACGGCTAGACCAAATATAAAGAAAGAGGAGGGATTTTGGTAAAAGACCAACATACCCTTCCACCACGAAAATGGCTTAAACCGCGCTCCCACGTCTCCTGCGACGTGCGTAAGTGATGACGCCTCCACTGCCACGTGCACCATCGGTTGAGGGGGATGCGACGCTAGGTGCGCTCGCATCAGTACCCCACTTACAAATGTATAATCTTATTGAACTCTTTTAGTAATTCTAAAATTTCTATGGTTTTTTTGCTTATATTAGACATATTATTCTTAATTGCAAATAATTTTGATTTTGATTTGCGTACTTACATCATCATTTAGGATTGTTATTTTATTTTTGGATTTTTGTTTTTAGAATATGTTTTATTTTTCATAATTAGTGCACATATAGTTTTGTTGCTATGATTTGCATATCATTTTCATGGTCGATTGTTGCTGCCTTCATTTGGATTTTGCATGCTTCGTAGTGGAAAAACATTTAAGATAAACATGACCGGTAGGGAGATAGTCCACTACCAATGAAGACCTTCCTAACATTCTGGGAGATCTAACATATATTTATTTGTGTTCAAAGGAAAGTAGATTGTGTTGACTCTTAACTAATCTAGGAGTGTAGTTGAGGATCAAAAGGATTGGCTAGGAATCAATACGCCATGCATGAAGTTCATCTTGTGGTCTCTAATTTATTAGAGATAAACATCTATCATGGACATGTTTCATGTCATTGAATATCATGCATCTTTCGTGAGTTTCTTGCATTTCTAGACTTATGAAATAATTGCTATTAATAATATTAAACAAAAGGTTGTAATTCAGTAGAAATTTACGGGGATTTGCTATTGAGGATGACATGATACTTAAAGCTTGTCTAGTGGTTTGTTTTAGAACCCACGAGGATGCTTTACATGCATTGTATATGTACTCATTGAGATTTGTCGATTATTGGTCATGATGCGACTAAGACGATTTTCGTACCAACTTGATATTGGCCCGTTCAGCTACAATGCTCACTAATAGTCTTTCACCTGCATCTGCATGGAGATGCTGCCCAGTTGAGCACTGCTATTGCCATTCGACGAGGCGAATTTTTTAAACTATAAAGATTTATGGAGATCTGACCACTTGATCATTATTTTGAACTTAGCATTTATTTTCACTTTTTAGTTGATTTTAAGTTTCATGTATTGTGCATGTATTGTGCATGTATTTTCTTTATTTTTAGCACGTTTTCTTTTTGATCATTATTTTGAAATTTTCACTTTTTAGTTGATTTTAAGTTTCATGTATTGTGCATGTATTGTGCATGTATTTTATTTAGTTTTAGCACGTTTTCTTTTATTTTTGATTTGCACGTGTGGTGCATATTGTTTAAGTTATAAATAAGTATGGAATGCAAATTTTTTGATTAGCGAATATGATTTGATATATTTGAGGAATTTCTAGTTTAGTTCGAGAGGAACCCTAATATTCTTTTAGAATCTCTTTTCTCAAGAGCAGCTGAGAGTGTATGCGAGAAGTGCCTAGACGAGAGCCCCAAATTTTATCTATTCTTAGTTTTCTAGAATTTTTCCCAATTCCTTGTTTTCTCCCATCACATAGACCCTAAACCTAGAACCCTAGATCTATTCTTGCTTTGTGCTACGTCACTAGTTGTGGTTTTTGAAGTTAGCATAGGAAAACCCTCTGGAAACATTGTCGATTCAACTATATTGCAATTCATACGTGCTTTATAGCATGATGCTTTTATTTCATGCAAAGTTAGAAATGATCTTAAAGCAGAAACGATCAGACGATGCTTTTTAACTCCAATTGGTGACGTGCCTTTCCACTAACTAGACTGCGGTCATATTTAATGACTGGAACCTTGCATGTTAGAAATTATGCAGATTTAATTTGGATATCTTGATTTAATGTGCATGGTTGTTCATGAAAGATTTAATTAGGAGCACATGCAATTAATGATTGTACAGTTATGCGCCAAAGAATATGTAGTGGGTCATTTGGTTACAATCAAAATAATTTTTTTGCATTACTGTCATGCAAGGCGCTAGAATCTTGCTAGGGAAAGGATGTATGTCTCCCATCATCATATCATTCTAAGCTTGCAACTAATAGCCATGTGTCATTGTGGCTGCTCCAAGTCAATATTGGTGTTTGTTGACCATTGGTCCATTTTTGAGAAAGAGGGCCCAACGGTTTATACCAATCCAAATCTCTTTCTCAGCTGTCTCAACGTTATAACTTGTAATTGTTGTTTTGCTTCTCTTTTCTTTTGGGAATAAGAATGGCCACTTTGGCTATTATTATAAAAGGCTATTTAATTTCGTCTTTCTAGATTCAATTATGGGGGGATTGGATGCATTATATGATTTTTAATGCTAATATGCAGATCCTTGAAATGGATACCTATAGATACCATGGCCACTCTATGTCAGACCCTGGGAGCACCTACCGAACACGTGATGAAATCAGTGGTGTTAGGCAGGTCAGTAGTGTTTCTTAAAAATCTGAAGTTCTGAACTTTTCTTTCTTTTGGTAATGTATGTTGATTAACATATACGTCAACTGTTTGCAGGAGCGCGATCCAATTGAAAGAGTAAGGAAACTGATATTAGCACACGATCTAGCGACTGCCACTGAACTCAAGGTAATTATTCTAATTGAAATGACCTGAATATGGTCTGTGAATATAGTCGGGGTATGTGTTGATTACTCGAAGCAGAGCATAGCGGATTTCTTTATATCATTCACTTTATTTATCTTATATTTATCTTTCTTTCTGTTGATTTTTCATCTCCTCCTGTCTGTGCAAATACTTGAACAGGATATTGAGAAACAAGTCAGAAAGGAGGTGGATGATGCTGTTGCTCAGGCCAAGGTAAACTCCCTGGTGCTCAAATGAATTTCTTTGGATTTGCCTGACACATGCATTCCTGTCAAATTTTCAGGATTGCCCCCAGCCTGATCCTTCCGAGCTATATACCAACGTATATGTCAAAGGACTTGGTGTGGAGGTAAAGTGTTGAAACTAGAATTTTTGGTTCTATCACAATATATTTTATTTCTCACCTGTCACTGTTTTAAATTTCCTCAAATTTCGTGATAAAGTGGCGATTTACTTCACAAAACAGTAGATGAATCTATATTTATTCCCAAGATTTAGGATCAAAATTCAGACCTTATTCTCCTATTGCTTTGCTTCAGGCTTTTGGCGCTGATAGGAAGGAGGTGACAACTTTTCTTCCCTGAAGAATGCTTTGATGTATATGGTTGGAAAGATCGAATTTTTCTTCCTTTGGTTCACAGAAGCTTGAAAATAAGGTCGCAGTGCAGATCGATTTAGAGTAGAAGTGGGTTAGCAATGTCCCAACAGGGCATGGCACTTCACGAGTCTCAGCATTGCATTTTTCCAACGGTTTTGATGAACACATTGACATCAACTGTGAAATTTTGTTCTTTCACATAGATGGTGCTTAAAAATAATATTACATACAGGATCCATGATTCAACCCATCATGTATCAAGCATGTACATAATCTATTGGTCTTGATAGGCAGGCTGCTGCTTTATTGCCAGAAATCCCATTGACATCAATTTCTGGCTCATTTTTCTTGCAATAAACATTATTGACAATTGGTTGAAATCCTCATGCGTTACTTTACCAAGAATCCATTCCTTCGGGCCTTAGATCTGCAGCCTTATCTGCATATATTGTGCTTGTGAGTCCACACTGAGTACTCTATATTTTTTTTGGATGGGAAGAACCCACATGTATCATTTGTGGATCCGAAGCATGTAGCTGAGCTAATTTCGTGCTCAGGAAAGTTCTTGTTAATGCTTTCTTTCAATTTTGTTGGAACTGTAGAAAATTTGCGCACATCGGTTCGATTTAAGCCTTTGTTTCTCGAAAGATATCGTGAAAATCGAACACATCTGAAAATTACTGAGCAAATCAAGCAACGTTGTGCTGTGTCTGCTTTTTTGTTGCTTGCGATTTATAAAAAAACGAAACAAATTCAAAGCCCAGGGCGTGGAACCTAATATTTTTGTTGAACACTGAATCCACAACAAAAATCGGACACTAGTTTTTGATTTGTACAATTTTTGAGAAAAAAACATAATTAAGAATAATTTGAAAAATCGACCCAAAAAAATATTTAGCAAAACCGATCAAGTTTTGTAACGTCAGCGACCAAGAGCGTTGACTGGGCTCTCCTTTCCACTGAATGGGTATGTCTGGAATTGACTGCACTTAGCAAGTGCGGCAAATCCAATAGGTCACCCGTGACTTAAGTCACGGGCCTATTAACTGGCCGCACTTAGCAAGTGCGGCTACTCTATTGGGCTGCTCTTAGCAGCCATCTTCTCCCCATTTCACAAAGAATCCGCTGTAAAAACTCATCCACAGCCATCGACCGTTTGGAAGCGAAAAAAGCAAAAATCAACCTCGTTTAGGCAAAAATCACCGGATCCGACACGATCGAGCGAAGGATAAGGCAAGAGATAACTAGATCTAGCTTTGTTTTGATCAATTTTTAGCATTGTAAGTTTTTTCCATCCCTGTAAATACGAAATATTTTTATGTGGTTTAGGTAAATTCGTTGAAGCATATAAATGAAATTTTGGGGAAGAAAAAATTTATTTGGAATTTTGTACATGGTGCTGACAATGACAAGTGATCGGATTTTCGTCATGTGCTATTATAATGGAAATTTAATTGGTGGTGACAACACGAACCGAGATATGTCGGGGGGAAAAGTTAAATCAATTATATTGAGCAGACCGCAACTTATACCGAGCTAGTAGATCGGATATACAAGGCCACAAAGATCAAATGTCATGAGTATGCATTGAAACTGGTGTGCAATTGTCCGGTAATGGATGGCAGGACTACAGCTGTGATTATTTCTGATGACGTCTATATGGAGGGTCTATTCAGCATGGGGGAAAGTTAACGGTTAGTTGAAATTTATGTGGAGATGGATGCAATAATTAACACCCAATTGACTGAAGCACGCGGAACATTCACTTGCATGCTTGATTTGGAGAACAACTCAGCAGGATTTATGTATTCTTCTACATACCAAGAGAATCATCAGCGGGAGAATATGACGGGGGAAGGGTGTTCGTACGACCCACAAGAGGATGAGAATATGGATACGTAAGTATCGAAATCATGCAAGTATTGCAAACTTTTATATATCTTTAAAATGTAAATTTGATTTTCTAAAAATTGCTTGTTTTCATATGTCATTGGCAGGTGGAATGTTGTAGGTCATGGAATTCAAATTCATGAATATGGAAGGCATGCATCATACTCAACATACATGCAAGACCCTTATATACCGAACTCGATGCACAATCAATCGAAAGTGATGCATGAAGATATTTGCATACCAACACATGTTGGAGCATCGACTTCTATAGACAGGTGGTTGAAGAAAGTGATGGCACCAATAACGACGAATATGACGGTGCAAGGTAGAAAGCACGTATTATGCTACAAATATAAACGAAGATGATACCGCATGGATACAATCGTCGGTTGTTGCCAACACAAATGTGGCATTTGAAGAGTCATTGCCAGATGAAGCGGAAGAGGAGCAATGGGTAAATGCAACATGTATGAGAAATAATCTAGAACGGGGTATGGAAGAGCCAAGAATTTACATGGATAACGGATTGTTTAAAGTCGGTGATCTATTTGAAACAAAGACTGACTTGATTGAAGCAATAATAGAGTGGAGCGTCAAGCACAATATTACATCCAAACCAATCAAGACAAACAAAACATGCTATTCCGTGATATGTGGCCTAAATTCTGAGGCAAATCTTCATACCCTAGATACGCCGAGTTGGAATTGTCCGTAGTAGATTCATGCAATAGTAAGGAAAAGAATAAACGGGAGGTTCAAGATATCAAACGTAGGTGCGGAACATATCTGGAATAATCCCACGCTAAACACATATCATAATAAAGCCACAACAGGGTTCATTAGTAACATGATTACGCTAATGGTGAAGACAAAGCTTGATTTGACACCGACATAAATCCAAGATGCTGTACACACCATGTTAAGAATTAGAATTTCATATTACAAAGTATGGATGGTTAGATCAAAATCATTATCACGGATATTTGGCGATTGGGAGGAGTCATATCAGAGGCTCCCACAGTATTTAGAGGCCATTGCATAGCAATCCTGGAGTAGTTTACAAGATCACATACGACACTATCGGACCAGGAGTGGCACAGTTTACAGTGGTGTTCTGGGCATTTGGACCTTCAATTGAAGGTTTCAAGCATTGTCGGCCGGTCCTAAGTATTGGTGACACACATTTGCATGGAAAATAAGATCGTTATTTACTTGTGGCCACATGAGTGGATGCAAATGTGGCCACAATAAATCGAAAGTGATGCATGAAGATATTTGCATACCAACACATGTTGGAGCATCGACTTCTAGAGACAGGTGGTTGAAAAAAGTGATGGCACCAATAACGACGAATATGACGGTGCAAGATGGAAAGCACGTATTATGCTACAAATATAAACGAAGATGACACCGCATGGATACAATCGTCGGTTGTTGCCAACACAAATGTGGCATTTGAAGAGTCATTGCCAGATGAAGCAGAAGAGGAGCAATGGGTAAATGCAACATGTATGAGAAATAATCTAGAACGGGGTATGGAAGAGCCAAGAATTTACATGGATAACGGATTGTTTAAAGTCGGTGATCTATTTGAAACAAAGACTGACTTGATTGAAGCAATAATAGAGTGGAGCGTCAAGCACAATATTACATTCAAACCAATCAAGACAAACAAAACATGCTATTCCGTGATATGTGGCCTAAATTCTGAGGCAAATCTTCATACCCTAGATACGCCGAGTTGGAATTGTCCATAGTAGATTCATGCAATAGTAAGGAAAAGAACAAACGGGAGGTTCAAGATATCAAACGTAGGTGCGGAACATATCTGGAATAATCCCACGCTAAACACATATCATAATAAAGCCACAACAGGGTTCATTAGTAACATGATTATGCTAATGGTGAAGACAAAGCTTGATTTGACACCGACATAAATCCAAGATGCTGTACACACCATGTTAAGAATTAGAATTTCATATTACAAAGTATGGATGGTTAGATCAAAATCATTATCACGGATATTTGGCGATTGGGAGGAGTCATATCAGAGGCTCCCACAGTATTTAGAGGCCATTGCATAGCAATCCTGGAGTAGTTTACAAGATCACATACGACACTATCGGACCAGGAGTGGCACAGTTTACTGGGGTGTTCTGGGCATTTGGACCTTCAATTGAAGGTTTCAAGCATTGTCGGCCGGTCCTAAGTATTGGTGACACACATTTGCATGGAAAATAAGATCGTTATTTACTTGTGGCCACATGAGTGGATGCAAATGTGGCCACAATAAATCGAAAGTGATGCATGAAGATATTTGCATACCAACACATGTTGGAGCATCGACTTCTATAGACAGGTGGTTGAAGAAAGTGATGGCACCAATAACGACGAATATGACGGTGCAAGGTGGAAAGCACGTATTATGCTACAAATATAAACGAAGATGATACCGCATGGATACAATCGTCGGTTGTTGCCAACACAAATGTGGCATTTGAAGAGTCATTGCCAAATGAAGCGGAAGAGGAGCAATGGGTAAATGCAACATGTATGAGAAATAATCTAGAACGGGGTATGGAAGAGCCAAGAATTTACATGGATAACAGATTGTTTAAAGTCGGCGATCTATTCGAAACAAAGACTGACTTGATTGAAGCAATAATAGAGTGGAGCGTCAAGCACAATATTACATTCAAACCAATCAAGACAAACAAAACATGCTATTCCGTGATATGTGGCCTAAATTCTGAGGCAAATCTTCATACCCTAGATACGACGAGTTGGAATTGTCCGTAGTAGATTCATGCAATAGTAAGGAAAAGAACAAACGGGAGGTTCAAGATATCAAACGTAGGTGCGGAACATATCTGGAATAATCCCACGCTAAACACATATCATAATAAAGCCACAACAGGGTTCATTAGTAACATGATTACGCTAATGGTGAATACAAAGCTTGATTTGACACCGACATAAATCCAAGATGCTGTACACACCATGTTAAGAATTAGAATTTCATATTACAAAGTATGGATGGTTAGATCAAAAGCATTATCACAGATATTTGGCGATTGGGAGGAGTCATATCAGAGGCTCCCACAGTATTTAGAGGCCATTGCATAGCAATCCTGGAGTAGTTTACAAGATCACATACAACACTATCGGACCAGGAGTGGCACAGTTTACATGGGTGTTCTAGGCATTTGGACCTTCAATTGAAGGTTTCAAGCATTGTCGGCCGGTCCTAAGTATTGGTGGCACACATTTGCATGGAAAATAAGATCGTTATTTACTTGTGGCCACATGAGTGGATGCAAATGGTGGAATGTTTCCTTTAGCGTTTGTTGGTGTGGTTAAGAACCAAGAAAATTGGAAGTGGTTTTTCAGTGGTATATATTTATATATATATATATCTAGTGCTCATCGTCACCAACAATTACCTTCATTTCAGATAGAATGAAAGGTATTCCTAGAGCATTACGTGAGGGATGGCCAGCAAATAGACACCATATGTATTGTCTTTGACATATCATCGTAAATTTCAAGTCGAATGGATACCGACCGGTAACATTGGAAAGAAACTTTTGGTGGGCTAGTAATGCATCAGACTTACTTACATATAATGCATATCGTGCAAAGATCAGAGCAAAGTTCGTTGTAGCAGATGAGTGGATTACTACAGACTTGGATGGGGAGACAAGGAGGTGGGCTATGCATGAAGATGGTGGAAAATGCTATTGTATCATGACAACCAAATGTTTGGAGAGCTTCAATGGGGTTCTCAAAGGAGCTAGAGCGTTATCAATATAAGCGTTGATTGCAAAAACCTTTTACAGGTTAAACAAATATTTCTTCAATCATCGGCTTGAGGGACAGGGCTGAAGTACACATTTCACTCCAAAAAAAGAGGAGATTCTGGGGGCACATGTGCAAGATGCATAGTTTTGCTACATCACATGATTTGCTGATTATGAATGGCAGGTAGTGGATAATGAAGACATCGCTTATACCGTGACGATATACGGAGAACGTTGCAGCTGTACGTGTAATATTCATATGCTTTAGCACTTGCCATGTGTCCATGTGATTGCCACAATGTCCAGACATGAATATGGTGCAAACATATTATGGTAACCGTTTTGTCCGTCATGGTATAGTGTGAGAACATATCACATTTCATATAGACCGAAATTTCACCACATACCCAATGCACGTTATTGGAAGGATTGGGATGGTCCAAAGTTAAATCCCCCCTCCCCCCGAGAAAAGAAGACCTCCAGGTCGGCCTCGTTCGACTCGGATTCGTGGGGATATGGATATTCCTCGTGAGGGTGGCAGGCAAAATAGATGTAGCAATTGTCATCAGCTCTGGCATTATAAACCACGTTGCCGAAATCCTCCTCACACTCAAGATTACGTTCATTTTATAATCGTGTATTTATTTTACTTGTGATATAACTTGTGTTCTAATTTATTCCAATATTGTAGGACTTCATCTTATGGAGGAGACGGTTCATGTACCTGATGTAATGTTGGATTTTACACTCATTGGAATGAATATATATGGTGTCATATCAAGAGGCCCGATGAAGACAATGTCACTTCATGCAATGTTGGATTTTTACAATCATTGGAATGAAGATTAATTTTGAGTTTTTGATGTACTTTATAGTAGATTTGGATGTGCGTTTAAATTTAAGATTATATGGGATGTAATGTGATGTACTCTATAGGTTATGTATTTGTGATGAATTCAATTTTATCAATGTGCCGTTTATGAGACAGTGCGATATATGTGAGATATTCGATATATGGAAGTTTTATATATTGTGAAGATCATGGAGTTTTTGATATGTGATATATAGTGTTTCTGCTTATATGGTGTGTGATATGTGATATGTGTGATATATGGTGTGTGACATGTGATATGTGATATGTGGGATATGTGTGATACATGGTGTGTGATATGAGTGAGATATGTGAGATATTTAATTTTTTGGTCGATTATGTTAATTTTTTATTTTTTAGATTTTCCTCATAAATTGTCCATGATACATCCCCCACCCCACCCCGCTATGATTCTTCATCATCAACAAGATTGCACCCACACACACCCTCCCAAACAGATTCAGCATCAGCAGTGGCTGAGAGCTACTTGAAACTAGGTTCAAACTGGTCGCACTTGGCAATGCGGCCAGTTTGAACCTAGTTTCAATCAGTTCTCAGCTGTTGTTGCTGAATCTGTTAAGGGGTGGGGGTGGGGGTGCAATCTTGCTGATGATATTGATGCTGATGATGATGAATCATGGTGGAGGTGGGGGTGGATGTGTGGAGTGATGTATCATGGACAATTTATGAGGAAAATCTCAAACTTTAATTTTTTAACAAAATCGGCCAAAACAAATTAGGTATCTCACATATCTCACCTATATCACACACCATGTATCACACATGTCATATATCACACATCATGTATCACACATATTACACATATCACATATCACACATACCACATATTTCACATATCTCCCATATACCACTCATATCACACGTATCACATATCATACATATAATCACATACATCACAACCCTTGAATCCATACATCACAATCATCACATACATCACAAATAATCACAATCATCACATCGAAAATATAAATCCATTTCAAACACATTCAATTTACATCCTCACATGTCTCACATATATCCCATATAAATCACACGTATCACACATGACACACATATCACACATGAGAAAAATATTCACTTTTCAAACAATTCAATTTACATATAAAATACAAAAATATTCAAAATAGACACATATCACACAACACAACAATGATCCCTAACGAAATAACCGTTGCACGGTTGATCGTGAACAAAGAGTGTATATTTGCAACCATGCTTGTTGTGTTGATGCGTCCCCTTCCATTTGTGGTTGTGTATGCTTCTTCTGTGACGGGCCTTCGTCATCCCCTTCTGTCTGATGGTACTGCGATGGGCAGTCATCATCAAAGTCAGTGTGATGTGTCTAAGACAAGCCGACATCATCCCCTTCAGTCTAATGCTGCTGCGAAGGTCCGGCAACATCCATCCTTTGAAATCGCCAAATATAACTCGTGTCTGCACCTTTTGGAAGATGATGCGTATGTCACAACACCTCATCGACCTTACTCTGAATAGAACTAAAGATCGATGGGATATGTTCTTCTAAGCCGTGTGTCGCCATATAGTGGATGTCAATTAATGCGTTAATCTGTAAAACAAATTGATAAAGAAGCATTTAAATCACAAGAATCATAAACTATAAACAAAAAAATTTGAGCATGAAGATAATATTTACCAATTGGCTTTCGATGGGACCATGGGGAATGTACGAGAAAGTGGGATCCTGACTAGTATATATCCATAACAGGGTGATCTCCCAATACAACTGCATATAATCAGTTAATAGTGCGGCATCCTCAACTTAAACAACACGGTCATCTCTGCTCATACACTCTGTAAGAGGCTCCACGGTGGCAGCGGTCCATTATTAAGGCGTCTAACCGGTCCTATCCGGTATGACTGGGACCGCAGTTGGGTTGTGTTGAGCTAAACCAAATTTTCGCATAATGCAGTTTGGTACTGCATCTCCATGTCTTCACAGCAGAATAAGGATACCCGTGCACACCAGATCCTGGGAGTTTCTAAACATAAAGGATGAAGATTCTCGAATCGCTTATATGACTCCCACATAACCTATTAGGCATGACAGAAATAACTCATTGAACTACATAATATATATGTGTTAAATCCTTTTTTGGCTCAATAGTAATTTGGGCTGAAGATGGCTCCTTCGTCGGGTGGAGCATCGTCAGCGGTTGAAGTAGGACCCATGAACGAGCGTCTCCGGGTCGGGGCGAGCTAGGATTGGACTCCATGAATGGATGTTGGCCTAGCTTCATAGTATCTCCGTTATACTGCATCATTAGACGATCGTTAGGGGGTTGGCTGGGGCTCGACCAATTCCCATCCGACGATCAAGTTAGTTTCTCATGGAGGAAACACATAAATGAAGATAATAGAGGAAGATGAAGGAGAATATTGTTGTGTATAGTTTGGTACTTAGCCCTTATTGGAAATCTGGCCTTCCATCCTCCATTGTCATTTGGATTATTTATATTCTCCTTTCATGTATTGTAACCTCCCACTCATGAAGTGGTCTCCCTCATGTAACTGCCATCTTTAATCCCGCCATTCATTGCTTAATTCATGGCCATTGAAGTGGGCCATGCTGGAATTGTAACCATGCCCATTAATTTAGCCACTAATGTCCTAATTTAAGGCTATTCAAGTGGTCTATGAAGAGGTTGTAACATAATGATGGAAGTGGAGGTTTGACTTATTCAACCCAAGAGTAATGGGACATGGGCCATGGCCCAGCATGACATATTCGTCGTTAACAGCCCATCATTGTTCGAGCTCGATAGTTGTAATTGTTGAGGTTGGGCGATGTGATAAAGTAACCTTGGTCGAACAGTCAGGTTAGCTCGCAAGGAAAGTATCCCCTCGAATTTCAGTTGGTTGGTGAGGGATGCAGCCCTTCGACCTATAGTTGATGTCGAGTTACGTCAGCGGATCGGTTTGTGATGACTTTGAAGTATGACCCATATTTGTGTAGTCGGTCCCGATCGCTTAGCTTGCTTGGCCGGTGAGGAATCGGTATTCCGTCATTCGTTCTGTAGCGAGGGGGTGCCCCCTTGGCTTATGTCTGACGATGAGTGTTGTTCGGTGGTGAGGGACATAACCTATTCGACTTACGACCAACGACGAAGATGGGTCGTTCGGCAACGAGGGGCATAGCCCCTTTGGTTTCCAACCGATGACGAGGTGGGTCGTTCGATGGCGAGGAACATGACCCCTTCGGTTTATAGCCGACGACAAAGTTGAGTCATTCAGTTGTGAGGGGTAGCACCTCGGCTTACAGCTGACGACGATAGTAGGTCGTTTAGTTGTGAGGGAGTGGCCACTTGGCTTACGGCTGACGACGATAGTGGGCCGTTCAGTTGCGAGGGAGTGCCCTCTGGCTTACGGCTGACGACGATAATCATTCAGTGGCAAGGGCTAGCCACTCGGTTTACGGCTGACGATGATAGTCGTTAAGTGGCGAGGGGTAGCCCATCGGCTTCGGACTAACAACGATAGTCGTTAAGTGGAGAGTGGTAGCCCCTCGACTTACGACTGACGATGATAGTCGCTCTTTCAATTGCAAGGGGATGGCCCTTACGACTTACAGCTAATGACTATAGTCGTTCAGTGGTGAGGGATAGCCCCTCGGCTTATGGCTGACGACGATAGTCACTCATTCAGTTGCAAGGGGTCGCCCTCGGCTTACGGTTGACGAAGATAATGGTTGTTCAGTGGCGAGGGGATGGTCCCTCGGCTTACGACTAATGATGATATTCGTTCAGTGGTGAGGGGTAGCCCCTCAACTTATGACTGATGATGATAGTCGTTCAATGGCGAGGATTAGTCCCCTCACCTTACGGCTAACGACGATAGAGGTCGTTCAGTGGCGGGGGTTGGCCTCTCGACTTACAGCTGACGACAGAGGTCGTTCGGTGGCGAGGGGTTAGCCCCTCGACTTACAGCTGACGACAGAGGTCGTTCAGTGGCGAGGGGTTCGTCCCTCGACTTACAGTTGACGATAGAGGTTGTTCAGTGGCGAGGGGTTGGCCCCTCGACTTACGACTGGTGACGGAGGTCATTCAGTGGTGAGGGGTTGGCCCCTCGACTTACAGCTGATGACATAGGTCGTTCGGTTGTAAGGGGCATGGCCCCTTTGGCTTATGATCGCGATAGAGGTCGTTCCATGGCAAGGGGTTAGTCCCTCGACTTACGACTGATGACGAAGGTCGCTCAGTGGCGAGGGTTTGGCCCCTCGACTTACTGCTGACTTCGGAGGTCGTTCAGTGGCGAGGGATTGGCCCCTTCGACTTACGGCTGATGCCAAAGGTCGTTCAGTTTCGAGGGACATGGCCCCTTTGGCTTATGACCGACGACAAGGTTGAGTCGTTCAGTGGCGAGGGGTTGGCCCCTTGGCTTACGGCTGACGACGATGGTGGGTATTTTAGTCCTCTTGATTAGATTGTCCTAGTCCAGGATAGGTCATTCTCGCCCAAGATTGGTCATCTTCACATTGGGTGTTTGCTTCAGTCCGATTGGTTGATGTGGATGTTGATATAAAAATTCGAGGCAGATATGTCCTTGGTGAGGAGGACACGACAGGACCGACGGGGAGCTATATTTATGGAGTCGCATTTGACCTGCGAAGCATCCTTTATGGCGACATTGAGTATAGAATTCATCTCACTAGTGGGAGAGAAAATGTTTAAAGTAAGGATTTTCCAGAAATTTTAAGTTGTAATTAGAGTAGGGATGGAATGAAACGACATGTAGTGGTTTTACATCCTCCATAGCTGAAGATGACTAGCATCATCGGCTTTGAAAGGAACTCGGTGAGCTGGTTCGGAGCTTAAAGCTTTGATAAGTCTCGGACAAATTTTTGATGCCTGAAATATATTTTTGATGCCCGGACGAAGGTTATCCCTCGGACTCGGGAAGTGGCTCAGTATAGTGGTGCATTGATAGAGAAGCCAAACTAGGTGATGTAGCAGGCATCGCTACTAGTTTGTCATGGACTCGTACATGAACGACTTGTACATGCTTCCAAAGTAATTCCTCTAGAGGCTCGAATCTATCTCGAACGACCCGTAGCAAGCGTTGGGGAGGCAGGGCGATAAACGTATGGTGGCTCGATCGAGCTTGAACCATGCCATGGATAGGTTCCGATGGATCTCGGACCTAGAGCGACGAATATTGGGAGACCGTGAGTCTGATCCCATGGGTCGATCTCGGGCGTAGCTCGGTTGAAATTGGTTTGGTTTGAGCAGTGTTCAATGGCCCAGAGGGTAACCTCGTGGAAGCAAGAGAAGCAAGCACACCCCCTCCGAGAGCTCTTAGAATAATCCGGAAGAAACAAGATGAAGTGTTCGTCAAAATTCATATGTGAGAGTATTGCCTGCGATGAAAAAGAAAAAAAAGCAAATGTGGGGTTGCTTGGTTGGGCCTCTTCCTTTAAGCAGCTCGGCTCGAAGGGGGTATCGGACTGGGACCGGAGACTAAGCCGCTTGGATTGAGATGGAGGTTGATGCTTTTCCTTGCAAACGAGGGCTTCGCGCTCTATGGGTGCCCATAATCAAGGTTGATTAAACTCGAATCGAGCCTTAGATGAAGCTTGGGTCCATTTAGAGCTCGGGCATCGCTTAGAGGTTCAGTCAGAGCTTGGCACTGGGTCATAGCATGGGTCGAGATCACCCTTGTAGTTGTCGGACGAGGGAGGCTCAATCTAGCTGAGAAATGGGTCGATGCGTATCTTTGAGCTCCGCCAAGTCGATGGGTTTTGTTGGGTCAAACTCCGCACCCGGTTCTGTCGCTGGATCTGGATGGTCAGATCGATCTCTAACAAAGCATCGAGTTGCGACAGAGCTTCGGACCTCGATTGCATCGATCACAAGCTCGAAAGCTTGATTGTTTGTGTTACGACCTAAAGATCGTAGGAGCCCGACTCCCGCCCGGATCCGCTAACACACCCCATTAACTCACCATTTCACAAAAGGGCCACCGCCCCGAAAATCCGGGGCATCATGGAGATAGGCGCGCCTTGCAGCGCTCCCCGAACCGACCGAGGCGAACAACCGCAGCCGGCCGAGGCGAACAACCGCAGCCGCCCGACCCACCGGGGTAGCGCGCTTGGGGACGCTTGGGTAGCTAGGCCAGGCCTATTGACGGGCGCGGCCGGGCCGGACAACCCCCGATCGGAACGGCCCGTCCGATTCCCGCGAACCGCGGCGTCTAAAGTGACAGCCAGACCTTTAGTTCGACGCTAACGACAAACAGCCCAGGATAAGGACACGACTGACACATACGTCACCCGACCGCCTGACAAAGCACCCCCAGGCGGCTGACCTGTCCGGCGGTTAGTGCTTTCGGCCCTGACATCCCGACAAAAGCACCCCTTGGCCGTTGCGCCGCCTGACAGAAGCAGGTCAGAAACTCCTGTTCCCGATATCCTTGTCCGAAGCTTCCACTGACACTCGAGCCAGCTCAGCACGCCTAGTCATCACCCGTCAGGTATAAATACCCCCTCTCCTCTTACGGAGAGGGGGTTGGAAAATTCTCTCTCATCTTCTATTATTCACACACGAGAGCAAAGGTCCTCCATATCTTTGTTCTCCCACCTATAGCTCGTCACGCGAGGCGGACACACAGTTAGTCCGGCCGGCGTGTCTAGCACACCTTTTAAGCCCTTTTACTGACTTAGGCATCGGAGGGGCTAAGGGTTGAACCCCAACCCCGCCCTTCTGACGAGTTGTTCGTGCTGCAGGAGAGCTCGCCCCTAGACCAAAGTCAGCGTCAGCCCCCCGCCGTCCAACCTTCCTCAGCTGCGTCCGGCGAGATACGACCCCGTGAGCATCGCCGGCAACGGATCCAACCTCTTCACCTCACCAATCACTTGTAAAACAGCCTACCTACACCTTCTTCTCCACATAACCATCGTGCCCTTGGTTCCCCATAATACAAATTCATTGTACGCGAGTTCCACCTCGTAACAATTGGCGCCGTCTGTGGGAACGAAGGGTCACACCCATGTTAGACTCCATGCCGATCCCGCGGAACCCTGACCACGGCAAGGATCCCTTGTGTCAGGAACCGCTCTCTCTACAAATCACCCCGGCGTCCGACCCCCTTCTGGGGGTGGGCGCCGAGACTGAACGCACTTCGGCCCACGCTGTCCTGAAAAGCTTCGAGGCCGTTACTCAGGCCAGGGGAGACTATCAGATGGCTGAAACGGAGCCTTCGCCCGGCCCCTCAGAGCCCCAGAACGTGAGGCAGAACCTCCGCTTTCAGTTCGAAGAGGAGGGAGAAGACAGGGGGCTCGCCGAGGAGATTGCGGCCCAGCAAAGGCTCCTGGAAGAGGAGATGGAAGTTGCGCAGCGGTGGAGACGCCTGGGGGAGGCGGCTGCCGCGCAAAGGCGTTTGGACGAGGCGGCCGAGACCGCCCAGAGGGCCTACCAGGAAGAAGAGGCCGCCCGCCGCCAACTCCGCTTCATCATCGCGGAGCGCGAGAGGCTAAGGAGAGAAAACAGGAGCAACCAAGAAGTCCTAGAAGAGATGGCGACGGGCCGGCGGCCCGGGAACGGGCGGGACCCGTTGCTGAACAGGTCCCCGCCTGGAGGAGGCAGCCCGCATCACCAGCACCACCCCTTCTCCACCCCGTAGGCCGCCCTAACCCTCTCCAGCTCTGCCTCCGTGTCCTTCAGCTTCGTCTTGACCTCGTCAAGGTTCGCCTTCGCCACGTCCAGTGACGCCCGGGTGACGGCCGCAGACTTACGGCCCCGCAGGGCTAACACGTTGGCGATCATCTGCATAAACCTCGAATCAACGAGTCACGAACAAATAAAGTCTGCGGGCGGGGAAAGAAAGCCGGCGTACCTGCACGACGTGCCATATGGCCGAGCCGCCCAACCGTTCCGCCCCCACACGAGTCAAAGACTCACAATCGCGCGGTAACACGCAATACTCGGCGAGGCGCGCCGCCACTCCCGCGTCCTCGAATACTGACTCGTTGCCGTCGACTCAGAAAGGGAACTTGTGGAGCCGGTCATCGGGGTATGCCTCGACCTCTTCTCGAGCCCTCTTAAAACAAATAAGGGCGCTCTCGCAAGCGGGACTCGACGACACCCCCATTTCCCACGAAGGGCTCCCGTACGGCCACCCTTGAGCCACGGGCGCTCGGCGAGGCGCGGCCATCGCCGGTACCCGCGGAGGGACGGAGGGTCCGGCCCCCCGCACGGGCGCGTCAGCACAAAGATCCTCGGCGGGCCCACCGACAGAGATACCCTGCCCGGCTGCCCCCCGTCCCAGGTGCGACCTCTCCCCACGGGGGGCCCCGCCCCCACGTTCCCGGGATCCAGCCTCGCTAGCCACCCCCTTGCCTTTCCCGCGGGGATCAGAATCCTCCGAGATCGGGGCCCCGGCCGAACCTGACACCCCCTCCAGCTCCCTCATCGCGTCTTCGCCTGCAAAAGGACAAAAGAGACAATCAGGGCGAGCCTAGCCCAGAGTTTACAAAACTTCAAAGATACCTAGGGTCCAAAAGTCCTGGGCGAGCCGACTGCCCAACGTTAGACTCGCCCAATGACGGCACGCCTCGGGCAGCTCCCTCAAAATCTGAGCTTTGGCAATATCCTCCCCGGTCAGCTCCACCCATTCATTTACAAAGGGATTCCGCGCCCCCCAATTCGACATCAGCGCCACGTCACTTGGCACCGTCACGAAGACGAACTCCCTCATCCAATCGCCGACATCATCAGGCACCTCGAGGATGAGTTCTCGCCCTCTCCTGGCGCAAACGCGATGATACATCCCCCACTTCCGAACCACGAAGAAATGCTGGAACAACGCCAAGGAAGGACTCAAGGAGCAAGCAAGGCACAAGACGACAAACCCCACTAACAAGCCCCAAGAACGGGGCGCTAAGGCGAATATCGGCAGCTCCAGGAAATTCAACAAGTGAAACAAATACGGGTGGATCGGAAAGCGGAGCCCCAACTCAAAGGACCGGACATAGACCCCGACCTCATTATCCCCCGGTGAACTCACCGCTTCCTCCGACCCGGGAACCCGCACCTCATAGGGTTGTCGCACAAACCGCACGCGAATCTCCCTGATGTTGATCCTATCCAACCTACGTCGGGGGGACTCAATGTCTCTCGGTACAACGGATTGCCATGACCGTCTTTCCCTGGGCCGCCGCACACACGGCTGCGACGCCCCCTCGCACGCCAACTCTTCCTCCCCCACCCGGCTACTTCCTCCAATCTCGAATCGAGAAGCCATTGATCGGAAAGGAAGGAAATTAATTGTTGTTACCTGTTGATCCCTTGAACCTGGAAGGCGATCGGAAGAAGATGGCCGGTGACGGAAGGGACAGATTAGCCAGCAAGCTCCAAACAGAAAAATCGAGCGCCGGAGGAGAATCGGAGAAAGACAAAAATTCCCGCCGACCGCCTCCCCAGACCCTTTTAGCAGTAAAGGTGGCCCCAGGGCCATCTCGGCCGTCAAACTTTCGCCACGCGGCGCCCATCGAGACGCCCCCGACGCCTCGACTGGCGTAAAGGTCGCCTCATCCACGTGTCGCAAAATCAATCGCGGAGACGCTTCGATTTCCTCTGCCCCCCTTTCAAATCATAATAATGGCCACTAAGGCGGGAGTTCCGAAGCCGCCGCCATCACTACCCGGTGGTTCCCAAGGCCCATATCGATGGTCCGGAGTGTTGGATATGGTTCGCCCTCCGAGCCGAGCCGGGCTACCGCCTCAGACTCGAAGGCCGGGGGCAATTGTTACGACCTAAAGATCGTAGGAGCCCGACTCCCGCCCGGATCCGCTAACACACCCCATTAACTCACCATTTCACAAAAGGGCCGCAGCCCCGAAAATCCGGGGCATCATGGAGATAGGCGTGCCTTGCAGCGCTCCCCGAACCGGCCGAGGCGAACAACCGCAGCCGGCCGAGGCGAACAACCGCAGCCGCCCGACCCACCGAGGTAGCGCGCTTGGGGACGCTTGGGTAGCTAGGCCAGGCCTATTGACGGGCGCGGCCGGGCCGGACAACCCCCGATCGGAACGGCCCGTCCGATTCCCGCGAACCACGGCGTCTAAAGTGACAGCCAGACCTTTAGTTCGACGCTAACGACAAACAGCCCAGGATAAGGACACGACTGACACATACGTCACCCGACCGCCTGACAAAGCACCCCCAGGCGGCTGACCTGTCCGGCGGTTACTGCTTTCGGCCCTGACATCCCGACAAAAGCACCCCTTGGCCGTTGCGCCGCCTGACAGAAGCAGGTCAGAAACTCCTGTTCCCGATATCCTTGTCCGAAGCTTCCGCTGACACCCGAGCCAGCTCAGCACGCCTAGTCATCACCCGTCAAGTATAAATACCCCCTCTCCTCTTACGGAGAGGGGGTTGGAAAATTCTCTCTCATCTTCTATTATTCACACACGAGAGCAAAGGTCCTCCATATCTTTGTTCTCCCACCTATAGCTCGTCACGCGAGGCGGACACACAGTTAGCCTGGCCGGCGTGTCTAGCACACCTTTTAAGCCCTTTTACTGACTTAGGCATCGGAGGGGCTAAGGGTTGAACCCCAACCCCGCCCTTCTGACGAGTTGTTCGTGCTGCAGGAGAGCTCGCCCCTAGACCAAAGTCAGCGTCAGCCCCCCGCCGTCCAACCTTCCTCAGCTGCGTCCGGCGAGATACGACCCCGTGAGCATCGCCGGCAACGGATCCAACCTCTTCACCCCACCAATCACTTGTAAAACAGCCTACCTACACCTTCTTCTCCACATAACCATCGTGCCATTGGTTCCCCATAATACAAATTCATTGTATGTGAGTTCCACCTCGTAACAGTTTGGTCGACAGCTTCGCTGGGGGCTTGGTGGACTTGAATGACCAACGGCAAGCTCAGCGAGGCGATGCAACTCGGGTCGATGCTTGGGAGCTCGGATTGACCTTCGGTAAGCTCCACTGTGGCTGGGCACCTCGGATCGACACCGTGGAGCTATGATCGACCCTCGACAAGACAGGAGCTTCAGCGGGGTCGATTGAACCTTGATTCGGATCAGGATGACGATGTAAGGCGGGGTCGATCAAATGACCCAAGTTCGGGTAACCTCGGTCGACCGAACCTCGATTTGGGTCGTCTCCATGGAAACTCAGATCAGGATGCGATGGATCGATCTATCTATCTCTAGATCGACGGAGACTCGGACACTTGGTTGACAAGTGCTCAGTCGCCTTCGTAGTTACGGCCGTCCCTGTTATCAACTTGGCGAGCTGTAGAACGGGTCCTGTTGTTGCTCGGCATGTCTGGATGTCCGAGCATGGGTGAGGGAATGAATGAGTTTTGGTTCGCATCTCAGCATTGGCGTAGAGTCGATCAGATGGTCAGATCGAGCGTCAAGTTGGATATCTTAATGGAACATCCGAGTGTTGATCTGGACTCTCCCTTTTGTACGAGATTGCATAGATTTTGGTGTGGGTGAGAATATATCATCGCTGCCTCCTCAACACCTCCCTTCGTGAAAGCCCAAACATGCCCATCAATCCAATTCATTAAGACCATAGGAAACCCAACGCCAAACGAGTTGGAATTGGGACCACTGCTATAGAACGTTCTTTTATTCTAGGGTTCATCAGATTGAGATCCCCGAAGACTAGAGCACAAATTCGCAAGAAAGCTACTATAACGGTTAAAACAAAGATGATTTTTTTATAAAAGTCTAGGAAACAGAGCATGCAGAGTTGACGAGATTGCTTCACTATACCAAGTTGTAGACATGTTACCAATGTATGATATTTCTTCACAATTTAAAATGCCGCGAGGTTTCTGTAACGCCCTGATAACTACTGCACAAGTACTAGAGGGGGGTGAATAGTACTTTAAAATAATCAAGAGTATAATTCCTAATTATTGTGCAAACTCAACCAACAATGCGGAATGAAAATATGACAACAAAGAATTAAGCAATGCAAACAAACGATGTAACGGGTTCGGATCCACCCAAGTCTCCCCGACTTGTTCCCGGTGATCCTACGTTCCAAACACCCGGATCCCCTCCGGCTACTTCAGTTAGAATCCTCTAACCCAAGTTTTGCACTATGAAATTCTTGTAGAAAACCTCTACAAGATCAAATCATACACAAATCGAAATGTGACTCCCACAAACTGGGATCACAAACTTCTCTCACAACCGAGAGAAAAACTGAAATATCAATATAAATTAAACAATGAAATACTTACCAACAAAATCATATGCCTTGAGTAAATTTACTGATTTTAGGGCAAGGAAGATTTTGAAGGAGAGATTGTCACCAAACCCTAGCTCCACCAAGATGAACAGCGATCGAAGGCTAGGATGGAGTTGGTGACTTTGAATCAAGCTCTTGGCTTGAGTGGCTCACAATGAAGAGAATCTCTCTTGAGGAAATATGGCTCAAGAAGTTTGGAGAGATTCTTTGTGAGAGAGGAAGCTTGGAAATGAGAATTAAATGATTTCTCTTTGATTCTCTAAAACTCAATAATGGCAGCCTTGAATGCTAGTTTAGAATCACTTCAAGTATATATAGGATAGAGAGAAGAGAGAAGCAAAAACGTTGCATTAAATGCCCAACGGATCTATTTCTGAAGCAGTCTAATCGGTTTAAGAAGGATCACTGACCAATTAGTTTTGCAACTAGTCGATCAGTGATTCTTCTTGGACCGACTAAAAGGTAGACATCCAAGAAAGATAATTCAAGAGATATAGAACTAGTCGGTCTAAGAAGACTTGCCAACCGACTAGTTTGACAACTAGTCGGTCGGTGAGTGTTCTTTGACCGACTAAGCAGTTGAAATCAATAGGCTGAAAATAAGGAGAACTAGTCGGTTTAAGAACAAATTCCAACCGACTAGTTTCACAACTAGTCGGTCGATGGATGTTCTTGGACCGACTAACTAGTCAACAGTAGCTTAGACTGGAAAGATGAAAGTATAACTAGTCGGTCTAAGAAGGATTCCCAACCGACTAGTTTGACAACTAGTCGGTCGGTGAACCTTCTTGGACCGACTAATTGGTCAACAGTGAAGATGCTGAATTGAGCAAGGAGATCTAGTCGGTTCAAGAAGGATTCTTAACCGACTAGATGACAATTTAGTCGGTTGGTTCTTCTTCTTGAACCAACTAAGATGCACTAGAAGCCGCGAAATGAAGCGTGAAGCTTCGGAAAAGTTTCTATGGGCTTCTAAGATAATACTAGCTCTAAGATATGAACGTTATGAAGATTATAATGTAAGTCCTACTCAAGGCTTAACAGTCTACGAAAAGAAGCGAGAAGACTATAAAATAAACTAGACGAACCGTCTTCAAAGCTTCAATCCGAATCCCTTGCTTCAATAATGCTCCTAGAGCTTCAACGAAGCTTCATGCACACAATCACGAGCTTTGAGAAGTCTTGAGACGTCGCTTTTGATGTACGTAGAATTTTGGCGACGATCTCCATATCTACGCTCATAAAGAGTTAGTTCACGATATTTATGTATGTTCATCATCAAAACTAAATCTGGGGAATAAATACTCAACAGTTTCCACTTGTGAAGCGGATCATTGCAAAGAACACCTCCGGCTTCGATTGAAAGAAAAAACACCTGATGATACTTCGTGGTGGGGCGAGTCAACATTGTCAATATTACGAGGATAACGGGGATGTTGACTCTGAACTTTCCCATAGACGGCACCAACTTTTAAATCTATTTTTGGCTCAACAGTAATTTGGGCTGAAGATAGCTCCTTCGTCGGGGTGGAGCATCGTCAGCGGTTGAAGTGGGACCCATAAACGAGCGTCTCTGGGTCGAGGTGAGCTAGGATTGGACTCCACGGATGGATGTTGGCCTAGCTTCACAGTATCTCCGTTATCCTGCATCATAAAAAGATCGTTAGGGCATCGTGCTGGGGCCCGACCGATTCCCCTCCGACGATCAAGTTAGTTTCTCATGGAGGAAACACATAGAGGAAGATGATAGAGGAATATAAAGGAGAATATTCTTGAGTATAGTTTGTGTAAGGATCCTGGCTATGGGGAAAACACTAGAAGGGCCGAAGGGGGGTTGAATAGAGTTTATGCAATTTAAAAAGATAGTTACACCAATTTAAATGCTAACCAACAAAGTAGTGCGGAATTAAAATTAAACCCAAAGTGAAACAAATGCAGACGCAAGGATGTTTCAAGGGTTCGGATTACCCAAGTCACTTCTCGACTTGTTCCTGGTAATCCTACGTCCCTTCCACCCGGTTAACAACCGGATACTCAAGCTAGAACCCTAATTTGAGGTTTCCTTAAAACCTACTTGTAGCAACCCTACAAGTGAAATCAAAATACAACCAATTGACCTTGAATCCCATAACTTGGGAGCAAGCAAACCACTCTCACAACCCGAGAGCAAATGCAAATAACGAAAGTTATGAAATATGAAAGCAACACTTACAATCACCTATGGCTTGAAGTAGAACTTGAAGGAGAAGTGTGTTGTGTGTTGAAGAACTCTCTTGGAAGAGAGGAAAGCTCTTTCTCTTGACTGCACCAAACGCCTAGAAGATGTCTCTTTGGTTCTAGGTTGGAGAGCAAGAGATCAAAGAATGGAATTCTTAGGGCTTTTGGATTTGAGAGCTTTGAGCTTGAATGAATGAGAGAGGGACTTGATTCAACTTGGTTAAGAGAGTCTCAATGGAACAGTAGAAGCTCCTTATATATGTTTCTCAAACCCTACAAACATAATTAGCAAAAACCCCTTAGGAATCCGTGAGAGAACTCTCAACGAATAGAATCTGCGCTCGCGACAGTCGACTGTTGAGGAAACCACAGTTGATGGCTGCACAGTCAGATAGGGTAGGTGAGAATTTATAACGCTAACTTACCACGTGGACAGTCGACTGATGAAGCATAAACAGTCGACTATTAAACCAATAGGTGACTGTAAAGCCTACTACAAGCGACTGGCCGAAGATGGGTAGGTTGAAGAAGTCTGGAAAAAAATCCGGGAGAACAGGACAGACGACTGACGAGGAGATAACAGTCGACAGTTAATCAGAACAGGCGACTATAAATCCTTCTATAGACGACTGTCAAACCCCTGAGATTTTCCAGAGAGCTGAGTCAACAAATTGACTCACAGACAGACGACAGTTGCAGCATTGACAGTCGACTGTAAATTCAACATTAGTCGACTGGCGATTAAAGACAGATCAAAAGATTTTGGGCAAAAGATAGACATGCGACTGATTTACAAAACACAGTCGACAGTCACTTGGACATGCGCCTGTGAATCGTTCATGAGTCGCATGTGGGAATTAAAACAGAGAAGCCCAAAGCTATATTGTAAAAGTTTGTGCATAACATGCGACTGTAGAACAAAACACAGTCGATTGTTTTTTAGACAGGCGACTGTAAAATGTTCAGCAGTCGACTGTTATAAACAATACAAGCACAACCAATAAAGAAATGAATTGGAGTCTAAGGACGATTGAACAAATGATGTCCTAAGACTGAAATGACAATGTGTGTGCGCTCCAACAATATTCTACTTCTAAGCTACATACTAGAAGAGATATAAGAAATTTACATTGACGAAAACTCTCTTCTATCCAACTCATGAGCTTGAAGTCTTCATGGAACTTCAATCATTATCTACGATCAACCAATCCATTTCATTTGCTTTCAATGATCTTTGAGTGTCATCCATTGCAAGTAGATCTTCATAATTAGCTTAGGCAATGGGTTAACTGCAAAATAGGGGATTAGTCACAAGTATTTATGTTTGCTCATCATTAACACCAAGTAGGGAGAAGTCCAATACTCAGCATTCTCCCCCTTTCTGATGATGACAAACAAACATAAACAAAAAGATAAATAATTGTGCTTAATGAAAACTTACTCCCTCTACATAGATGCCAATCAAGTTAGTCAACAAATATTAGGGCATCTATATATCAATTGAAGCAAATGAGTAAGATATGAGTGAATTTAATTCATGAAATCTAGGATTTAAAATCCCTATTCATTGTATCTTACTCCCCCTGAATCTAAGGCAATTTCAATCTTAGATTCAAGTGTTATTAGTACATACTTAGCACATTCATTATGAATCTGTATGTTTATTTCTCTCCCTCTATGCCATTATCTAAAAGGCGGGAGTAGATAACAACGACAATCGTGCTAACTAAGAACTATCAACAATCAAGGAGTATAAAGATATATAAAAAATCTAACTTTTAAACCACATCATATACTTATGTGAATAGAGGAATGAAAGTCCAATATCAACAATTGAGATATAGGAAGAGAACATATCGTCTCAAAGTACATCACATCACATATATCATGTATAATCCAATATCACAAACATCACACGATAAGATAAGCAATTATACAATGTGTGAAACATAAGGCGAAACTGCAATATATATATATATATATATATATATATATATATATATATATATATATATATATATATATATATATATATATATAAAAGAGATATCACAAGAGTACAAGTCAAATGGACATCAACATGTCCAACAAAATACATCATGATAAAAAAATACTACATCATGATCTCAAAATTACATCATCATATATCATCATACATCATCACAACAGATAAAATATCCATCAAACACCACTAAAAAAATATCCATCAAACACCACTCAAAAAAACTAAAACAAAATCTACGAGTGAGTGTCTCCAGGTGCAGCAGAGGAAGAAACAGGCTCTGTGACAATAAGAACATCCTCTGGAGGAGGAGCAGCAGCAACACCGCAGTGGCAGAGATAGTAGGATGCACAACCAAATCAGTGATGATGGAAGGTGGAGGCTCACGAGGCTGGGGAGGAACGAAACATCTCAGATGCTCAGGGAAGGGTATTCCCTGATGCTGGAATGATAAGAAAGCCAACTCATATAGACCAGAAACCATCTCAAAGAGGATGTCAAGAGAGGATGGAGTAGAGGTGGATGGCTGGTCTGCAGGAGGAACCGTGGAGGAAGACGGAGCTGAAGTGGATTTCCTCTTCTTTGATGCAGACTGTAGAGCCGAAGAGGACTTCGACTTTGAAGCATCAAGAAGATGACCAAAAGGCATTGGCTCGTAGGGAGACAAGTCAATCCCAAAATGTCAAAAGACAAGAGTGAGAAGACCACTGTATGGAATGTGAGAGAAGGAAGAAGTAAACTCGACCTTGTACATCATATCAAGGAGGACACCGGCCCAGTTTACAGACATGCCGGAAAAGATCGCGTACATACACCTCAGTATGTCCTGGGAAGGCTCTGGGAAGGCTGGTCAGAAGATCCGTACTTTGGCAGGATATTGGACTTCACCACAAGGTGAACAGCCCAACCCCTAGCCGAGAACATGGACAACCTAACACCAGAAGATAGAGCTGAGGGTATCTCACGAAACATGTCCCGGAGGACGGACTGATCAAGCTCATCAATGTCAGAAATGCAAATGTTTGAAGGAAGAGATCCAGAGGAGGGAATCCTAAGTATGGTCCCTAAGAGTGTGGGATCAATGCAAATGGGGGTCCCCTGGACAACTGTGTCAATGACTCCTGTGGTCGAATACTCACCACGAACGCGGTTAGCATAGAAGAGCTTAACCAAAAATGGATAAGCCCGAGGAGATTCGCTCTGAGAGATGCGAAAAAGGTCAGCCAGACGGGTAGCAGAAAGGATCTCCAAAAGTTTCTCAGCGGTGAAGGCGGGAAAAACGATGAAACGCTCTCTAAGAAGTTTGATCCCTATGAGGGAGTGAAACTTTCCCAAGCATAAATCATCTCGACAAATGGGAACAATGGGATCAGCAGGTGGCACGACATGGGGTTCTTCTGCAGAACTCGAAACCGAAGGTGAAGGAGGAGCCTCAGCACTAGGCTCATTGATGTGAACACCAATGGGCTTGCGTTGACGCTTGATCAGGGGCTCAATGTCAGAAGAAGAAGACCCAGAAGGAGAATAACCCTGCAAAGTAGAATGAGAGGGAGATTCGGCTTGTTTGGATCGGGCCTTATAGGGTTTCTTATTTTTGGCGAAAGTAGGCTTAGGAACCCTGGGATTCTTAGAAGCAATGATCTTTCCCTTTCCCTTAGTCTTGGGAGGCACTGCGTAGTCAATTGAACAAGTTGAATATCGACAAGAGATATGATCAAAAGAAAAACGCACGAGATAGAGAATCAAGAGCGAATCAAACCTAGTCGAAAGTCACGAAGACACAACGAAGAAGCAATTGACAGGCGGCGAAGAGATGATTGACGACGGAGAGATCGACAGAGAAATCGAGCGGGAAGACGAACGGTTTCAATCGGAGGAGAGAGAAAACGTGGGTCAAAATGAACTGTCTCGATGATTATAAGGAAGGGGCGAAATAATCTGGGCCGTTGGATCAAAGAGTCGACAGCTCAGATCGAAGCAATGAACTGCCACAATAGAATACAATCAACTGATGAACAAAAGTCAGTCGACTGGCTGAAGTGATAAGAAATAAGCTTAGGATGACAGACAGTTGACTGTTGAGTAACATACAGTCGCCTGTCCGGGAGACAGTCGACTGTATTATACGCATCAGTCGACTGACTAAGAATCAATAAAATTGATGAAAAAGACAGAGACTACTGATGAAATATGACAGAAATGACAGGCGCCTGATGACTAAAATACAGTCACCTGTTGATCCAACAGTCGACTGTAAAATTGTCATCAGTCATCTGTGCGAAAGATACAAGTTTCTGACAGAGAAGATAGAGTACGGCAGTCGACTGTCAAAGGAAAGACTGTCGTCTGTCCTGGTCCAAAAATGCATAATGAGATAAAAATCCAGAGGATATGAACACTCACCCTAGGACCTATACTCTAAACATAAACTCATCATAAAATCAACATCAAATTATAAATCATTGATAAAACAAATCTCTTAAAGTAATCTGAAAAACTCATGTAATCACAGAAGTCTCAATTGCCTTTCTCAAGACACATATATGAAATAACAAATGAAGAGAGGCAACATGATGATATGAGCTCAAAAAGTGTTATAACAATCATGTTGAGCTCCTAAATTTCAGATTCACCCATAATTCCTAATTCTCCATGCAACCTCACAAATGAATCTTCTTTAAAAGGTTTTGTGAAGATGTCGGCAATTTGTTTTTGGGTTTCAATGTACTCTAAGATGATGTCCTTCTTAGCTACATGATCATTGATAAGATGGTGTCTCACATCTATGTATTTGGTACGGGAGTGATGTACCGGGTTCTTGGAAAGACATATACTTTGGTTATCAACCATGATAGGGCAAGTATCACAATTGATACCATAGTCACTAAGAGTGTGTCTCATCCAAAGGACTTGTGCACATGCAAGACCCGCGGTAATATATTCTGCTTCAGTCGTGGACAATGTTTCTTAAAAAACCAAGAAACTAAGGAATTTCCTAGAAAATGGCAAGTGCCACTAGTACTTTTCCTATCGGATTTGCATCCGGTAAAATCGGCATCACTATATGAGATTAACTCATATGTGCTAGATTTAGGGTAAAGTACCCATAATCTAGTGATTGATTGAGATAACGAAATATTCGTTTAACCGCAATCAAGTGTGACTCCTTAGGTCTAGCTTGATATCTAGCAAACAAGCATACAGAAAACATGATATCAGGCCTACTAGTGGTTAAATAAAGTAAGCTACCGATCATACCTCGATATAGACGAACGTCTACATCTTTTCTGTTCTCATCCTTGTGTAGATGGGTTGTCGTATCATGGGAGTCCTTTTGCTTGAAGACGATTCCATCCCGAATCGCTTAATAAGCTCCCCTATGTACTTTGTTTGATGTATGAAAGTTCCATCCATCATTTGTCGAATTTGCAGTCCAAGGAAGTAATTGAGCTCTCCCATGTGGCTCATCTCGAATTCATCCTTCATAGACTTAGAAAATTCTTGACAAATATTAAAGTTAGTAGAACCAAATATTATACGTCTACGTACACTTGAATCAAGAGGATGTCATTTTCATAATCTTTAATGAAAAGTGTTGAATCAACTTCTCCCATTTTAAAACCTAAATCCAAAAGAAAGGTCTTCAGTCGATCATAGAAAGCTCTAAGAGCTTGTCTCAACCCATACAATACTTTCTTAAGTTTGAAAACACGGTTTGGAAATTTTTCATGAATGAAACCGGGAGGTTGAGAAACATATACTTCTTCATTGACAATCTCATTTAAAAATACACTTTTAACATCCATTTGAAATAGTTTAAAATTCTTGTTAGATGCAAAAGATAAAAGCAATCTAATAGCTTCTAATCTAGCCACGGGGGCAAAGGATTATTTGAAATCGATACCTTTCTCTTGCCGGTAACCTTGAGCTACTAACCTTGATTTGTTCTTTGTGATTACGTCATTCTCATCTGTCTTGTTCTTGAAGATCCATTTGGTCCCAATAATTTGATGACCACTTGGAAGAGGAACGAGCTTCCAAACTTCATTTCTCTCGAATTGCATGAGTTCTTCTTCCATTGCCACTATCCAAGAGCTATCCTCACAAGCTTCCTGGATGTTCTTTGGCTCAATGGTAGAGACAAATACGCAATGAGAAAATTCTTCAATTCTTGACCTCGTTCGAACACCCACACCAATATCTCCAATTATTTGGTTATGTGGATGGTTGCGAATGGTCGGGTAAGCTTTGGGTATTCCTGCATCATTTGGAACATCTTCAACAATATCATTAGTAGTGTTAGTCTCAATAATTGAATCATTAATCTTAACATTAATAAGAGAATCACAAATAGCATCTACACTATCATCATCAACATGAGGAAAATCAAAATCTTCATAAAATGATCGTGTAGTGATTCCTCGATCGTTGAAGAAGTTTTGTTGTATATCCGGTAGGCTTTGCTACGTGTGGAATATCCAACAAAAATTCCTTCATCGGATCTTGGCTCAAATTTATCTAGATTACCAAAAGTGTTCTTGATAAACATTTTAAACCAAAAACTCGAAAATATTTAACTTTAGGCTTTTTGTTATAAAATAACTCAAAACAAGTTTTGTTCGTTCGGGGTCTCACTAGGGTCCTATTGAGCACATAACATGCCGTGTACACCGCTTCTGCCCAAAATTGTAGTCCAAGATGACTATCATGGAGCATGGTGCGAGTACACTCAATAAGAGTCCTATTCTTTCTCTCTACAACACCATTTTGTGGTGGTGCCCGAGGAAAGGAAAAATTGTGAGTTATTCCGGTATCATCATAAAACTTTGTAAAAGACTCATTTTCAAATTCTCCTCCATGATCACTATGGATAGTGATAATGGTGGGTCCTAAGAGATTCTGAATCTTCTTTGCAAATATGGTAAACTCTTCATAAGCTTCATTTTTATTAGTTAAGAATGAAACCCAAGTAAATTTAGAGAAGTCGTCAACGACAACTAATCCCTAATGAGCATTGCTTAAAGAAGCAGTTCTAGTTGGCCCAAACAAATCTAGATGAAGAAGTTCTATGGGCCTTTTAAAAGTAATGCCTTCTTTAAGCTTAAAAGATGATTTACTAAGTTTACCTCTTTGACACGAATCACAAAAGTTTTTCTTACTAAAAGCAATTTTTGGAAAACCTTTGACTAGATCATGCTTAGCTAACTTATATAAGTGCTTGAAATGAACATGACCAAAACGACATGCCATAATAGTTGTTCACTTGTATTAACAACTAAGCAATGTTCTACGGTTTTAGACAAGCTAAAATAATAAATATTTTTACGCCTAATACCGGTAAATAAAACATGTGAATCAGAATCAACAATTTTACACAATCCTTCTCCAAAGTTAACCGTGTAACCTTTGTCACAAAGTTGACTAATGGAAATGAGATTGTGACAATAAACCACTAACAAAAAATACATTAGTAATTAAGGGTGTGGAAGGGTTACCGACAATACCTACTCCAATGATGGTTCCCTTTTGATTACCTCCAAAAGTGACCGTTGCACCATCCTTGATGCTAATCACTTCGGAGAGCAATGAGGGATCTCCCGTCATATGTTTGGAGTAACCACTATCGAGAATCCATCCTTTCCCTTTAGAGCTAATATGACCTTTATTGCTCTTTTCTTTCTCTTGGGTACCTACATAATATACCATAAGCTCATGGTACCCAATGTTTGTTGGGTCCAAGGGGATTAGCTCTTTGGAAGCCAAGTCCAAGTGGACTTCCGCTTCCTAACATAATTGCTATTCTTAATAACATCATGAAAATAGGAATCAACATATGCATTCCTATCATTTAAGCTAGTGTTCTTAGGACCCCAAATGATGTAAATTTTGGGAGTCCTTTTCCTAGTTGCATGCATACTTATTAGATTTCTATGTAGTGCATGCTCCTTAGGAACATGGTTTCTAGCATAAGAATGTGGTGGTGGATATGCATTGGATATACGAGAATGATATGTATGCTTGGGAACATGCATGTTGTATGAAACATATGAGTCATAGATGACATGTGGAGGTTGTGCATACATGTAAGAATGATGCGTATGAGCATATCGGTATATAGGAGCACGTACATGAGTATTTCTCATGTGTGAATTTGTACGTGTCCTAGGGTGTGGAGCATAAAAAGTGTCGTGAGTATCCACTTGTGAAGTAGGAGATTTTCTACGTGAATGAAGGTTGGTGTACATGTAAGCATGGCTTCTCTTTTGGTTTCCACCCTTAGTGGGTTTCTTGCCAAAAGGAAGAGATGGTGAAGTGGTGACTTTCTTGGTAGGTTTGCTACCTATAGTGTCTTTGACACCACTTGTGGATGCACAGGAGGATGGCCTCACAAAGTCTATAGTGACACCACTATAGGAGGTGCGATCATTGGATGCATTTGCATTTACAAAACCAAGACCAACACGATGTGTGGCCGGAAATTGGTTTGCAAGCAAATCGTCCAATTATCTTTTTTCCTTTTTGAATCTCATAATATGGGAGGATATGAGCTAATATTTCTCCTTAAGAGAAGAAATATTGGTATCCAAGGTGGACACCCGTGCTTTGAGCTCGTGCACTTGAGTTTTAAGAGAATCATTCTCTAAACCCAATTGTGTGTGTCGTGTAACTAGATCACTATTATCATTAGGATGTGTTTGATCTAATTGAGATTTGAGATTGTTCACCTCATCTCTCAAACTGACATTTTGAGAAGCTAAATTTGTTTTCTAAAGAGTTAAAGTATCAACAATGGTGTCATTGTTGATAATGCATACAATGGATGGATTGCTAACATTCAATTTCTTTAAGCTAGTATATCTAAGCATTAGAGATTGATACTTAGCAAAAAAATTCTTCATTAGAAATACATAATTCATCCATTGTTACCTCGGTTTCATCCATGTCGGAATCACTCTCATCGGAGAGTGGATCTTCTCGGGCCATGAAGCACATGTGGGCACTTTCACCCTTCTCATCATCGGAATCACTTGATGAGTCTCCACTTGAGTCATCGAATGTGCCGACGAGTCCTTTCTTCTTGTCTCTCTTGTTCTTGTCGGACTTGTGGTACTTTGGAGCCTTCCATTTCTCTTTGTTTCTTAGCATTGGACAATCCTTCTTGATGTGCACTGGCTTATTACACTTAAAGCAAAGAGATGAAGTATTATTAGTAGACTCAAATCTTTTGTTAGATGGAAATTTACCTTTACGGAAGAAGCGTTGGAACTTCTTCACCATTTGGGCCATTTCACCCAAATCCATCTCATCTTCTGAATCTTCACTATCGGAGGATGAGGAATTGGCGTTGAATACCAAAGTTTTCTTCTTGAACTCCGAAGGATTCATCATAGCTCGAATCTTTAATCGGTTCTCCCGTCTTACTTTATAAGACATGAGAGTCCCGATAAGATTCACAATTGTGTAGGTCTTCAAGTCGTTGACCTCCTCGATGGCGATAGATCTTCTTTCCCATTTGGAGGTCATTCCCATTATGATCTTTCTTACCTTTTCTGGTTACCTTTTCTGGTTCGGTGTAAGTTTGGCCAAGAGCTTCCAATTCATTGGTGATGTCGATAAAACATCTGTACATCGATGATATATTTTCATTTTCCTGCATATGAAACTTATCGAAGTTTTGCACGTCAACATAGAGTTTGGAAAGTTTTACCTTGTTCGTTCCCTCATGGGTAACGACGAGATAGTTCCAAATTTGAAATGCACTCTTACATGTGCATATCTTGTTGAACTCATTCGGATCCAACGCACAATGAAGAGCGTTCATTGCTTTTGCGTTGTTGACTTCGGTGGATTTCTCAGAAGTCGTCCATTTTTCGAAATCCTCTTCGGTGGGCTCGACGTATTCCTTGTGGAGGATTCTCCAAAGTGAAGCACTTCTTAGGAACGTCTCCATCCGACATTTCCAATAGCCAAAGTTCGTGCCATTGAAACATGGAGGACGCACCGTTGATTGACCTTCGAAAAGTGTGGACGCTCCATCACGATCGTGATTGTTGTACGAAAGCGGCAGAGGAACGTTGTTGTTGTTGGATGCCATAGCTATAACCTCTAGCTCTGATACCAATTGTAAGGACCCTGGCTATGGAAAAAACACAGAAGGGGAGGTTGAATAGTGTTTATGCAATTTAAAAAGATAGTTACACCAATTTAAATGCTAACCAACAAAGTAGTGCGGAATTAAATTTAAACCCAAAGTGAAACAAATGCAGACGCAAGGATGTTACAAGGGTTTGGATTACCCAAGTCACTTTCCGACTTGTTCCCGGTAATCCTACGTCCCTTCCACCCGGTTAACAACCGGATACTCAAGTTAGAACCCTAACTTGAGGTTTCCTTAAAACCCACTTGTAGCAACCCTACATGTGAAATCAAAATACAATCGATTGACCTTGACTCCCACAACTTGGGGGCAAGCAAACCACTCTCACAACCCGAGAGCAAATGCAAATAACGAAAGTTATGAAATATGAAAGTAACACTTACATATTTCACCTATTCCTTGAAGTAGAACTTGAAGGAGAAGTGTGTTGTGTGTTGAAGAACTCTCTTGGAAGAGAGGAAAGCATTTCTCTTGACTGCACCAAATGCCTAGAAGATGTCTCTTTGGTCTAGGTTGAAGAGCAAGAGATCAAAGAATGGAATGCTTAGGGCTTTTGGATTTGAGATCTTTGAGCTTAAATGAATAAGAGAGAGACTTGATTCAACTTAGTTAAGAGAGTCTCAATGGAACAGTAGAAGCTCCTTATATAGGTTTCTCAAACCCTACAAACATAATTAGCAAAAAACCCTTAGGAATCCGTGAGAAAACTCTCAATGGATAGAATCTGCGCTCGCGACAGTCGACTGTTGAGGAAACCACATTCGACTGCTGCATAGTCAGATAGGGTAGGTGAGAATTCATAACAGTAACTTACCACGTGGACAGTCGACAGATGAAGCATAGACAGTCGACTGTTAAACCAACATGCGACTGTAAGCCTACTACAGGCGACTGGCCGAAGATGTGTAAGTTGAAGAAGTCTGGAAAAACATCTGGGAGAACAGGACAGCCGACGGACGAGGAGATAACAGTCGACTGTTAATCAGAACAGGCGACTGTAAATCCTTCTACAGATGACTGTCAAAACCCTGAGATTTTCTAGAGAGCTGAGTCAACAAATTGGCTCACAGACAGAATACTATTGTAGCATCGACAGTCGAATGGTCCATTGGACAGTCGACTGTAAATTCAACATTAGTCGACTGGCCATTAAAGACAGATGAAAAGATTTTGGGCAGAAGACAGACAGGCAACTGATTTACAAAACACAGTCGACTGTCACTTGGACATGCGCCTGTGAATCGTTCATGAGTCGCCTGTGGGAATTAAAACAGAGAAGCCCAAAACTAGATTGTAAAAGTTTGTGCATAACAGGCGACTGTAGAACAAAACACAGTCGATTGTTTTTGAGACAGGCGACTGTAAAATGTTCAGCAGTCGACTGTTATAAACAATACAAGCATAATCAATAAAGAAATGAATTGGAGTCTAAGGACGATTGAACAAATGATGTCCTAAGACTGAAATGACAATGTGTGTGTGCTCCAACAATGTTCTACTTCTAAGCTACATACTAGAAGATATATAAGAAATTTACATTGACGAAAACTCTCTTCTATTCAACACATGAGCTTGAAGTCTTCATCGAGCTTTAATCATTATCTACGATCATCCAATCCATTTCATTTGCTTTCAATGATCTTTGAGTGTCATCCATTGCAAGTAGATCTTTATAATTAGATTAGGCAATGGATTAACTGCAAAATAGGGGATTAGTCACAAGTATTTATGTTTGCTCATTATTAACACCAAGTAGGGAGAAGTCCAATACTCAACAGTTTGGAACTTAACCCTTGTTGGAAATCTGGCCTCCCCTCCTCCATTGTCATTTGGATTATTTATATCCTTCTTTCATGGATTGTAACCTCACACTCATGAAGTGATCTCCTTCGTATAATCGCCATCATTAATCATGCCGTTCATTGCTTAATTCATGGCCAATGAAGTGGGTCATGATGGAGTTATAACCATCCCCATTAATTTATCCACTAATTGCCTAATTTAAGGCTATTCAAGTGGCCTATGAAGAGGTTGTAACATAATGATTGAAGTAGAGGTTTGACTTATTCAACCCAAGAGTAATGGGACGTGGGCCATGGCCCAGCATGCCATATTCGTCGTTAACAATATGTATGTGTGTGTATCATTATTTGAACTAACGATATAAAATTTATAAATTCATAAATGTGTGCTCTCAAACGAGTCAAGATCATTTCTATACATTTAGAGGTTCCCTTGAGGAGTTTCCCGAAATGCTCACTGCACGTTCCACCTGCACTCTAAGGGGACGGTTCCATCCACTACATTTTGGGTGTATGTGGGCCTTCCTATATGCAATCTCTCCCATGACCATACATGTACATATGAATTTGTTAGTGATTGTGTGTGTGTATCACAATATTAACTAAGGAAAAAATTGTATACCTGCAACAATGTGCCGCATTCAAATAAAGCAACTGTTTGCTTTCTTGCCACCTTATTTAACTCAGAATACATGTGTGCAAGCACTGAACTTCCCCAAGAATTCCCTCCAATGCCATAGAAATGCTCCAGCTTCTCCAACAATCGTAGGTTCACAGATCCTTTGCTTGGATCTGGCACCAATAATTACCGATCATATATAGCATGTACTCCCGTGCATATTGCTGAATCTGCATTATGTGTCTCCATCAGGCTAAACTATAAAAGTTTTACATAGCTAGCTAAGCTTCACCTTAGCTTCTTGGTTTTCAGTAGATGACTGACCCAGTAGACGCTCCATCAAATCTCTCCATGTGATATGTCTTCATCCACCTTGTCATATGGGGCTCCCATCAATAGGTAGGCCCATGATGATTGCCACGTCCTACAGCGTGAGCGTCATCTCCCCATGTCGTAAATGAAATGTATTGGTCTCAGACCTCCATTTTTCAACCAACGCTGTTAATGTGTGTAGTCCAATAGTATCCACTTCAACCTAGCACATATATGTAACTTAGACATTTGAATATAATGCATCACATCCTCATCTATTTTCCATTCAGAATGTCTGCGCGCGTGATCCACAGCTCCTATTATAGACTCATGTAGCCAATTAATGTGAAAATTAATTTTCTTCATACCATCATATTTAAAATTTCTAACATTACTATCACCATGAATATTCATACATGTCCTGCTGGATCTACGCAGAACGATGGTGAGCCTGGTCATACAAGACCGCATCAGATACAGGTCCCGCCTCTTTCATGATATGAAATCCTATAATTTGTAATTATTATATAATTGCAAATCAACAATTCACCTTGTTTGATGAAGCATATTAAGAAATAAAAGAAAGCATCATAAATGTACAATGGAAATTATACTTGCTTATTTAGCTGTTTGCTTCAAAGGGTGCATTATATGAAAATACTAAAATTAATTTACACTAATGGGACTAAAAGTTTCAGTTTACATTTTCTGCAATACATCTAGAATTTAATGAAAATTGATCTAACCATTATTTGATCTACCCATAAACCCTAAATTGATCTAACCATAAACCCAAATTGTAGAGACTCCAATCACAAAATTGCCGAAAAAATTGATGTGAACAAAATCTAAACATAAACCCTAAATTGCAAAATTAATTGCATAGACAATCAAAATATATTCATACATGAGGGATACGTTGGGGGATAGTGTGTTTGTGGGGGGGGTGCTCGATCGGATCTTGGGAGGTTGATTTGTAGTGATGGTCTGGGGTCAATTGCGAAGGGTTGATGGGTCGAGAGATCATCGAATTTTGGGAAGTATACGATAGAGTTTGGGCAGCTGCAAATATAAAATATCGATTTGGCCGCACTTGGCATTGATATCTAAGTTGTTAGCCCTGACCAATTGGCCGCACTTCGGCCAAATCGGTGGCACGACCAATTGGCTGTACTTGCCAAGTGCGACAACTTCCAAACATACCCAATCAGCAGCGAGGGGCGCCCAGTCAGCGCCCTTGGTCGCCGACGTAGCAAAACTTAGTCAGTTTTGCTAAATATTTTTCTGGTCGATTTTTAATTTTTTTCCCCCCCAAACATTGTCCGTTTGATTTAGTTCTCAACCAAGAGCTACATAAAACCTGAGTTTTGAACCCTGGATTTTTGTTGTAGTGATCAACCAATGTTCTTTGATGTAGTTACTAGCCTAAAGCAAAACAAAATTTCAAGTGCTGAAATCGTCCCAGATTCACTTCCGCACATTATGGTGGAAAGGAGTAGTTTGGATCCACTTGACCATGTAATATCATTGGTTTCATTTGTGGAAAGTGAACAAATCCATGTATAACATGTAGAATTGTGACGGCCTGGATCCATCAATACAGATTTCATATTATAAAATAACTTCAAACAACTTTAAGTGATTTTTTAAATAATTAGTTAATATGCATAAATGATTTTTAGGTATACATTATCAAAAATAGTTTTAAAACAATTATATAAAATATTTTTGTATCATTAACATAGTTATAACTTATTTTCATAATTTAAAGTATCGTCAAATATTTAAAATAGTTTATATGATATTTTTTATTTAAATATCATTGAAATGGTTTTACTAATTATTTTTCTGCGTAAATGTTATCAAAATAGTTTTAAATTAATGTAAACATGATTATATAATCCTTAACTATCCTTTATAATTTTTACGTATTTTTCTAAGGTCAAATCGACCTAGAACCCGCAAGCTTGCAAACCACGATCGATAAAATGTTTTGGCCCAAAATTTATATTTTCGTAGCTCAAAATCTGAAACGGACATCGTTTTCATGATCTCGTGACGATACGAACCCGTGGCATTTTTCTGTAATTTTTTGGAGTCATATATGAAAAATGATATTTTATTATTAAAATAATAATATATTATACTATTTTATACTAATTACCATTACTAATTAACCTACTTAACTTAATTACCTAAACTAATTACCCCACTCTGTCGGCAAGCTCTGCAGAGAATAAATGTGTGCATATTTTTCTAAACTTAGTCTAAACTTCCTAACCCCATATTTATTAATCACATTAATTACATACTTAATATTAAATTATATCAAAATCCCTATAAATAGCCCCTTAATCCATCTCATCTCTTCACAGCCACAGCCTTCATCTTCACATAAAAACAACAGCCGAGACACCCTTCGTCTTCTCTCCTTCTCCTCTCGTTCACGGCCCAACTGACCGCGCCACTACCATCGCAACCACCATCTCTGGCGTTACCTTCCCAAGCTCGCTGAGGCAACCTTGACTTCGACATGGTGTCGTGACTCCCCCGAACACCCACCAAACTCCCTCCTCGCTTAAACTGACAACCGCAGCCATCGCCGAGCTTCCGCCAGCCCTCCGCCTTGTCGTCGCACGACCTCCCGGTGTCTATCTACCAAGGCCGACACCCTTATCTACCTCCGGTGCCACTAAGAAGCCATAGAGATCCCAACAGATTGCATAGCCCCCCGCCGCCACTGTCTCCCTCTGCTCTGCCGCACCAAGCCCCGTTCGGCTTATGGAGAAAAGAGTGAAGAAGAAGAAGAAAAAGAAGAAGAAGAAGAAAAAGAAGAAGAAGAAGAAGCCGAGGAGAGGCAACCAATGGATCAAGGTGAAGCTTCACTCTCTGAAGACTTCCCACCATATATGCTTTCATTTCAAAAAGCCATAATTTCTAGGCTTGAAAAATGTTAGTTCAAGCAAATGAACGCATGAGTAGCATAAGTGATGATGTGATTCAAATGATTGAGAGCCTCAAGGAGACCATGAAGCAATGGCATGACATCACCGATGCCATAATTGATGAAGTTAAAGAGGGGCTTGAGGAAACCAAGAAGGAGATCCGACATGGATAGCTTTATGTTGTTGGCTTACTTATGGTTTATGAACAATGTTATATTTGAACTACTCTTTGATGGTTTGTATTAATATGCTACAATCGTTAATTTTTCACAAATTTTGTACTTTTATGTGAGAAAATTATGTAATATTTTGGTTTGGAACCTATGTAATGGCTTGTTATATTTGCTTATGACTTGATTATGCTAGTTAAAAATTCTTATGTTCATGTTGCATAACATGCTTGCTGAGTTATATTAGTTTGCATATCTAAGGACAATTTGCAAACTCTTCTTGTGCAAATATTGAAAATTATTATTGAAGGGAAATTAAGACATTCAATATTGAGCTATAATCATTTTAATTCTTATGTCACACTTTATTTCTTACATTTGGTATTTCACTTATGTAATTATGTTATATATATCACATTTGATATCATTCCTATGTCACTCTTTGTTATTACACTTGGTATAATATTTTTTGATGTGGCAAAGATGGAGAAAAGCTCACAATGCCTATAAAATAATACTTGAAATAATTGAATTGAAAATAATATGAAACTTATGCATATATCCCATCTTATTACTAAATAGCTTTGATGCATAGGAAGTAACATCTCCATAGCAATCATGCATCTCTACAGGGGGAGCGTAAATAATCTTCTTATTTCATATTATTTTTATATTTTATATCATTTGATGTCATCATCAAAAAGGTAGAGAGTGGTGGGATATTGAGACCCACCCCAGTGGATTTTGATGATGTGCACAAGTGATATATGTACTAATGGTTTCATTTCACGTGTATATAGATTATTTTATAGATATGAAGAACAAACATTGCGAAGTAAATTGAAAGAATTAGAACCACGATCAAGAAAGCTACAAACTGAAGTATATGAGGGCCTTGCATCGTGAATCAAATGAAGATTTGAGAACAAAAGAAGTTAGCTCAAGATAAAGAATGAAGAACGAAGAGCTAAAGTTATGCTTGTGTGAGTAATTACTTAGAAATGTAAATCCATAGTATATCTCTCTCTTACATACAAAATTCATTGAAAAATGATTTTAAAATATATTACTTAATATATTTCTCTAAACTAATTTTTATAAATTAATTTTGAATTATTTTTAAATATAAAAATTGTTGTATCCCAAAATAGCCGATTATTATAGTCTGATAGCCGACTATTTCTGTCAGAGATTTTATTCAAACTCTCTGTCAAAATAATAGCTGACTATTTGAAATAATATCCGACTATCTAGGAGAGATAGCCAACTATCGAGAGAGATATCCGACTATCGGGAGAGATATCCGACTATATAGGTCAATTAAAGACAGATTTGGAAATCTGCCTTGATTTTTGCTAGCCGTTAGCTAGCCGTTGTAGTTGACTTTTGGAGCTGATTATAAGCTATTTTGAGCAGATTTTATGTTACTATTTCTTTATAAATATATGGGATTTCAGTAGTTTTACATAGAACAATTCTTATTGAAAAGAAATCTTTCTATTCTCAAAGTGCTCAAAGCTCGATTTTGCTCTCCATTATTTTAAAAGGCTACTATTTTAATTCTTGTGCTAATTTTATTAAGAACATTTTTAGTTTCATTTTATCCTTTCAATAGTACTTGTTCTATTTGATCTCTAAGCTAATAGCTTTCTTCTTTGAGATTCAAATCACAAGTCTATTGTTTTTAATCTTTGTGCTTCTTTTCAAAGATTAAAAATCTTGAATATTTGATCTATAATAGCCCAAGTGCTCAATTTTTGTAGATCAATTTTCAAAACAATTTTTTTGATCACATCGAACTTTACTTATATCATTTATTTGATCAAAAGTTTCAGATTTTCTTAAGCCATGTTTCACACTTATATACTATTGGCTTATAGGAAATCTTGTACTCTTTTTTATATCTTTTGTGAAAGTCTTTGGAGAAGACTTGAGTGTTGTAATTCCCATGTTATAAGGGAAATTGGTGTTGAAAATCCTAGTTGGTTGTAACCAGGTGTGTGCATGAAAATTCCTAGCGAGGGAAACTATGTGATTGTATTGCATGTTGTAATAGTGGATTAAATCCCAAGGGTGGTCGGGGATTGGACATAGGCCAAGGTTGGGCCGAACCAGGATAAAATCTATGTGTCTGCGTTATGATCATTTCTCTCTGACTCAAAATTTTGTTGTTGCTTGAACTATTTAATTACCGCTGCAAACTTATGTTCAAGAAGATTATATTATTGATTAACTACAAATTGAGGCAACTGGAATTGAGACTTAGGCAACTCATAGAAGGATTTTTATTACGCTAAAAGTTTATTATTTGATAACTCTTTTCAACCCTGCTTCTAGTGTTGTCTGCCATCCATAGAGATCCTACACTGGGTGCATTTTAGTCACACACTGTATCCTCAGACTTGGACTTGTCACTACTACATGTTGTTATTAAAGTATTTCCATCACCTCATGCAATCTTTTCATCACATGTTATATGCTTACACAAAATGCTCGTCAAGCTCTTATTGTACTCATATTATGCTCATGAAATATATGCTTCCGCATCATGCTCGACATACTCTCACGCTGCTCATATTGTGCTCATACCATGCTCATATTATGGTATTCGTTATAATCTTTTTATATGCGAACTAACTTTTCCATTATGGAGAAATATTTGCAAAGTAACCCTCGCTGACGGGCATTTCATTTTGTTGTCTTATGAAATGTCTGTCAGTTCTTGATAGTGAGTTTGTTAAGGATTATATTGCTGAGATCAAACCAGTGCTTAAGGATTACGTGGAGTTCTAGCCTACTGAAGATTAAAGCGACTATTGCCTTCACATCAACGCTTTTAATACGTAATAATGTAATTTGTGTGTGGTGTTGTTTTGGCATTGCTGGTCATATGTTGTATTTTATTTCTGGACGGTTTGGTCTGTAATAATGTTATCTATACTGTTTCATAAGTAAGCATAAAAGAACCTGCAATTTTAAACACAAATACTTAGTGTGTTTAAACCAAGGAGAAAGAAAAAAATACTTCTCCTTGTTTTTTAGCACATCGCGGGTCCATTCATGTCCTGGCTCCCAAGAATAATGGAAAGGGGGTGTGACAGGTTTCTATGGTGGCCCATGCAGGTCATGCTCATGTGAAACTTTAAGAAATGGTTTGGATGACATTAGTACCAAAGTTGTCTATCTAGAATAATTTCTAACCTAACTCACTTTACGGTTTGTTTTGCAGCATGGCATGTCGACCCAATACTACTCGTTCATCGTTGCTTAGTTCTGAGAAATTCCGATGACGGAATTTTCTTAAGGATGGTATGATGTGACGGTCTGAATCCATCAATAAATATTTCATATTATAAAATAACTTCAAATGAGTTTAAGTGAATTTTAAAATTTGTTTATATGTGTTTCAGAGTGTTTTCTCACTACAATGCGTTGACCGTGGAGAACCCGGTCAACGTGGTCAAGGGACCCGCTTTGGGTCCCTCGGGGGCTTCGAATCGGTGCAGAAGGGGCGAGGGGAAGCCTCGGCCCTGGTTGAGACGCTCGGCCTCGGACAGACGCGCTCGGCCTCGGCTGGGAGGGGGACGAGGGGTAGCCTCAGTCGCCCGGGTAGATGCACGGCCGTCCGGTGGCGAGGGTGAGTCTCAGACCTGATTAGGACGCTCGGCCTCGGTAGGGCGTGCTCGGCCAAGGAAGGCTGAGGGTGAGGGGAAGCCTCACTGTCCGGTTGATCGAGTGGTCGGAGAGGGGCGAGGGGCAGCCTCGGCCCGTTGGTCTGTTGTTCACCTGCGTAGACGAGAACGCTCGTCAGGGGGCCGGACCTTGGTTCCGGCCAAATCCCCTCCGATGCCTAAGTCAGATAGAGATCTGAGAAAGGAGGCCCGGCGGAGACGGTCCAACTCGTGAGGAGATCGTGACGGCGTCTCTCGGCGCGAGCGGGGGAGGAAGGAGATGAATTGGGGGAATGAGGTCGTTGATGGAGTACCTTAGGTTTTGTTACCTGAGATGCGGTCCCTTTCTTCGTCGTCTTCCTGACCCTTTTGTAGGGCTCCCAGCGTGATTGGCTCTGGCCCACGTCCCACGCCCGCCATCGATCGTGCCCCATCCGTCCCCCCTCGCCGTCGTCCTCTCCGCCATGCCAGCACCTCCCCATTATCGCCATTTAGTGGTCGCGTGTCCGGGGGAGCGGTTTTCGCAGGAGTGGGCGAACGACCAACGGGTTATGGGGGCCGGGTCGGATCGACGTTTCGAGAAGGTCCCTTGTAGGGCCTTTGCCGAATGGGCTTTCAGGATGCAGGTGGGCTCTTGGGCTCGTGCTTTATGGGTCTCGGTCAAATAGGCGTAACAATTGCCCCCATCGGTCGGGTTGATCGGCCTCGGCCGGTTCGGCTCGGCCGATGTGACCTCTGCCGATTTTGACAGGTTCTCCAGTCGATGCCAACTCATTTATTAGTCGTCATCATGAGTTAGCCCGTTCGATGTTTTTAAGGCGCGGGTTCCGAAGCGCCGTCGGCCTTCAGATGTTGCCACGTGTAGCGGCAAGCTTATCCCTGCCGCTCGCGGAGTCGTCTTAAGTGGAGAAGCCGAGGGATTCGTGGGCCGCCATCCCATCATCTTTCTTCTTTGCGCTGATCCCCCTTCTGTCTGAGCTTTCCCCCATGTCGTCTTCCTCTGCTACGGGCTCGGTTCGGTCGGAGCGCGACGCGGCTCCGGGTCTGGCGGGTGGCACTCCTTCGGCGATCAGTCAGCACGGGGATGATCTTTCAGGGGTTCCTTCTGAGGTCGTGGCGTGGCCTTCGTCGATCTGTGCCACCGCCATCGGGAGCATGCGCTCCTCCTACCTGCTCCCGCCCTACTCGGCTCGTGCCCCTGGGGCTGACGAGCGGATCTGCTCTCCTGGTCCCAATGAGGTCGGAATATATGAAAAGTGCTTCCACTTCGGGCTCCGTTTCCCGCTTCATCCTTTTATCGTTGAGTTCCTTCAGGCCCACAATGTGTGCTTGTGTCAATTCTGTCCCAACGCCGTCGGGATCCTCGTCGGGTTCGTTGTCGTCTGCATGCTGAAGGGTGTGGTGCCCTCTCTCCGCCTCTTTGCCCAGTTCTACCGCCTGAGCCTCCACCAATCGGGGGCGTGGATTTACATCAGCGCCCGCCCGAAGATGTCCCTGGTGCTGGGGTTGCCGAGTTCTCTGAAACGCTGGAAGGGGGAATACGTGTTCGTCACATTCCCCTCGAGCGTACACTTCCCGGCACGGTGGGTGGCGGCTGGTGCCGTTGTTCTCAATCTGGGTGAGCCGACGGTCGCTGAGCAGTAGACGGCGAGGGACATGTTGGCGATTCCTCCGAGGGAGCGCTCGATCGACTTCCTCTTTAGTGACTTTAATTTGCGTAAGACGGTGTGGCCCCTAGGTAAGCTGCTCCGTGCGTTCGCCCCTCGAGATCGTCCAGGTTCTGCTCTGTCTCTCATTTATCCTTTGAGTGCAGGTGGGTTCCCTCTCAGTCCTTCTCCCGCCAGCGCTCTCGTGCAGGCTTCAAACCCGGATCCGCGCAGAAGGGACCATGTGTTGGCGGTCCGGAAGAAGCAGCGGGTTGTGACCGTATCCGGAGGCTCAAAGCGAAAGAAGATGTCGTCTCCCTCTCTCCCCTTGCAGGGATCTCCCGAGAGGCTCCGTGGGGGGGTCGAGGGGGCCGACGTTCAGCCGACTGCTGACCGACCTCATCCCGCTCCCGTTGAGGTTGCCTGGCCGTGGGCCGGCCCTTCACCTCTTCCGGACGGCTTTCTCCCTGATGCTTATAGTCGGTATCTGGGGGCGTTCCGCTCCGCTCCTGGCGAGTTCCCTTCGTCAGGGGAGGGTCTTCTTCATCCACGCTTTCCAGTGGGTGAGAAGTAGTCGGTGTTCTCGAGCCGTGGAGCCGCCGCTTGAGTGGCCGAGAACTGTTGTCTCCCTCCCGACCAGGCGGTGTTGGACGGAGTCAGAGGTGATTGCTTGGCTACCTTCGTGATCCAGGCTGGTCAACAGGTAGTGCGTCTCTGCTTGTCCCCCCGTTCTCCAGCCGCTTTTGCCCTCTCACCTTCGTTGCTTTGGCACAGTTGTCCTCGGTGGGCCTCTCGATGAGGCGCCAATTCGCGGCTCTTCCCAAAGCCAAATCCGTGGCTGGGCTAGGCCCTGAGGTCCCTGGCGAGGAGGAGGAGGAAGCTGGTCAGTTGGAGGAAGCGCGGGTCCAATCCCTGAACTCCCGCATAACTGAGCTGTCCTCTGCCCTGGAGGCGGCGGATCGCGAGAGAGCCGTGGCTCTGGCCGCGAAGTCCGAGGCCGAGACGCGGCTCGCCTCTCTTTTAAAAGTTGTCGACGCGTCTGGAGGAGTCAAGCAGATCCCCGGCCCGGCTGCTGCCCCCGACGCCTCGGAGCTGTCCGATCGTCTGGATGCGGCGGAGGAGCAGGCGAGGGCCCTTGCTGCCCAACTAGGAGAGAAATCCCGGGAGATCGAGAAGGATAAGGCGGAGCACCAACGCCAGGTAGAGACCTTAGAGGCCCAGCTGCGTGGGCTCGAGGAGGTGGATCCAGCCCGGATCGCTCAGGATGCCGTGGCGGAGTATGCCACCTCCTTTGTGGAGACCGCCTTGGCGACGTCGTACGAGAAGGGCTTCGCCCGGTGCCAGTCCGAGATCCAAAAGAAGTTCCCGCTCTCGGGGATTGTCTTCGAGAAACTTCGGATGTACCCTGACGCCGAACAGAGCAAGGGGGGAGGCCCTAGTGAGCTGCCAGCTTGTGGCTCCACCGGTGCCCCGGGAAAAATGAGGGAGGGGAATGCCCCTCGACCTCTTCGCGTATCCCTCTGTATGCCTTTTCGCTTTCTTCCACGTGATGGTCGCCAACGGCTCAGCCTCGATCCACTTGGTGAAGTAGTCCACTGCCACGATCAGGTGCTTCCGCTGCCCTCGTCCTGGCTTGAACGGTCCGAGGATGTCGAGCCCCCATTTCGCAAAGGGGAGGAGGCTCACGATGGGGATGAGCTCTGACGGAGGAGTCGAGATGTGGTGGGCATACCTCTGGCATTCTTGGCATTTCTGCACGTAGCTTGTAGCATCTTTGGCCAAGGTCGGCCAGTAGTACCCCTGCCTTAAGATCTTCTGCGCGACTATCTTGCCCCCGTGGTGATTCCCGCAGATCCCGTCGTGAACCTCCTGTAGGACGTAGTCAGCTTCTTGCCGTCCGATGCACTTCAGGTATGGGAGGACGTCCGTCTTGGTCCAGCGTCTCCGGTAGAGCGTCCCCTCATGGATCACGTATCGGAGTGCTTTTCTCTCCAGGGTTCGGCGCTCATCCCCATCGGCCGGCACCTCTCCGTGGGTGAGGTATCGGATGATCGGGTCCATCCAGGTGGGCTCTTGGTCGATCGCCATCACCTCCTGCTCCATCGCGCTGGGGGGCGGCAGGTTCTCTACGTAGATGGTGCGGCCCAGCTCCTTTGGCGAGGATGAGGCCAGTTTTGACAACGCATCGGCCCGCGCATTCTCTGATCGTGGGAGGTGTAAGACCTCCACGTCCTTGAATTTGGACATCGCCGCTCTGGAGACTGGGAGATATCTCTGCATCGCCTCCTCCCGTGCCTCGTAACTCCCTAAAAGTTGGTTGACAATGAGCTTCGAGTCGCTGAGGAGGCGGACGGACTCGGCCCCGAGCTCCAGGGCCAGCCTCAGGCCGTTGATCACAACTTCGTATTCCGCCACGTTGTTCGTGGCCGGGAACTCGAACCGCAACGCGTATTCCGTGATGTTCCCCTCCGGAGACCGGATCGCAATCCTGGCTCCTCCTCCTGACTGCGTGGCCGACCCGTCCACATGAACTATCCACGCTCCTGGATCCTCTGGTTGAAAGTGGTCAGCCGAAAGAAAGGACAAGGGTTGAGCAGTTACCGTCCCCGGGCCTTCTCCCTCTGGGGGGCCATTTCCTTCCGTCGTGCATTCGGCGATGAAGTCGGCTAGGGCTTGTCCCTTGATGGCCGTGCGCGGTTTGAATCGGAGGTCGAACTCGCTCAGCTCCACTCCCCAGTTTAGCATCCTTCCCATTCGATCGAATCTCTTGAGGTTCTGTTCTAGCTGTGAGTCGGTCAGGATCAGTATGGTGTGGGCCTGGAAATAGGGTCGGAGCCTTCGCGTTGAGAGGACGAGGGCGTACGCCAGTTTCTCCATGGGCGAGTATCGCACCTCCGCCCCCTTCAAGATCCGGCTCGTGTAATATACCGGCCATTGCACCCCGCTGTCCTCCCGGATCAGCACCGAACTCACAGCTTCCTCTGCGCACGCCAGGTAAAGGCTCAGCGACTCCCCTTCCCGGGGTTTGGACAGGAGAGGGGGGCTGCGGAGATACTCTTTGAGGTCCCCGAATGCCCGGGAGCAGTCTTCGTCCCAGTGTATCGTCTTCCTATTGTTCGGAGGTTCCGCGATTGCTTTCCTCAGGACCTTGAAGAAGGGAAGCGATCTTTCCGCTGATTTGGAAAGGAATCGCCCCAGGGCTGCGATGCGCCCGTTCAACCTCTGTAGCTCCTTGATCGTCGTCGGCTCGCGCATGTTAACCAGCGCCTCGATCTTGTCGGGATTAGCTTCAATACCACGATTAGTTATCATAAATCCCAAGAATTTGCCAGATCTTACCCCGAACGTGCATTTCGCGGGGTTGAGCCGAATGTGGTGTCGCCGCAACCGCTCGAAGGTCTCCCGCAAGTCGGCGATGTGGTCTTCCGGTCGCCTTGACTTGACAAGCATGTCGTCGACGTAGACTTCTAGGTTCCTTCCGATCTGGGAGCTGAACACCTTGTTGACCATTCTCTGGTAGGTGGCCCCCGCGTTCTTCAAGCCAAAGGGCATCTTCTTGTAGCAGTAGGTTCCCCGGTCCGTCGTGAAGGCTGTCATCTCTTCGTCACGGGGGTCCATCTGGACTTGATTGTACCCGGAGTAAGCGTCCATGAAGCTTAGCATCTCGTATCCCGAGGCGTTGTCCACCAGGTGGTCGATGCGCGGCAGGGGGTAGCTATCCTTGGGGCAGGCCTTGTTGAGGTCACTGAAGTCCACGCACATTCGCCACTTCCCGCTGGGTTTTTTGACCATCACCACGTTCGACAGCCACTCCGGGTACCAGACTTCTCGTATGAAGCCGGCATCGAGGAGACGCTCCACTTCCTCGGAGGCTGCCTTCATCTTCTCGCCGCCCAGGTTACGCTTCTTCTGCCTAACCGGTTTGAAGTTGGGGTCGGCGTTGATCTGGTGGACGATCACCTGGGGGTCCACGCCGGGCATGTCTTCAGGCGACCAGGCGAAGATGTCCAGGTTCGCCTCCAGGCACTCGATCAGCTGGTCCCTTAGGTCCGGGCTCAGCCCTCTCCCGATCGAGACGAACCGGCCTTCGATGTCCGTGACCGGGATTTGCTCCTGCTCCTCCGCAGGGGTGGGCCTCGGCCCACTCCTTAAGTCGAGCGTGGCCATCCGGTCAGCTAGACGATCCTCAGGACCTTCCTCCGCCAGTTGATAGCAGGTATTCGGTCTCCCCGCGTCGCCTTCGACTTGCCCCATCCCCCCCGGCGTTCGGAACTTAATGGTCCGATGGAGGGTCGAGACCATCGCGCCGACGGCGTTGAGTAGGGGTCGGCCGATGATCCCATTGTATTCCGACCCGATCCCCAACACGATGAATTCCACCGCTAGGGTCACAGAGTCTGGTGTGTTTCCGAGCGTTACCGGGAGATGGATAGTGCCGATGATGGGGGTGGAGTGACCCGTGAATCCGACCACGGGACCCGAACGAGGTCGCAAGTCTCCTTTCTGCCGGCCCATCTTCTCCAGGGTTGACATAAATAGGACGTCACAGGAGCTGCCGGTGTCGACAAGCAGCCGTCGCACTAAGGTAGTGTCTATGACCACTGATACCACCAAAGCCACGTCCGAGCTGCGTGCCGTTACGGGCGCACTCGGTCTCCCAACCGGTGGGGAAGGGGAGGGCACCCCGGCCCTTTCCTCACGACTCTCCTCGCGTCGGTCCCGTGCCCATTCTTGGCAACGATGGCGGGGCCTGTCGCCCCGCGTCGGGGCCTCGCCCTTCTTTCGCCGAGAGGAGGGGGGCCGCGTCATCGCAGATGTGGTTTGTTTCTTCGTGGGACAGTTTTCGTTCCCACAGACGGCGCCAGATGTTTCAGAGTGTTTTCTCACTACAATGCGTTGACCGTGGAGAACCCGATCAACGTGGTCAAGGGACCCGCTTTAGGTCCCTCGGGGGCTACGAATCAGTGCAGAAGGGGCGAGGGGAAGCCTCGGCCCTGGTTGAGACGCTCGGCCTCGGACAGACGCGCTCGGCCTCGGCTGGGAGGGGGACGAGGGGTAGCCTCAGTCGCCCGGGTAGATGCACGGCTGTCCGGTGGCGAGGGTGAGTCTCAGACCTGATTAGGACGCTCGGCCTCGGTAGGGCGTGCTCGGCCAAGGAAGGCTGAGGGTGAGGGGAATCCTCACCGTCCGGTTGATCGAGTGGTCGGAGAGGGGCGAGGGGCAGCCTCGGCCCGTTGGTCTGTTGTTCACCTGCGTAGACGAGAACGCTCGTCAGGGGGTCGGACCTTGGTTCCGGCCAAATCCCCTCCGATGCCTAAGTCAGATAGAGATCTGAGAAAGGAGGCCCGGCGGAGACGGTCCGACTCGTGAGGAGATCGTGACGGCGTCTCTCGGCGCGAGCGGGGGAGGAAGGAGATGAATTGGGGGAATGAGGTCGTTGATGGAGTACCTTAGGTTTTGTTACCTGAGATGCGGTCCCTTTCTTCGTCGTCTTCCTGACCCTTTTGTAGGGCTCCCAGCGTGATTGGCTCTGGCCCACGTCCCACGCCCGCCATCGATCGTGCCCCATCCGTCCCCCCTCGCCGCCGCCCTCTCCGCCATGCCAGCACCTCCCCATTATCGCCATTTAGTGGTCGCGTGTCCGGGGGAGCGGTTTTCGCAGGAGTGGGCGAACGACCAACGGGTTATGGGGGCCGGGTCGGATCGACGTTTCGAAAAGGTCCCTTGTAGGGCCTTTGCCGAATGGGCTTTCAGGATGCAGGTGGGCTCTTGGGCTCGTGCTTTATGGGTCTCGGTCAAATAGGCGTAACAATATGCGTATACGATTTTGAGGTATACATTATCAAAAATAGTTGTAAAACAATTATATAAAATATTTTTGTATCCTCAAAATAGTTATAACTTATTTTCATAATTTAAAGTATCGTCAAATATTTAAAAATAGTTTATATGATATTTTTTATTTAAATATCATTGAAATAGTTTTACTAATTAATTTTCTATGTAAATGTTATCAAAATAGCTTTAAATCAATGTAAACATGATTCTATGATCCTTAACTATCCTCTATAATTTTTAACCTATTTTTCTGAGGACAAATCGACCTAGAACCCGCAAACCCTTAAACTACGATCGATAAAATGTTTTGGCCCAAAATCTATATTTGCCTATCTCAAAATCTGAAACAGACATCGTTTTCATGATCCTCGTGACGACACGAACTCGTGGCATTTTTTCTGGAATTTTTTGGAGTCGTATGTAAAAAATGATATTTTTATATTAAAATAATAATATATAATACTATTTTATACTAATTACCATTACTAATTAACCTACTTAACTTAATTACCAATACTAATTACCCCACTCTGTCGGCAAGCTCTGCAGGGAATAAACGTATGCACATTTTTCTAAACTTAGTCTAAACTTCCCAACCCCCTATTTATTAATAACATTAATTACACACTTAATATTAAATTATATCTAAATCCCTATAAATAGCCCCTTAACCCCTCTCATCTCTTCACAACCAAAGCCTTCATCTCCACACAAAAACAGCAGCCGAGACACCCTTCGTCTTCTCTCCTTCCACTCTCATTCGCGGCCCAACTCGTCGTGCCACCGCCACCGTAACCACTATCTCTGGCGTCACCTTCCCAAGCTCACCGAGGCAACCTCGACTCCGCCACGCTGTCGTGACTCCCTCGAATACCCACCTAACTGTTGGAAAATCTAGTTCCAACCCCAAGTGGTTTTGATGATGATCACACCAAATGTTGGTATGTACTAATTATATTGCTTAAGTGTGTAGGTTGTGCAACAAGCTAATTGAAGCTCGAATCATATTCCTAGAAGAAGAACTATAACTACACACATAGAATATGAAGATGGATTGAGCTCGCATTCCACGTCTACAGTCTGAAGCTTTAGTTTAAGCACAAGAGGAGCCTAAAGCTGAACTCTGAAGCTCGAAGATGAAGCACAAAGACTATGCTCAAACTCAAGCTAAAGAGGAGCTCAAATTCAAGTGAAGCCTATGTAACAAGCTCAAGCTCATCCATGGCTTCAAGTTCTTTATAGAGTCTAATGTGTGAATTGTTTTTCATTTTCTTAGAATATTGTCAAAGCCAAGTTAGAATAACTGCACACAAAAAGATTTTTGAAAATGGTTTTAAATTCAAGGTATTATTATATAAACTTATTTTCATAGATATGAGAGCAAAACTTCTTGAGAAAATCACTTTTCAAGAAGGAGTCGACTACCAAAACACCCAGGAGTCGACTACATGTCAATAGAAGACTTTCTCAGAAAAATGCTCTAGGAGTCGACTACCAAACTTAGGAGTCGACAACCAAAGTTGGTAGTCGACTACCAGCTGTTGATAGCGAGATCATTGAATCTGTTTTGTAGCCGTTTGGGGGCAAAAGTCAAACTTTTTGAAATTTTTTGATTTCTTTTTTAGCCCTATAAATATAGAGCCATTGAGACCCTTTAGAATACCAATTATTCTTGAGCAAAATTCAAAATTCTCTCAAGCATTCAAGCACTCTAATTTTCATTGCTCTCAAGGTTTTCATAGCCGACAGTTTTTAAATTCTGATCCTATTCTTGTGCTTATTTTTCTATCTTGTTTTTAAGATCATTTTATTTGGCTATTATAGGTTGTTTTTCAAATCCATCTTACTTCATTTTTGAATATTCTTAAAAGGATTTTAAAGCAACAGAGTTTCTTGATCACATTGAATCAACTAATATTCTTTGTGTGATCAAAGAAGATTTATTATTCTTTAACAACATAGAGCACAATTGTACATTCTTCTTGGCTATAGAATTATTGGGTGTAAAAACCAATCTCCACATATTCATTATGGTGTATTGGATTTGATCTTACTTTGAGTCCCTTGGAGATAAGAGTGTTGGAAATCCTAGCTAAGGCTAGGTAGTGGTGTTGTAAATCCTAGTTGAGACTAGGTGGTTGGAACTCCTAGCGGTGGAGCTAGGTCGTTGGAAATCCTAGCGAGTGAAGCTAGGTAATTGTATTGCTAAGGTAATAGTAGATTTAATCTCGATCTGTGACGGTCAGGGACTAGATGTACTCAGGTGGGGAACCAGGAAAAAATCTCGTGTCTCTATGTGTGAATTTTCTGTGATTGTCTCTTGTCATTTACTTTATGCTAAGTATATGTCATTTGCAATCACTTGTTAATCTATTCTTGCTTATTATCTTTGTTATCACAATTTTATATTTCATTCTATTGCGAGATCTATTTTATTATTGTTACTCTTTTGATCTTCATTGTTGGTATATCATATCATTTTTATTTGGAGATCATCGTGTTGATTAAGGTCCAAGCATAGATCACTCTACTTGGTTCATTAGGCAACATTGGAAGGGAAGTTATTCTTTGTATTGTTCATTTGCGAAAAATTTTCTTTTTATACACCAGTGTTCAACCCCCCTTCTAGTGTTGTTTGCCATACACAAGATCCAACATTAGTATCAAAGCAAGGTTAAGCGCATCAACTTCTTTCCATAATGAAGGACTTAACACTCTTCGACCACCTCTCTTCAATGGCACGAACTATGCCAACTGGAAGATCCGTATGATGATCCATCTCCAGTCACTTGACATAGATGTTTGGACAATCACTAAGAACAAATACACAGCATCGATCATCGAGATGGAGAAATGATCAGCAGATGAGAAGAAAGAAGGCAACCTTAATGCCAAAGCGATGAACTCTTTGTTCTGTGTTGTAACCGGACCCGAATTAAACCGAATCTCCCAGTATGTGACTGCTCATCAGATCTGGCATACACTTGAGGTTAGTCATGAGGGAACAACCAAGGAAAAGAGTCTCGTATTAATCCGCTTAATTCAAAGTTTTAAAGTTTTAAAATGGAAGAAAGCAAATCTATCATTGATCTGAATATTCGCTTCACTAATATAACCAATGAGCTTGCATGGTTAGGGAAAAAGGTATCTGAGTATGATCAGGTAATGAAGATCTTGAGATCGCTCAGACTCGAATGGAAAGAAAAGATGACAGCCATTTGAGAGGCTCATAACATAAGTGACCTCACTTTTGAAAATTTGATGGGAAACCTTATGTCATATAAGATTGAACTTGAAGAAGATAAGAAGGCAGAAGAAAAGCCAAAGAAAAAGAACCTAGAATTTAATATCAACGAAGAAGACTCCGATTACATTGACAGAGAATAACATATTGCATTTATATCAAAAAATTTCAAGGACTTCATGTCAAGTAAGTATGGTAAACGGTCTTTTCGTTCTGCTGCTAACATTATTTTTTTGGCTGTAACAAAACAGGACACGTGAAAAGAGACTGTCCACTAGAGAAGAACAATAGAGACAACAAAGGTCGAGGCAAAAGCAAAGATAGCAATGAGAAAAAGAGCAATAGAAGAAACAAGTTCTGATGACCGAGAAAGGAACCACATGCAGCCTTTGACCAAAGTGATGTCTCGAGCTCCGACGAATCATCATCCTCATCCAATGACAATGGAGATAGAAGAGAGTCAGCTCATATGTGTTTCATGGCTTCCACATCCTCTCTGTTGAACTCAACCCATCACTCATCATTTAGCGAAGATGACACTTTATCTAGTGATGATGAAGATATGGACTATAGTGGTGCATATAAAGAGCTTTGTGATATTCATGAAACTCATTAGAGAGCATAGAAAAACTCATAAATTGTTTAAGAGAAGTACAAAAGATAGAGAAGAATTAATCAAATAGTATATAATTTTAAAGGAGAAAAATGGATTGCTTGAAAAGGATATCGATTCCATGAGTAAAAAGATAAATGGCTTAGATAATCTTCTAGTGTTTATTAAAGATAAATATGACTCCATTATGAAGATAGTTGAAAATTTTAATAAAATAAAGGGAAACTTGATAGCTTGATTGATAGTCAGAAAGCATCATCTAGTAAGACCGGACTTGGGTATAACTCCACTCATGCTAAGAAAGAAAATAAGAATACTAGGATGCACATGCTAACACTAAATTCTTAAGCATATGGATTCCCAAGCATGATTCCAATTAAAATAAACAAAGGTACGCAATTAATTTTATTCATAGTATTCATTAGAATAAAAACTATAAATATGTTTCTCTTGAAGGAGCTAAACTATATTAGGTTTGGCTTCCTGCAAACTAATCCTCCGGACTCAAGAATATGAGAGTACCACAACGTTTAAATCTTTTCAGGTACTCTTAATGAAGGACGAAGGCAAAAGACATTTGTTCAACACTTGGAGCAAAAATCAGCACATTGCGGAAAAACTTCTAAATTGCGTCGCTTCGCAAGTGTGTAAGAATTATATAAGTGTTTAAAATAATTATAATGATTTTTAATGGCTTCATACATGTATGTTTTTTTATATTTATAACTCACTTTTCAAAATTTTGGCAAATCATTCAATTGGCAAAATTGGATCTCTTGGGATGAGAATCTTTCTCATACCCAGATGGGAGTCGACTATCATGGAGAGAGTCGACTACCACGGAGGGAGTCGACTACCAAAGAGTTTTTATGTCGGAATTCTGTGAAATTCTGACTAACTCTAAGTGGGTTTTTCAAGGCCTATTGGGTTCATATCCACTAGATGACTTACGCCCAATAAGAGTTTTAGATCTCAACCACTCTTTCTTTGATTCAATGGACTAGATCTTTTCTCTCTTTGTCATGCTCCGTTCCCCAAGATACCCTGCATTAATTAATTTTTTTCCAAGTATCCTGAAGAATGAGGGTGATGAGAGAGGAAAAGAAGGAACTGATTAAGCAGGCCACTGCGCACATGCTGGGATAGTACAAGTGCAGCTTCATTAAAAGATCAAACAACTCATGAATAACATAGAACAACAACAAATTTATATAACAACTTTCATGTACATACATAGCACAAGTGCACCATTACACATACACCATCACTCCCCACCTCCCAAGACAACCATGTCACACCACAACTACAACTCATACTAAGTGCTATCCCTGAAACCCGACTCCAAGTCATCATCAACCATGATGCACCTGCTACCTAAAAAATAAGGAGGAGCACGTCAATGAGTGCCCTGGTATGAACCTACTTGGATTTGGAACATCGCTTTAAGGTTATCAATCCAAAGGGCAAGGCAAGAGACATAAGACATGTGAACTAAGTAATGTAATGAATGGTAAATACTTAAGTAAGGGAATCATACCTGCAGTCCAATGTTGAGTTGCTGTAAGGAAAGGGTTAGCACGAATAACGATACAAATATTTATACAACCACAAACTAACAAGGGAGTCACAGGTGTCAGAAGTATAACACAGTGTCACCAGTGCAGCAAGTAAGGAAAAAGGGAAGTGCTGCCAGCAGAAGGAGTAACATACATAATTCTCATTTTATAATTGAATTAATTAATTGAATTAATTGGAACTTGGGTAAACTGTGTGATACCAGGTCATGGACTTCACACCAAATTTGGGGTGAATATAGCACACTGTGCAGTGGACACGGGCACTGTATAACACCGGGCCTCTCAGCTCCCCCGTCCCTGGCAAGAATGAGGCTCTCCCATAATAACACAACATCCGTATGTCCCCTCCACTCTCGGTAAAGGCGAGTGGGTATAAATATCACTTATCACATAATCATTTCCCCCAACTTCTCAGTCCAGGCCTCATATCCACAATTTACTCAAATCCCACCTAAAACCCGGGTTTTGCTAACTCACCCTCATTAGAGAGGATTGAGACTTATTCAATTTTATAAGTTAACATCATAAGTGACACATTAGGGGTCATGATGGCATGGGTATGCACATATCACCTTAACTGTCCATCATTAGACATGGGGTCATGCACTCACGTGACATGCCCTCTATCTCCACACCTCATCCAGTCATAATTACAATGTAACCATGCCATTCAAGCCGCTAACTTTACCAATCATCAATGTGGCTCAAGGCCAACACTAACACATACACGTTTCTCAAATTACCGAATGTTGCTTTCATTAAGGCATTTCATCGAACACATGACGAAGTCAATATCATGACCATTATAACATGAGTAAATCCAAGAGAAATTATCACAATGAGCTTCTACTTCAAGTAACAATAATGCACATGCTTAATAGAGGAAAATTTAGCATCAAGTCATAGTTATAGCATCTCTTAACATTTCAGCTTGCTGGGAATTACAAGAACAGCCATAAAGATCAACACATTTCATTCATTTCTCTTGGGAACTTGACAAAACTATATAAATAAAAGTTGAATATATGTCAGTTTTGGATTTACAGATAAAAGTTCATGTAAAAATATGAACTATACAATTTATGGTGAATTAATTGGTTGGGTCTGTTTTGAAATCCAATTTTAAGCATGTTGCAGCCAGAATTTCGACATATAAGCAATCAGATGAAATTTTAGATAAACTTGTTAAATTTTCAACAAGACTAAGATCATAAAATTCCATGATGTGTGCAGGTGTTTAGGTCAATTTTACTAAACTGTGTCAAGACTGAAAATCAAACAGACATGTTGTACAAATGGAATTTTTGCTCCCAAATTATGAATTGAACACATATCAAAATTTATATGATTTTGGGGTATAACTTCAATATATACCAGCTCATATTTTTTTCGAACCCTAATTCGAGCTACAGTAACCAGAATCAAAGCAACAACAGACATCAAGATTTCAGAATTTCAAAAGGAGATAACTTTGCTAAGAATTTCAAAGGGAAATGGTGAAATTGAGTCATAACATGTAAAAATTGACTATCTTCATCATATATTGGATAAAACATGCTATAAAAATATGATAGCAAGAGTCAATTTAAAGAAATTCCAAATCCAAGAGGATTCCTACCTCAAATCTTGATTTTCTTCTCTTTTCCTTCTTTCTTCTCCAACTTCTTCCCTCTTGCAACCACTGGTGCTACTTGATTTTTTGGGAGAAATAATTAGGGTTTTTGAGTGAATAAAATGGAGAAAGGGGGAGGTTTTGGCCGGCCTAAACTAGGTTGGAGAGGCAAAGAGAAATGGAGAAGGGAGGAGAAAGTTCAAGAAAAGAAAAGATAAGGTTTTCTTAAGAAATTTCTACACAATCCCGTAGCTTCTCCCTTAAGCCATGGTTAACCTAAAATGACTAAAATACCCTTCCAAAAATGCCCCTCAACTTTTAGATATTTACAAGTTTGCCATTACTTTATGCACACACCACTTTAGGATGTACGCACAGCGGCTTTAGTCCAAATGACCATTTTGCCCCTAACCTTTCTAAAAATTTACGGGGGTTGTCATTGACTCCTAACCCCTTTCACACTTGCATGGCTTCCCCACACACACCCATGCATACCTACACATGCATACATGCACTACGCACACGCGTCCAAGACATTCCTGTTGTTTTACTCCCACGACGTCATTTGCTCTTCTCCCGCATTCACATTTCACATTCTCTTCCATTAGCCATGTATTACGGCCTAATCCCCCTTGCACTACGTCACATACATAGATATCTACGCTTATTCCATGCACATGTATGCATCGTAGGTAGAAATACCACATGTGTTCAGTAGAATACACGTATAGTGCAAAATAGAGCATGACACTCTTCATCAAGACTATTATAAAAATCCCCAAATCTTCAACCCATAGGTAGCCGACTACCATCTTGGGAGCTTCATTTGGGATTTTCTCTTGGTCCTCTTGGTTCTCTCTTTCTTGGAGTTTGAATCTCTTTAGGGTTCCTCATTCTTTCAAGGGAACTTCCTTAATCAAGGTAATCTCTTCCCTCTCTCCTCAATATTTCATACAGTTCAATTCTTAGAAACCATACCTAGGAAAGTGCTTGTTCCCAAGAAGAGGAGGGTAGATGAATCTTCTCATGCATTAACCGAAAGAGAAGTAATTCAGCCGTATCTTTTCAATTCTAGCTCCTATGCCAAATTTCTAAGCATCTCCAAAAGACGAATTCTTCATGAAAGATTTGTCAACCTAGAAGATGTTGAGAACTATGGAATTGATAGCATTCTTAACTATCAATTTTTTTTGAATTTATTCTCTAAGGATAATTCATATCTATGCTATCCCAGATTGGTTCACTTATTCTATGCTAATATTGATGCTGACCTTAATAAATCTCGCTTTCATACTAAAGTTCTTGACACACAACTCCATATTACTGTTCGAGCTTTAGGACAAGCCTTAGGAATTTCCTACACCGGGAAATTCCTTGATGAGATTGACATGGTTGATGAAAATATTTTAAACAAGATGTTCTTGCCTGGCAAATATTTCCTCACTAAGATGCCTAGTAGTGATCTTAGATATCCCGCTAGGATCTTAACGACCATCTTGTCCTATAATATCACCCAAACATCTGGCAGTCATGTTGTACTTTCTGATCGTCAAGCGAAGTGTATTTACGCTATGCTTGACAATATTAAAGTGATCTGGGCTAGGATTATTATGGACTCTATCATTCATTTTGCTTTATCCAATAGAGTTGATATTCCATTAGCTCACGGCCACTACCTTACCATCCTCTTTAGGGCCTATGATATCAATATGGACAATGAATCTGAGGTCTTGGAACCTACTGTTGTTTTTTTGTTACTACTCTTGCTCGTATGGGTCTTCACAGATACTTAGACCAGAATGTTCCAGAGGAAAGACTAGTGGGTGAATCAAGTTCTGCTACGGAGAGAAGGAAAGGAAAGAAAGTTGTAGAAGAATAAGAGGACACAGAAGAAGAAAAGACTGAAGAAGAAGAATAGCATTCCCCTTTTGATGATGTTCTTACTTACGTCATTGAGCTTCAGGATATGCTCCTAAAAAAGATTAACAGGTTGAAGATTTCTCAAGATAAAGGTTTCAAAGATCTCAACAACAAGGTGGAAATTCTAAAGGACTTGGTGGTGAACACCAATCAGATTACAAAAAAGTTCTTAAAGAGATCCTTGATGAGATAAATGAGCTGAAGAAGGAGATGAATAATGGTGGTTCTTCTTAGTTATGATTATTTGCTCGCATGCTTAATACTTTGCCTTTTAAAACATCTATCTGTAATAACTATTAATACTTTGTGCATGCGACGTTTTGATATTTTGATGATTTGACATGTAATATGCTTGATACACTACTCTTAAACTGCTTTAATTATTCTGACAAGCCTATTATTATTTTTCATTGCCTTGATATCTCCCGTATAACTTGCTTGATTGGAAATGAAATTGCATGGATTATATACTAACTCTTTTATGCAGATAATTTTTTATGATGACAAGGGGAGAAAAAGTGAAAAGCAAAAAACATGAATGAACAATATAGGATAATATGTTGCTAACCAGCTTTGATGCAAGGGGAGTATGATATGATTTCATACCGCATCCAAGCAAGGGGAATGAGTACACTAACTCATAGTTTTTCTTGTCATATATATATTATTCATATGTTTTCCATTTGGTTGTCATCATCAAAAGGGGGAGAGTGTTGGGAAATCTAATTCCACCCCCAACTGGTTTTGATGATGATCACACCAAATGTTGGTATGTACTAATTATATTGCTTAAGTGTGTAGGTTGTGCAATAAGATAATTGAAGCTCGAAGCATATTTCGAGAAGAAGAACTATAATTGCACACATAGAAGACGAAGATGGATTGAGCTCGCATTCCACGTCTACATTCTGAAGCTTTAGTTTAAGCACAAGAGGAGCCTAAAGCTGAAGTCTAAAGCTCGAAGATGAAACTCACAGACTATGCTCAAACTCAAGCTAAAGAGGAGCTCAAATTCAAGTGAAGCATATGCAACAAGCTCAAGCTTATCCATGGCTTCAAGTTCTTCATATAGTCTGGTGTGTGAGTTGTTTTTAATTTTCTTAGAATATTGTCAAAGCCAAGTTAGAATAACTACACACACAAAAATAATTTTGAAAATGGTTTTAAATTCATGGTATTATTATATAAACTTATTTTCATAGATATGAGAGCAAAACTTCTTGAGAAAATCACTTTTCAAGAAGGAGTCGACTACCAAAACACCTACATGTCAGTAGTAGACTTTCTCAGAAAAATGTCCTAGGAGTCGACTACCAAAGTTAGGAGTCGACTACCAGCTGTCGACGGCCAAATTCCTTGAATCTGTTTTTAGCCATTTTTGGGGCAAAAAGTCAAACGTTTTTGAAATGTTTTGCATTCATTTTTAGCCATATAAATCGAGAGCCATTAAGACCCTTTAGAATACCAATAATTCTTGAGCAAAATTCAAAATTCTCTCTCGAGCATTCAAGCTCTCCAATTTTCATTACTCTCAAGTTTTTCATAGCCAACATTTTTTAAATTCTGATCTTATTCTTGTACTTATTTTTCTATCTTGTTTTAAAGATCATTTTATTTGGCTATTACAAGCTGTTTTTCACATCCATCTTACTTCATTTTTGAATTTTCTTAAAAGGATTTTAAAGCAACAAAGTTTCTTGATCACATTGAATCAACTAATATTCTTTGTATGATCAAAGAAGATATATTATTCTTTAGCCACATAGAGCACAATTGTACATTCTTCTTGTCTATAGAATTATTGGGTGTAAAACCCAATCTCCACATATTCATTGTGGTGTATTGGATCTCACCTTACCTTAAGTCCCTTGGAGATAAGGGAGTTGAAAATCTTAGCTAAGGCTAGGTGGTAGTGTTGTAAATCCTAGTTGAGACTATGTGGTTGAAAATCCTAGTGGTGGAGCTAGGTCGTTGAAAATCCTAGCGAGTGAAGCTAGGTAATTGTATTGCTAAGGCAATAGTGGATTTAATCTCGATCTGTGACGGTCAGAGACTAGATGTACTCAGGTGGGGAACCATAATAAAATCTCGTGTCTCTCTATGTGAATTTTCTGTGATTGTCACTTGTCATTTACTTTATGCTAAATTGTTTATTGTTTAAGTATATGTCATTTGTAATCACTTGTTAATCTATTCTTGCTTATTATCTTTGTTATCGCTAGTTTATATTTCATTCCGATGTCGATTTATTTTATTGTTGTTACTCTTTTGATCTTCATTGTTGGTATATCATCTCATTTTTATTTGGAGATAATCGTGTTGATTAAGGAACAAGAGTAGATCACTCTACTTGGTTCCTTAGGCAACATTGGAAGGGAAGTTATTCTTTGTATTGTTCATTTGCAAAAAAGTTTTTCTTCATACAATATTATTCAACCCCCTTCTAGTGTTGTTTGCCATCCACATGATCCAACACAAACTCCCTCATTGCTCAAACCAACATCCGTAGCCGTCGCCAAGCTTACGTCGGGCCTCCACCTCAACGTTGCCCGACTCTATAGCGTCTACTTGCCAAGGCCACAGCCTGTCATGGCCTGTTTAGCCCTATACGGTGACTGATACGGTAGTCCCCTATACACGAGTAGAGGGAGTATAATGAGTTGATAAGAGGTGATATGGCGTGTATGTGGCTGGTGGCAGTTGTGTAATTTCGTGAAGAGTGTAGGGGCATTTTGGTCATTTGGCCATATGGGTGGAAGTGTGTGTAGAGTGAAGGTGGGTGTGCAAAGTAGTGTCATACTTGTAAATGGTGAAGGAGTGGGTTAGTGTGAGAGGGGAAAGTGTGAAAGGGGATGGGTTTAGTGGTACACCTGTAAATTTTTAGAACGGCTAGGGGCAAAACGGTCATTTGACCTAAAGATGCTGTACGTACACACTAAAGTTGTGTGTGCATAAAGTAATGGCAAACTTTTAAATACTTGAAATTTGAGGGGTAGTTTTGGAAGGGTATTAGATTCATTTTAACACATGCATGCTTATCCTAAAGAGGATTCTAGTGCTATGGACATTTCCACCTCTTTCTTTAACCTTCTTTCTTCTTCTTTTCATTTTTTTTATTCTCTCCTCTCCACTCCCAAAGCCTTGGCCGAAATTTCTGTCCCCCTTTTCCCCTCCATCAACACTCCAAAACCCTAATTTTGCTTCTAAATAATTCAAGAAAGCCCTAGCTCTTCAAGGAGAAAGAAGGGTGGAAGGAGGAGAAAGAAAAGAGAGAAAGAAATACACTTTCTTGAGGTAGGATTCTAATCTAGGTTTGTGGATTTTTATTTAGGGTCATGAGTATGTTATGATGCTATTTACATTATTCATGTTCTTGATTTCAAGTATTAAGTGTGTAATAGCCCAAAAGATTCACTTTTTCCTTATTTTCCCTAGCAAATCTCTCTCTTCTGAAAAACAGAAATTCTGATGTGGGTTTTTTCTTCAATTCTGGTCACTATAGTTTGATTTACTCTCTGAAAAAAATATGTATGTGTAGATCTTAAGTCCTATCCCAAATTCATATAAAATTTGTCATACGTTGAGTTCAAGGAGTAGGAGTAATAATTCAATGTTTACAACTTGTCTGAAATTCTGTCAAGCTGTACACAGTTTAGCAAAATGAGGATTATTACCTGCACACTATAGATTTTGTTGATCTTGGTCTTATTGGAAAGTTAACAATTTTATCTAAAATTTCATCAGATGATTTTATTTCAAAATTCTGGCTGCAACATGCCTAAAATTGGCTTTCAACGCAGGCCCAGAATTCTGTCTGAAAAACAGTCTGGACATGCTGCACCAATTAATTCACTATAAATCACTCAGTCCACATTAAAATATGAAATTTTATAAGTGAACCCAAGACTATCATATCTCCAACTTTCATGCAGTGAGTTTTGTCTAATTCACAAGAGAAATAGGTTAAAAATGCTGACTTTCTAGCTGTTCTTGCAATTTCAGCATGCTAGATTGTGTTAGGTGAAGTTGGAATTGTATGATAATGCTAATTTTCCACTCCAAAATACATGAATGATGTTGATGCATGTACGTAAGTTTAGTTATGCTATTGATTACAAAAATTGATGGTATAATCTTCTTCTTTTATGTGGCGCTCGTTATATGTTTGTTAAAATGCCCAAATGAACTTGAAATTGAAGAAACTTGAGAAATAGCCATTATAACGTGTGCGCCATGTAATACCATTTAGAAATTATGTATGTTCATTGAATATCATGACACATGACATGTTCAACTGGGACGTTTCGATCTGCCCTAAGGCGGGTGAGCATCCTGGTATGGGGATGGGGGCAATTTGGGTATAACTTAACCATAAGGGGCTGGACTGAGAAGTTGGGAAAAGAGATATGTGATATGTGATATTTATTTCCCACTCACCTTTACCGGGAGTGGAGGGGACATACGGAGGTTGAGTTATTATGTGGAGAGCCTCACTCCTACCAGGGACGGGAGAGCTAAGAGGCCCGGCGTACAGTGCCCGTGTCCACTGCGTCGTGTGCTATGTTCACCCCAAATTTGGGGTAAGGTCCAACCAAACTCTCGGGAAAAAGGTGTGAAGCGGCGAACCGATCGGGTGACCTTCACCCGATCGGGTCGCCTGTAGCCGACTTCCAGCAATAATTTCGACCCAAAGGTCAACCGATCGGGTGACATTTCACCCGATCGGTTCGACTTAAAATCCTATATATAGCGCCCTCCGCCCGTTCGTTCCGCCCTCGCCCAATTTCGAAATTTCGATTGCCGTTTCGCCTTCTCTGCCTTTGCCCGACCTCACTCTTCCCCTCAGCAGACCCTAATCGATCTCTCCGCTCTCCTTTTTCATCTCTCCATCAATTTCTTCCCCTTCTTCCTCGATCTCACCCACTTCAAGCCCTAATTTTTGCCCATTTTCCCCCGTTTTCGAAATTGCTGGAAGGATTCACCGCGGCTTCACACGTGCTCCTGTTGCGTTGCGTTGGGGCGTCTACGAGCAACGATCTTCATCTTAATTGGTTAACCTCGCTCCTTAGCTCAATTTTTATTTTTCCCTAGAATTTCATTTTGCTCGTTTGTCGTGTTAGTGTGTATTCATCGTATTTTGCGCGCGCGTGCGCGCGCGCGCACACACACACACACACATGATTCCTGCACAATTGCTCCTCGTCGTGCTAAGCCCACCGACGCCAGCTCTTCCAACCCTAGGCCCACCCGTCGCGCTTGTCGCACACAATCCACCACCCAACCTGCCCTGACCCCGTTTACATTGGCGATGCTGAATACGAGGTGTCATTCCATGACGACTGCCTCGTCTCAAATGTTGTGAGAACTACTCCCAAGCGCAGGAGATCGTGCAAGTAATATCCTGGTGAGTCCAGGTATCGAATCCGCGGGACAACTGACCTGCAAAACTACGAACGTCAATCTGAAAAGAGTAATAATACGATGTTAACCAACCACCTATCGAACACAAAGATATAGGATCAAGAGTATGGAATAAGAAATGAAAATCCTACGATATTTACGGTGACTTTGGTTGGGGTACAAGTATGTGGAGTATGTGTTGGGTTTGATTTCGTTAGGGTGTGTGCAACCAATGAATATCAATACCTTTTCTATAACTCAACATCTCGTCCGGTCAGGGCACGAGAACGTCGGAAAGTATGGCGATCAAGCGTATGAAAACGTGCCAAAGAATTGTACAATTAAGATAGGGCGAAAAGATATAGAAACCAATAATTACGACACCCTAACTACGTCAACTCCAACACGTATGAAGTGGATGTGCTACGGTTGTGATTTCATTAGGAGATAATAATCGCTGAAATATCATGTCTTTTATATAACTCAACGCTTCGTCCGGTCAGGGCACGAAGGCGTCGGAAGATGAAACGATGAAAACTAGTCAAATTGGCCGTATACGCATCACTAGCAACATTGATTTCATTAAACGATAAATGCAACAATAAGTTCAGATTAGTGAACATGAATTGGCTAGCCTTGTCAGGGCCTAGCCATACGGGATGTAAATAATATCGACAATAAGCAAATACCCAACAAATACGTTGTAGAAATCAATGTTACGAGTGATTTTGACATGAAAATAGGGCTAAAGACATGAAATTCATCAAATAAATACTCCTAATTACATCACAACCATAGCACAAGGAGATTAGCCACGCATGGTGCAAAGAAAATCAGATTTCATAGCCAAATACATCGTTATAATAGCCAAAATACGATAAAATACACCAAATACGGGGTATAAGTTCAAGAATTTATCACCAAATCTCCACTTTAAAGCCCAAAACTCCTTTAGAATAGGAAGAATAGCCTCTGGAATTTTTCAGAATTTTCCCCTGGAGAAATACGCACAGTAGCCGCTCCAAAAGTCCCAAAATACGCCAGAATACCCCCCAAAACCCTAGAAATACGCTTATATAATAGCATTGCGGGTTTGGGGGTGTTAACGGGTTCAAACCCGCATCCTCTTCGCTTTAAACCCGCACCCATTAACAGCTCGAGATCCTGACCATTAGATCCAGGCGGGATCTGCCCACGAGCTGACACGTGGCCTTGGAAATTTGCGCGAGCCCGCTCCGCAGCTTCGATCCGAAGTCGATTCGGAGTAAATCGCAACCGTCCGATCGTGGATCGACGATCCTCATAGCGCCGCGTCGCCTTAAATTCTCGCCCGCTCCGCAGCTTCAGCGGGATCTTCGTGCACCGTCCGATCATCATCGGACTGTCCGCGTGAAGCCACGTTGCTTCGTAATTTTCGCAGCGGCCAGCTGATCGTAGCCGTTCGATCGAAATCGAACGCTCTCTTTTTCGCCGCGTCGCTGCTTGATCGGACGCATTGGATTCGAGTGGGAAGCGCTCGATTGACGCCACGTGGCCCGATAAATCCCCGCGCTGCTTCATTTGTGGGCCGTTGGATCTTAATCCAACGGTCTATATTAATTCCCGATTATAAATCGCTGCTGCCGTTGGATCGAGCGGGAAGCGGCTGATGGCCGCCACGTGGCAGCTCCTGATTCGTCGGCGGCCGTATTTCTTGTATTTTGGTGCGTATTTCTCATTTTAAATAGTATTCTGCATTCAAAAATACACAGTAATTAGCACAGATCTCAGAAAAATACAAATAAATAGTCGTTGGAATCGTGAGATCAAGACGGTGCTAGGAAAAATATAAAAAGGCAGAAATACTCAATAAAATTCATGTTTTGTGCACAAATAGTGTAATTTCTCTAATAAATGATGATGAGAAAAATACGAATGCATTAGAGAACAATTAAGCATCATGTAGGCACAAAATAGGACTAATAAGGGGGTTAAATATGCAATATTCACTCCGAATCACACCCCCCAACTAGCGTTTTGCTAGTCCCTAGCAAAAAGAGAGCGATAATTACGGATGATCAATAAAAAAATAATTCTATCAATCGCTTATGGCCTGACTCAACAATACGCTTTCCAACATGATTTATACCATCAATATACACATCCATGACCAAGATCATTCACATGATGTTTTCTCTAATTTAGTATGAATAAATAACATACAAGCATCGTTTTGCGCAAGCGAAAGTATAACACGTCGTTTTTCTCTAGTTTTCTTGTTTCCAAAGAATTGGCCTATCAAAACAATCATTCAAGATATGGGTAATGAATTTGCTTAATATATATTCACCATTTCTTTTCGTTTAATCGTTCCGCGTAACGCGCATCAAGCAACATTCGCAGAAAAATGTATAACTTGGATCGCTCCATCAAATGAGTGAGTTTCCTGTCAATGGCTCCCAAATCAGACGATAATAGGGCATTAGGCCAAAAAGGACCCCTCGGACTGTACTACTCGAGCCAACCAAGTTATATATTAGTGACATACTTCATTCATTCATTTCATTATTCTTTTGTCATTAAATTTTCTTTTCTTAAGCAACTCAATACCCATCATTTTTTTTAAACAAAGCATTAATAACCAAGGCCAAATTCCTCTTCAACTTGAAGACTTTTCGAAAAAAATCGTGTATACTCAAGCTTTTTCATCACATTAGCATGCATGAAATAAATTCAAACTATTTCGAGATATTAATCATGGCAATTGAAAAATTTTCATGAATAGCATATTAACGGTAATTCATGGGGGAAAAAAAATTAATTCAAGCCATAAACAAGTAGCTAGAACTCAGTTAATGCATAATCATCCGCATTTGAGGAATATGAAGGAGTTTAAAATGGTGAGATTGGTGGTTCATTCTTTCCTTATGCCATGCTTTTGAAAAGAAAAAAAAATCATAAGGTCTCATACACACCCCCCAACTAAAGATGGACATTGTCCTCAATGTCGAAAGGGGTACGAGTTTATTCAAGCAAGCATCCTAGAAAGTAAATAAAATTCTACGCTACTGGAAAGAACACACCGTGTTCAAATGGCGGATCCTGAATTTTTAATGGTGGAGGAAGTTGTTCAATTTGTTCCTTGCGCTCCTCGGCGAGTATACTTCCTCCAAAGGCTAAATTGGACTCCAGCAACGTAACCCCCAGCATCTCTATAATCTGGTCACCTGTATCCTGCAAGAGATGAATCACGTCAATCCAATTTATTTTAAAATTCTTCGCCATAAACACATTCCAAATATAGACATCAAAATAGGTGAAGTAAAATAGAGCATGGTGATGACAACTCCCTGAAAAATGTGCACTACGCTCAGTATAATGGTCAGTCAATGTGGAGAGGGGTAAATGATTTTGGGAAAGAACTGGGGAAGAGAATGGTTCGGGCTCCATAGCGATATTCTTTAAACCAATGTCCCTAGTCGTCCCCTCCTCCTGTTCATCCAAAATTGCTCGCTCATCCTCTACTTTGCACACACTTCCTGCCATGTCAATGTTTTCATTCGTGACTTCATCGTGACATGGCTCGCTCGATATACCTGCAATAAAAGACGAAGTCAAATTAGATTTTGGAAATTGAATTTCAAACGATTTATATTCTTCTAAGCAAGTGGAAGTCAGCGTAAGATTTTCAATTGATTGCTGAATTTGCCGACTCCGAGCAAGGAAGTTTTCTTGGAATTGATGGGATGTGGCCTCCTGTGTCTGAATGAGCAATTGAACTTCCTCTTTCAAGTGTTGCAAAGGTACGTCTACGCTTTGCTCTCCTTGATCAAGGCTTGAAGGCTCCGTTGAAACGCACTCTGAAGTCTCTTTCATGATTTCTTCGTCATCTTGCAAAGACTCCATATAATTCCACGCCTCTGTCGGCGTCATGACTCCCAAGAATTCCTGCAGCTGTGGTCGTAGTCCACCTAGGAAGGACTCCATAAGCTCTTTCTTCGTAAACCCATGCTGCGGATAGCTCGAAATTATGTCTGTGAATCTCTTCCAGGCCTGAAAGAAAGTTTCACAATCAGTCTGATTAAAACCAACGATCTTGAGCTTCTCCATCCTATGTTTGTGTGCCTTATAATATTCTGCACCATACAAATTGTTCGTGCAATAGAATTTCATGTATTCCATATACTCCATTCTTAAAAGGAAAACAAAAAAGTAAAATAAAAAAAATCCTAGACTATAAGATGGAAGGATCTCACCGAATGTTCCTCCAAACGAACTGAAATCGTAGATCGCAAGTATTGTTGTCCCCGGCAACGGCGCCAAAAACTTGCCTCGTCTCAAATGTTGTGAGAACTACTCCCAAGCGCAGGAGATCGTGCAAGTAATATCCTGGTGAGTCCAGGTATCGAATCCGCGGGACAACTGACCTGCAAAACTACGAACGTCAATCTGAAAAGAGTAATAATACGATGTTAACCAACCACCTATCGAACACAAAGATATAGGATCAAGAGTATGGAATAAGAAATGAAAATCCTACGATATTTACGGTGACTTTGGTTGGGGTACAAGTATGTGGAGTATGTGTTGGGTTTGATTTCGTTAGGGTGTGTGCAACCAATGAATATCAATACCTTTTCTATAACTCAACGTCTCGTCTGGTCAGGGCACGAGAACGTCGGAAAGTATGGCGATCAAGCGTATGAAAACGTGCCAAAGAATTGTACAATTAAGATAGGGCGAAAAGATATAGAAACCAATAATTACGACACCCTAACTACGTCAACTCCAACACGTATGAAGTGAATGTGCTACGGTTGTGATTTCATTAGGAGATAATAATCGCTGAAATATCATGTCTGTTATATAACTCAACGCTTCGTTCGGTCAGGGCACGAAGGCGTCGGAAGATGAAACGATGAAAACTAGTCAAATTGGCCGTATACGCATCACTAGCAACATTGATTTCATTAAACGATAAATGCAACAATAAGTTCAGATTAGTGAACATGAATTGGCTAGCCTTGTCAGGGCCTAGCCATACGGGATGTAAATAATATCGACAATAAGCAAATACCCAACAAATACGTTGTAGAAATCAATGTTACGAGTGATTTTGACATGAAAATAGGGCTAAAGACATGAAATTCATCAAATAAATACTCCTAATTACATCACAACCATAGCACAAGGAGATTAGCCACGCATGGTGCAAAGGAAATCAGATTTCATAGCCAAATACATCGTTATAATAGCCAAAATACGATAAAATACACCAAATACGGGGTATAAGTTCAAGAATTTATCACCAAATCTCCACTTTAAAGCCCAAAACTCCTTTAGAATAGGAAGAATAGCCTCTGGAATTTTTGAGAATTTTTCCCTGGAGAAATACGCACAGTAGCCGCTCCAAAAGTCCCAAAATACGCCAGAATACCCCCCAAAACCCTAGAAATACGCTTATATAATAGCATTGCGGGTTTGGGGGTGTTAACGGGTTCAAACCCGCATCCGCTTCGCTTTAAACCCGCACCCATTAACAGCTCGAGATCCTGACCGTTAGATCCAGGCGGGATCTGCCCACGAGCTGACACGTGGCCTTGGAAATTTGCGCGAGCCCGCTCCGCAGCTTCGATCCGAAGTCGATTCGGAGTAAATCGCAACCGTCCGATCGTGGATCGACGATCCTCATAGCGCCGCGTCGCCTTAAATTCTCGCCCGCTCCGCAGCTTCAGCGGGATCTTCGTGCACCGTCCGATCATCATCGGACTGTCCGCGTGAAGCCACGTTGCTTCGTAATTTTCGCAGCGGCCAGCTGATCGTAGCCGTTCGATCGAAATCGAACGCTCTCTTTTTTGCCGCGTCGCCGCTTGATCGGACGCGTTGGATTCGAGTGGGAAGCGCTCGATTGACGCCACGTGGCCCGATAAATCCCCGCGCTGCTTCGTTTGTGGGCCGTTAGATCTTAATCCAACGGTCTATATTAATTCCCGATTATAAATCGCTGCTGCCGTTGGATCGAGCGGGAAGCGGCCGATGGCCGCCACGTGGCAGCTCCTGATTCGTCGGCGGCTGTATTTCGCGTATTTTGGTGCGTATTTCTCATTTTAAATAGTATTCTGCATTCAAAAATACACAGTAATTAGCACAGATCTCAGAAAAATACAAATAAATAGTCGTTGGAATCGTGAGATCAAGACGGTGCTAGGAAAAATATAAAAAGGCAGAAATACTCAATAAAATTCATGTTTTGTGCACAAATAGTGTAATTTCTCTAATAAATGATGATGAGAAAAATACGAATGCATTAGAGAACAATTAAGCATCATGTAGGCACAAAATTGGACTAATAAGGGGGTTAAATATGCAATATTCACTCCGAATCAACGACGACCAAGCCGACCGCTTCATGTCCATGCTCCTCCTAGCTGGAGCTGGTGGTCGGGCAACTCAGGAGTCCGTCGAGCATGACCTACCCGTCCTTCAAAGCCTCATTCGTCACATTCGCACTGACCCACCCGATGTCTCCGAGCTTCACATCCCACCCCCCACCACTCCTGGTCCTCAGCACAGGTCCCCTTCACCACCCCCAGAGGGTGGTGCCTCTGCTTGATACTTTACCATCCAGCTTTTGCCTCCCCCTATTTTTAGTGCCCATCTGTCTTTGCGGGGCCCTACTTTACCACTGCTAGGGGAGGACTCATTCACGTGTCGAGTCCCTTCTTTTTTATTTTATTTTTTATTTTCGATTTCCTTTCTTTTCTTTTATTGACCTCCCCCTTGCATATCTCTGCATTGTCACGATCACATCATCTTGCTAGCACTGTCACGTCTAGCTTGGGGGAAGTCAAAATTTTTGGGTGTGCTGTCCTGTTTTGTTTTTCTCTGGTGCTTGTTTATTTGTCGTGTCGTGTGATTTTCCTTTTTATTTTCTTTTCTGTTTATATGTCGTGTGGTGTGATTTTTATTTTTATTTCTTATTTTCAGTTTAGTTTGTATGATTTTCTTATCTTTCGTGTGTTTTTGTGTCTATGCATATTTCCCCCCTTATTCATTTCCCTCCCGTACTTAATTCTATTGCATTGAGGGCAATGCAAGTTTCAGCTTAGGGGAGTCGCACTTCATGCGTCTTTTGTCTCTTTTTCTTTGTTATTTGAGTCGTTTTTCTCCATCTTTTTCTTTTTCTTTTTATTTTTCTTTTCTTCTTTTTATCTCTTTCTCCTAGAGATGAACCCTATGATGAATTACCACAAAATCACACACGCCTAGCATGGCATCGATAATCACATTCACTAACCCTAGGATATCGAGTCCTCTTGCATTTCATGCATCGTGGATCCACTTAGCTTTTTGTGAGTCGTGCGTCGTGCCTAGCTGATTGGTGTGCTTCTACTCTATGATTTTACTTTATATACCTGTCCAAGAATGACCCCTAGATTATCATGCTTCGATTTGAATATGCGGTATTTGTTTCTACTGTCTGCTTCTTTTGCATGCTTTATATATATCGTATACTTCGTTTCGTGTGTGTCGGGATTCCACAATTAAGGACTAGGATAACCCATTTAGCCCATGCTCTAATTAGCGAGAATAGTTTCCTTTGCCCAAGTGTTTAGAATCCGATTTCTTTTTTGTTTTACTTGGTGCAAATCCCCTCGTCGTGTACCGTTCTCCCACTTGGGAGAGTACACATGTGTGTAGCCAAAAACCCAAAGAGAAAAGAAAAGAAAATAAAAAATTGTATAGCCAAAAAGCCAAAAAATATACAAATACCCAAAACCCAAAAAAATTCCCATGTGAATATTTTTCCTACTTGCCGAGAATAAAGGGAAGGCGAGAATTTGCACCGAGTGTTCTACTCCACATCATCTCAACCCCCATCGTTTTCGAAAACACTTGGCTTATGAACTTTTTAGCTATTATCTAGGCTATAGTGTGGCGATTTCCTTAACCCTAGTTGTGGAGTCCCGACGCATGATATGTTTCGATTCTCTCTCTATTCTCATGCATGCTTGAACTATATATTCACCCTTTATTCAATTCGAATCGATATGTGGGTCATTTCCTGGATTTTTGTATATCGAGCTTTATCGCACATCGTAGATAGTGACACCGTCTGCTAGGACACGGCCACACTCACTCGCGCTTCACCCCCGTGGTCAAAGTAATTTTTAAACTGTAATTTTTATTGTCATATATGGTGTAAATGTATCTTTTGCCTGCGTAATTGCGTCGATTGATTTTAATATTGCAAGTAGCACTTATTAACTGCGTGGATGTTTAAATAAGACAAAATGTGTTTTTTGGGATCGGCCAGTACTGATATCCTATTATTAATTTCCTTAGCTTTGTATTTTTCTTTTTTGAGAGAAATTGTTGTGAGGTTTTTATGTATATATGCCAAAGACCGGTGTTACTACCTATGAAGGCGGAGTTGAAACTTGCATCTATCTGGGACCCCAATGGATTTCCAATTTGTACTTTTCTTTATTTTTGCTTTATTGACTGTGATACGGACTTTGGACATTGTATGTTTTGGGTATCTGGCCGATCCCCGCATTTTTTCTTATTTATTTCTTTAAAATGAGCATGATTTTAAATCACTTGTTATTAATTCATGCTTATTTAATTGCATAGATATAAATGGAAAAATTGGCTAGCGTCGATTTCGAAGTACTTGACGCGGTAGGAAAGAACTATCTTAGCTGGCGAGTGGACCTGAAATTTCACTTGTGTTCTATGTCCCTCCTTCACTCAATTTTGGCCTCCGCAGCGGTCGTGACAACGGCTAGCAATGCCCCAGAAGCGGCACAGCCATCTAGCAGTTCTCATACCGTAGTCTCCGACATGGATAAGGCTAAAACCATTATTTATATCAGGAGACACATAGATCGGACCTTAAAGGCCGACTACTTAACGGTAGAAGACCCTCTTGAGTTGTGGACAGCACTTGAGGCACGTTATAGGCATCAGATAGATGTCATACTGCCACGTGCCAGTTGTGAGTGGGAAAACCTCCGTCTTCAGGACTATAAGTCCGTTATTGAGTACAACTCAGCACTTTATAATATCACCTCACGCCTGAAGTTGTGTGGTGAAGAAGTCTCGGAGCACCGCATGTTGGAAAAGACATTTACCTCGTTCCACGAGAAAGATGACATCCTCATGCAACAGTACCGTGAACGCAACTTCACGAAGTTATCTAATTTGCTATCTTGCCTTCTTAGCGCAGAGCAGAATAGAGACTTACTACTGGCCACTCATAATCTGCGCCCTGCTGGTGCTGCACCTCTCCCTGAAGCCCACCATGTTTCTCCCCAGAAGTGGAAAAACAAGAAGAAAGCTAGACAGAACAAAGGGAAAGTTGCGATAAAGCCAGCAAGAGCACCACCCCAGAACAACAATAGCCAGAGGAAGAAAAACTACACATGGAAGCGTAAGAACAATTGTCCAGTGTCAATTCTAAGAAGAACTGGGAGGATAAATGACATAGATATGGCATGACTGGACATTGGTCCAGAAACTGCCGCACTCCTCGTCACCTCCAGGATTTGTATCAAGCGAGCCAGAAGCCTCCGCCTGAAACAAACTTGGCAGCTATTCAACAGCCAACCGAATTCACTGCAAAAGACTTCGAGAATGACGATCTGCTCGATTGAGCCCAATCTTTATATCTATGCATTTAAATTCCATGTAGCTTCATCGGTAGTTTGTTTTGAAATTTTTTTCTATTTGAATGACAGTTTTTATTTACTTAAATAAACTTTCAATTTGCTTATATATGGATGAAGTCTAAGTGCCTTGTGGACAGTGCCTCAACGCACACTATCCTTCGCGAACCATGCTATTTTTATAGCTTAAACAAATATGACAGTCCCGTAATCACATTTTCGGGACTGTCCAACATAATCGAAGGAAATGGGGAAGCAATCATATTGCTCATAAATAACACAAGACTTAAAATACAAAATGCACTATTCTCTCCAAAATCCAATAGAAATCTCATAAGTTTCAAAGATATTCGTTTTAACGGATATCAATTAGAAACTAGAAATGAAGAAAACATTGAATATATGTATGTGACTCGTCAAGAAGATGGCCAGAAGACCATCTACGAACAATTTAAGGGACTTCCGTCGGGTCTCTACCACACGTATATTCAACCAATAGAAGCCAATATGACTGACCACCAGAAGTGCCTTTCGTTGCCAGAGTTTCAACTCTGGCATAATAGACTAGGTCATCCTGGATCAGCTATGATGCATCGCATCATCTCTGAATCCCGTGGACATAATTTGAAAAACCAGAGGATTTTTCAAAAGGGTGAATTTCCTTGTCCCCTTGTTTTAAGGGAAAACTAATAACGAGACCATCCCTCCTGAAAGTGGGATTAGAGTCTCCAGGCTTCATAAAGAGAATTCATGGTGACATTTGCGGGCCTATTCACCCTGCAAGTGGCCATTTCGGTACTTCATGGTACTGATTGATGCATCCACAAAATGGTCTCATGTGTGCCTATTGTCCACCTGCAACCTAGCTTTCCCCAAGCTATTGGCACAAATAATTAGGTTGCGATCTCATTTCCTCGATAACAATATCAAGAAACTACGTCTTGATAATGCGGATGAATTCACTTCACAAGGCTTCGATGACTATTGTCATGCAACGGGTATCGAAGTTGAACATCATGTAGCTCATGTTCACGCCCAGAATGAATTAGCAGAGTCTCTTATAAATAGACTCCAATGGATTGCACGTCTATTACTCATGCAATCCCAGTTGCCTGTGGAGGCTTGGGGCATGCTATACTGTATGCCGCATTGCTCATTAGGATAAGGCCCTCTGGTGGCCATACATTATCCCCGATGCAGCTAGCATATGGCGCTCCACCAGATATCTCCCATTTGAGAGTATTTGGTGTTGGATCCTGTGGATGGCAAACAACACTAGAAGGGGGGTTGAATAGTGTTGTATAAAATAAACTTGTTCGTTCTTAATAGATTAACACAAATCAAAGCCTTCTAATGTTGCCTAAGAAACCAAGTAGAGTGATATACGCTTGGTTCTTAATCAACTCAATAAATCTTCAAATCAAATCAGAGATAAAAATCTTCTGGTAGTCGACTCGCTATGAACAGTAGTCAACTCCTAGAGGGAAACTAAGCACAACTCAGATAGTTAAATACTTAATGAAGATATATAAAATATACACAGAAGTATAAATACAACAACCGATCTTTACAGTATATTACAAATGAATTACAAGAATACAAAGTAAGTGAGAATAACAAAGTAAATAAGAATTGATTGCATCGATAAATGATCAAACACAGATAAGCAATCGCAGACACAAGGATTTTTATCCTGGTTCCCCACAACTTGGGTACGTCCAGTCCACGACTAATCCGATACGAGATTTCCACTATCTGCCTTAGCAAATACAAGCACCTAACTTCACTCCTTAGGATTTCCAACAACCTAGTCTTAACCAGGATTTCCAACCGCAACACCTAGACTTATCTAGGGTTTCCAACAACAATACCCTAACAACACAGGGTAATCACAAAGTGAAAAACGATATCCAACTCCCACAATTGTTTGGTGGAAATTGGATTTACACCCAAATTCTATAGCCAATAGTAATAGACAATTACGTGTATAGTGGCTTGATAGAATGAGATTTTAGATCACACAAAGATACGAATGAAGTCTTTGTGATCTAAATCAAATGTTTTTCAAAATCCTTTTAAATAAAATCAGAGAATAAGTAATACGGATTTTGAAAACAGATAGCCAAATAAAAATTCGATCTTCAGAAAATAATAGCTCAAAGAAATTGCAAGATCAAGAATAAAAACTGATTTGGCTAAGAGAGAATGAGACCTGAGAATTTTAGAGTGTTTTGCACAAGAGAATTTGATTTCAAGAATTGTTGTTATTTCTTAAAGAAAATGGTCCTCTATTTATAGGTGAAAACTGAGAATTTGAAATTCAAATTCCTTTTACTTTTGTTCCGGAAATCATGGGGATAATAAATTAGAGCTATGTCAAAAGTCAAGTCAAAACGTCAAATTTCCACAGCTGGTAGTCGACTCCCTAGGGTTGGTAGTCGACTCCCAGAGTGTTTCAGGAGAAATTGATTCTCAGCTGGTAGTCGACTCCCACTCATTGGTAGTCGACTCCCATAGGAGTTTCTTCCGAGACAATGCTAGTCAAACATATAGTTAGCTCCAGGGTGTAATGGAGTGTCACTACGAAAATGCAAAGTGACTAGAGAAAGCTCTCAATAACTTTTGAAAATGATTTAAAAGATTTTTAAGATGTTTTGAAACCATTTGTATGTGTGTGTGTTGTCTATACGATTGGCTTTAGCATAACTTAAAGAAAATGGTCCTCTATTTATAGGTGAAAACTGAGAATTTGAAATTCAAATTCCTTTTACTTTTGTTCCGGAAATCATGGGGATAATAAATTAGAGCTATGTCAAAAGTCAAGTCAAAACGTCAAATTTCCACAGCTGGTAGTCGACTCCCTAGGGTTGGTAGTCGACTCCAAGTGTGTTTCAGGAGAAATTGATTCTCAGCTGGTAGTCGACTCACACTCCTTGGTAGTCGACTCCCAGAGGAGTTTCTTCTGAGACACTGCTAGTTAAACAAGTAGTTAGCTCCAGGGTGTAATGGAGTGTCACTACGAAAATGCAAAGTGACTAGAGAAAGCTCTCAATAACTTTTGAAAATGATTTAAAAGATTTTTAAGATGTTTTGAAACCATTTGTATGTGTGTGTGTTGTCTATACGATTGTCTTTAGCATAACCCTAAGAAAGACACAACACACTCACTATAGACTAGGACACGTCTTCGGAAGCTTGATCAACTGATGGAGTAGATGTGAGCTTCACTTGAGCTTCTGTTCCATTTGAGCTTTGAGCTTCATCATTGATCTAGCAACGTTCGTCCTTGTCTTTGAGCGTAGATTGCGCTTCTCTGGAGTATGCATAAAGCTTTTCATTTGTCGCACAACCTGCACACTTAGTCGTAGTGTAGTTAGTACACTAAGCCTCATTTGGTGTGCTCATCATCAAAATCACTTGGGGGTGGAATTCAATTTCCATCACTCTCCCCCTTTTTGATGATGACACCCAAATGAAAAATGAAGTAAGTTGACATACTAATATGACATGAAAAATAAACTTACTCCCACTGCTTTGATGTGGTTCTCCCCCTGCATCGAAGCCGTTAGTAAAACAAATTCATATATTCATTTTTGTATTTCAAATCTTTCTCCCCCTTATCATCAACAAAAACAGTTAATGACATATCATTTCAACACATGAATTATTCAATCAAAAAAATTGGAGGGGAATTCAATTACTTTTCCTACAGAAAAAATGTTAGCATGTGATCAACCAATATTTTAGCAGAATAGATAAGTTCATCCATAGCCATAAAAGAGTAGCAAGCATCACACCATAATATAGTTATTACAGACCAGAAGTTTTTGAAATCATTGTTTTTTAAAAAAACCATTGTTTGTGAAATCAAGGATGACCGCCGTTCTTCTTTAATTCCTTCATCTCATCAAGGATCATGCCAAGCGTCTCTTCCATCATTTTGTTGCTCTTTGCCACGAATTCCTTGAGGTCGTCCACTTTCTTGTTGAGGTCTTCAAAGCCTCTTTCTTGGATATCTTCAGCTTTCCAATTTTCTTCAAGAGCATTTCTTGAAGTTCAATGATGTAAGCCGGTGGCTCCTTGTCTTCTCCTTCTTCTTCGCTTGCTTTTTCTTCTTCTTCTCCTTCTTCCTCAGAATCTGAAATAATAACTTTCTTACCTCTCCTGGAGGATGACGATCCTCCTTCAGCAGCAAGCTTCTCTTCGGGGATGTTCTGATCAAGGTCTTAATGAAGGTTCATTCTTCCGAGAGCATAGACATCAAATATGTGTGCCAGATCCAGAATTGTGGTTTCATTATCCAAAGGCACATTATAACTAATAAACAGGATGGTGAGGTAATGTCCATGTGCTAGAGTGGATGAGGGTCTATCTGAAGAAGCTGAAGCAAGGATGGAGTCCATAATGACTTTGGCCCATTTGACATGAATATTCCCTAGCATTGCATAGATACACTTGCCTTATTTCTCAGATTACAGAGTGACTACCATATTTTTGAGTTATGTTGTAAGACAATATATTTGCGAGGATCCTTCCCGGATAGCGAAGATCGCTACAAGGGAGTTTAGTTTGGAAATACTTTCCCGGCAAATACATTCTCTCCAAAATACTTTCATCAGTCATCTCTATATTATCCAGTATCATGCCAGTGTACGTGATACCTAGGGCTTCACCTAGAGATTTTACGGTTATGGCAAGTTTAGTGTCAAGTACTTTGATGACAAATCGGCTTTTGGCAAGGTCATAATCCATATTGGCATAAAAGAGATGCACAAGTCTGGGATAGCAGAGATAAATGTTTTCAGCAGAAAATAGGTTAGCCAAGTTTTGAAATTCTAGAATGTTTTTGATGCCATAGTTTTCTACATGATCAAGTTTCACAAATCTCTCGTGAAGAATAGGTTTCTTGGAAACTTTGACAAAGTGTTCATAGATAGTACTCCTAAATAGATAAGGCAAGATGGTTTCTTTCTCGGAGATGGATTCGCTAGAGACTTTCCTCTTCTTAGAAACCATTCTCTTGATAGGCATCTAGAAGGAGTAAAAATTATTTACTAAACTAGACATGCAAGAGCATTCAAAAAAATGAGGTAAGAGTTGATGAGAAGAGTTTTCACCTTGAGTAATCTTGAGAGAATGGTGAAACCAAGTGTTGAGAGAGCTCCAAGTAATCCAAGTGCCAAGGAAAATTTTCAAGAGAAAGAGAGCATGGGGTAGTCGGCTACTCTAGGGTTTTACTCTTGGGGGTTTTAACTAAGAGGTGAAAGAAGATGAAAGATAGGGGCCATTGGATCAAGAGATGAGTGGTTGGGATTAAGTTTTAGCTTATTGGGTATAAGTTGTCTTTTGGATATGAACCCATTAACTCAATGGAACCCAATAGGAGTTAGAAAAAATCAAACCCAGAAATTCGCACAGCCACTGGTAGTCGACTCCCTCATGTAGGTAGTCGACTCTCTACTGAGCTGAGTCGTTTTCTCATCCCGAGGGGTTTTGATCCAAGACTGAGTGCGTTTCTGAACGAAAGATGTATTATAAATATAATGCAAATCATTTATAATCATACATAATGAGATTAAAAAATATTAAATCATTTAAACACGTTTAAGCATATATTTTTGCAAAAAAACGATTAAGTCGCAAAAAAAGCTTTTAATGCTGATCCAGTTATCAAGCGTTGGATCTTGTTTCTCCTCTTCGTTTCCGTAGAGTACCTGAATGATAGACGTTTATGGTACTCTTTGGCTTTTGAGTCCAGAGGGTTAGTCTTTAGGAAGCCAAATCCATTGTGGTTTAGTTCCTTCATGAAAAATATATTTATAGTTTTTGCTTAAATGAACTTGCTGAACAAAGTTTGTAGCATACCATTTCTTTCTTTGATCGGACAAGTTCTTAGGTATCCAGATGCTCAGAAAATTTTTGTTAGAATGATGCATCCTAGTATGCTTAACCCATTTCTTGGCATGATGTGAATCATAACCGAGTTCGGTTTTGCTAGATGAAGCTTTTTGGTTATTTATTAAACTATCTAGCTTCCCTTTTCCTTTGTTGAAATTTTCAATAATTTTTCATCGTAGCGTCGTATTTATCTTTGACAGATACGAGAATATTATTCAAATTCTCAACTTTTTCATTTACGGATAGAATGTCTTTTTGCAGAGAATTATTCTTTTCTTTAAGGAGACTAATTTCCTTAATGACTTCTTCCCTTTCGTTAACATCCTTTGTAATATTTCTAAGTGTTCTTCTATGTTCTTTTATGAGCCTTCCATGCATTTTGCATAGCTCCTTATATGCTCCCATATAGTCCATGTCTTCATCATCACTTGATGACGAATCATTATCACTAGATGAATTATGATGCGAACTTACCTTAGAAGATGTGGAAGCTATGAAGCACATGTGTGCTGTTTCTCTTCTTTCATCATTGTCGTCTACTGAGGATTCATCAGACGAGGAATCGTCGCTCTCGTCGAAAGCTGCGTAAGCTTCCTTCTTTGGTCGTTGGAATTTGTTTCTTCCATTGTTTCTCTTTTCATTGCTATCTCGGTTCTTCCCACGATCTCTGGAATCACGATTGTTTCTTTCCAACGGACAGTCTCTCTTGATGTGCCCTGGTTTATTGCAACCAAAACAAATAATACTGTTAGTAGGTCTAAAAGAGCGTTTACCATACTTACTTGTGATGAATTCTTTAAAATTCTTTGAGATGAATGCAATATGGTCTTCTTTGTCTGTGTAGTCGGAATCTTCTTCTTGAGCTTTAAACGCGAGATTTTTCTTCTTTGGTTTTTCTTCGATCTTCTTATCTTCTTCAAGTTCAATCTCATATGCCATGAGATTTCCCATTAGTTCTTCAATGGTAAGATCCTTTACGTTATGAGCTTCTCTAATGGCCGTTGTTTTTCCCTTCCATTCGGGTCGGAGAGATTTCAGTATTTTCATCACCTGCTCGTATTCAGAAAGTTTCTGTCCTAATTCTGCGAGCTCAGTTGTAATGTTAGTAAAACGAGTAGTCACATCGGTAATACTCTCTCCTTCTTCCAATTTAAAGGATTCGAATTTAGAATATAAAACATTTATGCGGGATTCCTTTACCTTTTCGGTTCCTTCGTGGCTTACCTGAAGAGTGTGCCATATTTGATGTGCTGTCTCGCATTGGGAGACTCGATTGAACTCATTTCCTGTTATAGCGCAAAATAGTGCATTCATTGCCTTTGCATTAAGATTTGCTCTCTTATTGTCGTCGGCTGACAACTTCCCAAATTCAACTTCAGTAGGTGTGATGTACGGAACTTTAGTGACGATCCATGCTTCGATGTCCAATGACTCCAAGTGAGTCTTCATTCGGATCTTCCAGCTGACGTAGTTCGTTCCGTTGAACAGTGGTGGACGCATGGTATTTAGTCCTTCAGAATGAAAAGAAGTTGACGACAAGACTTTTATAGCCTCGCTCTGATACCAAGTGTTGAATCCTATGGATGGCAAACAACACTAGAAGGGGGTTGAATAGTGTTGTATAAAATAAACTTTTTCGTTCTTAATAGATTAACACAAATCAAAGCCTTCTAATGTTGCCTAAGAAACCAAGTAGAGTGATCTACGCATGGTTCTTAATCAACTCAATAAATCTTCAAATCAAATCAGAGATAAAAATCTTCTGGTAGTCGACTCCCTATGAACAGTAGTCGACTCCCAGAGGGAAATTAAGCACAACTCAGATAGTTAAATACTTAATGAAGATATATAAAATTTACACAGAAGTATAAATACAACAACGGATCTTTACAGTATATTACAAATGAATTACAAGAGTACAAAGTAAATGAGAATAACAAAGTAAATAAGAATTGCTTGCAGAGATAAATGATCAAACACAAATAAGCAATCGCAGACACAAGGCTTTTTATCATGGTTCCCCACAACTTGGGTACTTTCAGTCCCCGACCAATCCGGTACAAGATTTCCACTATCTGCCTTAGCAAAAACAAGCACTTAACTTAACTCGTTAGGATTTCCAACAACCTAGTCTTAACCAGGATTTTCAACCGCAACACCTAGACTTGTCTAGGGTTTCCAACAACAATACCCTAACAACAAAGGGTAATCACAAAGCGAAAAAAGATATCCAACTCACCACAATTGTTTGGTAGAGATTGGATTTACACCCAAATCATATAGCCAATAATAATAGACAATTACGTGTATAGTGGCTTGATAGAATGAGATTCTAGATCACACAAAAATACGAATGAAGTCTTTGTGATCTAAATCAAATGTTTTCAAAATTCTTTTAAATAAAATCAGAGAATAAGTAATACTGATTTTGAAAACAGATAGCCAAATAAAAATTCGATCTTCAGAAAATAATATCTCAAAGAAATTACAAGATCAAGAATAAACTGATTTGGCTAAGAGAGAATGAGAGCTGAGAATTTTAGAGCGTTTTGCACAAGAGAATTTGATTTCAAGAGTTGTTGTTATTTCTCAAAGAAAATGGTCCTCTATTTATAGGTGAAAAATGAGAATTTGAAATTCAAATTCCTTTTACTTTTGTTCCGAAAATCATGGGGATAATAAATTAGAGATATGTCAAAAGTCAAGTCAAAACGTCAAATTTCCACAGCTGGTAGTCGACTCCCTAGGGTTGGTAGTCGACTCCAAGTGTGTTTCAGGAGAAATTGATTCTCAGCTGGTAGTCGACTCACACTCCTTGGTAGTCGACTCCTAGAGGAGTTTCTTCTGAGACACTGCTAGTTAAACAAGTAGTTAGCTCCAGGGTGTAATGGAGTTTCACTACGAAAATGCAAAGTGACTAGAGAAAGCTCTCAATAACTTTTGAAAATGATTTAAAAGATTTTTAAGATGTTTTGAAATCATTTGTGTGTGTGTGTGTATTGTCTATACGATTGGCTTTAACATAACCCTAAGAAAGACACAACTCACTATAGACTAGGACACATCTTCGGAAGCTTGATCAACTGATGGAGTAGATGTGAGCTTCACTTGAGCTTCTGTTCCATTTGAGCTTTGAGCTTCATCATTGATCTAGCAACATTTGTCATTGTCTTTGAGCGTAGATTGCGCTTCTTTGGAGTATGTATAAAGCTTTTCATTTGTCGCACAACCTGCGTACTTAGTCGTAGTGTAGTTAGTACACTACGCCTCATTTGTTGTGCTCATCATCAAAATCACTTGGGGTGGAATTCAATTTCCATCATTTGGTTGTGCGGTGCATGTCCCAATAGCACCACCTCAGAGGACCAAAATGGGTCCTCAGCGTCGTCTAGGTATCTATATTGGGTTTGATTCGCTCTCTATTATTAGATACCTAGAACCTCTCACGGGGGACGCATTTAATGCACGTCTTGATGACTATGAATTCGATGAGAAATCGTTTCCAAAACTAGGCACACAGTCTAAGAAGCCTGATGCTTTTGAGATCATTTCTTGGGACAAGAAGTCTTTGTCTCTTTATGATCCACGTACTAATCTGTGTGAAGATGAGATCCTGAAGATCCTTCACATTCAGAACATAGTACACCTACTACCGAATAAATTTACAGACAACTAGAAGATTGTTCATTAACATGTCCCTGCTGCCAACACGCCAGCTAGGATTGACATCCCCAAAGATGGATGCAATCCACCGGCAGCAGAATTGGTTGTACCTCAATTGAAATGAGGACACCCGTCAGGTTCAAAAGATAAAGTTCTTCGAAAAAGGAAGATTCCTGGAGATAATTAGATGATCCCTCAACATGATACTGAGCTCAGACCAGCGACCTCTCCTCTCCTTATTTCCCCTGCAGAGGAAACAATAGAATAAACATCATTAAATTGCGTACGTACTAGAGAGGTACTGGACAGACATAGCACAGTCGTCGTCGACGATTTTGCATTCGCTATTACCGTTCACGTCGCTGAATACGATGATGACGTCGAACCACGATCTCTAACGAAATGTAAGCACAGAGATGATTGGCCAAAGTGGGACGAGGTAATAAGAGTAGAGCTAAACTCACTCTTGAAACGCAAAGTCTTTGGACCAGTAGTCCAAACACCTGTAGGTGTTAAACATGTGGGCTATAAGTGTGTCTTCATCAGAAAAAGAAATGAATAAAATGCGATCGTTTGCTACAAGGCACGCCTTGTAGCACATGGATTTTCCCAAAGGCTGGGGATTGATTATGAAGATACATATTCCCCTGTCATGGATGCGATCACTTTCCGATTCTTGCTTAGCCTATCATCTCTGGAAGCCTTGAAATGCAGCTCATGGACGTTGTGACTGCATATCTATATGGCGATATAGATAAAGAAATCTATATGAGACTTCCAGATGGGTTTAAGTTACCCTTAGAGATAAAAGAGAGAGACCTCGGGACGTCTTCTCAGTAAGGCTTCAAAGACCCATATATGGTCTTAAGCAATCAGGAAAAATGTGGTATAACAGACTAAGTGTTTTCCTTGCACAGCAATGATTCATAAAAAATAAAGTCTGCCAGTATATCTTTATCAGGAGAACGGGAACAGGATTTGTCATCGTCGCAGTATATGTGGACGACTTAAATCTCATAGGATCTCCTGCAGAGATCAATGAGATATCTAAAAGCCTAAAGCATACCTTCGAAATGAAAGACTTAGGCAAAACGAGGTACTGTCTTGGCTTACAGATTGAACATCTACGAGGTGGAATCCTATTACACCAATCAAACTATACAAGGAAACTTCTAAACAAGTTTCGAATGGAACAATGTCATCCTTTATGTACTCCTGTGGTCGTGAGATCACTGGATATTCATAAGGACCCCTTCCGGCCGCTTGAAGAGGGGGATGAGTTATTGAGTCTTGAAGTACCCTACCTCAGTGCCATCGGAGCACTTCTATATCTGGCAAACTGCACGCGTCCCGATATAGCGTTCGCAGTTAATCTACTTGCCAGACACAGTGCTGTACCTACAAAGCGCCACTGGAACGGAGTAAAGCATCTTCTACGCTACTTCCAGGGTTCTATAGATCTGTGACTATACTCCAGAGAGGTTCCTCCTCCTAGTTACTTGGTTATGCTCATGCAGGTTCCCTATCTGATCCCTACACAACAAAATCACAAACTGAATTTGTGTTTACCTACGGAGGGACCGCTATCTCATGGAGATCGGTAAAGCAAACCACCACAGCAACATCATCCAACCACGCTGAACTCATTGCGATCCACGAAGCAAGCAAAGAGTGTTTTTGGCTCCGCTCTGTCGTCCAACATATCCTTGATGCCACTAGCCTGAAGACTGGTGGTCTTGAATCCACTGCCTTATTTGAAGATAACACTGCATGCATAACACAACTCAAAAAGGGCAACATCAAAGGCGACAGAACGAAATACATTTCTCCCAAATTCTTCTGGACGCACGATCTATAGAAGAACGAGGAGGTCAACATTCAGCAGATCCAGTCATGCAACAACTTAGCTGATTTGTTTACTAAATCTTTACCGAGATGTATTTTTGTAAAACTTGTAAAAGGAATTGGTATGAGACAGCTGAAAGACATACAAGCCTGAAGCTTGTACGGATGAGGGGGAGTAACTTGTGGGTTGCATTCTTTTTTCTTAAGATGTTGGTTTTTCCCACTGTGTTTTCCACAGTTAAAGTTTTAACGAGGCAAACACGATTACTATGGATCCAGAAGTATCCACACTCTTAGCATTATACGCTAAGACCAACGTAATGGATGGATAAGAGGGAGTATTATAAATGAGGGAGGCTTTTGACATCCCCTCATTTTAATCATCACATTACTCCCTATTATACCTATTAATAGGGACATTTGGTACCCCACGACCCTTAGAGCCTGTTCTTTTGCCAAGAATAGGGGCAGGAATAGGAATATGGACACTATTCATGCACTATTCACCATATTCCAAGTTTGTATTCCAAGCGGTTGTTCTTTTGGGCGTGGAATAGAATCCTACGTGGCTATTCCAATTTGGTAATGATGAGCACTTTTGTATTCCAAGCTTTTTGCTTGGAATACAATGGAATCCTTGGAATGATGGGCCCCACTCTCTCATCTCTCTCTATCTCTCCCTTCTAACTCATCCTCTTTACACTTTTCCATTCCAACTCTCCAATCCCAAAAGAACACAAGAATAGAATGTGGACCCCACTTTCTATTCCAAACCCCACTTTCCATACTCTATTCCATCCAAAAGAACACAAAACTCCATTTTCTCTCTCCTTGGAATACAAACTTTCCCCTATTCCATTTTTCCTATTCCCGCAAAAGAACAGGCCTTTAGACTTTTATATCATGAATAAATATAGAACTGTTGTATGATAATGAACTCAAGAGAGAGAGAGAGAGAATTTCATTGCTAAGAATAATTCACCATGCTAAGAGCCATGGTGCTCTATTTATATATCTCATAGTGGGGAGGCAAAAAGCCTCTAGGAGACCAAGGGTCCCCATTACTCTAAGTAATGGGGGCCTAATGAATGGGTAATGAAGGAGGGGAGGCCAAAGGCCTCCCTCATTCATAACACTCCCCCTTACACATTCATCACTTCGGTCTCAGCTACTGAGGCAAGGGGTGGATACTTCTGGATCCAGAGTAAGTGTGTTTGCCTCGTTAAAACCTTAGCTGTGGAAAACCCAGTGGGAAAACCCAACAGCTTAAGGAAAAAGAGTGCAACCCACATGTTACTCCCCCTGATCCGTACAAGCTTCAGGCTTGCAGGTCTTTCAACTGTCGCATACCAATGTTCTTTACAAGCTTTACAAAAGTACATTTAGGCAATGCCTTAGTAAAAAGATCAGCTAAGTTGTTGCATGACTGGATCTGTCGAACTTCAATCTGCTTGTCGTTCTTCTGCTCGTGCGTCCAGAAAAACTTGGAAGAAATGTGTTTTGTCCTGTCGCCTTTGATGTAGCCCTTCTGAAGCTGAGCAATGCATGCGGCGTTGTCTTCGAATAGGGCAGTAGGCTTCAGATCACTGGTCTTCAGGCCAGTGGATTGGAGGATGTGTTGGACGACGGAGCGTAGCCAAAAACATTCTCTGCTCGCCTCATGGATCGCGATGAGCTCTGCATGGTTGGAAGATGTAGCAGTAGTGGTTTGTTTTACCGATCTCCAAGAGATAGCAGTACCTCCGTAGGTAAATACAAAACCTGTTTGAGATTTTGCCGTGTGCAGATCAGAGAGATAACCTGCATCAGCATAACCAAACAATTTGGGGGAGGCACCTCTCTGGTAGTAAAGTCCAAGATCAATGGAACCCTGAAGGTATCGCAGAAGATGCTTTACTCCGTTCCAGTGGCGCTTTGTGGGCGCAACACTGTGTCTGGCTAGTAGATTAACTGTAAACGCTATATCGGGACGCGTACAGTTAGCCAGATATAGAAGTGCTCCAATGGCACTGAGGTAGGGTACTTCATGACCCAGTATCTCCTCCCCCTCTTCCAGTGGCCGGAAGGGGTCCTTATGTACATCTAGTGATCTTACGACCATAGGAGTACCTAAAGGATGACATTTATCCATATGAAACTTGCGTAGAAGTTTCTTTGTATAATTAGATTGGTGTAATAGGATTCCACCTCTTAGGTGTTCTATCTGTAAGCCAAGACAATACTTTGTTTTGCCTAGGTCTTTCATTTCAAAAGTATGTTTAAGGCTTTCAGATATCTCTTTGATCTCTGCAGGAGATCCTATGAGATTTAAGTCATCTACATATACAGCTATGATGACAAATCCTGTTCCCGTTCTTTTGATAAAGATACACGGGCAGACTTCGTTATTCGTGAATCCTTGCTGTGCAAGAAAATCACTTAGTCTGTTATACCACATCTTGCCCGATTGTTTTAGACCATATAATGATCTATGTAGCCTTACAGAGAATACGTCCCGAGGTATCTCTTTCATCTCTGGGGGTAGATTAAACCCATCAGGAAGTCTCATATAGATATTTTTATCTATATCGCCATATAGATATGCAGTCACAACGTCCATGAGCTGCATTTCTAGGCTTTCCAGAGAAGTTAGGCTGATTAAAAATCGGAAGGTGATCGAATCCATGACCGGGGAATACGTATCTTCGTAATCAATCCCCGGTCTTTGGGAAAATCCCTGGGCTACAAGGCGTGCCTTATAGCGAACGATCACATTATTTTCATCTCTTTTTCTTATGAAAACCCACTTATATCCCACAGGTTTTACACCTACTGGTGTTTGGACTACTGGTCCAAAGACTTTGCGTTTCAAGAGTGAGTCCAGCTCTACTCTTATTGCCTCGTCCCACTTTGGCCAATCATCTCTGCGTTTACATTCCGCTAGAGATCGTGGTTCGACGTCATCGTCATATTCAGTGACGTGAACGGCAATATCGAACGCAAAATCGTCGTCGACGACTATGCTATTTCTGTCCAGTACTTCTCCAGTACGTATAAAATTTAATGATGTTTCTCCTATTGTTTCCTCTGCTGGGGAAATCAAGAGGGGAGAAGTAGCTGGTCTGAGCTCAGCATCCTGTGGAGGGATAATCTTAGTATCGTCAGGAGTCTTCCTCTTTCGAGGAACTTTATCTTTTGAACCTGGTGGGCTTCCTCTTTTCATTTGAGGTACAACCAATTCTGCTGCCGGTGGGCTGCATCCATCTATGGGGATGTCAATCCTAGCTGGCGTATTGGCAGCAGGGACGTGTGAACGGACAATCTTCTGGTTGTCCGTGAATTTATCCGGTAAAAGATGTACTGTATTCTAGATGTGAAGGATCTTCAGGATCTCATCTTCACACAGATTAGTACGCTGATCATATAGGGACAAAGACTTCTGGTCCCAACTAATGGTCTCAGAAGCTTCTGGCTTCTTAGACTGTGTGCCCAGTTTTGGAAAAAATTTCTCATTAAATTCACAGTCTGCAAAACGTGCCTTGAATGCGTCACCCGTCAGGGGTTCAAGGTATCTGATAATAGAGGGCGAATCAAACCCAATATATATACCTAGACGACGCTGAGGACCCATTTTGGTCCTCTGCGGTGGTGCTATTGGGACATATACCGCACAACCAAACACTCTTAAATGAGAGATATCCGGAGGTGCGCCGTATGCTAGTTGCATCGGGGATAAAGTGTGACCTCCAGAGGGTCTTATCCTAATAAGTGATGCGGCATGTAAAATAGCATGCCCCCAAGCATCCACAGGCAACTGGGATTGCATAAGCAATGGACGTGCAATCCATTGGAGTCTCTTTATAAGAGCCTCAGCTAATCCGTTTTGGGTGTGAACATGTGCTACCGGATGTTCAACTTCAATACCCGTTGCCCGGCAATAGTCTTCGAAGACTTGTGAAGTAAATTCTCCCGCATTATCAAGACGTAGTTTCTTGATATGGTTATCGGGGAAATGAGCACGCAACCTTATTATTTGTGCCAATAGCTTTGGAAAAGCTAGGTTGCGGGTGGATAAGAGGCACACATAAGACCATTTGGTTGATGCATCAATCAGTACCATGAAGTACCGAAATGGGCCACTTGTGGGGTGAATAGGCCCGCAAATGTCACCATGAATTCTCTCAAGGAAGCCAGGAGACTCTAATCCCACTTTCAGGATGGATGGTCTCGTTATTAGTTTTCCCTTAAAACAAGGGAGACATGGAAATTCACCCTTTTGAAGAATCTTCAGGTTCTTCAATTTGTGTCCACGGGATTCAGTGATGATGCGTCGCATCATTGCTGTTCCAGGGTGACTAAGTCTATTGTGCCAGAGTTGGAATTCTGGTAGTGATTGGCACGTCTGGTGTTCAATCATATTAGCTTCTACTGGTTGAATGTATGTTTGGTATAGACCCGACGGGAGTCCCTTGAATCGCTCGCAGATGATCTTCCGGTCATCTTTTTGACGAGTTACAATTAGATATTCAACCTTATTTTTATCCCTGGTCTCTAAGTGATATCCGTTTAAACGGAAATCCTTGAAACTTACGAGATTTCTGTTTGATATAGGAGAGAATAATGCATTATTAATTTGAAGTCTTGTGTTATTTGGGAGCAATATAATTGCTTCACCAGTTCCTTCGATTATTTGGGACAGTCCTGAAATTGTGATAACAGGACCGTCATATTTGTTTAAGCTATTAAAATAGCAATGATCGCGAAGGATTGTGTGCGTCGAGGCACTGTCCACTAGGCACTCAGACTTCATCTATATAAGCCAAAAAAAATTTATTTGAGGGAAAATGTAGACAACATTCATAAATAAAAGTCCGCACTAAAGCAAATAACAGATGAAGATACATCGAATTCTAAATGCATAGATAAATGATGATGCTCAATCTAGCAGATCGTCGTTCTCAAAGTCTTTAGCAGTAAAGACTTTTGGCGGCTGTACACCTGCCAAGTTTGTTTCAGGTCGAGACTTTTGGCTCGCCTGGTATAGATCCTGTAGGTGGCGAGGAGTGCGGCAGTTTCTGGACCAATGGCTAGTCATGCCGCATCTATGGCATTTGTCCTCCCAGGTCTTCTTTGGAAGTGACACGTGCTTGGTGTCCTTTCGCTTCCAAGTGAAGTTTCTTTTCCCTTTATTGTTTTTGTTTGTCTGGGGAGCTGCACCTCTTGGTTGCTTCATTACCGCTTTCCCTTTAGTATTTTTAGTCTTCCTCTTGTTTTTCCACTTCTGGGGAGAAACGTGGTGGGCTTCAGGGATAGGGGCAGTGCCAGCTGGACGTAAGTTATGAGTTGCTAGCAGTAAATCTCGATTCTGCTCTGCTCTAAGTAGGCATGAGATCAGATCGGAGAATCTCGTGAAGTTGCGTTCACGATACTGCTGCATGAGGATTGCATCTTTCTCGTGAAACGAGGTAAATGTTTTTTCCAACATGCGCTGTTCTGTCACTTCTTCACCGCACAACTTCAGGCGTGAGGTGATGTTATGAAGTGCAAAATTATACTCAGCGACGGACTTATAGTCCTGAAGTCTGAGGTTTTCCCACTCATAACTGGCACGGGGTAATATAACATCAATTTGATGTTTATACCGTGCTTCCAGTGCTGTCCACAGGTCCTTCGGGTCCTCAACCGTTAAGTATTCGGCCTTTAAGGTCCGATCTATATGCTTCCTAATGTAGATTATGGCTTTCGCCTTATCTACATCGGATACAGTGGTTGTGGGGCTGCTGCTAACTGTAGCAGAAGCTTCAGCCGCTGCTGGGGCCGAGGAAGGAGCCAAAATGGACCCAAGGAGGGCCATTGAACGCAAGTGGAACTTCAGGTCCACTCGCCAACTCAGGTAATTTGTCCCTGCAGAATCGAGGACCTCGAAATCGACGCTTGCCAATTTTGCCATTTATCTATGTATTTTAAAATGAGCATGAATTAATTAAAATTTAAAAATTCATGCATAAAGAAATAAACAAGTAAAAATGCGGGGATCGGCCAGATACCCAAAATAGTACACAGTCCAAAGTTCGTTTAAAGTCCATAATAGAAAAAAAATAATACAACTTTGGAAACCCAAACTGAACTGGGTCCCTATATCTCCGTCTTCATATGCTGTTGCATCGAGCTTTGGCTTACACAGTCATGAATCGACTCCTTGCGATCCAGCGGACGCGGCCAGGGAATTGACTAAGCCAGGACCACTTGTTACCCAGTCAAGCTAGGTTGGTCCAGCAAACTTAGCCAAGCACATTGACCGACATCATGATCCATTGAAGGAGTTTTCATCATTCTATGTGCTGTTGCATCGAGCTTTCGCTTTAAAATACAAATTTCCTCACTTACAAATTCTCTCAAAAGAAAATAAAAGTGCAAGGAAAGTAAATAGGTATACAATGGCCGATCCCGAAAAACACATTTTTACCGATTTAAACATCCACGCAGTTCTAAATATGCTACGCGCATAAAAGTAAACAACCACGCATATATCTCAAGCAAAACATATGGTAAGGGAAACTAGAAAATATAAATATCTTGTAGACCACGTGGAAACGTCATACACCGTTAGGTTAGTTGACTAACGGCAGAGCGGTCTCGGGATCTTTAAGATAAATATTTTGAAAAATAGAGTCCTAGTAAACCATAGATTAATAATAATGCAAGAGTGTTATAATTTTAGCAATATGAGGGACTGGACGACATGCCCATAACAAGAAATTAAAATAAATTAATATTTTGTATGCGGCTGCAGGCCCATAAATATTAATCATTTTAATATATTATTAACAAGAGATCAGTTCTTGTGGGACATAAGCAACTTTGAGAATGACCCTGAAGAGTTTGCAAAAACATTGTGTGAAGACTCGAATATTGATGATCCAGAAGTTGCACCAGCAATCGCAGTGTCAATCAGGGAGCAGCTATATGAGGTTAGTCTCTTTTCTTTTCCTTCTTATTTGAAGAATGGGTTCATATAACTGTTTACCTTTTACATAGGCAACTTCTGCTGGTTGCATGGTTTTTTAATTATTAGATCCTGCTTTATGTTGGTTTTGGTAAGACTGGCATATAGATTAGACATGGAGTCAATATCTTCATATTGAACAGTATCCTATTTTTCAATGTGATAGTTTCACAAAATGCTTTCTTTTTCATTCATCACTCGTTCTCTTTAGCCAAACATGTCAAAGGGAGGCTACCGGTTCTGAGCAGTAATAAACAATTTCTAAAAAAAAGTACATTATTGTTATAAACGGGCTTCTTGGTGGGCCTACCCGTTAGTGGGTATCCACCCATTATGTAACCCTACCACTATAAATATAGGGCTATGGTCTCCATAGCCGCCAAGTTTACAACACGTTATCAGCACGCTCAAAGCTAAGCCGAACCCCTGCCGACGGACGGACGCGACGGACGGACGCGACGCGAACGGGCTTCCTTCACCGAACGTCGCTAGATCCGGCGGGTAGGATCTAGAGGTAACTTTCTCCCTAGATCTAAAAATTTTGTATATGCGCATATGTGGTGATTTAATTCTTTTTGGCTCAATCGATCAAAAACACCGTTTTTATCGCTAAAAATCACCCTTTTTCAATTAAAAAACGAATTTTTGGAAGAAAAATTGGGTTTTTTCCACTAAAAATCGGATTTTTACCCGTTGTTTTTCCCCAAAAATCACCCAAACCCGAAATAGGGTTCACCCTCGCCCCCCCCCCCCGTCGCCGGCAGCGGCAGGGGCCTTCCCGCCGTCGCTGCGGCGACGGGAACCCCCCCGCCACTACAGGCGGGGATTTCCCCGCCGCCTGCAACGGCGGGCAACCCCCGCCGCCGCCGGCGGGGACAACCCCCGCCACGGCAGGCGGGGGCTCCCCGCCGCCTGCAGCGGCGGGGGCAACCCCCGCCGCCGCAGGCGGGGGCTCCCCGCCGCCTGCAGCGGCGGGCAACCCCCGCCGCCGCAGGCGGGGGCTCCCCGCCGCCTGCAGCGGCGGGCAACCCCCCCTCCCCGCCGCCTGTTGCGGCAAACGGGCCCGCCCGCCAGTAGCGGGTACGGGCCCGGCGTGCGTACCCCAAAACCCTAACTAGGGTTTCTGACCCAGAAATTTTTTTCGAATTTTCAAAAAATTTTCAGATTTAATTGCGATTCTTTTTCGTTATAATCTGGACCAAATTGCATGTGATTTTTACTCATCGCAAATTATATTTGGATTTATGATTTTCTTTAAAAAACGTTTAAAAATTAAGAAGATCCTGCGACCGCTCTGCCGTTAGTCAACTAACCTAACGGTGCATGACGTTGCCTAGTGGTCCAATAATTTTTAAACGGTAGATTTCATTTTCCATTATAAACTGCCTGTGATGAATAAATAAATTGCCTGCGATGTATAAATTGCCTGTGATGATGCCTGCTGCATTATAACTGCCTGCGACGAATGGTTAATATTTGCTGTGGTTTTGGATCGGCTAGTTTATCACCATTTTTATTTTTCATGCATTATTTTCTTTTTGAGAGAAAAATGTAGTGAGGATAATTTTGTAAAATTACAAGCCCGGCGGACGCCTCAAGAAGATGAAGGACTATTCCAGAAGAATAGGGGCCCCTCGGGGGTTCCCGAGTTGTACTTTCTTTCTTTTTGGGACTGTAAAGAACTGTAATTATTTATGGTGATTAGCCGATCCACGCAGCAAATATTTATGTCTGATGTGCTTGATTATTTATTTTTCCGCAAAATATCTAATTAATGCTATCCTTTTACATGCTAGAGTGATAAATGGCCAAAATTGCGAGCGTCGATTTCGACGTTTTGGATGCTTCAGGAAAGAATTACTTAAGCTGGCAGCTGGATATAAAATTCCATCTGCGAGCACAGGGATTGAGTCACGCCATCGCCTTAGGCGATAAGGTTTCTGATATAGATAAAGCGAAAGCAATTATCTATATCAGACGCCATATCGATCGGACCCTGAAGGCCGAGTACCTAACGGTGGAAGACTCGTATGAGTTGTGGACCGCCCTCGAGGACAGGTATAAACATCAAAGGGATGTTATCCTACCTCGAGCGCGATATGAATGGGAGAACCTCCGTCTCCAAGACTTCAAGTCTATTGCCGAGTACAACTCGGCACTTTTCAGCATCACCTCACGCCTGAAGTTGTGTGGTGAAAAGGTGACGGAGGAACGCATGTTAGAGAAGACGTATACATCATTCCATGAGAAGGATGTCATACTGATGCAACAGTATCGTGAACGAAAGTTCACAAAATACTCTGAGCTTCTCTCATTCCTTCTAATGGCAGAGCAGAATCGTGACCTCCTTCTGGCCACCCACAACTCACGCCCTACCGGCACTGCTCCTGCGCCTGAAGCGCACCACAGCTCCTTCCAGAAGAAAAGGGGCAACTTCAAAGGCAAACCCCAGAAGGGCAAAACCATGAAGAAGCAGGCTCGAGGACCCCCTCCAAGAAACAACCAAGAGGGGAAGAAGAAAAATGTGTGGAAGAGAAAAGACGACGGCCAGACTTCTGCCCCCAGAAAGGACTGGGAAGATAAATGCCACAGGTGTGGCATGACTGGACACTGGTCCAGAAATTGTCGTACTCCACGCCACCTTCAGGAGTTGTACAAAGCAAGCCAGAAGCAAGCTGAGACAAACCTGGCGGTTCAAGAAAACCTGGCACCAATCAGGTTCATCGCCGAGGACTTCTCCAACGATGACCTGCTCGACTGAGGACATTTATCTACTTTATATGCATTGTAGTTTTTTCCTTTTGAGAAACAATTTATTTGCTTATCTCTGGCATGTTTTAGTACTTTTTCAGACATCAACTTAATTTTCGTAGTATATTCCTTTGTGTTTTGCCTTATACTGCGACATTTTTCTAAATAGATGGACTTTAAATGCCTAGTGGACAGTGCCTCTACGCACACGATCCTCCAAGACATCTGCTTTTTTCAAAGCATCAATAAATACGATGGCACCGTAAATACGATTTCTGGTCCATCAAGTATCATTGAAGGATCAGGGGAAGCACATTTTATGCTCCCCAATAATACAAAACTACTTATAAGAGATGCCCTTCTCTCCCCTAGCTCGCATAGAAACCTGTTAAGCTTTAAAGATATCCGCTTAAACGGATACTACCTAGAAACGGTGAGCAAAGGAAACAGTGAATACCTTGATGTAACGTTCCATAAAAACGGTGCTAAAAACACCGTCGAACGTTTCGAGGGACTCCCGTCGGGTCTCTACCACACAAGGATCAGAGCAATGGAAGCAAACACATTGGAGCACCAGAAGTGCCAAAATCAACCAGAATTCAAACTCTGGCACGATAGACTTGGACACCCCGGAAGGAATATGATGCGTCGCATCATATCCCAATCACGTGGAATTAATCCGAAAAGCCTGACGCTACTTCGGAAGGGTGCAAATCCTTGTCCCCCTTGTTACAAAGGGAAATTGATTACGAGACCATCCACCCTGAAGGTAGACTCTGAGTCTCCGAGCTTCCTAGAGAGAATACATGGCGACATTTGCGGGCCTATTCACCCCGCAAGTGGACCATTTCGGTACTACATGGTACTAATTGACGCATCTTCAAAATGGTCATATGTGTGCCTCTTGTCCACCCGCAACGTAGCCTTTGCAAAGCTACTTGCACAAATTATAAAATTGCGGGCACATTTCCCAGACAACCAGATCAAGAAATTGCGTCTGGACAATGCTGGGGAATTCACCTCACAAGTCTTCCTAGACTACTGCCAAGCAACCGGCATAGAAGTTGAACATCCTGTAGCTCATGTTCACACCCAGAACGGGTTAGCCGAATCTCTCATAAAGAGACTACAATGGATCGCTAGACCATTGTTAATGCAATGCCAGTTGCCGGTTTGTGCATGGGGACATGCCATACTGCACGCTGCATCGCTGATAAGATTACGACCGTCAGGTAGTCAATCTTATTCTCCGATGCAACTCGCATATGGGAACCCGCCCGATATCTCTCACTTGAGGATATTCGGATGTGCTGTCTATGTCCCCATAGCACCACCGCAGAGGACCAAGATGGGTCCTCAACGGCGCCTTGGTATCTATATTGGTTTCGACTCACCATCGATCATTAGATACCTCGAACCCCTTACAGGGGACGCCTTTAAAGCGCGTCTAGCAGATTGTGAGTTTGATGAAAGCATTTTTCCAAAACTAGGCATTAACACACAGAAGCCAGAAGCTTCAAAGACCATTACATGGGACACAAAGACCTTATCCCATTTTGATCCGCGCACAAATCAATGTGAAGAAGAGATCCTGAAGATCCTTCAAATTCAGAACACAGTTCACATTTTACCGGATAAATTCACTGACAACCAGAAGATTGTCAGATCACACGTCCCTGCTGCAAATACGCCAGCTAGGATTGACATACCCAAAGAGGGATGCAATCCACCTGCAGCAGAAGCGGCCGTACCTCAACAAAAAAGAGGACGACCCCCAGGCTCCAAAGATAAGAATCCTCGAAAGAGGAAAAATCCTGGAGCAACAATAACGATACCACCACAGGATGCTGAGCTCAGCCCAGCTACCTCTCCACTCCTACCAACCCCTGAAGAGGAAAATATAGGAGAAATCTCATTAAACTATGTACGTACCGGGGAGGTACTGGACAGAAAAAGCACAATCATCGATGATAACTTCGCGCTCATTATTGCCACTCACGTCACTGAATACGACGATGAGACCGATCCACGCTCTCTAGCAGAATGTAAACGCAGAGAGGATTGGCCAAAGTGGAACGAGGCAATAGGAGTAGAGCTGGACTCACTCTCGAAGCGCAAAGTTTTTGGACCTGTAGTCCTAACACCAAAAGGTGTTAAACCTGTGGGATATAAATGGGTATTCATGAGAAAAAGAAACGAGAATAATGAGATCATGCGCTATAAAGCGCGCCTTGTTGCACAAGGTTTTTCCCAACGACCAGGAATAGACTATGACGATACCTATTCCCCGGTCATGGACGCGATCACTTTCCGTTTCATTATCGGCCTATCCACGAAGGAAGGTCTGGATATGCAGCTCATGGACGTTGTGACTGCATACCTATACGGAAATATAGATAAGGACATCTATATGAAAATCCCAGACGGATACAAACTACCGACAAAAATGACAGAAAGACATCGGGACGTCTATTCCGTCAAACTCCAAAGATCACTGTATGGTCTCAAACAGTCAGGTAGAATGTGGTACAACAGACTGAGTGAATTCCTAGTGCAACAAGGATTCACAACAAATGAAGTCTGCCCTTGCATCTTCATACGAGCAAAGGGAACAGGATTCGTAATTATAGCCGTCTACGTAGACGACTTGAACATCATCGGATCTCCCGCAGAGATAGATGAGATATCCAAAAGCCTCACACAGACTTTTGAGATGAAAGACCTCGGCAAAACGAAGTTTTGCCTAGGACTACAAATTGAACATTTAAGCGGAGGAATCCTGTTGCACCAATCGACATATACAAAGAAAGTGCTGAAGAACTTTCTTATGGACAAATGTCATCCGCTTAGCACACCAATGGTCGTCAGATCATTGGATGTTGAAACAGACCCCTTCCGACCGCTGGAAGAGGGGGAGGAAACACTGGGCCCTGAAGTACCCTACCTAAGTGCAATTGGAGCACTCCTATACCTGGCAAACTGCACGCGTCCCGATATAGCGTTCGCAGTAAATCTACTAGCCAGATACAGTTCAGCGCCCTCAAAGCGCCACTGGAACGGAGTGAAACAACTTCTGCGCTACCTCCAAGGGTCTGTAGATATGGGACTATACTTCAAGAAAGGTGTATCCACCGACCTGGTCGGTTACGCAGATGCGGGATACAGGTCCGACCCACATACCGCAAAGTCCCAGACCGGTTTCGTATTCACATACGGTGGGACGGCCATCTCATGGAGATCCGTGAAGCAGACATCCACAGCGACCTCATCCAACCACTCCGAGCTCATCGCGATCCACGAAGCTAGCAGAGAATGCTTCTGGCTTCGATCAGTCATCAACCACATCCTCAAGACCACCGGCTTGAAGACGGGAGATCTTGGACCTACCACCATGTACGAAGACAATGCTGCCTGCATCGCTCAACTACGAGGTGGCTACATCAAAGGTGACAGGACGAAGCACATTTCCCCCAAGCTCTTCTGGACGCATGAACAACAAGTGGATAACCAGATCGACATCCAGCAGATCCAGTCCTGCGACAACCTGGCTGACCTATTCACTAAAGCTTTGCCTCGCAGTACCTTTAGAAAACTTGTACTAGGAATTGGGATGAGACAGCTGAGAGATGTACAAGCCTGAAGCTTGTACTTATCAGGGGGAGTTAACGTAGTGCTGTACTCTTTTTCTTTGACTGTTGGTTTTTCCCACTGGGTTTTCCACAGTCAAAGGTTTTAACGAGGCAGCCACATTAACTCAGGATCCAGAAGTATCCACCACTGATGTTATCCATCGATCAGGGGAAGTTACAGAGACTTGTACTCTTTTCCCTTAGCCACTGGTTTTTCCCACTGGGTTTTCCTTGGCAAAGGTTTTAATGAGGCAAGCACTCTTAAACTTAGAGATCCAGAAGTATCTCCAACCCCATGATCAAATAAGCTTCATGAACCCTGAAGCGTTCACCATGGCTTACAACAATGGATGGATAAGGGGAAGTGTTATAAACGGGCTTCTTGGTGGGCCTACCCGTTAGTGGGTATCCACCCATTATGTAACCCTACCACTATAAATATAGGGCTATGGTCTCCATAGCCGCCAAGTTTACAACAATTATGATAATATTTTGAATTATTGACTAAGTTTTTATTAATAAAAACCAACCAATTTGGTCCATGTCAGCAATGGTGCTATACATGGTATTTTTTTTCGTTTAATGTTTTAAAATAATTAACACAGGCTTCAAATTTTCAGAAACATCACAAAGCTCCCAGGGTGGCAAACTGAGAATAAAATGTAGATTCAAGTGTGTGGAAAAAAAAATATCAGTTCAGCACGCTAATGCAAATTTTGGATTTTGGACATTCCAGAATGTACAGAACTTGTAGCATGAATTTATCCATGATGGACACTTGGACGAAATTAAGCCAGTACTTGCCCATGATGAACCTGTGGACTCGTATCCGATAAATTCTTGCTAGTTCTCATCCCTAAAGTGAAATTCTGAAGAATATTTCGAATTTAACGGATGAAAGCATAAAGGTCCAATGAAATGGAAAATATGATTAAATCTTAATCTGAGCAAGAATTGGAGTAACCTACGCCTTTAAACTTAACATCCGTATAAAACAAAGCAATTACAGGAGTATAGCAGATTTAAACAAGCCCAAATATAGGCTATGTAAAATCGTAGCTAAAAAAATTCGTTTGTAGCTATCTACGGGATCGATAGACATTACCTCTAGATTAAAAATCTAGGGACGATCGTAAAAATTGATATCCGTAGATATGTCCGCTCTCGATACGCTCCAAAGAAAAATCTCTGCAAAGCTTCGCCGCAATGGATTACCGCAACAACAGATTCCTTCGCACGTAGGGGTTTGATTTTTGGAAGGAGACGGGAAGAAAAGCTCAAAAGAGAAGAGCGTACGTGCTGATAACGTATTGTATGATAATGAACTCAAGAGAGAGAGAGAGAATTTCATTGTTAAGAATAATTCACCATGCTAAGAGCCATGATGCTCTATTTATATATCTCATAGTGGGGAGGCAAAAAGCCTCTAGGAGACCAATGGTCCCCATTACTCTAAGTAATGGGGCCTAATGAATGGGTAACGAAGGAGGGGAGGCCAAAAGCCTCCCTCGTTCATAACAAGATTTGGCTCCCTCGTTCATAACAAGAAGCATCGTTACCCTTTTTCTTTAATTATTCAACAAGTTTTTCATGTAATCTCAAATCCAACAGCCAAATCCGAAAAAGTAATCCCACCCATTCACTCGTTAATTTTCCCGACGCTCTTCTTGAATTCCTCTGTGATCCTCTCTTGTCACGGGCAGCGAGTGGAGGGAAATAGAATGCTTATAACAACGGCGGCGGCGGCGGCTTCATCAGCAAGAGCCGCCCCCTTCTTATTCTTCTCCAACTTAAAACCCCATCGATTCCCTTATTTTAACACCCTCCGCCTTTTCTCATCCACTCCGTCCCCTTACCCTCTATACTACGAGCTCGTCCACCACCGCCCCGCTCAAAAGCCCCTTCGACATCGCCAACGATCCGATGACGGGCCGGAACCCGACCCCGGACCCCAACAAGTGCCCGATGTCGGGCCCCCACCTGAACCCGCAATGGACCGGTCCCAGCGCAAGTACTACCGGAAGCGGGCCCAGCGCATGTTCGGCGGCGAGTCCGGGTCCGACTCCGAGTTCGGCCGCGGTGGGTCCCACGGCAGCCACAGCGGGGATTTCGTGGAGCTGAAGCCGGAGGTGGTGGATTTCCCGCGCCTCCACGCCAGGGAGCAGGAGCTGTATTTCTATGACGCCTTCGCTTTCCCTTGGGAGAAAGACAAGCATTACAGGATGGTCTACCAGCTCGAGAAGAAGTATTTCCCAGAGCAATCTCTAGATAAGGCATTCGTCGATCCCGATGATGTCAAAGAAGCGGTTGTAAACAAGAAGACGAAGATGGGAAAGGAGAAGGGGAAGGACGATGTCAAGGATGAAAGGGCTCTGGTGTTCTTTGATGACAAGGCTGATGATGGTGATGATGATGTGAAGAAGGAGAAGGTGAAGGATGTTTCGGAGAGGAATGTGAAGGAATTCTTCAAGTGTTTGAAGAAAGTCCCCAGTGGAGGAAATGTGCAGAGGGGTGCGGAGAGGGTGGAGGGCGGTGGTGAGCCCTTTCTTGTTTCCAGGAGAACGGAGATGCCGCCCAGATGGGACGGGCCTGCTGGTTCTGTGGTGCTCGTGGATAAGCCTAAAGGTCAGCTTGCCGTTGTTGTTTGCCTTGTTAATTGAACTTTAAATTTGATCTGGACTTGAAACATGTAATTTGGCTAGCTAAAGTGTTAGGGCAATAATGGTCATTTCGTTAGAGCTTATGGCAGTCATTAGGAAGAACTTGTTGGATATCCAAGCAGTTTGATGTGTACTTTATTAATATTAAAGATTGTAGTGAAACTAATGAAGAGACAAAATGGTTACATGAAGATTTGTACAAAAGTAAAGGCGTTTCTTGAATTGGGTTGGGGTTATGATGCGTACAGGATGTGAGAGCAAAGTTGGAATTCTTCTTCTGCTGGTATTATATCATTGCGAGAAATGTATTAGTGATGCTAGTCACATTACACATTTTGCTGAAGAGATTACATTGCAAAGCACATACATTTTCTTAAAAAAGTGCTAAACTCATAACATTTTCTTTAAAAATTCCAGTTTATCTCACTTCATCAACTTCTCTCTTCCTCCTACCGCCACCGCCACCTCCACCTCAAACGCCTCATCCACCTCTCCCTCCATCACCTTCACCTCCAACGGCTCACCCATCTCTCCCTTCACCTCCTCCATGATGCGATCGTAAGTACAAGTGGCGTTTTCGTAATTTTGGATAGGGGGGGGGGGGTATTTTTGTAATTTCTGTAATTCTAAAGAAAACATCCATTATAAATTGATGGCGTCTCGGGTTAGGGATTTTAGGCTGAAAATTGTTAAGGAAATCCTCTAGGAGTTGGACAAATTTAGGGTTTTGGTAAAAGATATGATTTTTATTGGATCTTGAACAAAGATAATAAGATAGGTGGTCTCAATCCGAGAGGAGGCCACACTCCTAGTTTTAGATTCGAGAGCAAAGCCTAACTTTCCAAGATCTAGGGGTTTATCCAAACTCCTAGAGGATTTCCTTCACAATTTTCGGCATAAAATGACTAACCCTAGCCGCCATCTATTTATAATGGTTGTTTTCTTAGAATTACAGAAACTACAAAAATACCCATAATGCCCAAAATTACGAAAATGCCACGGGTACTTGCGATCACATCACCATCTCTCCTATTTATTTTATAGTGTCATGAGTTAATATGGAAAAATCAACTAACTTGGGAGCAAAAAGTTGTGTAAGTGGGCTTGGGGCTTAAATTTAAATCCAAGCTCATTTTATAACTTAAAACACCAAATAATAAAAATGAACCATATCGGTCAACCTTTTTTGATATAAAGTGGCACAATATGTCAACATATATGTCACATATCGGTCCATGGTAAAAAAATGACAATCGATTTTTTTGGGCCATGTTGTATCAATTGGGGCCCAAAAATGACATATTCGGTTGACATATCAGCTGTGTCAGCATTTTTAAAACAATGTCACTAGTGTTATATGTATTACAAGTTTACAATAAAGTGAATAAACTATACATAAAAAAACTACAAAATACAAATAAGGTCATTGAAAATAAAACTTGATAAAAGAACAATAAATTTGTAATATGGCATTATAGCTGTTGATATGCACGATAAATTAAACTAGATATATCATATAAAAATTTTCTTTTCTAAGAACGGAAAGATTATACTACTTTTATATAAAAAGAGTAAAAAAGCACAAAAAATTATCTTTTTGTGAAAACAATTAAAATTTTGGAGCAAATTAGTGAGATCCAGGACCAATGACATCAAATAGTTAACAAATCTATCACTTAACATTAAAAAGAAGAGAAAAAAGAATGATTCTATTCACCTGGATTTTGTAGGCAGAGGTTGTAGGCTAGAAGCATGGTAAAGGCGGTCAATGTTGAGAGAACGACAATGTTACTATTGTCAGAGAAGTTGTGTGGTGGTGGAAATCTGGATAGAGGAAGAATGGTCTTTTTAGTGATCAAGATTTCTTTTCTTTTCTTTTCTTTTGTACCTTCATGGAAGGAAATTAATGCGAAAAGGAAAAGAAAGGAGTGAAGAGAGATACTGGGCTTGCTTGACAGTTCCACTTTTTCAGTTTAGCTCTACTCAATTTTTCAGGATATTTTTTGTGTTTGAACTATTGTTTTCTTTTATACCTAAAACTGAAAACTGAAACACGAAACCAAATTTGCTGGTTCCAATTCTAATCATGACAAACAACAACACGTTTCATGATTTTTTTTCTTTTGGACCTATAAGGAAAGAAATGTATGCTAAATTAAAAGAATGGTCTTTTTAGTTATCGTGATTTCTTTTCTTTTCTTTTGTACCTTCATGGAAGGAAATGAATGCAAAAAGGAAAAGAAATGAGTGAAAGAGAGATACTGGGCTTGCTAGACAGTCCAGTTTATTATTTTAGTTCTACTCAATTTTCCAGGACATTTTTAAGTAGGAACTATAGTTTTCTTTATACCTAAAACTGAAATTGAAACACGAAACCACATTTTCCTGTTCAAATTCTAATCATGACTAACAACAACACATATCAGTTTTAGTTCCAATTGATTAATGCTAAACAAAATGTTTCGATCTAAATTTCAGTTCTGGATCAATGTTCTAATTGACTAACCCTCCTGATAGGACTATTATTGATATCTGCAGGAGTCTACCAGACCTCTACTATCAGTGTCTCTACTATCCGTGTCTGGTCAACACAATGTCGCGATTTGATCACTATAAGATTTTTCATTTTTCTTTCCAATATTGTTTTGAGGTTCATACTCATTTTAGCCAAAATACTTTAAACATAACATATGCCAAGGGAATTCGATTACTCTTTAAGGTGGTGTAATATATAATTTTTTTTCTCAATGAGTTCCTTTCTAAAATATAGTTTAAGTCGTTATGTTGTCTTATTTGGGTGATATGATTTTCCCTTGACATAAAACTACTAGATGACGTTGGTTGGATTCATATGAGAATCAATTTAGTTTATTTTTCCGTTCTTTATTCATTTCCTAAGAACCTGATTTTATATTAATACATTTGGAATATATAAAAATGCAAAGGCTGTTCCCACAAATCCAAGACTAACTATAAGGTATCATTATTATTTTATATCCTTTCTTTATTCCATTTCTAAATCCTTGATCATATGTTAAGATAACATGTGAAAATTGAATGACAAGTTAAGAGATCATGGATCATGTGTTGTAAGAGTAGTCTCACATTGAAAATACAAGAAAAAGGTTCAAGATATATATATTGAAAGTAAGGTTTGAGGTCGCGGTTTTGGTCTCGATTTCGTTCTTCCGAAATTTTATGTTTCGGTATCGGTTATGTATGTTTCGGTGGTTTCAGATGTTGTTTTGTTTCATCCGTATTGATAATTTCGTTTCAGGTATCGGTATCAGTTTCGGAGATACTTTAAATATGTAAATACACACATTGACATATTATATGTATTTTTATGCATATAGATGCACTGATAATGTATACTAGGTATATAGGTGTACAAATTTTTTAAATGGAACTCATTTAGTACCACATTCAGTCCTTTATTATTTTATTAATAGAAAAGAATAACAATAAAAAATTGAAAATGATGAGGCATAAATATGATCTCATATTACAAAAAAAGAATAAAATAAAGAGCAAGACAAATCAAACTATGCTAAGTCAAAGAATGTCTGAATCTAATAAAAAGATGGCATATTTAAATATTGAGCCTTAAAATATTTTTTTATATGTGATACTTTCCCATCGCTTCAAATTAAAAGAAGAATTTCCATTGTATGTATCCAGAATACCAGTAATATAGTAACAATGTCTAATATGAGCCATATAGACAACAGAATTCTGAAGCATATAATCTGTAGTTTGAATCAAGTGTGCACGTGAACTGATGCAGTGCTTATGATACTGATCTTTAACCTGATTAATGGAGAAATCAACCAAAGACTTGTATCGTAAGCAGTGCATCAGTCTACGTACACGCTTGATTCAAAATACAAATTGCATGCTTCAGAATTCTGTTGTCTATACGTCGTATAATGACTATTTTTACTGTATTACTGATATTCTGGATGCCTGCAATGGAAATTCTTATTTTGAATTAAAGGAGAGATTGTCACATAAACGAGATATTTCAAGACTCGGTATTTAAATGTTTCATCTTTTCTCACCATGCATGGCATCGACTTGAAAAGAGAACACGAACCCTTTATTGCTAGACGACATCTTTTTAATGTGAAAAATCTCTGCATGCACTTCTTTTGGTGTTTCGGAACATGCCATCACATCCATGGTTAACTTAGAAACTTGTAAGCATGTAGTAAGTTAACATGTAAAAAACTTGTAAGTATTTTCATCTAACATGCATGAAACACCTCTAACATTTATGAAATACATCTGAATATCTATCTACATTTTTCCTGTATTTTCCTATTTACATTAAACAATTTACTCTATTTTTCTACCACGTTTTAAAATTTTTTAACATAAATTTTCCTACGAATTTCTATTAACATTACATTTTTCTGTAGTAATTTTCTGTATACATTACACATTTGTAACAAAAATTAACTAATTAATTAATTATAAAAGAATAACAATAAAAAATGATGATGCATAAATCTGACACCATAATACATAAAATGAATAAAATACATCAAAAGACACAAAATAAAAAAATAAATCAACAAATAAAACAATCTCATTCTAAGTTAGTATCATCCCGGTGTGGTGCAGAGTAGTACGTTGGATAGAAATATTGCATCTGTTCCGGTCCTAAAAATGATATCATCATGATATCATATGTATAAAGCGGCTCGGTTCGATGAAAGGCGTGGCATGACTGCCTTGACTATTGGACTGTCCAGTCATATTCGAACTGTACCTGTATTGGCTTTATCCATATAGACATCAGAATGTTTGTATGGTGGAAAATAATCGTCATGACTGCCTGAGTATCCATCAGAATATGATTCATGAATGACATGATTATTATAATCTCCATAATAATTAGAAGAACATAGATACTTGTGATATCCAGACTGTCCGCCGGAGGTATCGTCCCCCCATTCTTCCCCTTAATGCAGCCTACATGATCTCTATACCCATGCGAATGTGTTGTTTCATAAACATGGTCCCCACTTCTCTTAATAGAGTGATTGTATTTTGTAGCATCACAACCTCTATCTGTAGGACCTTGGTCATTGGAAGACGAATCATCGCTTTCTTGCCGAGTGACTGTCTTCTTTCACTTGTATGTGAGATTCGCTGAGTTGTGACTTGGTCGTGGTTGATTGCTTCTTGTACGTTCTGTTTCTGCAAGCGCTTCGTCCAACCAAGAATTGTCTCTGTCATCGAGATCTCTGACTTCTGTCTCCTTGGTCCATTCCTGTAATGTATCATTTTCATGAAAAATCTGATCCAAGGCATTCAGTTGGTGGTTAATATTCACGCTTCTTCATGCATATCTTTGGCTCAGACTCATATTTTAATGCACATAGACCAACTTTTTAAGATGATCTATTGTCAGCCTGTTCTTGGTCTTTGTGTGAATGAGTGAGAAGATGGTCTAGTTTCGTTCACAGTTGGAATACGAGACCGTTTGGTTTAAAACACGCACAACTAAGAGTGTAAGAGTTGGAGCGTGCTCTATCCCAATGCTTAACCACCATTGAGCTATAAAAGTTCTCTTGATCAGAAAATATAAAGCAGTTTATGGGGAACATATATGTATCTACGATTCTTATAGATACATGGAGTGACATTTTTATTGCCATTTCTGCCTTACTGGTCCTGAAATAATCAACTCCCATCCTATATGACTCCAGCTACAACTATCATACATAATTTCAGAATGTGATCGACTTCATCGAATTATATATCAAAATAAAAATCTACGCAGTGTTCTAAATATCGGATATCGGTCGCGTATCGGCGTAGTAAATTTGATATCGGATTGCGGATATCGGGGATATATCGGGGATATTGACTAAATATCGGAGTGTCATATCGGAGGCTTAAAAATTATGACATGTTAGCATAGATGAATTTAAGAAGATATAAAATATACTAACTCAAATAAAAGTATGTTTTGGTTATACTTATCTCGTTAAACATGAATATCTGGGATATTGACTTAAAATCGGAGTGTCATATCAGAGGCTAAAAATGATGTCAAATAAAAGCATATGAGTTTAAGAAAATATAAACTATAGAAACTCAAATAAAAGTATGTTTTGTGTATATTTATCTCATTAAAAATGAATATCGGCCATCCACTTGGTGGAATATTTCTTTAAGTGGTCACAAACCAAACGAGTTAAATACCTACAATATATGATTCATGTGGATCAATATTAACAGTGTGAAGATGAAAATCAAAAAATTGAAAAAAATGTATAAATGTACAATAGGAAAGAATACTCACCTTGATCGGAAAACCCTCTTAAGAAGAACAAATGCTAGACCGAAAAAATTAAGAAAAAGAAAAAAATGAAAAAGGGAAAGAATACTACGTCGTAAGTACTAATCTTGATCGGAAAATCCATTGCGAAGATCGAACACCGGATGTCAAAAGCTTGATCGATGGAAAAAAACCCAATACTGGAAGGGGAAAAATTAAAAACAAAAAAATGAAAAACTAAAAAAAGGGCTCGACTATTCACCTTCATCAGAAAACACTTCCTTGCAAAGATTGAATGCCGGACGCCAAAGCTCAATCGATTGTTGTCAGAAATTTTCACCTGACGGAGCGGAGCGGAGCGTCGAGAGGAGCGGAGCGGTGTGATTAGAATTAGGGCAAAGCAGCAATTATCTCTCAAAAATCCTGATGCCTCTCGTCGTTTTAAATAAATGGTTGGGTCGGGTGACTTCGGTTGGATCCACTTGTAAATGGACCGACCTGCTAACTTAGTTTTTAAAAAACTATGAATTGTGGCCGATATTTCAAAGGGATATATCAGCCGCAATATCGGCCGCAGCCCGATATTGCGGCGATATTTCCCCAAATATCGGAAACCGCAATATATAAGCCCATATCGTATCGGCCTAGTGATAAAACCGATATTGCGGCCGATATACCGGATATCGGACCGATATTTAGAACACTGAATCTACGAAATTCCATTTACCTCTATGTCTATATTAATTTGCTTTGAGATGGCTGGTTTTAACCTCTCGATCATACCTCTGAGTCTAACCAGCATCTCGTTGTCATTTGTTGCAGTGGAGGAGTAATTAAAATGAGGATTCAAAAAATAACATGCGTCATGAATATCTTGATGCCGCTTATCCCATTTTTTGTCGATCATGTCCCACCATTTTTTGTTTCATATACCAATATTCTTTCAAATTTCTTCTTTCACCTAGCCTATGGCCTCGTACATATAATCCATCTTGGCTTTATCATCATTGTTGACCATTTGTAGAACTTTCACTAGAGGCTCAAATACGTCGATAACATTAGAGATTTTTTTGCCAAAAATCATCACCGTGAATCAGATTGTACACGTTTCCAATGGTTTTATCTTTTGGTTTGAGCGTAGGAAAGTTTTTGAACCATTCCCTTAAGGTGATCGTTCTCCGTAGATCATCTCGATGCACATACATATAGTCTAAAATAATAAAATAGGTTGAAATCTTGTGATCGCAGGCCTGATTAACTCCTTTTCACTTGTCTCTCTTCTCATCAAGCTGAGCACCTATCCTTTGTTGTATATAAAGCCCGTTACCAGACTTTGTGCGACGATAATTTTGACTTCCTCTTCTTTTGTCATACCAGACAATATCAAGTTAATACAATGCATCACACACAGAGTATAATACAGTTGCTGTCTTTTTCGCATCAGCAGTTATCCAGCTGATTTGTAGTTTGTTCCGTTGTCGTTAACTACTTGGATTACTCTATGCTCTCCAATTATTTCTACGTAGTTGTCCATATGATCAAATATGTATCAACTGTTCTGGAAGTGGTCGGTTGCATTTACCGAGTCTAAGAACATGTCCCGTGGGTCGAATACACAAGTAAATTAATAATCTTCCTTCTGTTCTATGTTGTCCAATCATCACACATCAGTGTGTAACCATACTCATCCCAATGACTACGAAAAGTTTCAACATATTTTTTTGGTCTCTTCAAGCTCCATGTCCAAATATGTATATGTATGTGACAACTCCCAAGTAATGGGCAGAGCAATGCCACGACCCGCTTCCGCAATAGTATCTACTATATACTAGTAATATGGACTATTGATAACATTGTATGTAATGTGGTTCAAGTAAAAAAAATTTGGCCACAGTTCGGCCGACAAATGACTTGACATTTTTCATGAATGAATTCTTTATCTTTGGCTTGGTTTTACCATTCGTTAAAGAAAAATGGTCCACATCGGGTTTGTGAACACCGGCTGGTCTACCGGGTGGTTCAACATCACGAGCTGAACCACACACGAACATACCGATAATTCTGTCTGCACGACTACCCGATCTGGCTAGCCCAGAGGCCCCAAATGATCATGCTCCAATTCTTCTGCTCTCACGGCTATATCTTCTTTGGCATGTTCTTGCCTACTTGCTTTAAGAGCTCTTCTCAAGTCTCTCGTCTCATCGATATCATCCTCATCTTCATTTGAGTCATCTGAAGTTGCATCTATAGGCATTGCCCTTCACACCTCAATCCTTTTCTCAAATTTGGCATGTATCCTTTTCTTCCTCTTCTCAAATACGCGTGCCTTAATATCTAGACGCATCTGTTTTGGTGCTTCTGGTTATGTCGTCACAGTGTTCCTTAAGGCTAGTCATGCCTTCATGTATTTCTTTAATGCAGTAGTTGCACCTTATATGTTTATGGTCGTATCCAACCATTTTACAATGAGACCACGCAATGTCCAGCACCTTCTCCTTTGTAGTCTCTGAGACATTTTAATTGGTTTTTATAACTAAAGGCAACATATAACGAGTTAAAATTGGAGTGGAATATAAATACAGTTATAGTGCAAAATATTAAAAATTATGGAAAAAAACTACAGATAGTATGTCAAACTTGTAAATAAAATAATGGCAACCTAACATATTTAACATTAAACATTAGCATTTTGCTAAATTTGTAAATAAAATATGTAAAATTAAACATTAAACATTAATCATTTCTGTAATAACTAATAAACATTAACATTAACATTAGCATTTAACATTAACATTAACTATCAGTATTTTTTAGTATTTCTATATTATTTTTCTAACCCATTTTAAATAATTTCTAATCTCTTTTTACTAGAAATTTTAGTATTTTTAGTATTTAATATTCACTAGTATTTTTAGTAGAAACTAGAAAGTACTTATATAATTTGTTAAATCATAAATGTATTACTTTTTAAATTTTTTAGTGTTTCTCTAACATATTTTTATATTTTCTAACATTAATTTCTTTAGTATTTTAAGTATTTTTTACTATTTTCAGTATTGCAGCATTATTTTTAGTAATTTTCTAACCTCTTTCTATAATTTCCAAATCTTTTTACTAGAATTGTTAGTATTTTTTGTATTGATTAGTATTTTTAGTAAAAGATGGAAAGTACTTATATAATTTGTTAAATGTATTAGTTTCTAAATTTTTAGTATTTGTCTAACCTCTTTTTTATAATTTCTACCATTAATTACTTTAGTGTTTTAAAGTATTTTTTAATTTTATTATTATTTTTGTAGTATTTTTGTATTTCTTTAGCAGAAAGTACCTAGTATTTATTACTCATTAGTATTTTAATATTTTTAATAATTTATAACATTAATTTCTTTAATATTTTTAGTATATTTTACTATTTTCAGTATTTCTATAATATTTCTTTTGTATTCTTTTAATTTCTAAACATCTCCTATTCACACTACGCATTTTCCGTAAACACACAGACTCAACATATATCATGGCAAACTTATAAATAAAATTCCATTTGTTTAGCAAAATGTAGTTATTCCATATGAATAGCATTAGGCTGTCGGTCAAAATTCATAGTTTCGTCATAGTGTTTCAAATTATTACTACTATGCCATTCAGTTTTTAGCATTCTTTAAGAGCTAATGACGATCTTGTAAATAAATTCAATGTTTTAGGCAAAATGTGTAGGGTGACTGGCAGCTGTCACCGTTGCTGCTGTTCACCTACATACTTTGCCCAAAATAGTTAGACTATGTACAAGTTTGCCATTCAGTATATTTAAGCTGTTTTAAATCTAATGGCAAACTTGTAAATAAACGATTAATATTGGGCAACTGTTTCATGGTGAAACAGCCCGGTTAAATTCATCTTCTCGTTGCACATCGGCGATTCGAAGGCTCGATTCGAAATTTTGAAGCTCGTCGTTGAGCATCAGAGAGCCCTAGCCCTATGTAATTGTTAGATCTGGAATTATTTTGCGCACAACAAGCCATGCATGAATTACTTTGCGTACAACAAGTCAGAGGGGATTGCTTTATGCACTACAAGGAGGGTTTCTTATTTAAACTAGGTTTAGCCGTCATTTATTTTCATGCTTGATTATCGAATTGTTACTGAGAGTTCCTGGTAGATCTTAGATTAGACGAGTGCGGATGTCCTCATAACGGTGTCTTGGGAGGAGGGTACACCAACTTTTGTATCCAATTATCTCCATTTTGCTATTATTTTATATAAAAATCAGATCTTTCTTTTGGAGCCTATCATTTTGGTATCAGAGCACGTAACGATCTATGACGACTACGACGAGATCAAATGACAAGTTTGACACTTTGGAGGAGAAATTTAACGGTGAAATCGAAGGGGTGAAAAGATCGTTGATGGGAAACGAGGTGATAAAGTCGTTGGCGGATTCCATTAAACAATTGGCGGTGAATCAAGCGGATTCCATCAAACAATTGGCGGCGAATCAAGCAAGGCACGAAGAACAATTGGCGAAGTTCATCCTCCAATGGTCGGCGAGCAACCAGGCGAAGGAAACCCTAAATTGACATCAAAGACGACACCTTTGAAGAAGGGAAAGGATAAAGAAGGGTTTTTTTTGATCCGGATCCAATCTATGAAGATGAAGAATTGTACAAAGAGGATGAAGAGGGGCCGTGGAAGATCGATTACTGCGATGAGGTGCGACGGAAGGCCCTAGAAGCTTGGAGGGGGGCGGCGGCCCTAGCCACCCTCCGATTTGGCGCAGCGAGCAGCGGGGGCCCGCGGGAAGCAACGACGGGTCCCGCCGCCACTGAAGACCACCGCCAACAGGGCGGTGGTGTCCTCCGGGTTTACCCAGAGGCGGCGAAGGCCCCTGGAGGGTCCGGTGACCCTCCCAACCAGCGGGGAGGGCGCGGGGGCCCGAAGATGCTCCGACAGGGCCCCGCGGCCCTTGTACAGGGCTGCTGGGGTCCTGACCATCCTTGGCAGCCGCTGATTATGGGCAGAGGGCCTCCCCCCGCCCTCGACGAACGCCGACAGGGCCAGCAGAACCCCGCCGGCCTTCGGCAGGGCCCGTCGACCCCGTCGGATCAGCGGGAGGGCCCGCCGGTCCTTCGACAGCCTCGGCGAGGCCCGCCGGAGGACCAGCAGGCCCAGGCGACCCCTGGCAGCCGCCAGGGGGAGCGGCGAGCGCGGCAAGCCCTTCGGGGGCTTTTCGGGTGTTTCGGGGCAGTGGCAAGGGGTTGAGGGGCAATTTCAGGGCAGATCTGAGCCTTTTCAGGGCAGATCTGAGCCATTCGGTTTTTTTTGGACAGCAGCGAGGCCCCGAGGAGCATTTCCAGGACAGATCTGAGTTCATTGAACCTTGGAAGGGAGGGGTTCCTTATTACGAGGATGGAGGAGGCAGAGAAACCATTATGACGATGGTGGGGGAGGCTATGAGGCTGAGTTTGGCGATGGTGCATCATGAGATGACTTCGAGGGCAGGCGTGGAGGTCCCGAGGGCACTATGGTTGCTGCGGAGGAGGGCCACCTAGAGGATATGAGACACATGGCGAGAGGTGGCAGTATTACTACCAGGCCCGACGCACAGAGGGTAGGCCCGACCAGGGGCACTTTGGAGGGGATTGCATGGTACGGAAGCTGGAGATGCCACTGTTCAGAGGGGATGATCCGCATTCCTGGCTGTTTATGGCGGAGAGATACTTTACATCACATCACATGACAGATGCTCAGAAGCTGGAGGCAGCGGCCATTTGTATTGTGGGGAGAGCTCTGGGGTAGTACCAGTGGACGGAGAGGAGGCAACAGATTCGCTGCTGGGAGGAGCTGAAGGATCTCATTCTGGAGAAGTTTAGAGATCCCCAACTGGGAAACCTTCACGAGCAGCTATTCACCATCAAGCAGGAGGGATCGGTGCGGGACTACATTGAGAGGTTTGAGACCTTGTCGGGACGAGTACACGGGGTCACGGATGAGTCACTAGAGGGCACCTTCATGAAGGGCTTGAAGCCCAGTCTTCGATCCGCATTGCGACCATACAAGCCCAGGGGGCTGTCTGAGGTCATAGAGATAGCGCGGATGGTAGAGGATGTCTAGACAGAGGATATGAGAGTCAGGAGCGGGTACAGTGGTCAGGTACATCGGGGTACCTTGTCTGGAGCCGGAGAGGTGAAGATCATTAGTGGGACAGATCAGACGAGTTCTGAGAAGACTGGGGAGCAGAGCAGCACACCACCAGTTGGGGGCCAATTCCAGAGGATGACCGACTCAGAAATGAGAGAGAAGAGGCAGAAAGGGCTCTGTTTCAGATGCGACGAGCGCTTCACCCCCGAACACCACTGTAGGGGTCGCAAGCTGCAAGTATTGATAGCGGAGGCAGACAAGGATGATGCCGTGGAGGATGAATGGATCGGAGGGGAAGATGACTCCCACTCGGAGTAGCATAGCCAGTAATGTTATGCACCACCTTGAGGACAAGGTGGATTTTCAGGGGCGGAGTAATGTTAGATATGGAATTACTTTGCGTACAACAAGTCATGGAGGAATTACTTTGCGCGCAACAAGTCAGGGGGATTTCTTTATGCACTACAAGGAGGGGTTTCTTATTTAAACTAGGTCTAGCCGTCATTTATTTTCATGCTTGATTATCGAATTGTTATTGAGAGTTCCTGGTAGATCTTAATTAGACGGGTGTGGACGTCCTCATAACGGCGCCTTGGAAGGAGGGTACACCTACTTTTGTAGTCAATTATCTTTATTTTGCTATTATTTTATATAAAAATCAGATGTTTCTTTCGGAGCCTATCATTAATCTCTCCTCTCGACCAAACTAAACCATCGTCAATACACCACTGACGACAAGAAAGATGAACACTTACCTAGGGTTCTTCGCTACTCACTATTTCAGCTTTCCACTCCTCTGATTTGCCCGACTCCTAGGTTTCTTCACTCCTCGATGATTCGGATCTCCGTCTTTCGACCGGGTGATTTGACTCCTAGGTTTCTTCACTCCTCGATGATTCGGATCTCCGTCTTTCGACCGGGTGATTTGACTCCTAGGTTTCTTCACTCCTCGATGATTCGGATCTCCGCTTCTCCAAGTTTCACGTGGGTTCTTTGCTTCTCAACCTTCGGTGAGACTTCAAATTCTCCTACCGCGTCATACTCGCTAAAAAGGTAATTTTTTTGTTTTAAGCTGCTTGATTCTTAGTATGCCTTCTCCCCTTGATTTATATTGTTTTTAACTGTGATTTCACATGCTTGTACACTGTTCACTCACGAGAAAGATTCTTAAATTTGTGTTGTTCACTCACAGGAAGAGATGTTGATTCACTAATGTTTTTACTCACGAGAAAGATTCCTAAAGTTGTGTTCACTCACGGAAAAAGCTGTTGATTCACTAATGTTTTTAGGGTTTTTAATTTTTTTAATTCCATCATCATCGGCTGGCTGAAACCAATACTGAAGCCTAGTTTCGGTCTCGTTGCACATCGAGACCGAAACGAAATGGCCGATACTCACTGGTATCGACTGAAACCTCAATACATGATTGGAGGTGTGTGCTTTATCTCATATCATAAGGCTTAGGCTTTTGGGTTATATTGACTCAAACTAAATTATGATCTTGCTGGTTTGACTCATTGTAGGACTCCGAAATTAGTTTTAACATTGTATCAGAGCAACCCATGTTCAAGTCACACAAGTTGTGTAATTAAAAAGCAGATTAAAAAAATAAAAATTGTGTAAAAATGTAGGTTTCGGTCCATTTGAAAGATGGTGGAGTATAAAAACATTACCCTCAATTTTCATCATAACTAAAGGGTTTTGATGCAGTGTCAGGGACTTAATGATATAAGAGCCACCTTTTGATTTCTTCCTCTAAAATGGTTACTGTAGCATGCTATGGGAGTTGCTACAGTGGGATACAATAATCTTAAGGGAGGATTAGTTGGATTTCAAAGAACGGTCTGATTGTGTAAGGAAATTAGATTCTATAGGGAAAAATTCTGGGATTCCAAAGGAGGATTTGATTCTTATAAGAAAATTCTTAATTTTTTACTTTACAATCTCAAGATGAATCCGTCTTTAGTTCGAAGGGGATGTTACGAGATCACGTGCTATATGAATAGTCCCACATCGGATTACAAGAAAAAAATATCAATGACATATTGAAAGTTGGACCTCTATCTACTGATTTAAACTTTTCAGTTAGATGTCTCAACATAGATTATGCCTTTACTGGTTTGACGCATTGTGGGACCTTAAACTAGTTTTAACATGTGACCAAATGGCTTCAAAGGTTGTCTTATTGTATAATTGTACTAGTCATAACATGTGACCATATGTCACACGCCAGTCAAAAGATTTTTTGACTCCCATGAAAAATTTCAACACATTCAAAATCCTCCCCAAAAATGTAGCATGTACAAAATTCACCCTAAGAAATTTACAGCCACTAACAAAATATTCATCTAACAAAAATTTTAAGCACATTCAAACTAAAAATTAGTTCTACATTAGAGAATTTAGTTCCCAAAAATTTTTAGTTTCCTCCAAAATTTAGTTCCCTCCAGATTTAGTTCTCCCAAAATTTTAAATTAAAATTTAGTTTCCTCCAACTTTTTTAGTTTATTTAAAATTTTAATTCCCTAAAATTTAGTTCACACCAGATTTAGTTTCCCCCAAAATTTAGGATTCCCCCAAAATTTTATGGGTTTCCTCCCATAATTTTCACAAACTTTCTTCCTGCACATCGATTCCTTATGATTTAATCACAGCCATCTTTCTACCCATCCTTTTGTCCTAATCTACAATCTCATTCAAAAATATCCCTCAATGTTATAGTAGATTTTATTTAGAGTAGGATAAATCTTGATTAGCAAATTGTGACGACCATTATGCATGAATGATGCTTTCGTGCTCATTGAGGATCCAGGTCACTATCAAGGAATCATTAAGTTTTCATATTAAACATCTATTTAATTGTATTATAGAGAGTTGAGAATAGTGATAACAAACGGAGAGAAACGGAGAGAACGATGTTTTCCTCACAACAAGGAAAACTTAAGAGCAAACATCTATTTAATTGTCATAGAGAGTTGAGAACAGTGATGATAAAAGGAGAGCACAATGTTTCCTCCCAATAAGGGAAAACTAAGATTAAGCATCTATTTAATTGTGTCATAGAGAGGTGAGAACAGTGATAAGAGCAGAATGTTTCCTCCAGAAAAGGGAAAACTAACTTGATGGCAATAAGAGTCTTATAATGTAAAACCGCTAACTTTTGGTCGGTAATGGTAATGTTGCATAATACAATTGAAGGTGGTAACATTTGCTTGCACGAACCATATTTTGACAACCAATTTAATTTTCTTCACCTTACATGTATCTGATAGGACCCGAAACAAGATCTGAAATTTATTAGTAATAAACTGAAAATACTAAAATCTGAAATTTATTAGTAATAAACTGAAAATAATAAGATAGATGATTACAATTTTTAGGGGTAATCGCCCTCCCAAGACGCCGATTGATAGGGGACGTCCGCACCCTCCCCTAGAAGGAGGATCATTCTCCTCAATATATCAAAACAACTCTCAATTTCCGCATACTAGGCCGGTCAACATCCCCCTATTTATAATAAACTAATTGCCCAAGTACCCAAAAGCCCATACAATAATAAAATATCACAAAAATACCCAAAGTGGGCCCTTACTAGGCCGGATCTAGCAATATCCTAACATGAATGTTTGAACCTTTTAGGAGATAAAATTATAACCCTTAACTCTCAAGATAACTTCAGAGCTTTGGTGAGTGACATGGACTCTGAGATGGTATTGGAGCAAGCCTAGGTTCAAGTCCCATCGGGCGTGCGGTTAAATGGTGCATTGAAGAAAAGGCATGTCGGGCGAAATCATATGTTTCGGCCTATAAAAATGTGCTTACCTTGTGAGGTTGTGTTGGAATATAAAATGTAACCCTCAACCCTCATGACAACTTGGAGTTTTTGTTAAAGGATAGCACGTGGGGATGACGATCTGATGCTTGGGACCAACAAGAGTAAACATTGTGGAAAAACATGATATCTCTTACCCTATCCAAGAGTTGAGACTTTGATGTGGCTTGAGATGGGGATTCAGTCTAGAGATGTTTGCAAACATATAATTCTTCATGTTTTTATAGAACCTCAAGATCATTAGCAATATGATGGTACTGATTAAATTCATCAATCAGACTTTTGAATGGGCCATTGTACTTCAAACATGTATCTCCATGGCGGAGACTAGCCATATTTTCATGGGCATTGAATGCATCAGAAGCATTCTTATGTCTAAACCATATAGTTGGCACTGATGGCCTGCTCCATGCTGTTCTATAATATCATCACCAAACATTAATATGTTCCCGGTTGTTAGATGCCTTGTCAATAGGTGATTTATCATCAGTAACTAGCTGGATGATTACATCTTCAACTTTCCTTTACCATCAATAAATACTTTGAGATCCTTAAAATTTTTACTTTCAGACATAATGAAAAACAAAATAATGAATAGAACGAGAAAGGGTAAAGTAAGAAAGTACTAGGGAATCAGTTCAGTGCATTTTTGATATATTTATTTCCTTTTTAATTGGTTTATTTTCTTTTTTGTGTTCTTAATAGAATAGTAAATGGACCATGTCACATTTGATCTAACTCAACTCAGTTTGAGTCCATTGAATTAACTACACTTCTTTAACCGCTTTGGGTTGGGCTTAGTTAGGGGTGGCAATCAGGTCAAGTAAATGTCAGGCTTGGGTTGTGTTTGGGTCTCCAATCTTCTGTCACTAAGATTTCAGCGCCTGACTTTCTAGTAGGGATTAAAAGGTGTTACCAATTTACCAAAAATTTTTACTGTTTAAAGTTTACCTTTAAATATACGAGGTTGCGGGGCATGGGGTGTCATGCTGTCCAATCTCGCTTTGAGATCCGTGCGAAAAGTTCCCTGCACCGTTCCCTCAGAAATATATTTATTTATCCCGTTAACAATAATATTTGAAAAAAACTATAAATTCATTGTGGACCATATACATAACCACAACCAGTTATGTAAGTGCCTACACCATCAACTAGATTACCTTGCTCTTGTATTCTAGTACTTAGTAATTTGTATATAAATATTTAATTGGGTTGAATTCGGGTAAAACCGGGTTAGTTCATCAAACCGGAACCCGACCTGCTTAGAGATCAGTTGAGCCATGTTAACTGAGATGCTATCCAAATCTATTTTTGCGCTCACACAATTTGGAAAGTAAGTTTGGGTCTAAATTGCTGCCCGTAGGCTTGTGTAACTAAGTTGGCTTAGACTCACATTAGTGAATGTTAATGATGAGATGGTGACAATGACCCAATGGTGATGCGTCATAGCTAAAATTTGGGTGGAGTTTGGGGATTCTGGTTGGTTACTCTACGAAAAAGGGTGACGAAGTGGGTTAATGACTGGGAAGAAGAATAACGAAAAGAAGAGGAAAGAAATCAAAGAAGTAGAATGTGTTGTGAATTGAGAGGAGAGTAGGAGGAGAACGAATAGTTTATAATGAAATCAAGAAGCTTTACAAGTTTAAGGTGTTGGACTATTATAAGTTAGTCGAAAAGATTTACAATGAAAGCGATTATAATTGAAAACGATTTTTGATATGATTGGAGAAGAAATTAGGGAAAAAGTTGGGATTTTTATTGATTTTCGTGAAACTGTCAATGATACAGTCTTCAATTCAAGAGGAATCCTAATACCTTAGGACTAACTAATCTAGATAACTAATATTCTCTCATAATTTTCCACATATCTCACTCATAACACTGGCCCTCTTAATTATAATAAAATCCTCCATAATAAGCCGCCGCCGCCATGAAATTATAAAATTCACTCCCTACGGGTTTGAGCCAGCCGTCGCCTCTTGTTTGACTTGAGTCGTCGTCCCCTTATGAACTTCTAAAATTACTCCCCTCCCAATGAAATACCTTACCCTTAAAGTGGAATTTCAAAAACTGCTATTGAACTGCTTCGAATGGCCACATGACGCGTCCTGCTCCGAATGAGGATGCTCGTCCTTTCCTTCTTCCACCTCAACTGCTATGCCCTCGTCCTAGTCATCATCGACATTCAAAACCTGGAGGGAGCGATCCTGGCAACGATGTCCTGGATCAAACTTTTCGTCACAGCAAAAACACAATCCATTTGCATGCTTATTTTATATCTTAGTATCCGTGAGGCACTTGAATTTACTTTCGGGTCATGTCTCGTTCTTGTCCTAGGTTGTTTGAACCCCATTGGCTGTATCTTCTGTACCTCCATCTGGCATTGGTGCTGGAACTGAACTTGCTCGATGCTCACTTGACATGTCGCTCCGCTGTGTTCATGTCCTCGATCATCTTTGTCGTCTCCATTGTTTCACATAGCCTCTTTTGCCTTAGAAGACATAGCTAGACGCGAATGTCAGCTCCAAGCCCCTTCTTGAAGTTTCCTTCCAACACCACTTTCGATATTTCTTGAACTCGGCCTGATAGCGACTTGAACCTTTCTTGATACTCCATGATGGTCCCTTCATACTTGAACAAAAAGAGATATTTGTGTAAATCACCATCTTATGTGTCGTGAAAATGGTCCAACATGCAAGCTTTAAACTTCTCATAGGAACGCACAGGCTGTCTATGCTTTCTCCACTGGAACCATGCTAACACCTTTCCTTCCACGCATAGGCCCTCCGCCATCAGTTTCTCTTCCTCTATCAGTATGTTCACTGTGAAATATCGCCAACGCGATAGACCCATCCATAGGCGTCGTCTTCCTCAAAAACTGACATCTTCAATTTTCTTATTTGCGAGTCGACTTCGAATTGTCCCTACCCGGCTCCATATCAAGGCTGTCTATGATGAAATTGCTGGTATGTGTTCAAATTTAGAGCTGTGGGACCCCAAAATCCCCTTTGAAACTCCTTCCGTTGCGCTGCCATCTGCCCACCTGATATTGAAACAATTCGAGGTTCCACTGCCCCAGGTGACACCATCATTTGGTGGGTCCTATCGGGTCCCTGGGCCCGCTGCACCTCCGTAGGCCTTCGTCTGGCCTTTACGGCCTTCCCAAGCCCACGATGGGCCTTCGAATCACTCATTGGGCTGCACACCCTTGCTGGTTGATGCCGCTCCCCGCCAGACCATCGAATCCATCCCAGGGGTCGTCCACCCAGCTGCTTGTCACTGTGCCCATCGGGCCATCGACACCCTCCCAAGGGTTTACCACCCCTGCTGGATGATGTCGTGCTCCCGTGGGGCCGTTGCAGCCTTCCTAGGCCATCTGGCCCCCAGTGTGGGGCCCTTTGGTCTCTTATATGGTCGCCACCCCCAAGGGGGCCCACCTCCAGTCGACTCCCTGTGGCTCCCTGGGGGGTTAGCGCTGCCATCCCAGGGGTGGTTGGCCCCGTGTGGTGCCTCGCGTCCGCCAGCATGCCCGTCGATGATGGCCCAGGGGCCTCGCCCCCCCCCCCCCCCCGTCGGGGCCATGCGACACATTCGTTGCCATCGGTCATCCCCAAAGAGTGGGGGGTGCTCTCGTCCTACACGTGCAGATCAAGCATGTTGTCGCTTGGTTTATTTTCTTCCTCGAAGACGACGGCTTTTCCTTTGTTATTGGCGCTCCCCATTACAGCGCCACCTTCTCTGGCATCGCCTTCGTTCAAATCCGTCTCGGTAGTCACCACCACAAGTGGAGGGTTACTATTTATATTCAATATTTGCTTCATCATGGCTTCCAGAAACAAAAATCGTCCCTCCATCGTTCCAAATAATCTCTCCATCGTTCTGAATCGTCCATCCATCATTTCGAATCTTTTCTCCATCGAGTTCTTGAGGACCATCACTTCATTCTCTAATTTTTACTCCAAAACATCCACATTTCTTGTCACCATTAGTCTCAGATCTAAGTGCTTTGATACCAATTTGATAGGATTGTGGAAGAAATTAGGGCAAAAAGTTGGGATTTTTATTGATTTTCGTGGAACTATCAATGATACTGCCTCCAATTCGAGGGGAAGGCCACTCTCCCAATAACCTAGGGCTAAATAATCTAGATAGCTAATATTCTCTCACAATTTTTTGCATATCCCACTCATAGCCCTTGTCCTCTTATTTACAATAAAATCATCCCTAATGAGCCGCCGTCCCAAAATTACAAAATTGCCACCACAAAATTACCAGCCAACCGCCGTCTCTAGAGTTTTGAGCCAACCATAGCGGCCTCTTGTTTGACTTGAGCCGCCGTTCCTTTATGACCAGCCTAACAGTTTTACTTAAAAGCTTAACTTTGCACATCATCTTTTATTAAAATGGCTTCAACATAAGAGTTCTGGCTAAATAGTAGTCAATATGATAAAATTAATTAATTAACTCTAAAAATAACCTTTAAATGTCTTCAATCTATATTAAGGTTAACTTTTCTGCTTGAGAATGACCATACATTGGTATTTCCTAATATGTTTAGAATTAAACATCTGGTGCGAATATGAATTAGTTTATTGGTTGTGACAGAAATTTATGCATTTGGAAAACTTTTGTTCTCGAATGATGCAAAAATCCGTCACTGATTCACCAGTAAGCTTATGCCTTTCTTTTAAACTACCTTACTTCTGGCAAATATTTTGTCAAATGTTAAAACTATTGTATTTTAATCCAAAAAGAAAATAAAAGAAAAGAAAACAAGAATGGAGCACCTAACTGTGGTTTCTTCTTCTGTCATTTGGTTAATGCATGATGTTTGTCAGTTTCATTGTCTTGTTAATAATTAGTCTGGTGCTGCAATTGCAGTGCTTCCTTGTTACCTTTATTATGATGACGTACATACTCTCCAACTCTCTCTCTCTCTCTCTCTCTCTCTCTCTCGCGCGTGTGTGTGTAGTTTTCTGAAGCTAACACATTTTGTATTTCTTGCAGGGTGGACTTCATTTACTGTTTGCGGGAAGTTACGGCGCTTGGTCAAAGTTCAAAAGGTGCATCGTACAGATCATCATGAGTTTAACGTCTTTGAATGTGAATGCTCATGTGATTGTATTTTGTTTACAGGTTGGGCATGCTGGTACCCTTGATCCCATGGCAACTGGTTTGTTGATTGTTTGTGTTGGTAAAGCTACTAAGCTGGTGGAAAGGTATGTCTATTTGATTGTCACATCAACCCTTATAATTTCAGTTTCAATACGTGAGAAAAAGCTTACTGAATGATAAGGTAACTTATGTTTTGCATTAATTCTAGAAGTATGTTGATATGATTTTTCTAGGTTTTGTTAGATAAAAAGAGGATTTTTATGGGAAAGATGAGATTTTTAGGGTAAAGGAGGGATTTTTAGGGCTAGAAAGTGGGATTTCGGGGGAAGATTGGATTTTTATTAATAATAAATTGAAATAGAAAAGGGATACAAGGTAAGGTGAGTTCTTTTGAGAGGAAATCTCTCTCCCAAGCCGCCGATTCGAGAGGGGATTCTGCTCTCCAATAAAAGAGGGATTTTTATCAACGTCACATAACATTTCACTCAACATTTGACACACCTTCTCTAATCCCCCGAGCCCCATTTAAATAGTAAAATGAAAATATAAAATTACAGAAATAACCTTAAAGCTGAAAATTACAAAAAAACCATTATAAACCTGAAAATTACGAAATGCCCCTAAGACTCCAAAAATTCTTGATCTGTCCTTTTTTATAGAATGCGGTCTCATCATTACTTCGCACTCGAAGAACCACCTTATACTCAAGGAGGTGCATGAACCCATAGGTGACGTTGCTCCACATGTGTTGCCGGAGTCCTACGGGGTCAAAATGATAGGATTGGTCTCCACCGGGCGCCATCATGTGGGCCTCATCTGGTTTCACCTATGCCGTATCTCTGCCACCATTGTAGGGCCATTCAAGGTCTCCAATGTCCTGCACGAAGCCCTAAAGGAAGCTACGATGATCACCTCGTGGATTCGCCGCGCCTTGAAATTAATCGTCGGCCCAAAAAGGGCTTACTGTCTACCCTCGAGGCCATGCGAAGCCCCTAGCTCGTTGTCCAGGGGCTACGGGGCACATCAGCACAGGACATGTCCTGCTGGGGCCTACAGCAGCGCTGCGGCCCGTCGAGGCGCTGCTGCCCTGGGGTCATGCAACCGTCCCACATCAGCCTTGCTGGGCCGTTTCGGCCAGTGAGAGGGCTGTCGTCCCATTCCACTTTCTTTCGTTTGCTGTGGTGCCATAGTTTTTCATCGGAGTCGTCGGGGTTCAGATCTGAAGCCGGAATATCTTTTTGATGGATCTCCTTCTGAAACGAGATGATTTTGCCTTTGCCCCTTTCTAAAGGTTATGCCTTTTGTGTCGGATCTGAGTTGATGCACCGTCCCTGTTTGGATCGAGTATTGCCTAATGCCACGTGTAGGAATCCTGTAGATAGCAGACTAAACACTAGAGGGTGGTGATTATGATGCGGCCGGCCCCTGTCTTCGCGCCGACAGCCGCAGGATGCCAAATTCTCCTCTACATCAGATTAGTGTTTCAAAAATATTTACACAAATATAAAATTTCACCCTCTAATTTTAGCCTAAGTTACTTGAGAGTGTTACCTTCCTCAAGAACTTAATCAACAAATCAACCTAATACTTGCAAATAAATAAATAGTGATGCACAACGGAATATTAATCACAATTAACAAGTAATAGAGAATAGAGACAATTACAAAAAATCAAACACATAAATAAGAAAATTTATCCTGATTCACTCATACTGGGCTACTCCAGTCTCCAACATGTTGGAATTTTTCACTAGCCAACTCTCTTCAGCAAGAGAGCAAATGCCTCCAATGAGGGCGTCCAAGTACACTTGACTAGATTCACTTAGTAGGACTTCCAATAATCGCACCTAGCCTCTCTTGTTAGGAATTTCCCGGTTATAACAATCACCAATACCTAACCTCTCTTGTTAGGGTTTACAAATGCCACAACACAAGTGGTCTTCTCATCCACCAACAGTCTCCACCAACAATAATCTCTACCACCTCACAATAACAACCAATACAAATGAGGCTTTTTCACAACTCGACAACCTCAACAATCACTCATTATAACCAAGTGAGGATGAACAAATAATTGATTTGTTGCAATACAAATTTTTATAGCCAAAGTAAATGAAGCATGTGTATCGGATATCGGGAGATAAATTGGGGATACGCGTAAATATCGGGTTGGTCATATTGGGTAAATATACAATTATAATGTCATAAATACTAGAATTGTTCATATTACCAAAATATTATCAATAGGATCACCTAAAGTTTCGATAAATGCATTAAATAACTGCTAACAGTAACATACGAGTATGTAATATACTAATACTACAACTCTACAAATTAACACAATATTAAAGCTTAAAATACCACATGGATAGAAAATGAATTAAAAGTATTCTAGAAAGAGTGACTTACCCCCACATTATGTAATAAGATCAGTCGGCACATGTCTCAAGCACGAATATTTCGGCATATGCAGTTTCTTCCGCATCAGAATTAGAACTATCTGAAGAAGATGAATATGAGGAGGCCCATTAATCAGAATCTAAAGCTTCCTTCTCCTGAAGCATTTGCTTCTTCCCGCCCACTTCTACTTCTCTAAAGATAATAATGCGATGGCTTTGCCTTTCTTTGTAGTCTTCAATCTTTTACTAGCATATAGCGTTGGATCAGTCCCATCGCTTCTTCAACTTGCCTCCATATCAGCCTTTCTTCAAGGAAGACTTCATAATCCTCCTCTTCTGAAGCTACAGAAGCATCTGCTGTTTTTTTTGAGACATCCATTCGGCCATCTTGCCCTTAGTAATACAACAAGCAGCTAGGATATCAGTGTTTCTGTTCTCAAATCTTTCAGACGGGTATTGAATTTGATATAGACTAAGTCTTTCAATTTATCGGTATTTATTCTATTCCTTCTTACAGTGTGAATCTATTAATGAAAATACAATAATCAATTAGCCACCAGGAGAAAATGTATAGGATTATCCATTAATGATATAATAAAATTTAATTAAAGTTTTACAATCTCAAAAACACTCTAATTCCTTTCACAACCACTTGAGCTAGTGGACAAACCCAAAATTCTAATGTCCATCTTCTTCAACTTAGGCGCTGAGCCACCATGCAAATGCCACCAATTAAATGAAAATAAAAAATCAATTTAAAATTCCTTTTAGGTTAAACTTTAAAATATCAGAACATGCTAATAGGAATATAAAATTGATATTAGTTTCTTGGTTATACTTAGATCAAGTGCAGGATTTTTTGCTTGTCGTTGCGTTATCTCCCTACCAAAAGATCCGCTTGCATTTTCATATAAAGGCAGCTGAGAGCTAATTTTGCCTTGCATGTCATTATGATAGGCATACATCCTCAACATGCACGCAGTGAATCCATCAGCAAAGGCACCATCTCCATCAATAGCATCCTGCATCTGATAATAAAAATACGGGTTCAACAAATGCCCCTCAGGTGCAAACTTGTCTTCAACTTGTCGTTCCATCTCTTATTAATAAGAATGGAGATCAGATTTAATTTTTTCTCATCATGCTTCAAATTAATCTCAATCTCCTTGCACATGTCCATATCTCCATATGACTAACCTATTGATGGAGTGTTGCTATCTGCACTTCGAAGAAATTTTACGATATGCTCAAATTTTTTTAATGCAAGTGTCACGTTATTCCAAAACAAATGGCTATTAATGATGATGTATACCTAAAAAGACAAATTTAATCAAAAATACCAAATAACAAAATGAAATTAGTCTTATCAAGATATTAGATTTATGTAGTGCCCTGTGGTAGCTACTGCACATCCACCCCTTTTGCTTGCACAGACCTGGAGAATTTCAACTCATCTCATTTAGTGGAGGTTACAAAAGCATTCAAATTGGGCTTCTTCTCCTGCAAGTTTTGCAATGACAAAAAAGCTGTAGAAATGTAGGTAAACACTGGGCCTAACAAGATCGCCCCCAATCTTCGTTCTCATCATATCAAGCATGATGGTGTGGACATACATGTAGACTATGACGATCATCACATCTAAAATGGCATTGCGGATAGGCTTCAGCTTTCCAATATCCTACAATAAGAGGTTTAGGGTCTGTGTAGTACATGAAGTCCAGAAAATAGAGAGACGACCCACAGATAACAACTTTGCTGCAACCATATTGTTCGATGCGTCATCGGTCACAATTTGAACGACACATTATTCTCCCAGCTTCTCAATTGTTCCATTAACCAAATCATGTATATACTTGCCATCATGCATATCAATAGGATGTGTTCTCAAAATCATAGAACATCGTTCCAGCGCATGAATGACAATGTTCATTATGCTCCTACCCCTCATGTCAATCCAATATTTTGTTAACAAACTACATCAATGTAGTCTACATTTGTCTAGAAGGGCCTCTAATTTCTCTTTCTTAGAAGCAACTTCCTTAGGAATATACTTCTCAGCTATCTCATAGAGTGACATTTCAAATTAGGACCATATTTGCCCACATCTTGCAATATCTGCCGAAAAGATGGGTGATCTACTAAGGAAAATGGTATTCCTGTCTCAAATATATATCATGCGACCATTCACACGCGTATTCTCTTTCTTTCTTACAATGCTCATTAATGGTGGATTGCACCCCTTTTCTCTTCTCCCTTCCTAGGTGCTCCATCTTTCTCGTTTCTTGAACATGCGACTGTGCATGTTTGTCCATCGGTCCTCTGTACCTTACTAGACATTGATTGGCTTCATGGGAAAATGCCACTTCTACCTCATCATCTCCAAAAACCACATCATCTCTAAGTGCTTGACTCTTTGATTCCTTCGTCACTTTTGATGACAGTGTGGCATCTAATGCAGCATTGGCCTTCAGCCAAACCTTCTCGGAAACTTTTGTGCAATAAGCTACATTTCATCTCCTCCTTGCAATGTGGTTCTTGAAACGGCTAATCCCGTCGCTCACACATGCTCGCAAAACTTGCATATCACTTTATTAGCATGCAATCCTCCCCACGATTTCAGAAATTTGTTCCCGTGGCGAATGCTGCCTTGCTAGATGCTCCAGAATACATTTTTAAAAGCTACTATAAAAAGGACGAACATTGAAAATTATTAAATTAAAATTTAAGATACAATTTTTTTTAAAAACTATAAATTAAAACATATCATAAAAAATTAAAACATATCATGCCTCATGATTTACAAATAATTGTGGGATTTATATGTACATATCATAATATAGGAATCATGAGACAACGTCTCTATTTGTAGCCCAAAAGCAATATGATCATGTCAATCTCTATATTCGAGAATCGGGCCTATGCGGTAGCCATTTGCATGTAAGGGACAATATTCATTATCCAATATTCCAATAAGCCAACTAGCCAAGTTATCCAAGTATTCAACTTTACAAGTGAATGCATGAACCCCCATCCAATCCAAGTGTTATATCTCCAATAAGGCAATAGATTGCCAAGCATGGCTCAATAATTGGATACAATGATTAATTGAAATCAATTTCATTTTATAATCATCTATTCATATCCCACAGATTTTTCAGCATCAAAATTATTATTCCCAAAATTAAACTTTTTAAAACCACATTTAAAAATTGCTTTGTTAATTGCATTGAGCTAGTGATAAGAGCCGATATACAGAGGGACCGACAAAGTGAAAGAGCCGATATACAGAGGGAGTCGTCGTCATAGTGAATGTGCACATGTACCAGCAAGGTGACAGAGTCGACAGACAGAGCCACCGACAGAATGAATGTGCACAGGAGCCGGTAAGGTGACAGAGCCGTTGACAGGCAGAGCCACGGGAAGAGTGAATGTGCATCGGAGCCGACAGACAACACAAGAGTCGGCGGAGTGACAAGACCAATTGCCGACATAAAAAGAAGAAGAAGAATATTAATATTAATATTAATAATGAAGAATAGAATCAGCGGCAATAGAAGAAAGAACGAAAACCGAAAAACCCAAACCATAACACCGAAGAACCCAAAAAAATGGAAATCTATGGAATAAAAAACATAAATAAAAAAATACTTATAGTTCCCTTTGACTTACCTCCATTTTCCCTTGGAATTCGACGGAAAACTGAAACCCTAACACCGACGACCGATTGAGAGAGAGAGAGAGAGAACTTGACGAGCTCGTGTAACGATCGAGAGGGCCGAGACATTCTTTTTCTGATATTTTATCAAACCTTTGATCCAAACCCGTTTAAAAAATTCGAAACTCGACAAACACAGTAATCGACCATATCGACCGATATTTATCAGGCCGATATATTTGGATTGTTTTTTCCAAACCACAAAAAATCGTGATATCATATGGGTGTGTGGCTGATACAGATTTATCGGCTGTATTGATCGATATTTGAAACACTGAACAAAATGCATATCAACCCAAGTTTATTGAGCCTTTAAGGTGGTTTAGAGAGGCCCACCGATCGCAAGAGAAAAAGAAAAATCACCCTCATCACTGTGCCTTGTTGCCTCGGCGTCGTCGCACGACTATGGCTGCCTCGAGGCTATAAAAATTTATAGGATGATCGAAGGTATGTGGAAGGAGGGAAGATGAGCTCCAACAAATGTGAGGATAGAGAGATCGTCACACTTGAGCAAATTAGAGTTAGGATTAGGGTATTTAGATAGCACGAGAGAGAGTCAGTGAGCTTAGCAGCGCAATGAGCGTAAGGATGACGTGGGTGCACTGATGCCCACGTTACCGTATTACGACGTCGCTTGCAAGCGCAGAGGGTAGGTGCAAGCCGTTGACGCGAGAGAGGGGGGAAAGAGAAAGAGTTGTTGGTATTGGTGAGAAAAACAAAGGAAGAAAGAGAAAGAAGAAAAGATAAAAGGAGAGAGGGTGGGGATTATATGAAGTGGGTCATGTTCGGTTTTAAAGGAAGTGGGTTGTGGGTTTCTTAACGGGTTGCGGTTTGGATTTATTTTAAAATGGCGTTTGAGATGAATTAAATACATGAAATTGTAAAAAAAATCTCCAAAAATCTTAGAGAAATATTTTTTTATTATTTAGCATAAATTTTAGACCATACATGATGCCTCCCATTTTAATTCAGACACAACATCTGGAAGAGGTTCATGCTAAAGCTTCTCATAATTATGTTTACTATTAATCCCCAAAAACCATCGCATTAAACCCAACCCTAATATTTGGTGACATATACCTGTAATTCGTTGTAGAGCTGCTTGCGGTTATCTTGTTGTAGTACCAAACCTCACTCTGCTTGTGTCTGATGCTTAGTGCTTATGCTCGTACCCGCTTATTGGACATTATTCAAAGTTGCAAATTAGTAAAGGTCCCAATCAAATTAGATTAAATCCATAGGAACAATAGGTATATTAATAAATATTTTGTGAAAACACGAGTGTTGATAAATGTGTATACAATTAGACCGTGCTTGAGATTTTGGGTATGCAAGTGAATCTGAGATACACAACATAAAACTAATAAGGAGTAACGTGTAGCTTACACTCTTATGTTCCAAATATCGGTCTGAAATCCACAATATTAGTCACAATTACGATTTTTGAGCTGCCCGTTACTGATTTAAGCCTTCAATATCGGTTTCCGATATTGAACCCAATTGTAACATAATATTGAATATGAATCGATATTTCGATCGCTATACTAGTTTCAAATATCATCCGATATTTTTTCTAATGTGTCTCAGTTGAATTCAGATCCAATTGACAAATTGGATTTGACCCGATAACACTTTAAATCATTTAAATATTTTCCCCCTAATTTCATTCATTTCAACCCTAATTTTGCTCTACCACATCGTTTTACTCTCAATGCAACTCAACAACTATCTTTTTAATATTAAAGTTTATGGCAACGTACATCTTTAAAGATCAAAATTTTTGAGATATTTACTTATAATTTTTTTAAAAGAAACTTAGCTGTCACAAGGAAACGGGCGATACCAATACCGAAACCTAAATTTAGGGCAGAACGATACCCAGACCGAAACCGAGACCTAAAACCTTGGTCACAAGGAGTATATTAATTTTGACAAGCATATTCTTTTCTGTTATTACTAATCTAAAAATGAGTTCATGAATTATTTTTATTCTACAATTTAGGATCCGTCGTTTTGAATTTTTTGGGTTATAATTTGCTCTATTGTATTACTAGAAATAACCCGTGCACAAAGTGCACATCACGGAAAATACCTCACGAACAGGATGCGCACGCACACAACCGAAAAGGAGCGAGAAATGTGGGTGGGTGTGCCGGTATCGTCGGGGGATAAAAGATGCAAAAGGCAAACATGTAAATAAGTGGCTTGGGGGGGTGTTTTTTGGGGTTTTTTTGGGGGAAATGGCAACCATGTAAATAAGTGATTTGTGGGGGTTTTAGGCGGGGGTTGTCCCAGTCAGCTTGTGACTGGGACAAAGGGTGCCACCTAGGACAATCCTAGGTGGACAACCCTAGGTGGACAACCCTTGTTTGTATAATAGATAATTTTTAGAGGCAATGTGTTGGTTTTTTTGTATTATTTATGTCCTTTGATGGCTCAGTTCATTTCTTAATTATGTTAGAGTCTTATAATGAATTGGTTCCTTATTAATTATAGTTAAATGTAACGTATTGAGATAAGTATATCCTATATATAATTTATATATAATTAAATACATGCACGCTTTAATGTGAGTATATAATATGTAGTTAGATATATGCATGGTATGCATATGACATCCATTTTAGCATTTGACATGCTATTCCGATATTTATTTAATATCCCCGATATATATCTGAAATCCGCTATCCGATAGCATATTTTTAAAGCAGATATGCGACTGATATCGATATTTAAAACACTGGCCGTATGCATCTTATTCTACCAGATTTTGTTCAATATTGAGGTTTCATGAGGACTGTGCTACAACTGTGCCAAAATGATAGTTGAACACAAAATCATCTTCTACATGCCTTGCACTACTTGTTTAAAATAATCATCATAAGCGGATCCTTCCATGACATGAAACTCATCTGCACACATTCTACGCTAAGTAGAACGATCTATTTTAACAATATTGAATAAATATAAAAGAAACATTGAGAATAGTTAAATTTTTGCCACACTTCTTATAGGTCAAGATCAATGGAGAGATTTTCAAGTTTGTCTTCTGTTGTTGAATCTGCATGACAAAGACTTGAGATCAAATCATTCTGGAAATATGAACCAAATATATTGAAACCAACGCTACAGTAGGTTGACATAGTCTAAGACCAAAATAGGTTTCCAACTTTATTTTTTAATAGAAGTTATATATTTGGGATTTTTCTTGGCGAGTGGTCATATTTGGAGGCTACATAGAATTGCAAAGGTATGCCTATTGTATGTCTAAAATTGATACGATTAATATGAATTGTGGTCTGATTTGAAAAACTGGCATAAACTTTGGGAATTAACATTTAGTTATTCAAGAAATTACACCGTCATTAGGCTGTTTTGAATGTTAACATGCGGCCCATTTATGACCAAATTACCTTTCTTTCTTTTCATTTATTTTTCTAGATTTTACTTGTTCTTCTTTCTCATCCATCTCTTAAATTCAATCTGAAACCCCACTTTCATAGTCTAAAGCCATTCTCTTTACAACTACTGCCACCACCACCATCCATCTCCTCTTTCCCTAACCAAACTATTTGAGTTTATGGCAAGGTTTGAAATTTTAGCCAATACGGATGTGAAGTGCTATCATGGTATTAGTTTTCAATCATGCTAGTATGATCTGTTCGAAACAGACCGATACCCTGATTCTAACTAACAATAACTATATAATGTTCGGGTTTTGAATTACCAAAATTTGAAATTCTATTCAATTTCACATAATCATAAAAATTCATTTAACCATTAAAATCAAGGTTTGAAAAAATTAGCTCATAATGATTCATATCAGCCAATTTGGATCAGATTGGTAGGAGAGAATAAAACTAACTCATATTGGCACCAAGTGAGACTCCATGTTTGGCTAGACACAGTTTTGACTACGGCATGAGGCTAAGATGTCAAACTTTGAAAAAACAAACTAAACACAAAGCTGAACGGATAGATTTTGATAATTCACAAAGATGATCTATTGATAGTGGGCTAAAATAATAGAAGATAACATCTCAGGTGATATAGATGATCTACGTCAAGAAGATGGTCTACTTGTAGCTAATGATCATTGTAGAGTTAGCTAATGATCATGTTGGGCTAAGGCAATCAATACCTAACATTTGAGACTTATACTTCTGATATAGCTGATGCTTATGCTTTAAGCCACCAACCGGTAACGAGTTAAAAAAGGAAGAGGGCCCCCACAACGGGGGGCTTCAGTCAGAAGTATATACAGAGATCGAAACCAAGATTTGAAACATTGGTTTATGGTTTCACGGGTTCAAAGCAATGTGTCCATGTATTTAGAATCTGATTGAATAAAGTTCTAAGCATATGAATTTGCATTTTATTAAAGATAATCAACTAAAACTTTTTGTTGGGATTAAGAAGTTTTAGAATTATGGTTTGATTAAGAAGGAACCAATGGGTTTGAAGAAAAAAGGGGTTGGAACACAACTTTGAATGCGATGGGATAAAATTTTGTTTTGGAGAATTGAGATTTGAGGACTTGAGTCTCATTAAGAAACATGAATTAATGCGTTTGCGCCTTTGTGGTAGTTTTTATTTTGAAAACAGGCCAAAGTTCTGGTGGTTTGATGAAATTTAGCCTCCATTGTATTGATCATCTCCTTAATAGATTCATCTTGGACCTGCAACTTCAATATATTAAAAGCAATTTCAACATTTAGCCAATATAAAGACATTCCTGAGCAGAGTTCATCTGTTTAATTGTTATGTGTGTTATGCACATACACATAATATTTATATAAGTATTTCCTTTGCAGATATCAAGGAATGGTAAAGGGTTATAGTGGTGTCTTCCGATTGGGAGAGGCCACGTCAACTTGGGATGCTGATTCTCCGGTTTGTTTGTTGTCTTAAATGAATGAATACTGATGCTTACATCATATTCAGAATCAATTTTTCTGTGGTATCTTATGCTTATCAAAACTAAATTTGGATTTGCATGTTTCCCTTGATATATTCTAAACTCTCGTTTCCTTGTAAGATATAGCAACAATGCATGTATATCATTAAAGTTGCTGCCCTGTTTACAAGCTTGTCATAAACCACAAGTTTATTATTTTCCTGATATTCATAACATGTGTGGCATTTGATTTATCCTCTACGGACACTGTAAATGATACTTTTTTATTTTTTATAATTTTCCTGGAGCAAATTGCAATTGAACTTGTGGTATATTTTTTGGACTGTCATTACACATCCATTATATGAGTGATACATTTTCCTTGTGTGCAGACTGGTGGGCATATAAACTACTCTGTAGTATATATTAGATGTTTTTACGGTTCATATCTGCTGCATGACATTGAATATCAAAGAAGGAAAAATAGGAAAACCATATCTAGGGTTTTAAATTTTGGAAAATTAGGGAGTTCTATAGAAATAAAGAAATAAAGGAGGTTAAAAATGTCTCAACCTAGGCCATGCATTGCCCACTTTTGCACATCTCACAAGAAAGATTTAAACACAATTTTCTCTTTAAAAAATTCTCATTTATTGAATAATTGAATAATTGTCTTCTTATAATAAGATAGAACCTATTTATAGGCAAAATTACATGCATGACACGTGCTTACATAAATAAATCAAATCAAATCAAATAAAATCATAACAAATAAACTTTCAAATAAAATCTTTATAAATTTAAATGAAATTCCTACCTATTTATGCAGTGGATCTCCATCATTCTTCATACCTTTAGAAAGGTCACCACCTGGTAGACAGTAACAAAGGTGTGTAATCCGATAGAAATCAACTATCTTTTTTTGGTTAGAAAGAACTCATCCTAAAATTTTAAAATAAAGTAAAATGTAAACTTATAGAGGAGCATTTTTCGGAGAACACACTAAATCCACAAAACATAAGAGAGGCGTAAAATCTGATGGCTGGTATGTTATGGAGAATCTGGGATGGTGACGTCAATATGCTCGCACAACTTATAACATGCATCTAATTGCAGCTTTTGTGCAATATCAATAAATGGCTTATGCTGGGGCTCGAGTTCAAGATAAGGTGCTGGCTCAAACTAAGGCTCGGTCTCAGGTATGTGCTTGAACAAAGACGCATGCTCAGGCTCAGACTCAAGCTTTGGTTGTACTGGTTGTCTCATGTACAACTCGAACATAGTTCTAATGTCTATTATAGAATTCATATTGCTTGAAGAACGCATGGTTCGAGCCTCTAAAGCTGTGATTTGGACCTTTAAAGCTTCTATGCATCCATGGTGGTCATCCATCAATTTTAGCACGTCATCCATCTTTTTGGGTAAATCATCTATGCTTAAATTTAAACTTACAGTCATGTTGTTCCTCCTAAACATGTACTGACTCGATCTGGCTTACTACATGTATAAATGATTCGAAAATCAGGTTGAAAAAGGTTCCAAAATCATCAAGTATTTGGATCTTGCGCAAAATTCAGCTGAAATGTCCTAAAAATCTCTTAAAATATGCAAAAATGTATTGTAGCATAGGGGGGAAAATGCCAAAACATTATCTTGAAAATGACCACTCCACATTGTAGCATTAGTTCAATGAACGGTTGGTCAAAAGCTATTGACCTTTGGCTCAGTCATGCTTGGTCAACTTGGGCTGGCTTGGTTGGCTTGGATTCAGCTCAGTCAGCTTGTGCCACCTTGGGCCGACTTGGATCTGAGCCATTCCTTTTGACTTTGGCTCGTGTACGTCACAATTGTTTTCGCCATCATATCTCATTGGTGATGAGGTCTTTATGCTCTGTCAATCTCAATGAAGTCCAATGATGGTCAAAGATTGTTGATGTTAACATGGGGGAGGCATCAAAGGTGTCTCTATTGGTTGGTGATGAGGTGACGAGAAAAACAAGGGAGAAGGGAGGTGGCGATGGCATCGGATGGAGGTGTTGACTACTACGATGGTGGTGGTATCCATTGAAATTGATGACGACAACGAAGAAGGATAAGGAAGGTGGAAGCGGCTTCTGATCTAAGTTTTGTGACGATGGAAGGCTGCGGGGTTCCTGTAAGGTCAATGACGGCAAATGCGGAGAAGGATTGGTGGCGGCAGGGTTGAATTAGGATTTTGGTTGGGTTAGGGTTTCAAGTTTGGGGTTATGTTTTGGACTCGAGTAAGCTGAGAGAAAGAGAGAGGGGAATAAGAACAGTGCTAATTTTTTTATTTTCTTGGATTAGAAAATCCAGAAAGTTACTGAACAATTTGAAAAAAATGGGAAAATAATTCTAGAAATTTTTGGGGAAATGGAAAAAAAAGATGATTATGTTCTATAGTTGAGCTTTTTTGATCTATAAAATTCCTAAATTTTTGGAAAAATCCTAAAAGAATCTAGAAAATTGGGGAAAGAAAGTAGATATGAAATAACTCAGCAAATTCGCTCTAATACCAATTTGATGTGGGACACTAAACATCAAAGAGGGAAATGGAGGAAAACCAGATCTAGGTATTAATGTGTCAGAAAACATACCAGTTAGCATCCTGGAATGTTTTGATGTAAATATAAATTAATAAATATAAATTGCATCCATGGTGTTTTGAAATAATTATAAATTGCACATCCTGGAATGTTAGTATTGGATGAGACCTTACATTGTATTACATTCTGAGGAAGGATTTATAAGATAACCAGGTAGCATCCTCCTTTTCTGTGTTCTGTTGGTTCTTGCTTCTGTACACCATTGACCTTGTGTTGCCATGATTTTACCCTAAGGGGGCAGTGTGGAATCATAATTTTGTGGAGGTTGTTTAATTGTTACCCATTTACTTTCTTCTCATGCCTCACTTCAATTTGTATTTTCTTTTATTTCAGTAAATGTGTTTTTGGGGCTGCAACGCTGATTTTTCATGTTAAAAGAATAATTATTTAGCATAGATGACCAGGTCATTCTACGAGAGCCGTGGGAACACATAAAAGATGAGGACATAAAAAGAGCAGCTGCATCATTCATTGGAGAGATATGGCAAGTTCCTCCCATGTTTTCTGCCATAAAAGTAAGTGACATTCTTAGTAGGTAAATATAATATCATGGTTCCTACCTCAACGTTGTTTGCTGTTTAATATGGTAAGACTGGAAATAGGCTGTTGAAATTTAGTAATAAATTTGGCCGCTTCATTCTTTTACATGCTTTTCTCTGTATTGCATAAGATAGGAATTGTTTAATGGAACATATAGACATAGCTATAAGAAGTAAATTTGTTTTAGATTACTACAATATTATAGGTGGTACCTAAAGTATCCAATATTAGGTACCTGAACATGATTTTTCTGTCAATTCATTATTAAAGGTAATGTAGACATCATGCATGGGTCAGATCCTGGTCCCGAGCCTGAGATGAAGCTACAGTTAATGGTAAAAGTTCAAGACTATCTGAATTAACACCTCAATTAGAGTCTATGTTAAAGCCACCATCTGAGCTACTTGTTAAGCTTAATAGAGTTTATCATATCGATTTTATCATCCTAGATCCTGCAAGACCTATTATGAAGCCGAATGATCCTTTCTTCTCTTCCAATTTTCTTTCAAATCCCACCCAAAAAATTCCAAAACACTAACACTAATCCTCAGACCAGCCACCTTTCTCCAAAAAAAATAATCAATCAACAAAAAACCCTAGTCTCTGTTTCCATCGCCTTTTCCATCAAGAAAACCCCAATTCTTTCACTGACGGCCCTCTCAACTTCACCTCCTTGCTCCACCAGCTTCAACCGACGCCTCACACGCCAGCAAAATAGCACTGCCACCTCCAACAACCATCATCGGAGCTAGCCGCCACCAGATCTCCACATTCAACCGACAGTGGCACTCCCAAAGCTTTCACATGCCATCGCCGTCATCCTCCACAACCGACGACGTTGAAATCATCGTTGAATAACTTCAGTGCCGTCGCCGCCAAGCCCTATAAGATTCATCGGCGACTGACGGAGTCGCCGATCCCATAGAAGCCTTCACCGCCCCCCGACGAGGCTACATGACCAAGCCTAGGGTGAAACGCTATCGGAATCGCTGAGAAACGGCATCGGCGCTGATCGAGCCGACCGTGCTACAGTGTCGGCTCTATCGAGCCGAACCTGTGCCCGAGCCGAGCCGACACTGTTCATCGGCTCGGACGAGCCGACCCCGATCCGACTGGGAGCCGGCTCAAGCCGACTGAGCTGGGGAGCCAGCTCCTGAGCTGGCTCAACCAAGACGTTTGACCCGGTTAACGGCTCTGCAGTGAGCCTCGGTTCGAACAGTGCAATTTGACGATTTTTAGGGTTTTCGCTGGGATTTTTCTGCACACTACAGCTCTTTTAAACATTCTAGATCTGTTTGAAGCCCAAATTCAGAACGGTTCTTGCCAGTGGATAGCTAACTCAGCCGACTACGCTTAGGTACCCTCCATACAATCAAATCTTTTTTAAATTATGGGATACACCAGTGATTACTATGATGATTATTACAATGACTATACGACCCGAACAAATTTTGAGCTTGAGACGTGGAGACAATTACCAATCTACCATGGTTTCAAGGATAAATTCGGGTATGATGATTGGGAGTACTATCTTGAAAAGCTCTTCTCCCATTTTGACTTATCTAAGGAAGCAAAATATAAATATGCATATATCAAATTAAGAGGAGAAGCGCTATCTTGGTGCTTGAATTTTTGAGTTCCTTGTCATTGATGGTCAATATTCAGATTTGTTTTTCGATGTCGATATTCTTCTAATTATCGGTACATTCCCAAGGCACCCTAGCAATTTTCAAGACCGAACGTAAGAGAGGATCCTATTGAGCTGATACGTGAGTTACACGACATTTTTTTCAAGCATACAAAGTTAAGCCAAAGCACACGATAGAGGTTGATCCAAATCCTGAGGCAAAGTGTGAGCTTGAACAAGAGCTGAAGCCTGATTCCGATCTAGAGATTGAGACATAGCTAGAGCATGAGCCTGACTTGGAACCTGAGGCAGTATTGGAGTCCCCGCAAGAGCCTGAATCTAAACCAGAGTCAGAGCCTGAACTTGAGACTGATCCAGTATTACAGTCTGAGCCTGAACAAGAATTTGCCAGAGCAGAACTTGATCCAGTCCTGCAACCTGAGCATGAGCCTCATCTAGAGTCATCTGTGGAGAGTGCACTAGAGCTGCTTATAGAAGCACCATTGGATCCGATTGAGCACATTGTGTTTGTTATCCTAAATTCTCTTATCCTAACCAACAAACGCATGCTGAATATTTTTCTATCGTTTGTGAATTGGAAGAAATAATCAGAGGACGTGCTTTTACCAATCTGCATCCTGATACACTTTAGAGTTTGTGGACGCGTCTTTTCTAACTGTCGAGGACTACTGATTTCTATGCAGGTGTGCTACTTCTGTCTACCTTCACCAGGAGGTGAAGTTCTCAAGCTGAGGAGAATGATTAGGATACGATCATGATTGCATTTGTATTTTAGTCTTTAGTTTATTTTGAGTCTTTTAGGAATTTTAAGTCTTTTGGATGAGTATAGTCCCACATCGGATGGGTTAGGAGAAGTGTTGGATTGCAAGCCTATTTAAGACTCTACAATTGTATTTTGAAAATCGACGAATGGATAAAAATGAGATATTTCTCCAAAACATGTGAAATGCTCCACCACATGTGAAAGGTCCCCATCTTCCTTGGTGCGAAGCCTTAGAAGACTTGGTGCGAAGCCAAGAACCCTAAGTTATTCCATTCTTTCCCAAATCATCCACCGAAAGTCTAAAATTCTCCACCGTATCCCACCACGTCGTGCATCATATTAGCTTGTAGGTTTATGTGCCTTTCTATTTTTTGAAATGTTGGTAGATTCTCCTAAAAGTGCTCATCTTCTAGTATGCATTTTGCTTCATTTCAAACTTCAATAATGTGTATTCTTCAACTATAAGATATTGTTGGCTTCTACCAGATTGTGCATCCTTATCACTATCCATTAGGTGGTGAATTTTTTGAACCTGGCGAGAATAAAGGGAATTCAAGTTGATGTAAGTTGACGTCATGTTAGTATTTTAGTATTCGAGTCAATTTAGTTTTAGGATCTTTTAGCCCTTTTAGAATTTGTTATTTAAGTCTTCTTAAAAGTTTCACGTTTCTAAGAAATTTATTATTTTTTAGTTTTTTACAACTCCTTTATTTTATCTTAATTAGGTAATTGAGTACATTAGAAGTCTGCGTAAGAGGTGTAATTGGAGCTTGCTTCTTCTCTTATAAGTATGGGTCTGTAGTTTAATTTTTATGATGAAAGATTGATTAAGAATTTTAGTTTATGAACTTTATTTACAACCATTGAAATCTTAGCATGAGAGAGAGGTGCGAGAGTGTGTATGGCTGCTTGAGTGTGAGGTCCGAAGAAAATTTCACATGCGAGTTGTTGAAGTTGGTGATCACAAGTTATTCATGATGGGAGACCTAAACTTTTGTTACTTTATTTCACAAATCCTTTGTTCTTCCCTAATTTTCCAACCACAACTTTCCTCTGCCATTCCGTATAAGCATGATTGGGTCAAAGTTTGCAACCAGTTGATCTACACCTGGAAATTATGCACATATAACAAAACAAGACATAATCCTAGAAAGTTTACCATTTCAAATGAATTAATTTGTCTGCTAGAGGTATTTTTGGTCCGATGTTTGCCTTGTGCCTGTTCATCATCTCATCCCATTTTTCTTTTGCTGAAATAGATTTTGTAGTTGGCAAATAGACATCAATTAGAAGGTATGTAGAACTGAGGATATGACGTGAATATGATGTTGTCTCATTCCTTTTTTTTGTTTTGTTCCCATTTTGCTAGATTTAATCTAGGGAACAATTTTATCTCGTCGGCATGTATCCTTCGCATGTAATTTTTTAAACCAACATGAAAATGTACATCTTTGCCTTCCGACGCCATAATTGGAGCCATGAGCCTTTTCTCTTTTGGCATGTTTACTAAGAGGACTTCGTTGAATTCAGTACTATTTATGGATAAGTGATCATGTAGTGATATAATATAGAGGAGGGAAAAAAATTAGAATACTTGAGTTGAGCATGTCTTCCCTTAAGACAAACGTTCATCCTGTTCAATGTAAACAGACTACAACAAATTTGTATATGTCCCAGAACCTATATACTGCCGATTTGTTGTTCCGTTACCAAAACACACGTCTTATGGAGAATATAGATGAACGGAGGTACATGTTTGGACGTTTGAAAGAGGATTTTAGTTATAACAAGATGGCACATGTTGATGTGTTTATTGACTGGTAATGACCATTTGGACCAGAATATGGATTTTTAGAAGAAAAGTAACAACCAATGTCAATTCAGTTTGCAACTATTCAAACCATAATCTTTGCTTCCATCTGACCAGCCAGCTAAAATACAAATGACCCAAATGTAAGAAGAATAATACACATCCGAATCTAGAGCAGGAGTCCATTGCTGGTGAGTGCAGTGACAGTGACATGCTAAGTGTGAAGTGCACCTAAGTAGTAATGGGCACTCGGTCACAGTTTGTCTGTCATTCTATACATATAGACAAACAAAAGCCATCACATAGATGTTGTCCCCACTCACATAGTACATCCCTCGTTACTTGTAACGCCCCGCTCCTCGGGTGCCGTGACACTTAAATCAGTCTATATGCAGGTAGGTGTGGCAAAATGAGACCGACCCGATTCGAACCGACCCGAACCCAGCATTCTTAACCGGGTATGGGTAGGGGCCAATCCGGGTCAAGTAGGAAAGGGTTGACCCGACCCGACCCGGATAAAATCCGGGGCGGGTATGGGTTTGGCATATCAACCGGATAACCCGAATTCGACCCGGTTTACTTTCTCTATATATAAATTTTTTTATATAATACTTCAATACACAGTTGCAATGTGAGTTGTGCTTATACGATTTGAATTGTTGTCCTCTTCTTTGAGAGAGGTCTGGGGATTCAATTCCCTTTACATACAATTTTTTTATTAATTTTATTACTTTCATTAATAAAATGGTAACGTTAATTATATTTCCTTGCTGTCATCAGTGCGGTTTAAGCGATGAGCAACTGAAAATTATGCAACACTTAATAAATTGTCGGTGGCTCTTAATAAATAGCTGGATATCGAAAAAGGAGCAGTAGTGTATAAGTCAGATCCTTAAACCGACGGGTTAACACGAACCCGACCCGAAAATTTTTCGGGTCACCCGAACCCGACCCGGATTCAATCCGGGTCAGGTTAGGGTTTACCCGAACCCGAACCCGAACCCGAACCCGAACCCGAACCCATCCGACCCATTTCCACCCCTCTATGCAGGTCATGCATGTGCCAGTGAAGTCAATGTGGAGCAGTGAAGAAAGAAATGAAATTCTCAAAACATGACATGTAACACAGTTCTAAATGAGGAAAAGACAATACAGTCTACACTACAGCTGAAATGGAAATATAATACTCAACTGCGGCCAGCTCACGTCTTAATATCCTGCACTGGAGCTCTGACTCCTCGTGTTTAGGCGCCTCTGTACAATCCTGTGCGTCACCTAGTGGGGCAACAGAAGTCGCACCACAGCTCAATAGAGTAGACAATATCTAATCAAGAGGCAGAAATGATAATGGTGTACAAAAAGAGATATGAGCAACAATTATAAAGGGATGGTACAAATAAGTAAATATGTTATGATTATTAATGTACATAAACTACTATAAGGTGTTACTCACTAAAGTGAACCAATTCTATGTCGTGATTTATGAGAGATAGTGCGATGTGCAACCTGAAGACCTTCCTAGACCGCATGAGGCTACCCGGGCCGAGTAACAGACTACTCAGGATCCATTCAAATGTTAGTTTCTGGAAAATGATAGATCGTGAACAATCATGCCTGATCGTGGAATGGAAATCCTCACAGACAGGGGTCAAAGGACAGGCTCCAATCGCTCGCGTACTCTCACAATCATAATTTTTTCCAAAACCCTGCGAGTCAAGCTAAATTAATTAATTATTAGTTTTAGGGTCGTGATGTGGTCCAAGTTCAATATTATGTAAAGTACGTAGTCAAGGGGGGTCCACAGCCGTACATGTAATAGTAACCTGTAATGTCAAGAGCTAATCTCAATTCCACTAGTTATTCCTCAATAATGATATCATTAGTAACATACACAATTTAACACAATATTAAACTTCCTGTATTAGCATGCTCAAAGAGATAATTAAATAGCATAATAATAAAGCTGTCATGTGATAAAGTAAGGCATGCATATTTCTCATATCATGATATTCCAAATCTGAACTGATATTAAAAATACCCAACTGTTCCATGCAACGAACCAATAAACGAAGAAAACATAATAATTGCTTTATTAAGAAAGCCTGAAAGTCAACTCATAATGGCTCTAGAAGATTTAGGCCAGAGGGATCAGATTTGGGGTCTTTTCATCATGTAGTGGGGGAACCCGTGCCTACGGCAAAGTCCACTGGGTTTCTAACAAGGAACCAGGGGCTAACGACCAATACAACTGGGAAATGTAGCTCAGATCTCAAGTAAACCACACCGAAAGCCAAAAACAGTGAGAAAAGGATTCAATCGAACCCAAACAAGCAGTAGAAAAGCCAACCATAACTCAACAACTAGCAAGGCGCCCAAAGCTGCAAGCAATGAGAGCCATCGAACCCAACTTCAAGCAAGGAAACCACAAACTGCAAGCAACAACACGCGACAGCAAGGCATCAAGCAATGAAGAGGCCAAACCCCAACAACAGCAGTAAGGAAGTCAGCCGAATCCAAAACAACCCAAGCTAGAACCCCGGGACCTCACATAATCAAGCAAGGGAATCCAACCCCACCATAGAGTCGTAGGGAAAACAAGCCCCAGTTATCTCCCCAAATCATCCTCTCCCGATTCATAGAAAATCCAATTTCCCCCACAATTAACTAATCATCTCAGATTAAAGCGTGGTAAAATCGCAATTAAAAATTGGGGGTGTAGGGAGAGATAAGTCTACCAAAAATCTGCCGAGGAATCGAAGAAAAACAAGAACCGAAGCCCATAAAAAATCCCGCTATGATCAAGTCGAAGAAAGCAGTCGAAGCTCCAGAAAACATAGAAAATACTTACAGAGCTTCCGTAATCATGAAGAAGGGGGAGGAGAGTGGATTTATACAATCGGAGGAACCCCGGGGCTGCTGTCGTACGAGGAGCGAGGACAACGCGGGTTGCTATGTCAAATCGAAACGACAGAGAGGACGTAGAGGATGGATCGGTCGACCGCTTCGTGTCGAATCCCTAGTGGGCTTGTGTGGACACTGCAAGCATGAGAGAGGGAGAGACACGATCGAGGGGCCCCGAGAGCTCAGGCTTCGCTGAGAGAGGACGAGTGAGAGAGTCAAAGAATTGATCGCGAGCCCTAGCTAGGCTTTGGGCGTGAAAATGAGAGAGAGAGGGGGAGGGGGAAATTAAATAAGCCCGATGTGGGCTTGAGCTTCTGAGTGGGCCGAAGTAAAAAATAAGGGGAAAAAATAGAAACGGGCCGTTACATTGTACACACCTTACAAAAAATTCCATCCTCGAAATTCTAAACAAGATAATATATATAAACAAAACACAAAAGAAAATCAACAACTGGCAACAACAAAAATGAAGATCAGTTCAAACAACTGATAATACAAGCTAAGAGCTGGCGGTGTCCGACTCCACTGCTGACATGGTAAAAGTCTGACGCCTCGGAGGTGGTGGTGACAGATGTCGCTATGGCTAACTGGCACGATAGTCGCCGTCTGCTCAACTTGTCTTGGACATCCACTAATGGAGTGCTCTGATGCAAGGCAGATCAGACACAGCTTGTTCCAGCAGCGGCACTCTCTCTTCATGTGACCAAATCGGTGACAGTAGTCGCATATCACAGGGCGTCAAGTGCTGGTCTCTGCTCCGGTCCTCTTGAATGGTGTGGTATGCTCCGTCTAGATGGAGGACTTCTCTCGTTTTCCGATGCGAGCGTGTACTGGTGGCGCTGAGGGTCGTCGGCTTTGCTCTGCAGCAATTGTCGGTGGTGGTTGTCTCAGATGGACTCCTGCCTATTGCTCTCGTTTTCGCTCCTGCTGCACGTACTCTTACTCTCGAGCTGTAGAGAGTACGTCAGCATGGGTCATCAACTTGAACCCCACCAGCTTGTCACGAATATCGATGTCCAGCCCTTGCTGAAATCTCTTGGCCTGAGCTGAAGGGTGCACACCAGGTCCTTGGCGAACCTGAAGCACCAATTGTTAGTAAACACAAACACAAAGTATGGTTAGTGGTCATGCATCAAGTTACGCACCTACTGTGTTTAGAAAACTCAGCGTCGTACTCCTCTACAGTCATAGAGCCCTGCTTCAGGCCCACGAACTGTGCCTCCAACTCCATCTGTGTCGCTGGGGAGAAGTACTGGGCATTGAACTCCTTGAACATAGCCCAAGAGATCGGCTGAGGTAGTCGGTCTTCTTCAACATCCCACCAGTTCCTGGCCTCTCTAGTCAGCTGCAGCTTTGCCATGCCAACCCACAAAGCTGAAGGCGCCTCTGCTGCCTTTAGCATGTCAATGATCGAGTGCATCCACTCCTCTGCAGCCAAAGCATCCCCTCGTCCATTGAAGATCGACGGTTGTAGCGATCAGAACTGTTGTACTCATCCATCCTGCCTGGGTCCTTCACGTATAGCCTGGACCATCTCTCGCAAGGCCTGATCTGAAATCTGATGCACCGTGTTCGATCCCGCGCTGTTGCCTGATCCAGATCCTGACCCCGAAGCCTTCGTAGCCATAATCGGTCCCTTAGACGGTCTACGTCTCTTGTGCATGAAAACTTTCATACACATGTATCCATAAAACAAGATTGAGTCTATCGAGTATCGTACTTCCTGCCTGCTTTACACTGTTCACGAGGTGATTGCGCGGACCTGCATGTGCCACCATTTGTAACGCCCTGCTCTCTGTGTGCCGTCACAATTGAAACAATCTATATGCAGGTCCTGTAGGTGCCAGTGACGTCAATGTGGAGCTGTGCAGAAATAAATGAAATACTCAAAACATGACATGTAACACAGTTCTAAACATGAAAAAGACAATACAATCTATACTATAGCTGAAATGTAAATATAATACTCACCTGCAGCCAGCTCACGTCCCAATATCTTGCACTGGAAGCTCTGACTCCTCGTACTCAGGTGCCTTCGTACAATCCTATGTGTCACCTAGTGGGGCAACAGAAGTCGCACCACAGCTCAATAGAGAGACAATATCTAACCAAGAGGCAGAAATGATAATGATGCACAAAAGGAGATATAAGAAACAGTTATAAAGGGATGGTACAAAGAAGTAAACATGTTATGATTATTAATGTCCACAAACTACTGTAAGATGGTACTCACTAAAGTAAACCAATTTTAGGTCGTGATTTATGCGGGAGAGTGCGATGTGCAACCCGAAGATCTTCCTGGATCGCAGGGGTGCTACCCCGGGCTGAGTAACAGACTACTCAGGATCCATTCAAATATTAGTACCTGAAAAATGATAGATCGTGAACGATCATGCCTGATCGTGGAATGGAAATCCTCCCAGACAGGGGCCAAAGGACAGGCTCTAATTGCTCCAGTACTCTCACAAGCATAAGTTTTTCCAAAACCTGGCGAGGCAAGCTAAATTAATTAATTATTAGTTTTAGTGTCGTGATGTGGTCCAAGTTCAATATTATGTAAACTACGTAGTCAAGGGGGTCCACTGTCGTACATGTAATAGTAACTTGTAATGTCAAGAGCCAACCTCAATTCCACCGGTAATTCCTCAATAGTGATATCACGAGTAATATCCCTTGAAGTACGCAATTTAACACAATATTAAACTTCCTGTACTAGCATGCTCAGATACATAATTAAATGGCATAATAATAAATCTGGCATGTGATAAAGTAAGACATGGATATTTCTCATATCATGATATTCTAAATCTGAACTGATATTAAAAACACCCAACTGTTCCATGCAACGAACCAATAAACGAAGAAAGCATAATAATTTGCTTTGTTAAGAAACCCCGAAAGTCAATTCATAACGGCTCTAGAAGATCTAGGCCAGAGGGATCAGATTTGGGGTCTTTTCATTACATAGTGGGGAGAACCCGTGCCTATGGTAAAGTCCACGGGGTTTCTAGTAAGGAACCAGGGGCTAACGACCAAGAGAGCTGGGGAATAGGGCTCAGATCTCAGTAAACCACATCAAAAGCCAAAACATCGAGAAAAGGATTTAGCGGAACTCAAACAAGCAGCAAAAAAGCCAACCACAACTCAACAACCAGCAAGAAGCCTAAAACCGCAAGCAAGAGGAGCCACTGAAACCAACTTCAAGCAAGGAAAGCTCAGACCGCATCAACAACAACCTGCGACAGCAAGGCAACAAGGAAGAGGCCAAACCCCAACAATAACAGCAAGGAAGTCAGCCGAAACCAAAATAATCCCAAGCTAGAACCTCGGGACCCCACACAAGCAAGCGAGGGAATCCAACCCCACCTTAGAGTCGTAGGGAAAACAAAACCTAGTTATCTTCCCAAATCATCCTCTCTCGACTCATAGAAAATCCAATTTCCCTCACAATTATCAACTAATCATCTCAGATTGAAGCATGGTAAAATTGTAATTAAAAACTGGAGTGTAGGGGGAGATAACCTGCCGAGGAATCGAAGGAAATCAAGAACAGAAGCCCACAGAAAAATCCCGCAATGATCAAGCTGAAGAAAGCAGTCAAAGCTCCAGAAAACATAGAAAATACTTACGGAGCTTCTGTAATCTTGAAGAAGGGGAGAAGAGGGGATTTATACTGTCGGAGGAACCCTGAGGGTTGCTGTCGTACGCGGAGCGAGGATGACGGGGTTGCCACGTCAAATCGAAGCGACAGAGATGACGGAGAGGACGGAGTGGTCGACCGCTTCGTGTCGAAACCTTAGTGGGCTTGTGTCGACGCTGCCAGCATGGGAGAGGGAGAGACGATTGAGGGGCCCCGAGGGCTTGGGCTTCACTGAGAGAGGACGAGTGAGAGAGAGTCGAAGAATTGATCGCGAGCCCTGGCTGGGCTTTGGGCATGAAAATGAGAGAAAGAGGGGGAGGGGGAAATTAAATAAGCCCGATGTGGGCTTAGGCTTCTGAGTGGGCCAAAGTAAAAAGAAGGAAAAAAAAGAAACAGGCCGTTACATTGCTGTTTCTTTCTTTTAGCCGAGTTACAAAATTTATCATGAAAAGAATGCATGCTGAGTTACAAAATTCATCATGAAAAGAATGCAGCACACTCAGTGGCGGAGCCAGAAAACTTTGTTGGGGGGGCGAAAACATAATAATAAAATATTTTGTTTTAATAAAAGAAGACAATTACAAAAAATTAGAGTTTCATTATTAATATAAAAAATAAACTCACAACACATATCAACATGTTTTCCTATTTTGAAATCGTTTGATGATTACATCATTACCAATTGTATTGAATATGTTTATTTCTCTGAATGTGATCAAGTTAGCATTCATCCATAGATATTCCATGCGATGTCGAAATCGACTTTTGATGATATTCATTGCTGAAAATGCTCTCTCAACTATAGTAATTTCAGAATTTTTTTTTGCTCAGACCAAAAAATAAAGATGATATAAAGATTATAAAAAATACCAAACCAAAAAATAACCGTTAATGAGTAACATGCAACATAAAATTAAACGTTAAATATTGTCCAACATTCAAAAAAATGGTTCCGCTCTTGTTTTCCTGCTCCCCTCTCGTAACAAGTCTATCATACGTTTAAAAAAGCTTACCAAAAAATTAAACGTTAAATAACACCCAACATGAAAAAAATGATAATAAATAACAAATAAAAATGAATAAAAATGACATCAACTGATATCAAACCCAGAAACTCTGGTGTCAACGCCAACGCCTTATACACTAGGACATAAAAAGAAGCTGATTAAACAATGCCAAATAAGCAAAATAATAATAATAAATTACAAATAATAATGAAGAAAAAAAATGGAGAATCGACATACAAACAGTCCTCTTTGCCCACTTCACATTGCCCACTTCACAGGCCACTTAATTTTTATAAAAACATCAATTATGACCTAAAGGAAGGGGCACATTTATACGCTAATTAAGGATTAGATTAACAAATTGTAATGAGGAAAAAAATGTGCGGTTCAAAGAATCAAAGCCCAACTCACGTTTCAAGTAATAATTAGTATAATTAGCTGCAAGCAATGGGTGGGTCTCGAAACCAGGATCTCAGGTTCGACGAGCGGCGCCTTACCCACTGCGCACTCAAGAGCTGTTGAGTTTGCTTGCTAACATATTTTACTTTACTTTCTTGAACTGGGGGCAGTTGCATATTACACAAAATCTCAGAATGTTAGTGTGGGCAATTGCCCCCCTTTGCCCCCGCCTGGCTCCGCCACTGAGCACACTGCAATGCTTGACATAATCAAGTCACTCAAATCTTTTGGCTTGGTCCAAGGTTAACTAGATTAATGCCGAATATCCTACAAAGCATTCTTGTTTGCTTCTTTCATGTCATGTTTTCATATCTATACATATATGTATCCATTTTGACATTCACTAAATTTTTTGTGTCATGTATATTTTCACATTATTCTTTTCAACTGTAGGTTAACGGTGAAAAAATGTATGATAAGGCAAGGAGGGGAGAAACAATTGAGCTTTCACCAAGACGCATATCAATATTTCAATTTGATATTGAACGCAGCCTAGATGACAGGTTTATGTTCTTCTAATTTGCATGGATATGTCATATTTGTTCTTCTCTACTTTTGGATTTGATGCTTTCCTAAATATACTAAAGACTTGTGTCATGTGTGCCGAAAGAGAGTTATGAACTTGAAGGTCATGGTTCATGGACTTGTATGGATGTCGTACATCTATCTATGCGCGCGCACGTGTGTGTGCATGTGTGTGTGTGTGTGTGTGTGTGTGGTGGAGGGGGACTGTAAAACTGTGTCATGTCGTACATCTATCTATGCGCGTGCACGTGTGTGTGCATGTGTGTGTGTGTGTGTGTGTGGTGGAGGGGGACTGTAAAACTGTGTCTGTGTGGGTGGGTGGGTGGGTGGTGGAGGGGGACTGTAAAACCCCATAAAATTGGACATAATAAAAAGAGATAATGAGATTATGAGATCTAGCTAGATGTGGTGATTTCTTTTGGTGCCTCTAAAGGGCAGTGAGAATTTTAAATCTTGAGTTGGCACACATTGTTGATGGTGATGCTTGGCATATAGCCAGTTATGGGATTTTTTCGGTGCCAAGTGACCTTACCTCAGGTGGTCTGACAGCCCCTTGTGGGAGATTTACTGGTCCAAATTTCCCCATCTGTAGCGGACAAGAAACTTTCAAACTAAAAATGCGAAGGTACCCCATTCCCACACTTTGAGTTCATGGTATACGGAGGCTACAAATAGTTCATGGAAGGCTGTTGTGGTTCATGTCTCAACATGACTAATTAGGATTGCTAAGACAATAATTCTCCCCCTTAAGGGAGTTATTCGCCTTTGTAGGAACTTTCTTTTTCCATTGCGGATGCTTATTTCTCTGTTTTGTTTCTCCTATAATCTTGGGGATGCTTTCTAAGTCTAGCATAAATTAGATATTGTCTCTTTTGTACTAACTCACCAAGAAATTTGCATGCTTGATATGTGATTCATTTAGTGTTTTAGTTTAACTGCTCTCAGTTTTTTTTTTGCCTTTTTTCTTTTCTTTTTTTTGCACGAATTGGGGCACTGGTGGAATCCTTTTACTTACTTTCCATATTATTATGTTTCATTATTTTGGACCACCTTTTCCTTTTTTTTCTAACCTCTGAAAAACATGCAGGCAGAATTTAATTTTCAGAGTCACTTGTTCAAAAGGGACATATATTCGATCTCTTTGTGCAGATTTAGGAAAGGCTCTTGGCAGGTATCTTGCTTTCTTGTTTTTTATGAATCATCCTAGTGCCTGAGTTACATAGTTTTTCCCTAATGAGAAGAAGCTGTGTTGCACATACAGCGGGCACGTTAGTACGGAAGTGAAACGATATGGCATGCTGGCACATGACAAATTAAATTACACTCAAATATTGAAGTAGTGTGCTTAACATTTGTTCCGAGATGTGCTTAACATGAAACAACTTTGCAATAGAAGTTTCCATGCTTCCTTTGTTTTGTTTATTTTTTTTTTTTTGGGGGGGGGGATTTGTCCACACACATGCACTAATTGTATAATTATTTTTTAATAACTAGCTTTCCGTCAAGATTGTGCAAATTAATGGTCTACATTAATATAATTTCTATCTCATAAGCAAATAATATGGCGCAATTTTTTAATGCAAAACCATTAAATAATGTTATGATCTCCCAAGCAAACTATTTTGCCTAGTTCCCTAAGCAATGGATTTTGATGAAAATGCCCATTAAAAAAGGTTACAAAAATAAATGCAGAACGATCTAACATTTGAGATTGCTTTTGTGTGCTGGGATCTAATAGGAGACAATTAGGTAAATGTGACCTTAGTCTGTGACAGCATGTGGGGTTTCATTACGCTAGTACTAGATTTTTTGGCATGTGCAAATGCACATGAAACAAAATTGAACACCAAATGTCATGACCAGCTTCCCATTTTGCCAAGGGAATGAATGTGACAAGCTCGCAACGTATTCTAAATCAAGGAGAATGCCCAAGAAGAATAAGCACATGTTTTTCCTTGATTTGTAATATGTTGAGCGTATCCATGGATAAATCATAAAATTGCTGGCAAGGATTTAAATATCGGATATCGGGATCATATCGGATAGTTAATTCTCATATCAGATTGCGGATAACGGACGATATATAGGGGATGTGTCAATATTGACTTGCTCATATTGAACATTATAAATATACAAATTTAATAATTAAATAGTAGTTATAGCATCCTTATATATCTGGATTTAATTATATCATGAAAATGCCATCAATATAATCAACATCATAATGACATTAAAATAATTCGGTACTATATTGATTAAAGTAATAAAATTAAAAAAATAACATGACGCTAATTGTAAGATTGACTAACCTCATAGTTGTATCTATTCAATTAATCTTATACTTATGTGCTATTGAATTTATGCAAAACAATTTTAACATGACTCATTAAAAACACATGGAAGATTAAGAATATGCCAATTAAAATAAGAAAATTTAAACATTTACGTAAGATGAGCTTTAGTTAAAATTCTTTAAAGTCACAACATTAATATGATTGAATGTTCTTATAAATTAAAAATTCTTTCAAATTATAATAGTATGTTATTAGTGTATTTATTAAAATATTGCAACAATTGTAAGTTCGTAATAATAGAATTACAACTTAATTAAAAAAATGCATATTTGCCAATATCAGGCCAATATATCGGCCGATTCATCCAATATTGATCGATATTGGGTCAATTTTTAAAACCCGATTAATTAAGGCATATCATATCGGATGGGACCCGATACCGAGATATCAGTCGATATATCGGCCGTATGGGCTGATATTTAAATTAGTGGTTGCTGTTCATGTCCACTTAAGAACAATACAGATTAAATATTACAAGTATACCAAAATCACAATGAAATGCTTATATTAATTCAAAGATAACTGTGTTGTTACATCCATTAAAATAACGTGAAGTTGGGCCTCTGGCTATTACAACTTTATTAAAATAATTAGCTGAGTAAGAAAATATTACGACCACCTATCTATACTTCTCGATGTTCTGCTACAAAACATGTCTTCTCGTGGAAGCCGTTCCCAACACCTATTGGTCAATAAAACAACTGTTAGAGCAGGGCTTGCTTGTAGGTTTCATACACGATAATAACCAAGTAAAATTCAATAAAATAAATCTAAACGTACTACATGCATAGTAGGTTCCATACGTCTATAAGACATCAAAAATATCAGTAATCATGGTATGAACTAGTAAATGCACTTCGCAATTGTATTGTTTGACTTGGAATAGAATGAATTGAGCTAATATGGTTAATCAATACATGATAACCCAAATGATATCATTCTACTTCATGCTTCGTGGAAGTTCAATCACGAAGTCTAAGTGATATATTATCACTTCCACTTCAGAATAGGCAAATGTTAGAGTAAACTGGTAATTTGATGATGCGCAACCTTCACCTATTGACAAATTAGGCATTTGGATACACTTAGTGTAACACTCCTTTGTATGTCATGCCATCAGAAATTCCGACTAATGTCCTTGTACATTTTAATGCCTCAGGGTGAATTAAATACATGAAGCTGTGTGCTTCATTCAACAACTCCTTTTAGACATCACTCGAGGGCACACATATCCCGCTGCTATACATCAAAAACCCCGTGGATAATGAAATCTGAATGAAAGCTTGCTTCCACATAGCTTATGAATTTTTTGCAGCTTCGTGTCTCCAATCTGGGCAGCTTTATCTGATATCCATTTCTATTTCACGTATTGCATACTAAAGCATTCACTGTACTATGAGAGTTATCACTACCAAAAGACGGTTTAATGTGTCTGGAATGATATTAACCTTTCATGTATGGTATTGAAGGTCGATATCATAATTCGTAATAAGTTTCAACCATATTTGTTGCCTCATATAGAGCTTCATCTGTATGAAGATATAAATTAGAATCTTGTAATCTACGAATATCTTCACATGTTTGCCCAATAGGAATGCCTTCATATATTCAGCGTAAAGATAACTGCGGCTAACTTTAAGCCGTAAGTATGGTAATTCTTCTCACAAGCCTTAAACTGTCTTGATGCGAGCGCCACTACATGATTACGCTGTTGCGACATATATTCGAGTTCTTTGCTGGATGCATCATAAAAAATTTCAAAGCCTTCAATCCGGATTAGAATGATCAAGACTGTGTAGTTGTCAACTTCGCCTTCAATTCTTTGAAAGCTTGTTCACTTGCTTCAAAGCAGACATACTCAACACCCTTTCTCGTAAATCACATCATTAGTTCCGTGATATTAAAGAAATCTTGGATGATGAACATCTGGTAATATCACGTCAAACTTAAAAAACTCCTGATCTCCAGAACTGTCGGTTAATTTTGGACTGATGAGATTTTCTCTGTCAATAGATATACCTTCTTTGACAACACATGCCTAAGAAAAGACACCTTGTTCAATCAGACCTCGTTTTTGTTGAATTTGACATAAAGCTAGTGTCGCGGTAGGGTTTCCAATATCATTCGTAGATGCCCTATATGCTCTTGTGCATTCTTCAAGTACATCCGAATATTAACAATACAAACTACTATGAATACTTGGAAAGACGAAACATAAATGCCATGACGTATTTAAAACAAAGAAAATAATGAAGTATTTTTTCTTTCACTTTTCTTTTGATCTAAATACACTAGCGTACAAAATAACAACCAGCAGATTTTCATGCAAATTAAAATTTAACAAATCACAGAAATAACTAAAGCAACAACAGTGCATAATGAAATAAAATTTCCCCAACAAACTGGATACATTATTAAACTTTAAAAGTTAAATAAAATGTGAAGAGTCTGGTACATGTGATAAACTAAAGATCCTCCAATGAAAAAAGAATTAATATGCTATTCATGTTGCAACACCTACTCTGGCTCAACTATGGGATTAAAGGATTCCTCCTCGATGTAACTGTCTTATGGATCTGACCCATACCCATAAAATACATGACTATGATTGGCAAATATATCTTTGGTAGGCTCCCATAAAAAACAACAGGAAACCAAACATAAACAAGAAATCAAACTACAGTAATATCAAGTAAAAAGCGAAGCTAACAAACATGTCAAATAGATCTCAAAAGTAAGGTCAATGTGGGTGATGTATCGCTAAACTATGGTGTCGACATATAAGTTTCTAATAAAGTGTGTCACTGATACGATCTAGAGGATCGATCAATTAATTTCAGAGTCGGTGTGCATAGCAACTACTCCTTCGGCCTCCTCTCGTACGTAATGGTCGCATCAGTCACATGTCCTGAGGATAAATAAGCAATTTTGGGTGTTTCTCCATCCAGAACATGAATCAATTATAATAGTACCATTATGGACAAATCTTTCTCACGGTGTAGCCTCGGTTTACAACTATGTGAGTCGTACATTTTCCAAATGAAACCATGGTTTTGACTGAAATCGTTGGGGTTTTCCTTTCCCACAATTGCAATCCATGCTCAACTATGAGCCATAAAGTAAAATAAATAATGTCCAATATATAAACAAAACCTTTCTATTACCCCCTTATGACTAACAGTTCTTAGGAGATCGTTGCTTGAGCACCCTTGTGACAATGAGTTTCTCACCTCATGTGTAATGTGTGCATCAATATAACATGTGTGACATTAGTTTTACAACATGATTTCCATCATCTTTTGTACAACATGAATTCAACTTTAATTCTCATCATTATACAACATAATTACACGTTATTCATGTGTCAACATATAGCCAAAGACATGTCATAGTTGTATGCACATCCATCTCAACATAGCTTGAAGACAATAACATATTATTGCATACAACATGAGCATAACATCTCAGAATTTTCCTGAACGTAAACGACGACTAAATCATCATTATTTGCATGAAACAAACCAACAAAGGAGCCAACAATTTCAGGAAAATATCGCAGCAAAACTGAATTATAAAAACAGTGAAATCTGAAAATAAAACCTGCGACATATTCTGAGCAGTAACATGACGTTTCAACATGTTTTACCCCAGGTTCTTATTCATAAAATCCTAGAAAAATCATAGAACATTAAAGGGAGAAAAGGAAAGGGTGTTCTCCTTTCCCCGCTGCTCGGCCAGCTCACAGCCAGAGCAGTTGATGCTTGGCCAGAGCTCTCTCATGGCCATGTGTGGTCATGAGGCTCAATCAGGGTTTTGGGGTCTTTGGTTAGGGTTTAGCATAGGGGTTCAAACTTGATTCATGGCCAAGGGTTGGCCTAAAGTTTAGTGTTAGGAGTTTAGAACAAATGTGTATCATGAACACATGTATTTGTATACTTATCTTAATCATATTAGGATTAAATCTCGAACAAGTTTCAGGAGTTAAGAATAAATACATGGCATGAATTAACAATGCCTAATCATGTTAGGATTAAATATTAACCAATTTTCATGAATCGAAAAGAAGTGTTAGTTTATATGAACAAAGTGTCCTAATCACATTAGAATTATATCATAATTGAAGTTCCATTAATCTGATAGGACTTGAAGGAAAGTTTAGATTTTTATTAAGAAAAAGTGCAAATAAAAAGATAGTTGGCCATGTTATAGAGGTGCACCACTCTCCCAAGTCGCCAATTTTAGAAGACGGCCTTACTCTCCCGAAAGTAGAGGGAATTCTCATCCTCTCTCAATAGTTTTATCTCAAAATATCCATCAGAATTTTCTTCTTACCTACTGTCTACACTACTGTTTATAAATACTAATCAGAAAATTATAAATTTGCAGAAAAACCCAAAAAAGACTGAATAATTGCGAAAAGACCCCTAAAATCCGAAACTTACTAAAATGCCCCTCATGAGCCAAAGTGCAAATCTGAAATATGTGATCCTATCATTATTTCGCCTCCGAAAACATCTTGTCCTGAAGGTGGTGTATGAAGTCTATGGCAAGTGGAGATGGTCGTCTCCTCTTGAGTTAAAAAGATACCCAACGTCTTTATCGTCTTCTGTGAAGCCCAGAAGGAAGCTACGGTAATCGCCGAAGTCTCTCGTGGATCTGTCGCGCCTTGAAGCTGGTCGTCGACCCCGAACAGGCCCACCGCAGTGTTTTAAAAGGCGAAGGCGTTGGGCTGGGCGTTTCATGTCTGCCCAGACGGGGCGAAAGCCCCAAGGCGTGGGGTGAAAGCCCCATAAATTTTTATTTTAAATATTAATATTAATATATGTATATATGAATCTAAATTACTAAATCTTTAACAAGTAAAGAAATAAATATTATAACCAATTATCATTGTCTATTAAGACAAAGCATTCGTTCATAACTTAATAAAAACACTCAATCAATGTCTTAAACAAATTCATTTCAGAAGTACACCAAGCTAACATCAATTCTAAAGTAAAACATGAAAAAGAAATGTCATAAAATCAATATAACTATAAAAGAAATGTCACTCATCAAATTCAATATCATCCATATCATCATCTTCCTCTTCATCTTCTCCAATACTAGGCATTGTTCCAGTGGTTGGGTTTGAAATCTCCATTAGCTCTTCATTGTCTTCGGTCACATTATTGTCCAAACTTGAAACAAAATTATCTAGTCCTTTGCCTTTACTCCTACCTAAACAAAAAAAATTATACAAATACACTCATATCATATATACAATTTGGTGCAATAGATTTAAAAAAAACACAAAACATACATGAACATTGAAAAGTAAATACTTACTTGATGATTTTGAGCTTCTATCCTGATTTCTTTTCCTACTATGTGACGTTAACTGAGATGCCACATTCGAATTCATGTCAATGACAGATGTTTTTGCATAAATGTCCTTAATTGACATAGTTTTAACAACATCAACATTAAATATATCATCATCAAGTCAATCAACATCTTCTGGAAATACAAGATCTTCTTTTTCAATGATGCACTCATCATCAGAATCAATTTCATCAACCAAAATTGGATCAATTTGATGTTTTCTTTTAATACTCCTCTCCTTCAAACGAGTATTATACATAACATACACCAAAGCATTTAATTTCTTATGCTCAAGCCTATTTCTCTTTTTTGTGTGGATCAAGACAAGGAAAAAATAAAATTGAGATTTAATATTTAATAAAACAAGAGACAACTGTAAAAAGATAATAAATATATGAAGAAAGAACATTACCATTTGAAAAGTACTCCAGTTCCTTTCGCAGCCCGAAGAGCTACAGGTCAAACTAAGCACACGAATGGCAAACTTCATTAACTCTGGAGTCTTGCTACCAAAACGCAACCACCAATCAGCTGAAAAAGGAAAAGTAAACATTAACCATTTTATTTTATTTAATGTTAAAAAATAGTACATTCTCTTATGGAAATAAGTAATGATACCAACCTGGTGCTCTTAATCTTCTTGAGTCAATTGCAATTCGACTGCCAAAATCTCCTCTAGAAAAAACATAATTATCAAGTTGGATATCAGCTTTGAGACGATAATCATAATCAAGCATCCGATCCATGCATACATCCAAACCCTGTCTTACTTGATCAGAAAGTGCGAAATCATCTTGAAAACGTAGTTGAGGATTCAAATAATATTCTGCAGCATGCAATGGTTGATGAAATTGTGGTGTCCATCTTGCATCAATTTTGTTCAAAATAGGACCATACTTTTGTTTGTTCATCCCACAATTCTTGATAATTTCTTCCTTGACAGATTTCATTAAATGATACATAAAGCTCATAGCTGGTTTTACTTCAGAATCAACTTCTCTTAAAACACTCACCAGTGGAAGTACACTTCTTATACAATAAGAAAGTTGACCCCAAAATTGTGGATTATATAGAACAGTAGCTTTAGCCTTCATGCCTTCAACATGTTTATCCCAAGAAGAAGTATTCCAAACCTCTGAACTGAACATAGATTGAAGTGCTTGTTTTTAACCATAAACACTTTGAAGAGTAAGATATGCTGTAGAAAACCGTGTCACTGCAGGCCTTAGAAGTTCATGATCTTTGGTAAAAGTTCTCATCAAACTCAACACCCATGTATGTCCATAAATAAATTTAACCACCTGTTTAGCTCTAGCAAGTGTAGTTTTATGAACTTTCAAATTTCATATATCCTCCAACATAAGATCAATACAATGTGCAGCACAAGGAGTCCAGTACAAGTGTTTTCTCTTTTCCATTAATCTTTTTCCAGCATTCACAAAATTTGACCCATTATCTGTAAGAACTTGCACAACATTTTCCTCTCCAATTTCTTCTACTACTTTGTCAAGATAATTGAATATAAGTTCTCCATTTTTTATAGAATCAGAAGCATCAATAGACTTTAGAAACCATGTCCCAGTTGGACTATTAATCAAAAATTTTATCAAGCATATACTTTTTCCATCAGTCCAACTATCAGACATAATAGAACAACCGTATTCTTTCCATGCTTTTTTATGTTCTTCCATCATATAGTTGATATTTTGTACCTCATCTTTTAAAATCCAAGTTCTCAAATCATGCATACTTGGTGGAACAAAACCAGGCCCATACTTTGCAATTCCTTCGCACATTGGTTGGAAATATGGGTCATTTATAACATTAAAAGCAAGGCCACTTGAAAAAAAGAAGCGACCTATTAATTTGCAAACATCTCTCCTTTCTTCCCTTTTCAACCTAGAATTTAAAGTTGTTTGTCTCGCTTGAGCTGTTGCAAAATTATCCATAGGACCTCTCACTCTAGGTTGCGATGCACTTCCAATACTTCCACTTTCACTAGACCCACTACATATTCCTTCTCCTTGTTATTTCCCACCAGCAGTCATTCGAATCTCAGTTAAGACTGCATTTCTATGACTTTTTAAAGATTTTAACTCATTCAAGGCCTTTTTACATTCCTCAAAAGATTCTTTAGTAACAAAAGGACATGGTTTCATACCGTGATGAGTTTTAGCCAAATGATGCTTAAGCCGATTAATTGTCCCAGTACAAGTCTGCTTACAGAATGAACACTTGAAATGCTTCTCATTAGCATCAATTATGGCGTACTTCCATGCAAAATCTTTTCTACTATTAGACTCATTTGATTCTATTCCTTCAGTTGAATCCATAATAAATCAGAATTTAATTCCTGTCAACCATAAAAAATTTTGTTAAATAAATGACTACAAAAATCATGGATAGGCTAATTTGCACAATTATCAAGGCATCCTGAATATTTGAATGCAAAAGCACCAAAAATTAGGGGGAAAAGCAAAAAAACAAAGAAATAATTCTGCAGACCATTACACTGAAATCATCAAGATACATTCATGTTATAAATTTTGAATGCCAAAAAGATTCTGTACAAAAATTCTAATGATAAATTCGTTCATATGAAGAGAAAACCAACAATTTTCTAATTAAAATATACTCTTATGGAGCATTAATTGGAACAATCATAAACCAACTTTCTTCCACCATCAAGAAAGCAGTTAATCCTAAATGCATGGAGCAATTATTCTTATTTCTTATGGAGCATTATTCTTCCATAATCATAAACGCATATAGTGGAACATATAGTGGAACAAGAGAAAAGCAATTATTATAATCAGGACGAAACAAGTTGAAAAAGAAATACAATTCCAAACCAAACAACATGGTAAGGGATTAGGCTCTACAAGTTGGAAAATTAAATTATTATAATCAAGAAGAACCCTTCTTCCCATCAGACCTCAAGCATATGATGCGCCAATTAAACACAAGCACACATCGCGATTCGCCTCTGCCAATTAAACTCAAGCATGATCAAATTTAATTTCATAGTGATTGAAATTGCTGAGAACTGATTCCTACTTAATCAACTTCAATACAATTACAAACCAATCAAGTTTGATGACTGCCGTTTAAATAAAGTTGGAAATTTTGATTGCAGTGTCGAAGACACACCTGAACAATTCAAGATGGTAAATCAATAAAATCCCAAGCCGAATACACTGGAGGAATGCAGATTCACAGTCCCCCTTTGTTTCTTGATTATAAAAGGATCCATGAAAAAAAACGAAGGAAGAAGATCAAGAATTCAAGATACTTGGGAGAGATAGAGCAGGGGAGAGACCCACAGAGCCGCACAAATTGGCAGACCTAGGTTTCTTCATTTTTTATCTGCCGTGTGGGTGATTGGGTTTGGGCTGACGGCTGGAAAAACATAAACAGGCCGATCTACAAGTAATAGACATTACAATTGGGCTGAGGCGTAAGTTTTTAACGCCCAGCCCAAAAACTCGCCCCGACGTCCGGGCGTTCGCCCCGGTATCTCTGGGCGAACGCCCAACAAAGTTTGCGCCTAGTTCGGCTGCCCCGGGGCGTTTTGGGTACGCCCTGCCCCGGGGCGTGCCCTAGGGCGCGCCTCAGTAACGCCTTTAAAAACACTGGGGCCCCACCGTCAACCCCTGAGGCCTTGCGGGATCCTTACACGCTGTTGGGGGCCTACAGCTCCCGTGGGCCACTGTCTTGGGCCTGCATGGGCTATAGTCCAGGGCCTACACCGCCCCGGGTCTGCTGGGCCCAGCGACATGGCCGAGCTGGCCCACTTGGGCTCTAGCAGTGTTGGCTGCAGGGCACAGCTGGCCTTGCAGGTAGCCTGCAGGGGTCGGCTGGCCCTGCAGGTCTGTGTGCAGGCTTTGTCGGCCTTCCTAGGGGCCGGCGGGTCCTTGGGGCCGATAGGCAAGCCCTCTGCTTTCCTCCTTGCACCAAACTTCGCCTTCCGAGGTCCAATCTGCATCAAAGTTGTCAACGTTTTCCTCTTTCTTGTCCAAAGTTGATGCCTTTTGCCCTAAATCTGGGTTTTCGCTCAAATCTGAAAATTTTGATGCCTTCAGATATTAAATGTGGTGTTATAGTTGTGCTAGCACTTGCGCCACGACATCAACCTTTTGTCCCATCAAAGCCATATCTTTTTCCACCGCCGCCTTATCTTGATCTGCCGTTGCCCTAATTTCACCCATGATATTCCTCAAATTCTTGATCTTGCCATCGTACTTTTCTTCCAAAGCAGCGATCTTGTACTTGGATCTCGTCGTCGCCATAAATCATGGAAAGCTCTAATACCAAATTGATAGGGCTTGAATGAAAGTTCAGAATTTTATTAAGGAAAACTAAACATAAAAAGATAGTTGGCTGCGTTATAGAAGTGGACTGCGCACCCAAGTCGCCAATTTTAGAGGACGACCGCACTCTTCCGAAAGTAGAGGGAATTCTCAACCTCTTTCAATAGTTTTCTCGGAAAATATCCATCAGAATTCCCTTCCCCCTACCGCCTATAAATACTAATCAGAAAAATACAAATTTACAGAAAACTTAAAAAAGACTGAAAAATTACGAAAAGACCCCTAAAAATCCGACATTACAAAAATGTCCATAACGGGCCAACAGTGCAAATCTGAAATATGTGATTCCATCATAATCCTAAACATGTCCAATCTCAAGATCAATAATAAAAATTTCACATGTGCATCAAATTCATGAATAGCACTATAAACATCAAGTTTTTAACTCTTAATTTATAATATTTTTCTGAAATTTAAAAGAACATGAACATGAACGCAAGATGCATAAGTTTTCACGATTTTAACAATTACAACGATTAACTTTCGATGCCCCTGGTGAGTTCCCAAGGGACAGCCACCCTCGGGGTTTGTCGCATCGCCAAATCTGCTTCTTCTTAAACGCTTCCTCTATAATTTGGAGGAAGATTTTCTCCCCACGCGTGCGATCCTTCGTTTGGTTAGAGCTCTTCATTAAGGATTGTGACTTCCCCTTATTATCGACCAAAAATTTTGCTTTTTGTCTTGGATCTACGTCGTTCTATGGTTTATCTTCCGCAAAGGCGACAACTTTCCCTTTTCTTTGTCCAACGGCACTGTCTTTTGCCCTAGATCTAAGTTGTTGACTTTGTTGGTGCTCAAATTTGGATTCGTTATCTCTTTTTGGATGGAAGGTGGATAATCATCATCGTAATTCGCTCCATTAGGGTTTCCATTGATGATACCAACCGAAATGAGAAATTTTCTTTCATCAACGATATCTTTTTCATCCATTGTTCTCGTGAGTCCTTTGATTTCGCTTCCAATCTCTCCAAAGCTTTCACTTCTTGTTGCCATCAGGATTTACGCTATGATACCAATTTGTTATGTCATGCTAGGGATTTTAGGATAAAAATAGGATTTTTTTAAGGGGATTGGGGGATGCGACTTTTAAGGTAAATGTGTGATTTTATGACTAAAAGAGTGGAATATGAGGAAATTTTGATATTTTTATTGATGATAGAAAATGGATTCAAGATAATTGGTCTCTTTCAAGAGGAGGAATGCGCTTCTAAGCCACAAATTTGAGAGGATGTCCGCACTCTCCTACTAGATCTATGTCCCAATCTCTCTTCTCAATTCTCTTCTCAATATTCAGTATATCCCTCATGAATTCAGCCACACATACATTTATAAGGCTGGTTTCCTAATAATTACAGATTTTCCACTTGGACCCCCCAAATTACAATTTTACCCATGGTGCCCAGAATTACAGATGTGCCACTGGCCGCCGTTGCACCCTTGAGTCGTATCAGATGAATACAAAGCTATATTTATATGCTAGTATATAGATTAATTTGACTCGTATTCAAATTCCTAAAAGATGCAAATAAATATTTCTAAATAAAAGACATTTAGAACAAAAAACTCGAAAAAAGACTCAAACTACTTTAAAATGAACTCTAAAAACCTCTAAGTTCTTTAAAAAAGAAACTCTAAAAGACTCAAATTCCTTTAAAAAGAACTTCTAAACGAACTTAAATAACTAAATCTAAAAGCACCCAAATAACCTCAAGTAATAAAATCTTAAAAAAGGCTCATATACTAAATTACCAATTTGAAAACAAATTGGAATTGGATTCCTCATCAAATGTGAATTCAGATGGTGCCAAGATGGTGCCAGTTGTCCTATTGAGGAGTGGAATGTACTCTTTTGGTGCTAGATGAACGGAAAGTAGATTTTTAGCTGCAAAATGAGGAAGTTTTCTTTTCTCATATGACATGGTATTTCTTATGGCGATTGTTATTTTAAGCTTGAACTTACGCATCATCAATTTCTTCTGTCCAAATAGATAATGTGTTAGGTGGTTAAGCATTCCACGGGTGGGATTTTATCTTGAGAAAATTGAAGATCACATTTGATTATGGAAATTTCTTACGTTTATAAATAGTAGTTGTCCTTCTAGTGAACCGTTCTGTTAGGCTTGTTTTGACAGTTCGTATTCTGTTTGCAGTTGTGCTCATTTGACTGCCTTGCGGAGAGACTCAATTGGTAAGTTTTAAGTTTCTTCTAAAACTGTATGTATATATTCATGGTTTTTTTCTTAATTTTTGCCGAGTATTTAACCTTCTAACTTTTTTTCTTTTCGGGTAAAACCATACATCCTATTACCTGACATTACAGAATCCTAGAGAATAAGACTTGTTGATGTTGACACTCTTATAGTTTTGTAACTTCTTTCAACATTATCGCCATTGTAGTAGAATTAGCATTGCTACAGCGACCTAGAGTATAGGACCAACTGTGCAAAAATCTACAAGTGTCCCTGTATTCTTTTTTTAGTGAGAATTAAGCCCACAACAGTGTTCAATAGGGGGGTGACCCTTCGGCTGAACCATTCCTGGTACCATATTGTTGGGCATGAAAGGGCAGTTACCTAAAGTCATGTGTCATCCATCTTTTTTCTGTTTTCTGTGGATTTCTCCTTCAGCTTCTGGCATATCTTAAGTCGTAAAGGTATTGATTTATATATTTATTTAGTCTATGCGTTTAATTATTTTTTTTACATCGAGGACTGGAGCATTATCTAATCATTATTTTGGTTTGTCATTTTAATGGATTTTTATGTACTATCGCTTAATTTACATGAGCTATGCAGTGGACTTGAAATTAAGATGCACATATTTTCGAGATTAATATTTCGACTCAAGTAATTAAGACAGTATTTATCAGCCTAATATTTTTCTCAGATTTTCATTGTGTTTTGACCTAATCTCATTTTTTCGTGGACACTGTCATTACATTCCCCACGAACTCATCATTGACAAAAAAAACTGCCATCCTTCTGATGTACCCTTCTTCCTTTCTTCATTTTCCGTATAAAATGTTTGCTGATGTTATGGAAATACATTCTAATATAGTTGAACTGTCTCCATTCCCCGAGCCTGTGTAATAAAAATCTGTCCTGAGGTTATAACCGTTGTTTTCTTTTCAGTGGTATTGAATAGTAGCTTGAGTGCAATAATGCTTAAATATTTAGTTTTCTAGAAAATGAAGGTGAGACAAAGCATTCTTTGTTCTACAGAAGTGGATAGCTGATGATAGTGGTGGCAAGTTGAACTTGACCTGCTAGGTTGAACCCAAATTTGACCCAAATTTTCTAGTATGGGTCACTGCATAACGAGGTTCAGTTCACTTTTATGTAAACCTGGTTAACCCAAATAACCAACCGGTCAGGGTACGGTCAGGTCGTTTGGCCCAATTTCACCAACTAATATATTACTATTAGCATTACTTTGTTGTAAATTGAGAAATAGCTATTGCTCAAGCAGTGTTTTAATGTCTGGTAATGAGTTTGAATCCCCTTAGCATTTTATTCCGTTTGTCCATGCTTTTTTTGTAACAACTATGCTAAAATTGAGCATGTATACATGAGCATCTAACATGATTTTTAGAGGAGTTCAGTGGCAAGGTGATTCTACATTGATTTGTAGGTCAATGGTTCGAATCTTAGTGGTAATATTTATCTTATTTATCTTCGTTTTGTTTTAAATTGACCCGAGCTGATTGAAGTCATACCCGATAAATAATTTAGCTAGGTCAGGTTTGGTTTATCTGGATAATTACCGGATCATGTAGCATGTATACCTTTTACCCATTTACCTCTTACCCAATTATTAATTGGGTCGAGTTCAGGTAAACCATGATTAGGTTGATTCAAAACCAACCGACCCTACCCCACCCAATTGACACCTAGTTGTTGACCTATTTTCGGTCCCTATTTTTTCCATGACACGACAAACAATAATGACCATCAGTCATCTTCACGGTAATTGTTCTAGAACATTGTGGAGATACCGACTTTTGTCTATTTTGGCATTCTAGTGATCTATTTCCTGGCCATTTCTTGGATTTCTTGGGGAAAATAAATGGTTTTATATAGCTCAACTTATAAAACACTCTTTCCATCCAAGAAAATCGCTGGACCAAATGTGATAGATCAGTCTGTATAAAACTGGTTTGTCATCTGTATTTTGGACTCCGTTTCCTTGTCGTATCAAATGGGATTTTGATTGGAGGGATACTTATTACATAGATCGATTGCATTGGGATAACCATAATTCATATTATCTACACTGTTGATAATTAATGTTTTTCTTGCTTTTGCTTCGTTCTAATTTTATGATTATCTTTGAAAATTATAACTAGTAAGGTGATTCAATTGCATGCAGTCAGATCTCCCTTATAGTATATCCTGTCTGTAGTTATATTCGATCCGACAAAGTTGAACAATGTGCATCTTTGCTTTTCTGTTATCGTTAGTTCCTTCATTTTCTGACATATACTGCCTAAATCTACCCGATTTAGAAGTTTACCCCCACTAAATCATTCATATTGACATATGAATCTGATAGATCTGAACTTTTTATGTGTTTTGGGCCCATTATAGACGTTTTGGAAATTTTCGGATTTCAGGGACGTTTAGGAAAATTTTCTGTAAATTTTCTCTGTTTAAGGCTAAATCTGGCTAGGAGAATGGGTATGTTGAATTTGAGAAATTAATTATTAAATTGAGAGGAATGATTCTTCGATCTACGGGAGATGCAGACGTCGCTTATTAATCGGCGTCTTGGGAATGTGATTACCCCTAAAATTGTAATCAATCTATCTCTATTTTATTTCAGTTTTCTACTAATAAAGTTCAGATCTAGTTGGTTCATATCATTTTGGGCATGCAAGCCACTGCAGTACCTGCAAGGCCATTATAAGCCTTTGCATGGGACTTTGCAGTGCATGTGCAGGCCCGCCAGCGACGCCTTGAGCCTGGGAAGGATGACATGGGACCCTTGGACATGCGGGGAGCCCGTCGAGACTTCGATGGAAAATTTGGACGTCTTCAGGGGCCAGATGATGACGTGGAGGAAGTCCTGAGACTTCGTGGACCTCGGTATGCGGTCGAGAGGCAATGACTTAAAGTACTTCCTGCCTTTGAGGAATTTCAGGCCGATTAAGATGAGGATTGAAGCTTTGAGAAGAATGTTGATGACTATACTCGAAATGAGCATGATTAGGCAGGCAATGACGACAGAGGCGACATCCTTAGGATGGGCTATATGAGATGCATGGAGGTACGACACGACAATTATTACCATCCCTCTGATTATCGACATGCAGGAGAGGACGAGTGGACCAGGAGTGGCTTCGGGCTGAAAGCAAAGTGAGAAAATTGAATATGCTGTTGTTTGAGGGGGGGTGATCCTTATGGCTGGATCTATCGAGCTGAGAGATTCTTTGCGGATGCACATCAGACGGAGAGGCAAAAACTGGAGATGGCTAGCGTCTGTTTCAAAGGATAGGCACTCTATTGGTTCCAGTGGAGGGAGCGGAGACGACCTATACGTTCGTTGGAGGAGCTCAAGGACTGCATGATGGAGAGATATCGAGATGTTCAGGAAGGAAATTTACAGAAAGGATATGCTTGGAGCGGCTCCACTTTTCGCAGTCTGTCAGCGAAAGGAGGACTTCGGCGATCCACTTGGAGCAGCACTGTTTATGAATTTCATGCACCACCTTGCGGACAAGATGGTATTTTCGGGGCGGAATAATGATAGATCTGGACTTTTTATGTGTTTTGGGCCCATTAGGGACATTTTGGGAATTTTCGGATTTTAGGGATGTTTTGAAAATTCTGTAACTTTTCTCTATTTAAGACTAGGGCCGGCTAGGAGAAGGGGTATGTTGAATTTGAGAAATTAATTATTAAACTGAGGGGAAGGATTCTTCGATCTATGGGAAGGTGCGGACATCCCTTATCAATCGGCGTCTTAGGAGGACGATTACCCCTAAAATTGTAATCAATCTATCGCTATTTTTTTAGTTTTCTACTAATAAAGTACAGATCTAGTTGGTTCCTATCAGAATCTTTATATATTTTGGGTCTTAAAAGTTTTCCGTCAATAGACGATAACTAGCTTAATAATTTTTTGAACTAGTATGCTCTTATTCATTGTCATATTCTTCCCTTCAGATCTACTGGAAAAAAAACCAACTAAAAAAGGAAAACTTTCAAAAAAACATAATTCTTCTGCTTCCTCATAATCCCTTCAGGTCAAATCAGTGAATGAAAAATCAATTATATATGAACAACCACCTTCGTTCTTCTTCTTTACCTTCCAAATTAAACTTACCAGCAAGCATTTTCTGGTACGACAAAAAAATCATGGAGGTGAGGTTTGCATGTGGTGGTGTGAACAGGAAGAGTGAAGGGCATGGAGGGGGAATAAGACATGGATGTGAGTAGTCATAGATAATATGATGATGATTGGGGGATGATGGAGGGGGATTTTTTTTTTAATTTTTAATTTTTTTTTTTTTTTTTTTGGGGGGGGGGCAAAAGGATGTGGGGATAACAGAGAAAATTGGAATGAAGCTTTGGGAGAAAGAATCAGAAGATCAAATTTTGTAGTAGTTTGGAGTTTTTTTCTCATTTGGGGAAAGAGATGAATTGGAGAAGAAATAGTAAAAATATGAAGCACATATAAAAAATCAGCTGACAGGATCCATTTGATACGGGTCGATACCGCAGATATTAACCAATAAAACTAATACAAGGTGAGAATCGGAGTTTGAAGTGCCAAAAGTTGAAATTGACTTGTAATCAATGGTTGAAGTCAACTAATGCAGATACATATTGTCTTTATCTAATATGATTTATATGAATGATGTGAAACTGATAGGATTTTTATGGGGTTTTTATGATAACAATATGGTTTTAAGGGGGTTTTGGGGTTTGATAGACAAAGATAGTGTTTTTGGTGGAAAGGTGTGGGTTTTAGGGTAAAGAAAGGATTTTTAGGGCTAGAAAGAGAAGATTTTGGGGGAATAGTTGCTGTTTTTATTGATAAATACCTGAAAATAGAAAATATACAAGATGGTGGCCACGTTAAAGAGGTGGACCGCCCTCCCAAGTTGCTGATTCTAGAGGCCGACCGTACTTTTCTGAAAATACAGTGGATTATCAACCTCTGCCAAAAGTTCTCTCAAAAATATCATGAGAATTCCTAATCCCAATTCTCTCAGTAAATAATAAACTGAAAATACAAATTTACAAAAAAGACACCCTAAAACTAAAAATTACGAAAAACATCTAGAAATCCAAAAATTACGAAAACTTCTCTAATGGGCTAAAATTACAGATCTATCATTACTCTGTCTTTCAAAACTTCACCTTGTCTTCAAGGTGGTTCATAAACTCTATGACGGCCTTACTCCAAGTAGAGATGCTCATTACCCCATGACTCTTCTCCCTCCACCTTATCGTCTCCCTCATCCTCGTCTAGTAACATTAATTGAAGCATGCGTACGCCACATTGGTGCCCAGGAGTAAACATCTCATCACATCGGAAACATAACTCCTTCAGTCTCTTTTCCCCCATCTCTGCATCAGTCATCTTCCTAATGTCTCCCTATTGTGGCTCATTGTGCTTCTACTTACTGACCTGATCTACTCGTGCTGATGCATGTTGTCCACTTATCATCAGCTAGCCGTGAAAAGAGGAGCCGCCCCAGTCTCACTAGACCTCCTCTCCTCCGTAAAACGATCATCTACCAACTATGCTAGGTCCATTGTCCTTACCAATCCCCTAGGCTGATGAAGACGGAGCTCTACTCGAATGTTTGGCTTGAGCCTCCTTCATGAAGCACATTCTTAATGTCTCCTCAGGTTTGTCTCTAGCTCACCTCGAGAGTGCCTCAAACTTCTTCCTATACTCCCTGACGGAGCCATCCTGCTTAAGTGTCAGCAGCAGCTCCTGTAGGTTCTCCCACTATTTATCACGGAACATGTCCACCAGACGATCCTTGATCTCATCTCACAATCATGTAGGCACCATCTGTTTCCTCCATAGAAACCAAAAAAGTGTATCTCCTTTGAAACACACGGCAGCCGCCTCCAATTTCTGCCCCTCAGTTATGCGTGTCACTGAGAAGAATCTCTCTGCTCTATAAATCCAGTCATAGGGGTCATTCCCCTCAAATGTGGGCATTTTTGGCTTCCTCATTCGAATGCACTTCCCAAATTGTCCTCGCCTCGGGACTCGTCCGAATCTTCCGCATAGTAATCATCGGCGTCAGAGAGCAACCCCTCTTCGTAATCCATTACCTTTCCCTTTCCATTCTCCAAAGTCGTCATCTTTCGCCCTAGCTTAGGGGTTTCCAACACGCGGATTGCCTTGCCGCCTCGAGATTCGAAATTTATTGCGTTATTTGTGCTAGGGTTTGCATCACCTCCTCAAACTTTTTATCCGATATTTCCCTATTTTTCTTAATGGGTTTTTCAATTCTTCGACCTCGCCGTCGATCATTTCATACAAAGCTTCGAACTTGTCTTTGGATCTTGTCGCTGTCATGGATCGTGGGTGCTCTAATACCACTTGATAGGATTTTTATGGATATTTGATGATAAAAATATGGTTTTTACTTTTTAGAGCTTTTCTAGGGATTTGATAGACAAAGATATGGTTTTTGATTGAAAAGTGGGGGTGAAGGAAGGATTTTTATGGCTAAAAAGAGAAGATTTTGGGGGGAAGTTGCTGTTTTTATTGATAAATGCCTGAAAATAGAAATGATACTAGATGGTGGCCATGTTAAAGAAGTGGACCGCTCTCCTAAGTCGTCGATTTTAGAGGATGGCCGTACTCTCCGGAAAATAGAGGGAATTCTCAACCTCACAAAAGTTCTCAAAAATATGCATGAGAATTCCTAATCCACCTACCCCTGTATAGATAATAAATTGAAAATACAAAATTACAAAAAAGACCCCTTAAACTAAAAATTACGAAAAAGCCTCCTAAAAATCCGTAAATTATGAAAACGCGCCTAATGGGCTAAAATTGCATATCTATCAGAAATAAGCCCCTCTATCGATACCGGGTGAAAATTGTTAGGGTTTACAAGGACACATGGACCATTGGGCTATTTCAATTATAACAGGAGACAGAAATTGAACTATAGAACAAAAGCAAATCAAAGCTGAGTTGACTATTTTTTATAATATCTTTCATTGTGGCAAGCCTTTAATAGTGTTGATTTGAAAACAGTCAATAATTCACTGGATTGTAAGAACATTTCATTAATAAATGAAGCACTTGCTAAAAGTGGAGCTCCACCTGCAAACACTGCTTCGGTTGAGACAAGTCAATTGATACTTTCAATATATATCATCTGAAATTATAGACACAGCTGATATCAATATTATAAACCAATGGCTAATACTATGACCAAAACTAATATGTTAAACCTTGGCACAAATCCTTTTACCATTCAAAATCTAATTGTTGCTAACAGGATGGCACAACTTTTTAAGACCTGGAGATTTGGAGGTCAATTGGCAATAATGAATTGTATATACAATAAATTTTAAATGAAGAACTGGGGGTATATATATAGAAAATTCTGAATTGCTTATGTTGCCATCGCCTAAAATTATTATATAGCTGAATTGCCCTGATCAAGTAACTGTCAAACTCACATACAGTGTACAATTTTAAATCCACCTTTTGGAGTATAGAAGTTTGATCACCATCATCATCTTGGCATGTTTCTTATCAAAATAATCTAGGTTATGGAGCAAGATTAAGAGTGAGAAAGTGATGCGGACGTGCCGCTCCAAAAGATGAAGTGGGTAACCCTTTTTTACTTGGTTTACACCTGAAAATTTATCATCTTGATGATGTTTAGGCTTTTAGGCGTTCAATAAAAGCTGGGAGATTGATTCGTCTCGAAGAATCCTTATCAAGTTCATTGCTTTCTCATTGTTTTTCCACTATTTTACATTTTTTTCACCTTTAAATCGTTGTTTTAATCATTTATTCGCTGATTTGATCCAAACGGCAAGCGATACGTATCAAATTGGTATCAAAGCGGTGAGATCTCATGGCGGGAGGCACGAGGGGCGGCGCGACGGAAGAACGGCTTCAAGGGTTTCGTGAAGAAATCAACCGGGAGATGGAGGGATTGAAGAAATCCATGGGCGATGATATGGAAGCGTTAAGTGCGGCCATGGAGGTCACCAACAAAGATCATGCCCATACTCAAGAAGATATCCAACTCGAACTCAAACACATGAGGACCGACACGGCTAAAACCGGGAGAGATGTGGAAGAATTAAAGGCGCAAATCCCAACGATGATGACGATGCTCCAAAACATCTCTACGGCGCTTGGCGGAGACAAAGGCAAGAACCCGGTAACCTATTACTTCGAATCGGAGACAACGAACCCTCCAATTCTCGGCGGCGGCTCAACGGCCAACCTTGGGTTTGCGGGAGAAGGGACGGGGCCCCCGGTTGGGGGTTCGGACCTGACGGGAGGCCCAACAAGGCCTGCCGGTTCATCGACAGGCCCTGCGGGGCCTGGGGGGCTCGACAGCCCTATTCACCCCCCGGCTGTCGACACCCCCTGGCGGGGGTGTCTGGAGACCTGCGCCCCCAACCGGGGGCGCAGGGAGCGGAGCGACCCCTACAGGGGCCGCTGGGAGCAGCGCGGCCCCTGGCGGGGCCGCTGGAGATGCTGCGCCCCCAATCGGGGGCGCAGGGGGTCTGGCGCCCCCTCGCGGGGGTGCCGCGGGGCTGTGGCCCCCTGTCGGGGGGCCCACGGCCTAGCCAAGGCCCTCGGTGGGCCCGACTGCAGCGTGGGGAGGCCCAAATAGACCGGTTGGGGTTTTTGGAGGCGTGGCGGGCTTTGCTCAGCCCCAGGGGCCCACGGCTAGGCCCGGGATGACGATTGGGGCCCCCGTGTCCCAATTTTGGGGCCCTGTGGGCCAATTGGAGGGCCGGACAGCGCCCGTTCAACCGCACGGAGGGGCTAGAGAGCCTATTTTTGCGCAGCCACCACGACCACCTGAGTGCTTGGGGAACTACATTCCCGCTGGGGATCTCGAGAGGCCTCAATGGCCTGATGAGTTGTACGGGGGAGGCGGCAGAGGCCCCGGAGGGGGGGCAGGATGGCGGAATGGGATATGGAGGCGGCCGTGGCGGGTATGGAGGGCAGCACGGTGGCGGGCTTGGAGCACAGTACGGTGACATAAACACGGATCGACGGCTGAAGAAGCTGAAGATGCCGACGTGTGATGGCACCGATCCTGACGGCTGGGTCTACCGGGCCGAGCGTTACTTCCAGGTGATGCAGCTGACAGAGGAGGAGGTCCTGCAGGCTATAGGGATCTATTTCGAGGACAAGGCCCTAGCCTGGTACCGGTGGAAGACAGCCCGCTCTCCTTTTCGTTCTTGGGAGGAGCTCTCTTCATACCTTCTCGATCGGTTCCAGGAGAAGTCCGGAGGGGAGTTCTATGAGCAGTTGTCGGCACTGCGACAGGAGGGGACAGTTCGAGACTTCGTGGAGAGGTTCGAGATGTTGGCTAGCAGGTTACGGGGGGTGTCTGACCAGGTGTTGATCGGGAGTTTCATGAGGGGGCTGAAGCCATCGATACGGGCAGAGCTTCGGATGCAGAGGCCCAATGACCTGGAGGATGTCCTCCGTCTAGCCCACATGGCGGATGAGAAGCACACGGAGGAGAGGCGCTTCAGAGGGGCTTGGGGAGCCCAGGGTCAGCACAGTACAGCAGCACCAGTTCCTCCACGGCCAGCGGCAGGAGCCCCAGTGGAGCCTAGAGGAGAGGTCAGGCCAGGGTTGGTATCAGGCAGGCGACTGACAGAGGCGGACATATGGGCCAGGCGTGCAGCAGGGTTGTGCTTCCGTTGCGACGAGAAGTTCAGCCCCGGTCACCGATGTGCGAGCAAGTTGCTGCAGATCGTGATCGTACCCGACGAGGAGGAGGATGAGGAGGAGGTGCTGGAGCCAGAGCAGGTGGTAGAGGAGGAGGTGCTGGAGCCAGAGCAGGTGGTAGAGGAGGAGGTGCATGTACACATGGACGTGGCGGAGGTCTCCCTGAACTCTGTGGTAGGATTCACTCCGAATCATACCATGAAGTTATCAGGGACGTTGGCGGAGCAGGCGGTGACGGTCCTTATTGACAGTGGGGCGACTCACAACTTCATCTCTAAGAAGTTGGTGGATCGTCATGGGCTGGATCTGAGCACGTTGGAGAGATTCACAGTGTTGCTGGGGACGGGGAAGATGGAGGAGAGCGCGGGGCTCTGCAAGGGGGTGTGCCTGATGCTGCAGGGCATACAGATAGTGGAGGACTTCTTACCGCTGGAGTTGGGGAATGTGGACGTCATTCTGGGGGTACAATGGTTGAAGAAGTTGGGGGAGATGAAGGTGAATTGGAAGCTCCCGCGGATGGAGTTCCAGGACGGCGACCGGACATTGGTGCTGACTGGGGACCCTACACTCTGTGTTCGGTGGTGGCCTTCAAGGCCATCACTAGGGCGTTACGGGATGATGGCGAGGGGTTCTTGGTGGAGTACCGGGGGGTGACGACTGAGGAGGAGGAGCAGACGGAGACTGCAGTGGAGGCAGAGCCAGTACTAGAGCAGTACCAGGAGGTGTTTCAGAGTCCACAGGGGCTGCCTACGGCAAGGGGACACGAGCATGTCATCGTGCTACGAGGGGATGGGGCTCCAGTCAGTGTGCGGCCATACAGATACCCGCATTCGCAGAAGGATGAGATAGAGCGGATGGTACGGGAGATGCTTCGGGCAGGGGTTATACAGCCCAGCGTCAGCCCTTTCTCTTCACCAGTGCTGTTGGTGAAGAAAAAGGATGGGAGTTGGAGGTTCTGCGTCGATTACCGGGCGCTGAATAGGGAGACTGTCACGGACAAGTTTCCTATTCCGGTAATTGACGAGTTGTTGGACGAGCTATACGGGGCGGTGGTCTTTTCGAAGATCGACCTGAGAGCAGGGTACCACCAGATACTGATGCGGCCAGAGGATGTGCCGAAGACCGCGTTCAGGACCCATGAGGGGCACTACGAGTTTCTCGTCATGCTTTTTGGCTTGACGAATGCTCCGTCGACGTTCCAGGCCCTCATGAACAAGGTGTTCCAGCCTTACTTATGGCGGTTCATCCTTGTGTTTTTTGACGACATCTTGGTCTACAGCCGAGATATAGAGGAGCATCTTGGCCATTTGGAGGTGGTGTTTCAGGAGCTGTTGGCACACCAGCTCTTCGCCAACAGGAAGAAGTGCAGTTTTGGGCAACTGCGGATTGAGTACTTGGGCCATGTGGTCTGGGCAGAGGGGGTGGCGGCCGATAGGTCGAAGATATCAGCTATGCTAGACTGGCCCCTACCTACTACACTACGAGCTCTGAGGGGCTTCTTGGGGTTGACGGGCTACTACAGGAAGTTCGTCAAGGGGTACAGCACGATTGCTTGGTCCCTCACCGAGCAGTTGAAGAAGGACGGTTTCAAGTGGGGGACGAAGCCACCAAGGCCTTTAAGGCCTTGAAGGTGGCTATGACGACGGCGCCGGTTCTAGCCTTGCCGGATTTCAGCATAGCGTTCGTGGTAGAGACGGATGCCTCGGGGTACGGGCTGGGAGCGGTACTTATGCAGGAGGGTAGGCCCATAGCTTATTTCAGTCGGGTGCTGACCGCTAGAGCACGACTGAAATCAGTTTATGAGCGGGAGCTGATGGCCATAGTCTTCTCGATTCAGAAGTGGCGGCCGTACTTGTTGGGGAGGGAGTTTGTGGTTCGCACGGACCAGCAGAGCCGCAAGTACTTACTGGAGCAGAGACTTGTCACTGAGGAGCACCAGCACTGGTTGTCCAAACTGGTGGGGGTACCGGTTCGACATCGAGTACAGACCCGGGTTGGAGAACAAGGCTGCTGATGCCTTGTCACGTAGGGAGGAGGGCATCGACTTGAGGGCGTTGTCGCGGCCTCTGTGGTTGGATTGGGAGCCGATGTTGCAGGAGGCAGAGGCAGATGCGGAGTTGAGACAGATCAGGGAGAGTCTGCAGAGTGGCGAGGACGGACCGGTTGGTTACTCGTTAGCAGGGAGTAGATTGTTGTACCAGGGGAGGATGGTGATACCACGGAGCTCAGAGTTCATACCGGTCCTCTTCCAGGAGTTTCACAGTTCGGTGACCAGGGGCCATTCAGGGGTACAGTAGACCTATCAGAGGATGGCCAGAGAGCTATATTGGCCTGGTATGCGGAGGAGGATTGCGAGCCTAGTTGCAGCTTGTGACGTTTGCCAACGTCACAAGTACATGGCCATGGCCCCAGCGGGACTACTACAGCCGTTGGCATTGCCAGAGAGGGTTTGGGAGGAGGTGATGATGGACTTCATTGATGGACTACCACGGTCCGATGGCTACACGGTGATACTTGTGGTAGTGGACCGCCTGAGTAAGTACGCTCACTTTATTCCATTGAAGCATCCATACACTGCAGTGTCGGTAGCTACCGCTTTCACGAGGGAGGTGATACGGTTACATGGGGTGCCCGCGTCCATCGTGTCCGACATGGACAAGGTTTTTATGAGTGGCTTCTGGCGGGAGCTATTCAGGGTGCAAGGTATGGTCCTGAAGCGGAGTACGGCCTACCACCCCCAGACCGACGGCCAGACAGAGGTGGTCAACCGCAACATAGAGACGTACTTGCGGTGCTTCGCCTCTGAGACACCACGTCAGTGGCATAGATGGTTAGCGTGGGCAGAGTACTGGTACAATACTTCGTACAACTCTGCGGCAGGGACGACGCCATTTAGAGTGCTGTACGGGAGGGATCCCCCACCCTTGCTTCGTTTTGGTGACAAACAGACTCCGGTGTCTCAGGTGGAGTACATGGGGGAGATGGATAGTTTGCTAGAGGAGCTGAGGAAACATCTGCTACGATCTCAGCAGGTGATGAAGGCCAGGGCCGATGGGCATCGACGGGATGTACAGTTTCAGGTGGGAGACATGGTGTATCTCAAGCTGCGTCCGTACCGGCAGAGATCGTTGACGAGAAGGCCAAATGAGAAGCTGTCAGCTAGATACTTCGGTCCATACAGGGTGGTGGCCAGGATTGGCCAGGTGGCGTACCGGTTGGAGTTGCCCGCATCCTCGGGGATACATCCGGTGTTCCACGTGTCGCAGATGAGGAGGGCGATCGGAGATCAGGCGGTGTCTTCTACTTTGCCTCCTACCTTGACGGAGGACATGGAGGTACTACTTGAGCATGTGGATGTGAGGGCGGTTCGTCAGGGCCCGGGGCGGTGGAAGAAGGTACTGATCTATTGGGCGGGTCTACCGGATTGTGATGCGACTTGGGAGGCCTACGACGTGATGCGGGAGCAGTTCCCTGACTTCTACCTTGAGGACAAGGTGGCTCTTTTAGGGGGGTATTGATGCGGACGCGCCGCTTGGGCCGGGCACACACGAGGGAGATGCGGCGAGCGGGGAGCCCACGATTGTTTACTTTCGCAGGAGGAGACGTGGGGGCCGGGATTAGTCATGTCAGGGGTATTTTGGTCTAGTCAGACCAAATTAGTAAATCCCCTTTTTCCTTTATAATTAGGGCTAGCCGTCATTGTTAGTTTATGCTTGATTTGTCTCTGAACAATCTAGTTATCATCTTGATGCTGTTTAGGCTTTTAGGCGTTCAATAAAAGCTGGGAGATTGATTCGTCTCGAAGAATCCTTATCAAGTTCATTGCTTTCTCATTGTTTTTCCACTATTTTACATTTTTTTCACCTTTAAATCGCTGTTTTAATCATTTATTCGCTGATTTGATCCAAACGACAAGCGATACGTATCAGAAAGCTCCAAAAAGAAGTGGGTAAACCCTTTTTTACTTGGTACACCAAATTTGTAGCCAAGCTAATTATTATCGAGACATGATCATAACACGGAACATTGATCGCCAGTTGGCAGGTAGGTCCTAATCCAATCCACTCTAGCCTCTTTGAACCATGAACCAGTATGCGTTCTGAATCTTGGTGCATTTTCGATCGGGATCGCCAAAGCTTCGCAACCAAGATATGGATAGAATATCTTGATAATTAATTTGATTGACAAGACCTTTTATTGCATCGTCGCCATTTTTTAAATATTTTAGTTTTTCAAGACTTATGGATGTCTTTGAAGTTTGGAATTTGAACTTCGACATTTAATGTAATTTAATTGTTGTAATTTAATGGTGATCTTGTTTCGTAACAGTTGATTGCCTTATTAGATCAAGCTTATTATATCCTGGGTTTTTGTGATATACACCCCAAAAATCTTCCTGATCTTAAAAATAACCCCCAGATCGTTCATATTGTTAATTTAGCCTCCAAAACTTTTGGGTCGTGGGAAAAGACCCCCTTCTGTTTACAACCTGCTAGTTTTGAGGGAATATCCTCTAGATTGTTGTTATGTAAAGTAATTTTATTTTTAATATGAGATTTTTACTATGGGTGTTTTACAGATTCCATCTTTCTTATTTTCCCTTGCGATGCTCAGCTGATCAATTGCAGTTGCGGTAGTAGCATCAGCAGCAACATCGTATCCTTCATCTTCTTTATTCATAGAGAAAGTAACCCCAAATCACCTTACTTCTCTCCTGCAGCCTTCACCCTCGTCTTCTCACATTCTCCTCAACGCTCTAAATTCCTAACTGTATTCTTCCCTCCAGTTTCATGCACTAATGGCAAAATCAGGGTTCTACCCTTATCTCCTCGATCTTGAGACAACGGCACAGATATTATTCGATAGTGCCTAAAGGTTTATTTGCACAATAGCTTATTGATGCGGTTATCACTTATCAGCGAAGGAGGGGGCATGTGACTTGGCCAGGAGGGCATTTCTGTCATTTTCTTCTATTCGGGGCATTTTCGTAAATTCTAAAAATTCTGAATTTGTTTCATGTTTTATTAAGGCCGGCTAGGGTATTTTTTTGGTGGGGATTATGCTTGATTATTGTGAGAGATTACTCTAGGCGTCCATGGAACTCTAGATTGGAAGATTTAGGCTATGAACTTGAATACATAGGTTGGAGAGCGGCCTCCTCTCATATAGGTGTCACTTATCTTTTGTAATTTCACTTTAAATCAATAAAAATCACAAATTTTCCCTTTCCACCATAAAAATTCCCTTTTTATTCTGATTTTCCACAAAGATCATCCTGGATGGATAGCGATTGTTGGACCAAGGACAGCTGGTATTACCCTGGACTTCACCACATATTCTATTGATTTTTCAGGAGTTCTATGGCAGCGTGGTGGGAGGACATTCTGGAGTGCAGCAGACTTATAGGAGGATGGCGAGAGCTCTATTGGACGGGGATGAGGATCGGCATCGCCCAGATGGTGGCAAGTTGTGATGTCTGTCAGCGTCACAAATACTTGGCGATGGCTCCTGCAGAGATAGTACAGTCGCTATCTCTTCCTGACATGGTCTGGGATGAGATCACCATGGACTTTATCGAGGGGCTACCGAGATCGGAGGGATTTTCTGCCATTTTTGTGGTGTATTTCCTCAGCAAGTATGCCCAAATTATAGCTATTTGGCATCCATATACGGTGGTGACGATGGCGGCAGCTTTCATGAAGGAGGTGGTGTGCTTACATGGTTTTCCGGCATATTGTTTCTGGCAGGAATAAGGTATTTATGAGACTTCTGGAGAGAGTTATTCAAGGTATATGGGACGACCCTCAAAACAAGTACAACTTATCACCTACAGACTGAAGACCAGATGGAGGTCGTCAACAGGAGTGTTGAGACATACCTGCGTTGCTTTGCATTGGATTCGCCCAAGCAGTGGACCAAGTGGTTATCATGGACGAAGTACTGGTATAATACTTCCTATCATTCTGCAGCGCATGCCACAACCTTCAAGATTTTATATGGGCAAGATCCTTCGTACCTGTCCACTACAGCCAAGCCACAATTAGACCTAGGTGTCTCAGATGGAGCATTACCTTAAGGAGAGAGATAATGTTCTGGAGGAGCTAAAGCGACATTTAAAGTGGGTGCAACAGACCATGAAGTCCAAGGCAGATGGTCAACGCAGAGATGTGTAGTGCACTGTTATGGACAATGTTTACCTGAAGCTGATGTCGTATCCGCAGAAGTCTTTGGCGCATCGACGCAATGAGAAGTTAGCGGCTCGATACTACAGATCGTATGAGATCGAGGCCATGATTGGAAAGGTGTCTTACAGATTAGGTTACCGTCGACACCTACTATCCACCATATCTTCTGTGTCGCAATTGCGACAAGCGATTGGAGATCATACTCTTTCCCCGAAACTACACCTACTTTGACGGACGACATGGAAGTGCTACTGGAGCCGCTGGAGGTTAAGAGGGTCCGTCAGGGGACTGTGGGAGCTAAGGAGATGTGGATCCATTGGCGCGGGTTACCAGACTATGATGCTACTTGGGAGTCTTTTGAGGCTATTCGGCCACAATTTCCTGCATTTCACCTTGAGGATATGGTGGATTTTTTGGAAAGAGTAATGATGTGATCACTTATCAGCAAAGAAGAAGACGTGCTGCTTGGCCGGGAGGGCATTTTTGTCATTTCTTCTACTAGGGGCATTTTCGTAATTTCTAGAAATTCGGGATTTGTTTCATGTTTTATTAGGGCCAGCTAGGATATTAGGGGGATTATGCTTATTATTGTGAGAGATTATTCTAGGCGTCCATAGAACCTAAATTGTGAGATTTAGGCTTTGATCTCGAATACAAAGCTTGGAGAATGACCTCCTCTCCTAAAGGGGTCAATTATCTTTTGTAGTTCCACTTTAAGATCAATAAAAATCCCAACCTTTTCCATTCCACCATAAAAATTCTCTTTTTATTCTGATTTTCCACTTAGATCGTATCACTTATTCCTTTGTATCTTTCACTAGCATCTTTCTGCTATCGTGCAGGAGTTGAAGAAGAGCAACAATTGGCTCTTGGGGATAACAAATTTTATGGAGATTGCTCTTAAATCAAAAAATATATATTTAAATTTGTGATTCATGAGGCTTATTTGGCTTAGTAAAGTCTTGAGCTTCATGAGTGGTTGGTAATGATTGGCATTTTTTTGTTTGAGGGTACATAATTAGTAAATCAAGCTAATTATGATTTAATTTCATCTAAGTCAAATAAATGTGTGGAAACAAAAGTTTCTAATTCTACATTCAAATGTGTAGCTGTAGGGCTATATTGGTAATTTACCATAAAACCATCCAATAACTAATAGATTGTAAAGGAGGGAGGTTTTTTTAAAGACCCAAAAGATTTGGGGGTTAAATATGGAAGATTTGAAGGGTGTATTATGTATATCTGAAAAGCCTATATACAACATAGAAAGACTTACCCTAGTATACACTCGGTATACCATCGCAGATTCTGATCCCATTAAGCATACCTCATTGTACCACAAACCAATATCATAACTTGTTTCCCTTACCGCAAGCTAAAGCATACATCTACTCTGCTAACACATGGTAGACCTTTTCTGGCCATGTATATGCTTGTGAAATGAGCCCTAGATTCTCCAATACAAACAAATATTGGGCTGAGAGAGGTCTGATTAAATAATTTTCTTCAGGAAATCACATTATCTTCAATTTACATCTCCAAGTTATAAATAATCCTATGATCCCAATGAATTATCATGCATACTGATTTCAAACTAGAATGGGTTTTTAGCATATTCGTCCCTTAAATCTTGCGTATTTTGATATCCGTCCCTCAAATCTCCATATTTGCCCTCAAGTCCCTCAAAAGTTAGTATTTAACCTTAATAGTCCCTCCACTAACTATCTGTTAAAATCTTAACGGAAATGGAAATATTCCGTTAAATTAAGGGACTATTAAGGTTAACGTTCAAAATTTAAGGGACTATTAAGGTTAAATACTAACTTTTGAGGGACTTGCAGGCAAATTAAGGTTAAATACTACGTAATATTCCCATTTCCGTTAAGATTTTAACAGATAGTGAGAGGGACTATTAAGGTTAAATACTAACTTTTAATGGACTTGAGGGTAAATATGAAGATTTGAGGGACAGATATCAAAATACGCAAGATTTAAGGGACAAATATGCTAAAAACCCAACTAGAATTCATTTTCACGTTTTCTTTATGGGTGTGTTTGGTTAGTGGGAAAAGGAAAGAAAAGGAAAGAAATTAAGAAGGAAAATGATTTTCCCTTGTTTGGTTCAAAAGAAAAGTGAAAAGAAAAAGAAAATGAAGGAAAAGAGTGGAAAATAAATAGTAAAACTTTTCTTTCAAGTTTTCCTCCTCTCGACCCAAGGAAAATGAGGGAAAAGAAAGCAAAACTAACTATTCTCACGTTCATGCATTTGTGTTTTTTAACAAATATAATTAGTAGCTATTTTTAATGAATTCAAGAATAATTCATGAATTTTTTCAAAAAATTATGAATGAATTTTTCAAAAAATCACGAATCATTATCAAAATTTTACACATGAATTATTTAAAATTCGCAAATTATTCAAAATTTGCGAATTTTTACCGAATTTTTCAAAATAGTATGTGAATAATTCGGAATTTTTTTGAAACTCATGAATATTTAAAATATTTTTATTCATGAACTTGTTCGAAAAATTAGCAAATAATTCGCGTAATCTTCGCGTTTTGCTTGAAAAATTCGCGCATTATCACGAATTTTTCTAATAGCTTGCAAATTATTTCCAATCTTTTATATAATTTGTAAATTATTTATGTATTATGTAATATCACATTATTTATTTATCATGATATTTGTAGGGTTAGAGAATTATTTGTTAGAATTCGTAAATTATTTGCTAACTTTCTGAATTATTCAGAACAACTAACAAATTTTTAATTTATTATGAGACTAAAATACCTCTTAAATTTTTTAAGCAAATTATTTATAAAGTTAGCAAATACACCTCTTAAACTATTTAGCAAAAACACCTCTTAATTTTTTTCCGTTTTGAATTAATAACATAGTGGAAGAAATTTCCTTATTTTCCTTTCAACTTTCTTCAAAATTTTCTTTGGTAACCAAACATGAGAAAGAATCTCATTTCATTTTCATTTCACTTTTCTTTCTTTTCTTTTTCATTTCACTTTTCTTTCGTACATTTTCTTTCAATCCAAACACACCCTATGGGAATTATCCTTCATCTGTTCAAACAATTTGTCCATAGACCGCAATGTGGCTCCTTCTCACAGTGTGACAGTATATAAGATTGATTAAAGAACTCATGCTCTCACTTTATAAATATTGTGCATGTGTATTTCAAGGAATTGATAAGGTTTTATTTTAAATTTTCCATGTACCAAATCAATGATAAAGTTTTGATCTTTAAAAATCTGGTACCTGTTAATTTGTGTTATGTTTGCATGGCATTTTAACATAAACGGAACTGGTTGTTTCATTTAAACCTTAACAGAACTAGGTGTTTACCCTATATCCTTGTTTAGCTTTAGCTGCCATGACTGAAGCATGGGTCGGCGAAAAATTTATGTTTAAAACCTGTGTCAGTCTCTCTTTAGCAAGCTCAATGATTGATTCTTTAAACTAGAGTCTTTGAAAATTTATGCACATACAACCATGTCAGATATTGTTCTTTTTATAGAGAATTCACCATCAAAGTACGCTCAGTGGATGCACATCATGATCTCTCTTGCAGGAGAATATTCGGCCGATGATGCTTGGAGTTTTCAGGAACTGCAAGAGCAGATCACAAAGGGCTACATGTAGGCTCTGGAGTAGCAATGACCTCCGAATGTTACATCAGCATCTAATTTCTGGGATGGGTTGTATCCTTCCGACATATCCCCCCTTGACCGTGAACCCCCAGGCTAACACGCACGGGATGAAGCGCCAGCTCCGGATGATTTTTCACACCCAATCTGTAAGCCTAACCTTCACTTCATGTAAATTACCCTCGTATATGTTCCTTCTGTGATATTCACATTCATTGTCGTTCCAAGCAGGTTGTATGAGTTCAAGCATCCTCAGAGTGTCCTCCAACTGGATTTGTGACTCGAAGAGGATGATATAGAAATGTATACTAACAACCGTTATTTTGTACGATCATTAGTATTTTAGGGAGGCACTATGCTTATAGCTGTGCAATATTGGGACACTGAGAATTAATTGAATTCAAGAGAACATGTCAAAAATAATGTTGACTGAGCCTAATATTTTTGGATATATTCCAAAAATGAAAATGAATACAATAGTTTTAATATTATTTAGATATAGCTTGTAGGTTACATGGTTCTATCGAGTTTGGTGTTGAAGCTATGACTTTTTGTAACTAAATATTCACTTATTAGAGTTCGTCGGCTTCTTGTAAATGGTGATGATAACAAGATTTTAATCAAGATGCTTAATTATTTAATCACTCCTAATTAAAAAGATCTTATTAGTAAAAATAATTAAAATTCTTTAAGCAGATAAACTTTCGAATTAATCTAAAATCTTAGTTAAATAACTATTTAGCTTATGGTTATTTCACTGGAATAATTCAAAGATTTTAATTATAGTTGACCTTGAATAATTGGTTTCCTAGCCAAGACTTAATGTCTTAATTAGATTGATCAAAATAAGATGTCAATATATCTCAATTCTGACTAATTCCAAGTGCTTGGTGCGGTCCAGCCTCAATAGAAAAATTATGAAACTGTTAAATATAATATATGTATAAATTGCAATGGCTTGATCGAGTGTCAAATAGAATAGAATCGGATTCATCTCAAATTTTGTACATTGAGGCTTAGAACACAGATCATATCCAGTTGAAAAAACATTTTAAAAATATTTTTCTTATAACTTTTTGAGGTGGATCGCATCACGTGCTTGGTGTGGTCTGGCCTCAATAGAATGAATGAATGAATATCTATATTACATTTGATGACTTTTCTGAATTGCCTTGCTGACTAGGACAAGCTGATGTCATGCTGATGTATACAGAGGATAGAAGAATGCCTAGGATTTAATCTTGGTAAAAGAAGGTTGAGATAGTGTTTAGGAAAACAAAAAAACCTCAGCACATGGATCGCTGATGTGGTTAGATTCAATAAGATCTGATCACATGAATAGATGACGTGGCAGAAATCACATCCATTCAATCTAATATAAATTAACGCAGCTGGATCCCACCCGAAAATTTGAATCCCCACATGTTCCCAAGAAAAGAAATATGATTAACTATTTGTGGAATTACTTATGGGAAAGAATTAATTATATGGAATGAGTTAATTACATGGAATTAATTAATTAGGCACCCGCGCCAAAAGCACTCGCTAAATTTTTGTTCTTTTAAATTGTAAAGTGGAATATTATGTCCCAAAATTTTGGATGGAGAAATAATTTTTGGGTAAACAAAGATTTTAAATGATTCGGCACAGGCGCCTACTTTTTTGTTCTTTTAAATTGTGAAGTGGAATATTATATGTCCCAAATTTTTGGAGTGGGAAATAATTTTTGGGGAAACAAAGATTTTAAATGATTCGGCGCGGGCGCCTAAATTTTTGTTCTTTTAAATTGTGAAGTGGAATATTATACATGCATACATACATACATGAACCGTGCCCGAAGGCACGAGTCATGACTAGCATGTATGTGTATGTATATATGTATGTGTATGTATATATATATATATATCTATTATACAATTCATGAAGTTTGTCCTACGTGGCAGTTTTGTCCCAGTCATATTTTTTGTTGCTGACTGGGACGCCACGTGGGGGTTGGGTGGGATTCTGGGCTTGGGTTTGGATGGGGTTTTGGTGATTTTTTACGGTTTATTCCTTGTTTTTCCTCTTTTTTTCCCCGACCCTCCTCTCTCTCTCTCTCACCCACGCTTTTTGCACTTTGGCGACCGCTTCTCTCCGCATTTGCGCCCGGGTGACGACTGCCTCCGTGCCCTCTGGGCACGGGTTATGACTAGTATATATATGGTAAAGTGTTCCTAGGGTGACTCCTTAGATGAAATCTAAGGAGTCGCCCCCATTTTCCCCCTAATCCCACATTTTTTTTCGAATTGTTTTTCTTGGGATTGTTGTTCACCTCATGGATGATCAACATACCAAAAATCAAGTCATTCCAATACTTTTAGAGCCCCATCTACCCCTTGCAACTTCATGGGGTTTTTAGCACGTTTTCAGACCGTTGAAGTTGCATGGGGTAGATGGAGGCTCTAAAAGTATTGGAATGCTTTGATTTTTGGTATGTTGACCATCCATGATGTGAACAACAAGCCCATGAAAAATAAAATCCAAAAAATTGTGGGATATGGGGGAAAATGTGGGTGATTTCTTAGATTTAATCTAAGGAGTCACCCTAGGAACACTTTACCCATATATATATGTGAATAATGGGTATCATACGCCATATGAGAGGGCCTCTCATATTCCCTCTCATATAAAAGGGGTAAGTACAAGCCCATGTGAGCTTGTACTTGCCCCATTTATATGAGAGTGAATATGAGAGACCCTTTCATATGACGTATGATACCCATTATTCTATATATATATATGGAACTGATCGGCTACGCTCATTGCACATCACGCATCCCGTGAGAAAAACGTCGCGAGCCGTTGGATTTGATCCAACGGCCGCGTCTTGACAGCCCGCATCGGAGAAAAAACCCGATTCAATGCGAAGGGCCATCGTATTGATGAGAAAAAACCATTTGCTCCTCTCTTCGTTCTATCGAGAAACCCATCGCTCCCTTCGAGCGATCGAAAACCCCCCAGCAATCGAAAACCCCCAGCTATCGAGAAACCCATCGCTCCCTTCGAGTGATCGAAAACCCCCAGCAGCTCCTCCCTTAGTGCGATCGAAAACCCCCAAAGCCCTAGCAGCTCCACCCTTCGTCGATCGAGAAAACCCCAACGCTCTAGCAGCTCCTTCCTTCGTCGATAGAGAAAACCCCGACGCCCTAGCAGCTCCTCCCTTCGTGCTTTCAAGAAAACCCCAACGCGCCTCCCTTGGTGCTCGAAGTTTTCTCCAAACTTCACACGCTCTATGTTCGATCCGATAGGTACCCTCTTTTTTCCACCTTGTTTCGAGCGGAATTGATTTTCGAATTTTTTTCTGATTATTTTTGGGGGTTTGGATGTCGGCAAATGAGGATTTTTGTTACTTGTATCTGTTTAGCGTGCACAAATATTGGCTGAAAGTGCACTGTTTTTTCTCAGTTTGTTTCCTTAATTCTTATTATGTTTTGGTTGATATTTACATTTTTATCCGTTCTTTTGATTTGGATGAAACATGAGATCATTGGAATAATCAATGTCTTAGAAAGAAAAGGAACAGAATCAATGACTTATGGTCATTTTCGAGGAATAGAACTGTTCTATATTAACATGGAATTAATTATAAAAGCAAAGTTGGGGATTTTTAAGTGCATGATGGAAATAAATTTTATGTGTATAGAACGAGGAGTAATATGTTATGTGTTAATTAAGTTCTATGTACACAAAACTGAGATTCCTAATAATTTGAAATCAGAAGTTCAAAATCATGAGAGAATTATTATTTGTTGATGTAGCATTACATTATATTTATATGGACAATGATACAATACACCAATCAGTAAATAGTCTTAAAATTACTAGCTAGGCATTGACATAGGTTGTTCGAACATGCATCTACCTTCTTACATTTGGTTGGCAGACGTTAATTAGAGAGAGAATAGGTAGAGTTTGTGCACATGACATACCTGAAACTGGAATTGTGCATATTTATGGTCAGCTTATAGTCTGGCTACCCATAACTGGAATTGTTATGGGTGGTAGAGTTTGACACATGACATACCTGAAAGTATATCAAAAGTGCTCAGACTACTTATTAGTTGTAATAGAGGCTTTCAGCCCAATCAATGTTATTGTTCAGTTTAGAAATCATTTTGCAGTAGATATGGTTCATATTGTGTTCAGAATTCGGTTTAGCATATATTAATATAGTTCATATAGTATATATTCGGTTTAGCATATATTCAGAAAGCATATGTGGAATCTTTTTATTCTAATGAATACATGGACACAATATATACTTTGCTAAGATGATTTGAGCTCGTGATAACTGAGTTTCAGATTTGAAAATTTTAATTGTTAAATGATTGTTATTTGGACTGTTGTACATTTTATTTGCCAATATATCTGGTATTGACTGATTTAGGTAAAGATCATATCGACATATTTCATATTCTATATGATATGGCCAATACATATTAATATCAGTTGATACTTCATCATGAAATAAACTAATGGCGCCACATTAATGCATAAAAAATTGGAATGTCTATTTTTGGTAGATTTAGTGGAAAGTGATGTAGTATATCCATGTATATCCAGAGTACACAAAATAAGCTCAGTAATGGGCATTTCATTCTTTTTCCTGGTTTTTTCGATCACTTTCCTTTTTTTCTTATCTATTTGCTTACCTCAGTTGATTTTGATTTTTGCTATATTTGCTTTCCTTGTTCTTTACTGCTTAGCTTAACTTGCTTTCCTGTTTTTTCGAACAAAAATGTTGGTTATAGTATGTGCCTATTGTTGGCTGAACTACCACACGTGGCTCTTTTAGACCATGAAATATATGAAATAAATATGGTGTTTGCACTTTTAGAACTCTCTTTTTGGTTAATGCTAATAAGAAACAGAAATTGTTATACACGGTCTAAGATTCATGAAGTGATGATGGCTTTCCTATATTTCGGCCCCAAATCAATCATAATTTTTATGTATGGTTCTTAAAATTTAGGTATTCAATCGCATCTTCTCACTAGAGCTGGAGGAAGATGTCAACGAGGTTCTTCTCACTGGAGATCAACGAGGTTCTCCTTGATGCCACTGCTCAACGTAGGAGTTGGCTGAAGATCCCTCCACCCGACACTCTGCTGGATTTGCAGAAGCTGAACTGCCTCAAGTAGAATGAATGAACTGTTCTCATGTTGTATGCAAATTAACACGCATCATTCTTGTTATCGTGTTTGTTACAGTGCCTACATATTGTAAGACAGTGTATTCGGTAAAGGAATTTTTTTTTTATTTCATCAAATTTCATAATGAATTGACATTGTGTTAGTTGTGAATAGAGGGAAACTGATGTCAATTTGATTATGTGGAGAATGGCATTGAATTGTGATATAGAGGGTAAAATGGTGTATATTAGATTACGCAACTATTCTCTTCTTCTAACGGATGCCTGGTCAATTGTATCCTAGTTTGATGGGCTGATTAATTGACTCCATTAACTGTGTTCCAAAGCATGTAGACTGATGTTTTGTTTGACAGACATTGCTCTTGCTAGAATATCCATGATCTTCAATTGTTGAAGGTTTTGCATCTTGCTATTATGATGTTTCCCTGTTTATGGTGCGCGTGCGTGGCTGCTTTCATCACTTCTATCTCCCGCCTTCCGTCCCTCCTACATGTGTCCTGTGGTGTCCGTGGCTCAAAAGAATTTGCTTCCATCGCCAAGTGTTTCTACAAACCCATGCAGGCTCAATTTAGGTTCAAATGTCATTGATTCATACATGGATGTATTTTAAGACCTGCCTTCGTGTCTGCCATTGAGGAAGAAAAGGGTATAAACCATTGAAAGCTTCCTAGTTACCGACCAAACTTCACATGAACGAACTGCTGTTACTGAAAAACCTCGTTCATATTCGTACTAACTCAAGCAACGTTGGTTAGGTAATCATATTTGATTGATATGTGCATGTGGTATCCATTATATTTTCAAATGCGTCATGCTTCTTAAAACATACATAGAGAAATTTCTCAACACATAGTGTTAGTCACATTATCCGGCGATGCTGTATTTGGCACACCAATTCGTGCAAGCATTTCGATTCATGTAAATGGAATTCGTGGTCGTGAATTCAAGACACCAATGCTATATCCTAAACTGCTATCAAGAAGACCATAACAAATTTTTATGATTCCTTGCATTGTGATTATTCAAAGAAACAAGGATCAAAACTGCAACATATTCAAAAGGATAGCGTACTCTTAATTGAAAATCCATATATAAGCATATATAAGCAGATACTCGGGTGAAACGGATAGTCTTCAAAAAGGCTTTTCCTCCAGCAGTAACAGACACAGTAACAGACATCCTTTCATTTCTACCAACAGAATCGCATTCCCCAGTGATGCACCACTCCAATTAACTTCACATTATGGAGCACATGATATCATTGCATCATTTTGCTACAAGGTAAAATAATTATACATAATTTGATTAATTGTGAATGTAAACCCAGATTGTTAACTCAAAACCAGAATCCAGATGCAAACACAACAACGATTGAACTGCAACATTTTCAATCAACATCCACAAACATTGAACACATCCATTGAACTGCAATCCCCATCCACAAACATTGAACTGCAACATTTTCCAGCAAACATTGAACTGCAACATTTTCCATTATCAAGAATAAAGAACGCAATCCCCATCCACAAACATTGAACTGCAACATTTTCCAGCAAACACCTAACACACCCATTGAACATCCATCAAACATTCCCAAAATTCTCAAAATCACAAACCCATTGAACGCTGCTTGGGCTTTGGGGTTTTCTCGATCGGTGAAGGGAGGAGCTGCTTGGGCTTTGGGGTTTTCTCGATCGCGAAGGGGGAGGCGCAAGCTCGTGCTGCTAGGGCTTTGATGTTTTTCGATCCAGGGCTTTGATGTTTTTCACTGTCTCCAAACCATGCTAACCCTGCTAACACCCACCCTGTTGCTACTTCTAGCCCATGAAACTCAATGTTTACAAACAAAGACTTCCTTACAAAATCCCGGAATACACACAAACATGTAGCATCCAACAAGTAACATCAAGTCAGCGATGGATATGACAATATATAATGACTTATGCAACAGCCGTGTTCATTTCACAATGTAGAATTCAAAGAACAATTCTCACAAAATTATATAACTCTGATTTCCAATCAACAAGTTCTGTTTAAGGCTCTAATACCTTGGATACAAGAAGATGGTTTATATTGCCCAGGAATGTGATGAATGTGATATAGAGCACATGACATAGCATAAAATTCCAACCAAGAGGGTGGACTTCATATACGATACACATGTATGTGAGAGAAAATTCTCTCTCCAAAAAAGGGTTTAAAAAATATTTTAATTAGTGAACACCATATGATATCTCCTACCAGATGATGATAATTCATGTGAAACTATGTACACGAGCAAGAGAGATGCTCAAACTCTGGGAACAAATAATGTCAGTTTGCATATAGCACTATGGTTGTTTGAGAAACTTAGAAAATTAACCAAATTTATGAAACAGAAGAAATAAAAATACATCAGTTCACTCTGTTTCAACACATAAACTAATCAAACTTGTGTGATTTCTGCTGCGGGTTTTAACTGCACACAATCAAAAAGATGATAACAAACAGTTAATAGATGGAATTCGACTGAACCGAATAGCTTCCCAACAAACTAATATATGAAGATAATAGTCATAAATTTGCCACTTTACAGTTGTATATACGCAATTAGGGAGTATTTCAAGTTTATGTTAAATTTATGAGGTAAATTGGTTTAGTGGTTGATAAATTTCCATACATCATGCATGCTTTGCGACATCACATAATGAAAAGACTATAACACTTAAACTGCCAAGGGGAAACAAACATAAGAGAAGCAAACAGACTGCAAGCCTTTTATCATTCCTTTTTTTTTTCAAAAGAGCATTGACCAAACTTCTGTGATTGCTAACATGAATCCCTTTCTTCCATGGCAAAGCATAAGATAACCAGAATAAACAAAATATCATAAGCAGTAATTTTTGGAACAATCACGGACACCACCAATTGCTCATCAGTAAATTAAACTTCAAATTACTAACAAAGACAAATTCAAATATAAGATAAAGAAGTAATTTACAACAGAATACATAATTTTTTTAATGGATCTAATTACCATTAATTCCAGTAGACAAATGCACGACAAAAATATTCTTTAGTCTTATTTCCAAATTTACAACAGAATACATAATTTGGAAATAAGCTAAGCAGACAAATATATTCTTTAGTCTCAGAATGCACAGCTGATCCCATGATCCTCCTCAAAGACAAATGCACGACAAAAAAACGAAGTTAAATGAATAATTAATATGAGCACTTACGAGAATATAAAAACGAAGTTAGAACCAAAAAATGATATGCATAAAGATTGTAAGATGAAACATGAACATTGATCCGAAATTAGGGACAGTACATGACAAAAAACAAGATACACCCTTTAATTACCATGTTCAAATCAGAAAAAGGCATCACATGCTTGATAAATTTAATAAATCGTCAAGTTAGTTCTCTATTTGATTACCATGTCAAACGAAGAAGAAAAGAATGACAAGCATGATGAGTTTAATAGATCGAGTTGGTTCTCTTTGTTCATCCAAGTTAAACGAAGACACATTGTGCAAAAAACTTCAAAGTTATCTACCAACGTATCAAGTCAATGAAAGGAACATCACAGACTGCAAAGTGGCATTTACTATCACAATACCTAATGACTCCCAATTGGTTTACATTTAGGGGCACAATTATTACCACCAATAATTATTGGCTCATAATGAAGACTCATGCCAAATCCAAACATAATCAGAAGCCAGTTGCTTTTAACACGACCTAATAATTTTGCCACTAAAAGACACTAAGAGATCCCTTAAATGATATGGAAGACATGATTAAAAGAATGATAAAAGAATTGTCTACGTTCATAACTTAAAGTTGAATAGTGAATCGAGACAAATATCAGTCAGGAATCATGTTTGTGCGAGTTTCATAAGCTTGTCTGGTGACATTCCTCCCAAGAAGCTAATCACAATACTTCAAGTAGAATTTCACACATATATCGTACTGAAAAAAAAATCCAGCTAAAAAATATCTGAAAAAACAATTACAGTCGTTGCTCCTCACGCATATACATAGGACAAAAGAGTCGTCGCTCCTCACGCAATAGAGATGATATTATCTGAAAAAACAATTACAATTTGTGAAGTTAATTACAATACTTCGAATTAGATAATACTTTAAATTAGATGAATATTTATTAGGAGCTTTCGACAAAAGTAAACAAAGTGGAAAAGAACATTTTTAACCATATAAGAAATGCTACACTACCTTGTCAACTTTAGAGTACAATTTCTGCTATCATGATTCTGTCGCTTTCCGCAAGATTTGCATTGTCGCGATCGACATTTTCGAACCTCTCTCGTCGGCTTCAATCTCTTCCCTTTAGGCCTTCCTTTTGTTCTTGCTTGACTTGGATCAAATACAATATTTGAAGATGACCCTTGTATGTATCATTTCCTTCCATATCTTGTCCATTTTCTTCATCATCCATGAGTTTCAAATGTTGTATCTCTTGCTTCAGCTCAACCAACTTATCGCGTATAAACTCATAAACTTTATTAGAAGACGCCCCATCTTCAGCAATCTCGTGGGCTAAACTTGTTAGTTCACTATATCGTAAAAGCAAGTTTAATGTGGCATCACCTCCACTAGTATTTTCATCTCTCAAAACAACTCCACTTCTTTTGACATCCTAACGCCATCTTTTTAAAATATATTGTTCTGGGAGCTCACCATGATTAGTCTTTCTAAGATATGCCAAAATATGTCTACATGGCACACCCTGAAATTCGAACATGCAACATGAACAGCTTGCTGTTTTATTTGATTTGGAGTATATAACAAATTTCGTGTTATCTGTAGCACAAAAATTTAATTGGTATGTAGTCTCTCTTTCATCATCTTTTACCATGTTAACATTATATAGTAAGCTAGGTTGGATCTCATTTTGAAAAATGCAAAAGATGTAACTAGTGTAGATTTCAGACATTTGCTTTTCCATTGACCATATTTTCTTCAACCTTGGTTGCTTCTCTAATGTCCGATGATCTTCAAGCTCTCCTCTTTGCCTCGCAAATAGGGGTGGCAATTCGGGCCGGCCCGGTCTTATTGGGCCGTGCCGGCCCGGTTCGGTTTTTCAAAGGACTGGGCCGGCCCGGCCCGATAAGACTTCGGGCCATTCCGGAGAGGCTCGGGCACGGTCCAATAAAAATTCGGGCCGCCCGGCCCGATCCGATAAGGTTGAATGAATTATGTATTGTGACAATATATTATCATATTTTTAATCACAAACTTGTCTCTTATGCTTAAAGATGCATCGAAATGGAGCACGAAAGAAGAGGATTAAGTGGGTTGCATAAGATGATGTGTCCTACATTGTTTTCATTTATTTGGTAAGATGCAGTAACATGTTTGGTGGTTCTTTGTCTCTTCTCGGAAACTGAGATCAACCCTCAAGATCCGAAGACATCAAAGTTAGGCTGGCGAGAAGTAGTTAAAATTTATGATATTTGGACCTTGATCTGATGAGATCGACCACCATAATGAATGCACATTACTGAAATCCGCTTTAGATTAGTGTGTGGTCAAATTGAAGTGGGGCGATCAAATGCTTTTCGTGACGTCCTGTCCATGGGCTGAAAAGCTTGGCCCGGGTCCGGCCCGAAAATGAACCGCGCCGGGCCGGCCCGGTCCGATAAGCATTTCGGTAAAAAATTGATGGCCCAGGCGCGGCCTTATCGTGCCGGGCCGAAAATTGTCATCCATACTCGCCAAGACCCTTTGGAAGATGTTAACAAAGTCATGCAACGAAATTTTTCTTGATGCATGCCCCTTGAGCATTGAATTAGCCGATTCACTTCTTTGGCTAGTAGACATTCTTGCCCAAAAGTGTTGTTTATGATACACAAGAACCCGTTTTTCACGAATTCTATACATCTCCATTAGCCATTCATGATTTTCCAATCCATTTGTTTTAAAAATCTCCTCCCAATTTTTTTCAAATGAATTGGGTGTATCGGCCTCATAAATATTTCCTTTGAAAGGAACCATAAATTCCTTTTGATATCCACGTGCACCCAACTTCTCAGGAAGTTTGTCCAAAATATGCCAGAGACAATACATATGTCAAATTTGTGGAAAAACTGTATTAATTGCCTTACAAATACCAAGATCTTGATCCGTCACCATGGCTTGAGGTGGATGGCCCATTGCTTCTACCAATTTAGTAAATACCCATACGAAAGACATTGCCTCTTCGTTTGGAATCAATCCACACTCAAAGAAAATTGACACTCTCACTCCCCCCAACTTCCTCAAAAGAAAACAACCCCCAAGGTAATAAGCGCATGCTCTCGTCTGCATTATACAATTAGATCATCAAGAACAGGGTTACATGTATTTTGACAACATTAATATTTGATGCACTTCATTTGAAGGATGGATGCATATATGCACGAAGGGCAAACAGTAACAAACATATTAGATCTCTGCACGCTCCAAATAGCATAACAAGGGGCAAAATACAAAAGGTGACTTTATATGTATTTGGTCGATTCTCTGTTTGTCCCTCGAATTGGCTGTGATCATCCGCATTCTGAATTGGCTGATTGGCAAAAATGTAGCTTGGAATTGACGAGAGAAATTGTCTACGATTATTACAAAATGCACACATATTCAATACACACTGTATGATCATCATTAGTTTTTTTGAAAGTTGCTGCTACATGTAACACCTAGCCTTGCGTCAAGCTTGAAGCTTATCATCGTGTACAAATTTAGTATAATTAAAACATTTTTAGCTTTTAGTCTGAATTGGCGTAAATTTCTTCTATCTAGAGCTTTAAAGATGTCAAGAAAGAAGTAATGACAATCCAGAAACTCTTATGAGCGCTAACTGCATCATCACTTTCTTCTTTTTTTACCTTGTCTTTTCATGCACTGGATACATCCGAAGCATAAAAATAAATAAAAATAGTCTTGCAGTTGATGAAGACACCAGGACATAAAAAAGCAAAGCCTTAAGGAGAGAAATTTACCAGTATGTAAAAGACGGGGTCGCAAACTCGCGCCTCACATATTATTTATTCCATCAATAGTATGAAATATATACACATAAAATATACTCAACCATAAATCCTCTAATTACATCCAGAAATTCAAAGAAAAAAGTTAACATACCAATCACCCCCAACCAGTTTCACACCAGAATCACAATACAAACCAACTGCAACAAAGAAGGTTACAAAAAAGAGCAGAAAGCTAAGATACAAGTGAAATGGAAAGGCATCAATCCAAAAGAACAACACCAGTGTAACCGGCATTACTAGCTCATAGAGGCGTCATAGAAATAGTTTTCATACGTCGCCTAGACTCTTCAGGAGAAACGCAAACGGTGGAATCCTTGTACATATCATCAGCTCTCAATTCCTCCCCACATCAACATCAATGCCTACTATACAAGGTAATTTCTTTCTTTAATTCCAGAGACGGAGAGACTGGGGAATTTATTCACTTTTCTGTAACAAAAACATAAATTAACTAATAATCGTACAACGTAATTAAACTAATATTATGATTGTGCATGTATAGAATAATAAAACAAAACAAGTGCACAAATAAAAGACAGAGAAATGGAGAAGTACCTTTTAAGGCTATATTTAGTACTCCTGGAAAAAAGGTTGGAGGACATTTCTTGTATCATCGTCCATCTCTAAATTATTCCACCATTCCCTATTACCTCTAATAAGCTTTATATTTCCAAGGGAGGGAGGTGATTGAAACTCGAGCTTCGTCAGCCGCGCACAACGGTATACAGTTAAATGTTCCAACAAAGGAAAGGCTAGCACATGGTGACACATGCTTTCGTGATAGATACTTTCCATGTTTGGTAGATGCTCCATGTTTAGAATCCTCAATCTAGGAAAGACAGTCACATGCGGTTTTGCTGTCCAAATCAAATGTTTCATATTTTTGCAACCTAGCAAATGCATGGATTCAAGACACGGTAAATTCGCAGTCCATGTGACATGCTCCAAACGAGGGCATTCTCTAATAATGACTACACGAAGATTTAGAAGCACCTCCTGCGGTTCCACTCTTCTCCATATGACTTCCTTCAAACCGGGGAGCTTGTCCAACCGCAGTGCATCAAGATTACTCAAATGATGTCCTTCATCAACCACCAACTTCTTCAGCACACAAGTGTCAACCCACAACTGTTTTAGATTCTCGTGCCTGTGCTTTTTCCCATAAACATTGCCTGACGGTAGCGAAAGAGAAGCGGTCCCTTTTATTCCATGTATACAGAGATGAATAATGTCAATGTCCAATCTGGCAAGTTTTTCCATATCTGATATGGTAGATACACTGATTCCAATGGCCTTCAAGCGTCCCTTCTCAGGCCATCAATAATGGAACTTTGAGATGTGTCTCCCGTTCGAAACAAATTTAGATACAATAAGCTGACTAGGTTTGCTATCAAATCATAAGGAAGACGTGAGATGCGAGTTCCCATTGCAATCAAGTACTTCAAGTTTCTAAGATTTTTTAGCTCCTTTGGAAATGAACTGACCCCATTACACGAAAAGTTGAGATACTCCACAAGCATTCAGACCCATTACCAAAGATCCAATGGCACCTACACTCGCCTCCCTGCGTGGTCGTCGGCCTCTTTAATGTGCTTACCAGCCAATTAAAGAGGGGGACAGACCCATGTGATGTCTGCCGACTGATCTTGATTCTTTTCTTACGTACATCCACTGATTTCTCTTCGATTCCTTTTCCCTATCATCAACACTACTTCCACAAGCATTCAGACCCATTACCAAAGATCCAATGGCACCTACCCTCGCCTTCCTGCGTGGTCGCTGGGGATCGAACCCTGCTGGCCAGGGATCACATCTCGCGCTGTGCTTTCCAGCTTCCAGAAGAATACGAAAAAACAAAAGATACATGGTGAGAGCTTCCATTTCCCACTTCATTTCACCAGCAATCCGATTGTTTTCCTCCTGCGTGGATACCTTGCTTTGCTCCTGCATCAACCCTTTCCTGGGTTTGTTGAAAGATCGTGTCTGGAAGCACCTTTGCTTCGTTGTTCAAGTCGGCCACCATGTCGAGTCCCTGGATCGCAGGGCCGAGCTATTGGAAGCCAAGTGGAAGGATGTCCTGGAGAGGATCCGAGCCGATGAGCGTCTAGGAAAGAAGCCCACAAATGAGGTGGAAGCATGGCTTATTGATGCAAATGCCGTTCACCAGAGTGCGCAGTCCATCAGAGGCAAGTATGGCCGTAGAAATTTCAACTTTTTCTCCAACCACCACATCGGTCGCAGGGCGACCGATGAGCTCTTGAAAGTGGAAACCGCGCTACAAACCTTTGAAGGCTTTAAAGAAATCACGACGGAGGTGCTCCCGCCTCCGGCGCAAGAGATGCCCACCACCACCCTCATCGATGCATGTGGATACGAAATCCGACGGAAGCTGGAGATGGCGCTCGATTTTCTAGAAGACGATGCAGATGGAGCGCTAGGGTTGTGGGGGATGGGCAGGGTTGGGAAGACCACCCTCCTCGAGCACGTCAACGACTCTCTGGCCAAAGACCCGTTGGGTTTTCATCGTGTTGTTTTTCTCGTGGCGTCCAGGGAGTGCACCGTTGAAAAGATTCAGGAGCTTCTGAGGAAAAAATTGTAGCTAAACGACAGAGAGCAAATATTTGGGTATTTGAGCAAGAAGAGCTTCGTGTTGTTGCTAGATGACTTATGGGATCCTCTGGATCTCAAACAAGCCAGCATTCCTCTTCCCTTTGGTACCGCCGGCCAGTTCAAGCGCAAACTTATACTAACAACACGCTTTCAACGAGTGTGTCACAACATGGACGTCCGTGCGATCATCGAGGTGAAGTGCTTGAGCCCTGAGGCTGCTCGACGTCTGTTTCGGGACAAAGTAGGCGAAGATGCCATCATCTCTAATCCTCTGATATCGAAGCTTGCAGACGAGGTCGCCGATGAGTGTGATGGCCTTCTATTGGCCCTCATCACGATCGGCAAGGCCTTGGCCCGGAAGAAGAAAGTCCAGTTGTGGGAACATGCTATCAACCAGCTTCGGCACTCAAAGCTATCAAAGATCTCAGAGATGATCCTCTCCCGCTTCTAAAATTTAGCTATGGTCATTTAAAGGATCCCATAGAGCAACAGTGTTTTCTGCACTGCGCCTTGTGGCCGGAAGAATATAAAATTAATAGAGAGGAGCTAATAGAGTGCTGGATGGGAAACTGTTTGTTGGAAGATGACATGGATGAGATAGTGGTTGTTTATAATCAAGGTTATGACATAATCGATTCCCTTCAAAAGGCATGCTTATTGGAGTCTGTCGAGCCAAGAAACTACTGGGAGTTGAATAACGAGCGGGTGAAGCTTCATGATGTTATTAGGGACATGGCTTTGTGGATCGCACAAGATTTTGGTGATAATGAGAAGAAATGGTTTGTGCTTGAAGGAGCACAAATAAGGGCACTACCACAGGATACAAGAGTATGGAGCGAGGTACATAAAATGTCAGTCTGGGGTCATGAATCCGAGGGATTCTCCCTCTGGAATTTAGAGTTGTCGTAAACTAACCACCCTCCTTTTCCGGGGGGGTTATCTGAAGAAAGTTGATCATATCTCCAAATTTTCACATATTAGACACTTCTCCGAACTTAGATACTTGAATCTATGTGGATGTGGTGGAGGGTTTCCAATTGAGATATGCAACCTAATCAAACTGGAGTATCTCAACTTTTCACGTAATGGGGTTAGTTCATTTCCAGATGAGCTAAAAAATCTTAGAAACTTGAAGTACTTGATTGCAATGGGAACTCGCATCTCACGTCTTCCTGATGATTTGATAGCAAACCTAGTCAGCTTATTGTATCTAAATTTGTTTCGAACGGGAGGCGCATCTCAAAGTTCCATTATTGATGGCTTGAGTAGTGTTAAGGGACGCTTGAAGGCCATTGGAATCGGTGTATCTACCATATCAGATATGGAAAAACTTGCCCGATTGGACATTGACATTATTCATCTCTGTATACATGGAATGAAAGGGACCGCTTCTCTTCCGCTACCGTCAGGCAATGTTTACGGGAAAAAGCACAGGCACTGGAATCTAAAACAGTTGTGGGTTGACACTTGTGTGCTGAAGGAGTTGGTGGTTGATGAAGGACATCATTTGAGTAATCTTGATGCACTGCGGTTGGACAAGCTCCCCGGTTTGAAGGAAGTCATATGGAGAAGAGTGGAACCGCAGGAGGTGCTTCTAAATCTTCGTGTAGTCATTATTAGAGAATGCCCTCGTTTGGAGCATGTCACATGGACTGCGAATTTACCGTGTCTTGAATCCATGCATTTGCTAGGTTGCAAAAATATGAAACATTTGATTTGGACAGCAAAACCGCATGTGACTGCCTTTCCTAGATTGAGGATTCTAAACATGGAGCATCTACCAAACATGGAAAGTATCTGTCACGAAAGCATGTGTCACCATGTGCTAGCCTTTCCTTTGTTGGAACATTTAACTGTATACCGTTGTGCGCGGCTGACGAAGCTCGAGTTTCAATCACCTCCCTCCCTTGGAAATATAAAGCTTATTAGAGGTAATAGGGAATGGTGGAATAATTTAGAGATGGACGATGACACAAGAAATGTCCTCCAACCTTTTTTCCAGGAGTACTAAATATAGCCTTAAAAGGTACTTCTCCATTTATCTGTCTTTTATTTGTGCACTTGTTTTGTTTTATTATTCTATACATGCACAATCATAATATTAGTTTAATTACGTTGTACGATTATTAGTTAATTTATGTTTTTGTTACAGAAAAGTGAATAAATTCCCCAGTCTCTCCGTCTCTGGAATTAAAGAAAGAAATTACCTTGTATAGTAGGTGTTGATGTTGATGTGGGGAGGAATTGAGAGCTGATGATATGTACAAGGATTCCACCGTTTGCGTTTCTCCTGGAAGAGTCTAGGCGACGTATGGAAACTATTTCTATGACGCCTCTATGAGCTAGTAATGCCGGTTACACTGGTGTTGTTCTTTTGGATTGATGCCTTTCTATTTCACTTGTATCTTAGCTTTCTGCTCTTTTTTGTAACCTTCTTTGTTGCAGTTGGTTTGTATTGTGATTCTGGTGTGAAACTGGTTGGGGGTGATTGGTATGTTAACTTTTTTCTCTGAATTTCTGGATGTAATTAGAGGATTTATGGTTGAGAATATTTTGTGTATATATTTCATACTATTGATGGAATAAATAATATGTGAGGCACGAGTTTGCGACCCCGTCTTTTACATACTGGTAAATTTCTCTCCTTAAGGCTTTGCTTTTTTATGTCCTTGTGTCTTCATCAACTGCAAGACTATTTTTATTTATTTTTATGCTTCGGATGTATCCAGTGCATGAAAAGACAAGGTAAAAAAAGAAGAAAGTGATGATGCAGTTAGCGCTCATAAGAGTTTCTGGATTGTCATTACTTCTTTCTTGATATCTTTAAAGCTCTAGATAGAAGAAATTTACGCCAATTCAGACTAAAAGCTAAAAATGTTTTAATTATACTAAATTTGTACATGATGATAAGCTTCAAGCTTGACGCAAGGCTAGGTGTTACATGTAGCAGCAACTTTCAAAAAACTAATGATGATCATACCGTGTGTATTGAATATGTGTGCATTTTGTAATAATCGTAGACAATTTCTCTCGTCAATTCCAAGCTACATTTTTGCCAATCAGCCAATTCAGAATGCGGATGATCACAACCAATTCGAGGGGCAAACAGAGAATCGACCAAATACATATAAAGTCACCTTTTGTATTTTGCCCCTTGTTATGCTATTTGGAGCGTGCAGAGATCTAATATGTTTGTTACTGTTTGCCCTTCGTGCATATATGCATCCATCCTTCAAATGAAGTGCATCAAATATTAATGTTGTCAAAATACATGTAACCCTGTTCTTGATGATCTAATTGTATAATGCAGACGAGAGCATACGCTTATTACCTTGGGGGTTGTTTTCTTTTGAGGAAGTTGGGGGGTGTGAGAGTGTCAATTTTCTTAGAGTGTGGATTGATTCCAAACGAAGAGGCAATGTCTTTCGTATGGGTATTTACTAAATTGGTAGAAGCAATGGGCCATCCACCTCAAGCCATGGTGACGGATCAAGATCTTGGTATTTGTAAGGCAATTAATACAGTTTTTTCACAAATTCGACATATGTATTGTCTCTGACATATTTTGGACAAAATTCCTGAGAAGTTGGGTGCACGGGGATATCAAAAGGAATTTATGGTTCCTTTCAAAGAAAATATTTATGAGGCCGATACACCCAATTCATTTGAAAAAAATTGGGAGGAGATTCTTAAAACAAATGGATTGGTAGTATAGCATTTCTTATATGGTTAAAAATGTTCTTTTCCACTTTGTTTACTTTTGTCGAAAGCTCCTAATAAATATTCATCTTATAAATTTGTGTAGTTCTTCAATGGAACACGATAATATTGATGAAGAAACTAAAGATTCAGACGAAGGTAATGCTATCTCTAATTTAAAGTATTATCTAATTCGAATAATTAACTTCACAAATTGTAATTGTTTTTTCAAATAAAATCATCTCTATTGCGTGAGGAGCGACGACTCTTTTGTCCTATGTATATGCGTGAGGAGCGACGACTGTAATTGTTTTTTCAGATATTTTTTAGCTGGATTTTTTTCAGTACGATATTTATGTGTGAAAATCTACTTGAAGTATTGTGATTAGCTTAAAATGGAATGATGAAAATGAGCTTCTTAGGAGGAACGTCACCAGACAAGCTTATTAAACTCGCACAACCATGATTCCTGACCGATGTTTGTCTCGATTCACTATTCAACTTTAAGTTATGAACGTAGACAATTCTTTTATCATTCTTTTAATCATGTCTGCTATCATTTAAGGGATCTCATATTGTCTTTTAGTAGTAGAATTATTAGGTCTTGTTAAAAGCACTTGGCTTCTGATTATGTTTGGATTTGGCATAAGTCTACATTATGAGCCAATAATTATTGGTGGTAATAATTGTGCCCCTAAATGTAAACCAATTGGGAGTCATTAGGTATTGTGATAGTAAATGCCACTTTGCAGTCTATGATGTTCCTTTCATTTACTTGATACGTTGGTAGATGATAACTTTGCAGTTTTTTGCACCATATGTCTTCGTGTAACTTGGATGAACAAAGAGAACCAACTCGATCTATTAAACTCATCATGCTTGTCATTCTTTTCTTCTCCGTTTGACATGGTAATCAAATAGAGAATTAACTTGACGATTTATTAAATTTTTCAAGCATGTGATGCTTTTTTCTGATTTGAACATGTTAATCAAAGGACGTATCTTGTTTTTTTGTCGTGTACTGTCCCTAATTCCGGATCAATGTTCATGTTTCATCTTACAATCTTTATGCATATCATTTTTTGGTTCTAACTTCGTTTTTATATTCTCGTAAGTGCTCATATTAATTATTCATTTAACTTCATTTTTTGCCGTGCATTTGTCTTTGAGGAGGATCATGGGATCAGCTGGGCATTCTGAGACTAAAGAATATATTTGTCTGCTTAGCTTATTTCCAAATTATGTATTCTGTTATAAATTTGGAAATAAGACTAAAGAATATTTTTGTCGTGCATTTGTCTACTAGAATTAATGGTAATTAGATCCATTAAAAAATTATGTATTCTGTTGTAAATTACTTCTTTATCTTATATTTGAATTTGTCTTTGTTGGTAATTTGAAGTTTAATTTACTGATGAGCAATTGGTGGTGTCATGTTTGTTCCAAAAAATTTTGGTTATGATATTTTGTTTATTTTGGTTATCTTATGTTTTGTCATGGAAGAAAAGGATTCATGTAACAATCCCAGAAGTTTGGGCAATGCTCTTTTGGGAAAAAAGGAATGATAAAGGCTTGCAATCTGTTTGCTTCTCTAATGTTTGTTTCCCCTGGCAGTTTAAGTGTTATAGTCTTTTCATTATGTGATGTCTCAAAACATGCATGATGTATGAAAATTTATCAACCACTAAACTAATTTACCTCATAAATTTAAAATGAACTTGAAATACTCCTTAATTGCGTCTATGCAACTGTAAAGTGGCAAATTTATGACTATTATCTTCATATCTTGTTTGCTTGGAAGCTATTCGGTTCAGTTGAATTCCATCTATTAACTGTTTGTTATCATCTTTTTGATTGTGTGCAGTTAGAACCCGCAGCAGAAATCGCACAAGTTTGATTAGTTTATGTGTTGAAACAGAGTGAACTGATGCATTTTTATTTCTTCTGTCTCATAAATTTAGTTAATTTTCTAAGTTTCTCAAACAACCATAGTGCTATATGCAAACTGGCATTATTTGTTCCCAGAGTTTGAGCATCTCTCTTGCTCGTGTACATAGTTTCACAGGAATTATCATCATCTGGTAGGAGATATCATATGTTGTTCACTAATTAAAATATTTTCTTAACCCTTTTTTGGAGAGAGCATTTTTCTCTTCGATTCCTTTTTCCCAACATCAACACTACTTCCACAAGCATGCTGATGATCAACAAACTAGAGAAACATTTTAAATCATAGCTCTGATATTGAATTTGAACCTCTGCATCCTTCGCCAAGAAGTGTGACACGCCCTGTATGACAGTTTGCAATTCATGAACCATGAATAATTAAAACAAATAAATAGAAGAATCTGAAAAAAAAATTGTAATAAAATGAAAACACTTAATGGAAACAATTTACAATGATAAGCAGAAATGCATGCACCCATATATCGATAAAGCGAATTAGTATGCATAAGTTTTCTCCTACACATTTGCAGAAAAAAGAAAGCTTCTTTACATAAAATGATCGAATTTAACAATCAAAGCCACAAACAAATACAGTAGACAGGAGTAGACAGGACTCTGGAAAGATGGAAGTGAGAACTTGAGTCTACATGTGAAAGAACTACCATATTTTCCAGAGAGAAAGGAAGAAGGAAATTAGTCCAATATGCATATGCACAGAAAATTCTACATGTGAATTTAGCGAGTAGCTAAGCCAAGCCAGTAGTTTTCAGGTTGCACAACAGAATAGAAGCTGCATCCCTTTCAGGAGCTGATGTATACGAAAATACAATTATACAAGGCAAAGATAACATACAAGTTCACCACTTGGTTTTTGATACAACTGAAATAAGGTGTGACACTATGAATAGAGAATGCGCCTGATAAAGCTTGCCACAAAAATAGAGTAGTCACCTGCCAACATAATCTGGGCATCTAAAAGAGGTTATAATTCAGGAGATATTATGCAGTCACCCAATGAGGTGCGAAAAAAGTGACATGCAAACAAAGAAATGCTGAAGAGTTCTTGCAAATAGAATGCAGTAAATATCTCACCTGTCCAGTTTATAAGGTATCTATGGTGATCTCCAAAGGTTTCTTCATAATCTACATATATTGGAAAAAAAACTAAATCAGATTTAATTAAAAGAAAAGAAAAGATAGATCTCCAAATGTTTCTTCATAATCTACATTTTGACTCCCAAGTCAGAAATAAGAAAAAGCCTTCAAGTTTACCAATCACATTAAATACTTGGAATGCCTTTCTCAATATAAGGAATGTACAACCCATCATTACAGTTAAAAAATATTGTTTAAGCCTCTTTCCAATTGCAGAAAGATGGAGAGAGTTACAATATGCTTACATTTTTATGAAGAAATAATATTATGATCCAAGAAGCACCCAACAAACTACAAGTTACCAGTCTTACAAGACAGTGCTATCAACAAACAATTAGGATTGTCAAAGATATCTTTATATGTATGCTTAAGCCATCAAATGTAGCAAAATTCATGCATACCATAGCAGCTTTCTTTTGCAATGGTATATACTGAAACGCGATTATTCGTTGTCTGCAATTGGTTCTCGACCTCAGTAATGCCCAAAAGATAAACGTTATTCTTCTTATATCTTTCTTATTCGGTCTGGTTTGGTTACGTTTAATGTATATTTCTTCAGTACTTGCAATTCCAAACCACACTTGTTGCAATCTTCTCTCTTTTCTAAGAGTACCTCAATAGATCATTCATCTATTTTCAGCATCTTTTCAACAATTTGATATAAGTATAAAAGATGAGATAAATGAGTCATTAAAAGCCTATAAATTATCAAAACCATAATTTTTGAACCATCTGAATCACCCTCCATCTGAATCACCCTCCTATTGATGCCATAAATCATCAAATCGTTTCAAAGCCATCCGATCGTTATGTCATTGTAAATCAGCTGCAGTTTCTTTTTCAAAAATTGTAATTTGAATTAAATTTACATCAAAAAATTGAAATTAAAAATCAGTTGGTTGGTGTCTCATGTACACGGCCACATTATCATATTTTTGAATGATTTGTAGGCAGTAGGCTGAAGCAGTTGGTGTACTGAGATGTGCGTTTTATCTCTCAAAAATAATTATAAATAAATAAAACAAAACATTGGGGGTGTGTGTGTGTACACTCACATATAACTAAGATGTCAAAGTTACAATTATCAAATGGTCATTAAATGCATAGGTTCGAAAAGTATTAGTTAACGGTTGAATGCGTATAATCCAGGCCAAATATTAAGGAACAGACCAAGCTCAAAAGATGATATAAATTAAGATAAATTAAGATTGTGTAAAATTCACAGAACGAAAAATCAAAAAAAATACAACAAAAGATGATATTTTGCAGGTCAAGAAACAAGCCGAAACAATCTAACACCCAAAATTTAACAACAGTTCTTCTGTTTTCGAATAAAACAACATTGATCAAACTGAGGCCACAGATCTCTAATTAAACAAGCCACACACAGATTTCCATCACAACCTATGAAATTGAACCAATCTTCCAAAAAGAAAACATCACGAATGTAGAAATAGAAAAGGAGATTGTTACCTGAATCAATTTAACAGCGCCGGAATCGAGCGGGTGTTCAGATCAAAACCCTCGCTGAACTATGGAGCTGGAGCACAACGCGCGCATCCGCGTCCTCAATCTGTGGGTGTGAGACAATGAGAGAGCGGAGAGACACCGAGAGTCGAGATGGTGGGGTTTTCTGCGAGAGATCGGAGATCGTCGATCTGAGGTCGGAGACTATGAGAGAGAGAGAGAGAGAGATAGAGTGTGTGTGTGTGGTAGGGGAAGAGACTGAGATCAAATGAAGCGGCGTGACTTGTTAGGTCTAGGGTTTTCTCTACCTAATTTTCCAACTTAGCCTTGGGCCGGGCTGTACACAGCACGCACAATGGGCTGGGCCTTCCAAAATTAGCTGTTAAAATTAACTTTAAGCAAGTTGGTTATTTGTGTAAATAAAAAAATTGGGTATATAATTAAGGCATCTTCGTTTTTTACGACGGTTGCAGTTTTTGCAAAAAAAAACCTAGTTTTAGGCCATGTTTGAGTCCTCGTTTGAGGGGTCAAACGAACTCGGAATGATGCGTCGTTTATTCCTATGCGTTTACCGTTCAACCGTTTTTGATTTAATAGGTTGTATCACTTGCGAAGCCTAACTGTGACAGAGGAAAAATTCGCTAAAGTTTGGCCTTTGTGAATGGCAAACTTTAATTAATATTTTCCTCCAAAACTTTTAGTCCCACATCAGATATGGAGTGAAAGAGAGGGGTCGGCCGCCTATATAAATAGGGGGCTACTCCCCTCCTTGAAACTCATCGTAAGCTCCAGATCTGAGTAGCTCTATTAAACGTGAGCAAGCCCGGATCTGAGCTTAAAATAAATATTCTCTCTTTCTCCCTAAAACTCTTCCTTGCTCCTGATCGGGCTCTAGCAAAGCTACGAAGAAGCTCGGATCGGATTCGAAGTCTTGAGAAAGGATCCACTCAAGGTGAAATCTTCTTCGGCACGTGGTTGGCTCAGCGACAAGGGTATTGCTCGCCTCAGGATGCGATTCGGTTCGGAACATAGTTCGGTTCGGGACAAGGTACGGCTCGGAACGCAGTTCGGCTTGAGAGAAGCCGCGTGGGGGCCAAAGAAATGTTGCTGAAAACAACGCTTCGTATTCTGTGGAAACGAAGTGAAAAGTATGTAGTTTAAATATTCATGCGTTTATCATTGCGAATGTTAAATAGATCTATCATTAGGGGTTGGTCGGACCCAACCCTGGGATAGTAGAGATCTTGGCTAGGGTTAAATCTTTAGGCTTTAGACTTAAAACTGTTTTAAGTGCTATTTTTCCGCTGCTGATTTGTCTTCGTCGTCCGACTGATTAGGCCGGAAGTCGAATTTATAGCCCTAAGGACCCATAAACCCCTTCAGTTTTAAGGAGCACACATGATCGTTTGTGTAGCCATTTGGCCCCTTTCAACGAGTTAAGCAACTGCCCAAGGTGGTAGGAGTTGATTCATTGAATCATACCCTTATTAACCATCATAGTAAGGCACAGTTCTTGAAGTTACATAAGAGGTGACTTTTCAGCTTATGGCCGACGATCGAGTAGAGTTGTTCGGTAGCGAGGGGCATAGCCCCTTCGTCTTATGGTCGACGACAAAGTATGGTCATTCAGTTGCGAGGAGGTGCCCCTTCGGCTTACGACTGACAACCGAGTAGAGTCGTTCGGTAGCGAGGGGTGTGGCCCCTTCGTCTTACGGTCGATGACGAAGTAGGGTCATTCAGTTGCGAGGGGGTGGCCCCTTTGGCTTATGGTTGACGACTAAATAGAGTCATTCGATAGAAAAGGGCATGGCCCCTTTATCTTACGGCCGACGACGAAGTAGGGTCATTCAGTTGCAAGGAGGCGACCCCTTCAGCTTATGGCTAACGATCGAGTAGAGTCGTTTAGTAGCGAGGGGCGTGGAACCTTCGTCTTACAGCCGACGATGAAGTAGGATCATTCAGTTTCGAGGGGGTGGCCCCTTCGGCTTACGGCTGATGACTAGGTAGAGTCTTTCGATAGTGAGGGGCATGGCCCCTTCGTCTTATGGCCAACGACAAAGCATAGTCGTTTCTTAGCAAGGGGCGTGGTCCCTTTGTCTTACAAACAACGACGAAGTAGGGTCGTTCAGTTGCGAGGAGTGGCCCCTTCGACTTACGGCTGATGACCGAGTAGCATTATTCGGTTGTGAGGGGGTGTGGCCCTTCGTCTTTCGGCCGTCAACGAAGTAGGGTCGTTCAGTTGCGAGGGGTGGCCCCTTCGGCTTACTACTAACGACCAAGTAGCGTCCTTTGGTTGTGAGGGGTGTGGCCCCTTAGTCTTACGATCGAAAACGAAGTAGGGTCATTTAGTAGCGAGAGAATATCTCCTTCGGCTTACAGCTGACAACCAAGTAAAGTCGTTCGATGGCGAGGGGCATGGCCCCTTCATCTTACGGCCGACAACAGAGTAGGGTTGTTCAGTTGCGAGGGGGTCGCCCCTTTGACTTACTGCTAATGTCCAAGTAGCTTCATTCGGTTGCAAGGGGTATGGCCCCTTTGTCTTACGGCTGATGACGAAGTAAGATCGTTTAGTTGCGAAGGGTGGCATGTTCGGCTTATGGCTGACGACCAAGTAGAGTCGTTCGATAGTGAGGGGCGTGGCCCCTTCATCTTATGTTCGACGATGGAAAATAGTCGTTTGGTAACAAGGGGCATGGACCCTTTGTCTTACGGCTGATGATGAAGTAGGGTTGTTCAGTTGCGAGGGGGTAGCCCATTCGGCTTACGACTGACGACCGAGTAGCATCGTTCGGTTGCAAGGGGTGTGGCGTCTTTGTCTTACGGCTGACGAAGAAGTAGGGTCGTTCAGTTGCAAGGGGGTGGTCCATTTGGCTTACTGCTGACGACCACGTAGCATCGTTCAGTTGTAAGGGGTGTGACCCCTTTGTCTTACGGCCGACATCAAAGTAGGGTCGTTCAATTGCGAGAGGGTGACCCCTTCGGTTTACTGCTGATGACTGAGTAGATTTGTTTGATTGCGAGGGGTGTGTCCCCTTCATCTTACGGTCGACGACGAAGTAGGGTCGTTCAGTTGCGAGGGGGTGGCCTCTTTGGCTTACTACTGAAGACCAAGTAGCGTCGTTCGGTTGCGAGAGGTGTGGCCCCTTCGTCTTACGGTCGATGACAAAGTAGAGTCGTTTAGTTACGAGGAGATGGCCCCTTAGGCTTACGGCTGACGACTGAGTTGCATTGTTCGGTTGCGAGGGGTGTAGCCCCTTCATCTTACGACCGACGATGAAGTATTCTCCAAGTCTGTTTTCATCAAGATAATGTGAATTGAAATGAGAATGGTCCATCTAGATTTCTCCTAAGGATTGGATCCTTGTGAGTAGTACGCTTATCGAAGATTAACTAAGCATTAGATTCAATGATTCTTATAAAATTCATAAATGTCATGCTAAGAATGTTTTTTGAATGGAAAGACTTTATTAATGTAGAAAGCTTTGACATTCTGATAAAAGAAAAAAGCATACATGCGTTTTGATTCTGCTCGAGGCTGTTTCAGCCTGGCTTTTATTTGACCTTTGTCGATAAGCTTTATAATCGACCACCTTGGTGATGGGTGACACAGTCATTGGTCCCTTGCCTTTTTACTTCGAGGTCCCCCCTTTGTTTTGTTGGTCGTCACCTGGTTTTTTGGGATGACCATGTTTGACTAGTGCATCAACCTCTTTCTTATATGTCCAGTAATTGTTGGTGTCATGCCTGTAGTCAGTGTGGTACTTGCAGAATTTGAGATCATCTCTTTTTTCATACACGTTCTTTTTGAGAGGTGCGTTGATGAATCCTTCTCATTGGGCGTATACCAGTACCTCTGCTTTAAGAGCACTCGACCTGACGTAAGCATCTTTGGTAGGATGCTCCTTGCTTTGGGAACTCTTGTCTCTCTGTCGCCGATCTCGTGGCTCTGGTCGAGAGTTCCCTCGGGGTCGTGCATCTCGCTTGGCTTCTTCTCGATGCTTAGGAGTGTCGTTCTTTGCAACGATGAGTACTTCCTCTGAGGTCATGAATAGATATGTCGTACTGAACAGCTTCATAAGATTGCTCAGCGAGAATTCGTGCATGGACCTCAGTAGGTGCTTATTTCTGACTGCTTGGGTGAGGGCACCGATGATAGTGGAATCCGAAACGTCCTCAACCTGCAATCTTTCTTCATTGGAGCGCTTGATGAAGTCACGAATTGATTCTTTCTCACCCTACTTCAGAGTGAAAAGATGAGATGATTTGCGCTTCGGACGTCTCCCTGCAACAAACGACCTGCAAAAAAGGTCAGAAAAATCGTCGAATGACTCGATGCTATTATCGGGCAATCTATTAAACCAACCATCTGTCTCCTTTGTAAGCATAGTTTGGATGGCTCAGCAAAGGTACAGCTCATCAGCCCCGTAAAGCTCCATCACATTCTGATATCTACGAACGTGCTCCCACAGGTCTCCAGTGCCGTCATAAATTTGCAAGGCTGGGATCTTGAACTTGGGGAGTAGTGGGGCAGACATGATGTTCTCCTTCAGAGGAGTCTGCCAATTGGTAGGAAGAATGAATGGCATACGTTCCTCCTGTCGCTGGTGAGTGGCGCCAGTGGAGTGGTTGGGGCTTGCTTCCCTCTCCTTTATCTTCGTGCCAACTGCAAGGTTGGGCGGACTGCGACCTGGGATGAGATTATCTCCCCCTGATCTAAGATGTTGTGTGTGGTCCGCCCATTATTGGAGGGTCCTGGACCTCCATTCTGCCCAGGGGTAACGTGGTTATTCCTCATCTCTCTGTTCTGTTAAGATGGAGGAATGGTATTCGACTACAAGTTCTCTGGTTACTCGAGTATTTGCCTGCTAAGCCCCTAGTTTCTTTGAGAAGCCCGCCCTCCTCCTGGTTGTGGATGCTTGATGTCTCGTTGAACAACGACAGCTAACACAGCTAGGCTCTTTTCCATCTTCTCAGCAAACTTTTTAAATTGTTCCTGAGTTACCACTTGAGCATTGGGTGGGATTCCATGGTCTTCAGGATTCGCATTCGGAACACCTCCGTTCAATGTGTTCTCTACTAGATCGTAGAGTGATCCAGTGTCGTCGGGTCCAGTCGACATTGAGCTTTATTTGCTTCGGGATGTTGACTGGTGATTTCTCACAGATGGCGCCAACTGTTAAGGCCAAAATTGGTGATAATGGTATTTGGGCTGACGTGGACTTCTCTGTCGAGGTGGAGCCTCGTCAGTTGTGTTTGGTGTTGGTGTTTCATACCAATATTATTTTTGATGATGATCACAACATTATGTTATTGATAATGTCTATCATGTTTTAGTCCCATAGTTAACAAATGAAGAATATCTTTTTAAGAGACTAAATGATTGGTGCAAGGATGGACATCAAGAGGAGCAATGCCAACACTTGGACTCAAGGGGTGCCAAAGCCTGGAGATGGTGGGGAGCATCAAGGCATCAAGGATTTAAGCCACAGACTTTAAGGAAAGTAATGTATCCATGTATTATTTCATTTATTGCTTTTCTCTTTTTGAGTCTAGGTTTAATGTAATGCCTTGATTGATAGACTAACTCATTCATGCATATACATTTTCCATCATTAGTGAGCCTTAGGATTATCATAGAAACCATCCCAATAGGTTCATCATGCATTAAACTCAAACTGGAGTTTTTGGCTCTCCAACAGACGACTGATGAAGGAAGGACATGTGACTGGGTGATTCCAGACGCCTGGCCATCCTTCAATAGTCGGCTGTTGTGCACTAGCTCAAGTCAACTTTTATTGACTCTATCTTGAGCTATTGGAGACAGACGACGGATGCTCATTTTACAGGCACATGTCTTCCATCAAGTGCCTATGAATTGTTCTTCAGTTGTTTGTGTGCCAAAGTACATAACTTGCATTTTCTGGGTTTCATCCCACTTTGCAAGTCAGTCGACTGATGAGAGGTTTTCAGTCGCTTGTCAAATTACAGGCACCTGAGAATTGGTCATCTATCATCTGAAGGCGCTAGTGCGAAAGTTGCATTTTCTTTGCTCCGTTTCCATCCTATGTGACAGTCGCCAGCTGAAGGATATTCAGGCACATGCACATTGTACAGGCGCCTGTGTAGTCTTCAACAGTCGCCTGTCCTGGCTTAGAATATAGCCGTTGGGATTTTTATAGCCGTTGACCAGTCGACTGTCAGTTGTTCATCAGTCGAATGTCTGTGCTGTAAACTACCAAAATCTAGCCGTTGCAGATTTTATTATTTGGGCTTTTTACTTGGCTTTGAGGGTTTCTTTTGGCTTCCTATATATAGGAGAGGGCTGAGTTCATTAGTACTTCTTATTCACTATTGCAAACCATTAGAGATTGATTAAGCCACTCTCAAACTCTCTCATTTCCCTTTTAGAGCTATTTTTCCTCTTTATGCATTGAAGTCAAGCTCAAGGGAAATCATCCAAGTGCTTTCAAGCAAACCACCTCACTTGGAGATCCTCTTTCATGCCTTGTATTCATTAATGAGTAAGTTTATCATGAAGGCATAGGTAAGAGTATTTGTTTTACTTTGCTTTCTTTGAAACCCTAGCTTTTTGTGTGAGAGCTAGTTACTCTCTGTGTGAGAGTATAACCTTCTGTGTGAGAGTTGGTTGAGATCTCACTTTGTGAGAGTTAGAGTCTTTCTGTGTGAGAGCAAGGATTTATCTGTGTGAGAATCCAAAATCCTCTGTGTGAGATTGGATTCACTTCTCCATGTGAGAATTATAGTGGATATTGGTATGGCTGGACGAACCCAAGTTTGGGAAACCAGTGTAGAATCTCGTATTTGCGTTTGGATTGATTGTGTTGATTAATTCCTTTTGCACGTATTATTTCGTATTTGCAAGTTAAATTTTAATTACACAATTTATTGTCGTTACTCTATTCACCCCCCCCCCCAGAGTTTGTTGTTAGTATTGCAAGGGTAAGACGGTCCTTACAATTGGTATCGGATCGTGGTTATAGCATACAACAATGATGGCATTCAACGCTATATCTGTGTCTCATTAAGAAGGTCTATCAACCGTATGACCCCCGCTCTTCACCCAACTACCCAAGTTGGAAGATCAAAATGATGATTTACTTGGAGGGTCAAGACCTATGTGACATCACAGAGTCTCCATTTGAGAAGCATACTACACCCACGGCTACAAGGACAAAAGCGAAGAAGGACTCGATCAAATTCAATGCGAGGCAATGAACTCATTCCATTGTGCCCTCATTCATAATGAGTTGAACCGCATCTCCATGTGCAAAGCGGTCAATGAAATTTGGCATACTTTGGAGATTTGTTATGAAGGGACGACAAAGGTAAAGAAATATAAACAAACTATGTTTAGATCTAAATATGAAATGTTTAAGATGCATGAAAGAGAAAGCATCTTAGAAATGTTCACAAGGTTCACAGAAATCGTGAATGCTTTGAAAGGACATGGGAAGGTAATTTCTCAAGAGGATCGAGCAGAGAAGATCATTGACTCTCTTACATCTCAATAGGAGTCAAAGGCCAACGGTATTTTAGAGTCTAACGACATGTCCAAATACACCATTGAGTAGTGCATTGGGAATCTCATGGCATATGAAGTGAAGCTTCAACATAATAAAGAGATTCAACCAACGAAGCCCGAGAAGCCGGAGAAGCAAAAGGGGGTTGCATACCATGCCGAGAAGGAGCCAATCGAGTGGAGAAAGAAATTTCATCGAGCAGCTTCGAGTGAATATGGTGGAGAAGATGATGCTTGCGATGATGATTTCATCGAGTTTGCCAAGCAATTCAGTACATTCCTCAAGGGCAAGCAAGGTAAATATTTGTCAAAGTTTACCTCTAAATCTAACAAGGTTTGTTATACTTACAGTTGCAAAGGTCATCTCGCTACCGAATGCCCTTCCAAACCCTCCAAAGATTATTACAAAGGGAAAGTGAAGAGGCATTGGAAAGGCAAGTCCAAATTCAAGAACCAAAAGAAAGAACTTGTCGGGACATTGTTGACTCGGATGAGGATTCATCAAGTGACGAAGATGATGATGACAAGGAGCCAGCCCACATGTGCTTCACGACATTAGAAGATCTTTCTTCAAGATCTAGCAATGAAGAGGTGGAGGCTTGGCTCAAGTACAATGAAAAAGTGTGCTTCATAGCAAAAGGGAAAGAGTCTTCGTCAAACTCTAGCGAGGAGAAAAGCGATAGTGAAGAAGAGGAGGAGCCAAAGCTACCCTTTAAGGAGCTTGAGTATCGTTACAATGTGGCCTCTAACATGGCAAGCAAGTTCATCGACTCATATGCTAAATTGAAAGAAAAATTTAAGAATGCTATGAGTAGGGTGCATGCATTAGAATCTACTAGTGTAAATAATAATGATGCTTTGCATATTTGTGACACTAGTGAGAGAGAGACACTTCTCTCTCAAGTTAAGGATTTGAGCATAATTAATGAAAATTTGGTAGCTCAAAATCTTAGCTTAAAATCTCGCATACAGCAACTTATGTTGAAATGCGAAGAGGAATCCCAAAAGCTTATAAACTTTGTACTAGGGATTCACTCCACTGTTTATTACAAAAACAACATCCGGCAAATTATAGAGGAGGTTTGGGGTATATTCAAAATGTGGTACCCTAACCCACATCTAATTCTTCTTTTGGTACAAATTCAAGAAATTTTGCAAAAGCACCTAAGAAGAATCACCACACTTTCTTGTACAACAGTAACACTACCAAGAAGCTTGTAAATCACAAGGTAGTGAGGAATAATGAAAATTCTTCATTTTTTGCTAAGAAGCAAAATCCTGTTATAATTTGGAGAAAAAAAGGTAACCATGGCCATGAGCCATGGTTCAATATTTATTCATTTCATATGGAATATGAAAGAGCATGAACACCAAAGGTCCCCATTACTCCAATAAGTGGGGAGTAATGGAGGATAAAGTGGTGGGGAGGCCAAAGGCCTCCCTCACTCATAACACTCCCCCTTATCCATCCATTACTTTGGTCTTATTGTATAAAGCTAAGGGGGTGGATACTTCTGGATCCTGAGTAATCGTGTTTGTCTCGTTAAAACCTTAGCTGGGGAAACCCAGTGGGAAAGACCAACATCTCAAGGAAAAAGAGTGCAACACACAAGTTACTCCCCCTTATCCGTACAAGCTTCAGGCTTGTAGGTCTTTCAGCTGTCTCATACCGATTCCTTTTACAAGTTTTACAAAAATACATCTCGGTAAAGATTTAGTAAAAAAGTTCAGCTAAGTTGTTGCAGGACTGGATCTGTTGAATCTTGACCTCCTCGTGCGTCCAGAAGAATTTGGGAGAAATGTGTTTCGTTCTGTCGCCTTTTATGTGGTCCTTTTTGAGTTGTGTTATGCATGCAGTGTTGTCTTTAAACAAGACAGTGGGCTCAAGATCACCAGTCTTCAGGCCAGTGGCATCTAGGATATGTTAGACGATGGAGCAAAGCCAAAAACACTCTTTGCTTGTTTCATGGATCGCAATGAGCTCAGCGTGGTTGGAGGATGTTGCTGTGGTGGTTTGCTTTACCGATCTCTATGAGATAGCAGTCCCTCCATAGGTAAACACAAAACCAGTTTGTGATTTTGCTGTGTGAGGATCAGATTGGTAACCTACATCAGCATAACCAAGCAGCTGGGAGGAGGAACCTCTCTGGTAGTATAGTCCCAGATCTATAGAACCCTGGAGGTAGCGTAGAAGAAGCTTTACTCCGTTCCAGTGACGCTTTGTAGGCGCAGCACTATGTCTGGCAAGTAGATTAACTGCGAATGATATATCGGGACGCATGCAGTTTGCCAGATATAGAAGTGCTACAATGGCACTGAGGTAGGGTACTTCAGGACCCAGTAACTCCTCCCCCTCTTCCAGCAGCCGGAAGGGGTCCTTATGAATATCCAGTGATCTCACGACCATATGAGTACTTTAAGGATGACATTATTCCATTCTAAACTTGTTTAAAAGTTTTCTTGTATAATTTGATTGGTGTAACATTGTTCTACATCGTAGGTGTTCAATCTGTAATCCAAGATAATACCTTGTTTTGCCTAGGTCTTTCATTTCAAAGGTATGCTTTAGGCTTTCAGATATCTCATTGATCTCTGCGGGAGATCCTATGAGATTTAAGTCATCAACATATACCGCAACGATGACAAATCATATTCCCGTTCTTTTGATAAAGATACACGGGTAGACTTTATTGTTTTTGAATCCTTGATGTACAAGGAAAATGCTTAGTCTGTTATACCACATCTTTCCTGATTACTTTAGACCATATAATGATCTTTGAATCCTTACCGAGAAGACGTCCCGAGGTCTCTCTTTCATCTCTGGGGGTAAATTAAACACATCTGGAAGTCTCATATAGATTTCTTTATCTATATCGCCATATAGATATGCAGTCACAACGTCCATAAGCTGCATTTCTAGGCTTTCCAAAGATGATAGGCTAAGCAAGAATCGGAAAGTGATCGCATCCATGACCGGGAAATATGTATCTTCATAATCAATCCCCGGTCTTTGGGAAAATCCCTGTGCTACAAGGCGTGCCTTGTAGTTTACGATCACATTTTCTCCATTTCTTTTTCTGATAAAGACCCACTTATATCCCACAGGTTTAACACATACAGGTGTTAAGACTACTGGTCCAAAGACTTTACGTTTCAAGAGTGAGTCCAGCTCTACTCTTATTACCTTGTTCCACTTTGGCCAATCATCTCTGTGATTCGGGTTCAATATTACATATTTAACCCCCCATTTAGCCCTATTTTGTGCTCATGTGATGCTACATTGTTCTCTAATTCATACGTATTTTCTACACATTTATTTATTAGAGAAAACACCTTATTTGAGCACAAAACAGCAATTACCGAAGCATTTCTACACTTTTTATATTTTTCCTAGCTTGGTCTCGATCTCACGATTCCAACGAATATTTATTTGTATTTTTCTGAGACCGGTGCTAATTACTGTGAATTTTTGAATGCAGAATACCATTTATTGGAAATAAAATTAATATGCACGAATCTTGGCGCATGACGTGGCCTTCATCCACGCGTTCTCGCTCAGATCCGACGGCAGCAGATAAGCGGGCGACGCGGCGTAATCGTGGCCGCACGATGACGATCCAACGGCGAGTATTTCGCCCGCTCGAACTCGGAGAGCGCAGCGCTTACGTGGAGACGTGGCGACACCGACGCCACACGGTGACGATCCAACGGCTGTGGACGACGCTCGCTCGAACTCTAATTTCGCGAATCCAAAGGCCACGCGGCGGCGATCTGACGACTCCCTGCTCGATCCAACGGACGTAAGCTCCCCCGCATTTTGAAATGAAAGCGGTTGCGTACCGCGCGACGTGGCTCACTGCGAGGCATGAGATCTTCATCGTACGGTTAAGAGCGAAGGTGATCCGAGTTCGAAGCGGAGCGGGCTTGCGCGATATTTGATGCACACGTGGCTCGCCCACGTCGAATCCCGCTTGAGATGAACGGCCGAGAATTGCCCCGATTTAGATGAGCGGCTGAGATCGTTCAGCGGCTTAGCGGATCGGGTTTTGCGCGTAAATGGAGCGGGTTTTGACCCGATAAGCGTATATAAACCCGCAATCTCTTTATAAAAGGTATTTTAGGGGTTTTTGGGCGTAAAAAGCAGATTTGGGGCGTATAATTGGCGTATTGGAGCAGCTAGGAGCCGTATTTTCTTCCTGAAAAATTCTGTAAAATTCCAGAGGCTTTTATTATTATTTCCAGAGAGTTTGAAGTCGAAACTTGGAGATTTGGTGATATTTCCTTTAACTCAAACCCCGTATTTTGGTGTTTTCTAGCGTATTTTGCTATAAACTTGATGTATTTTGCTATGGAAGTTTTTTATTTTTGCATGATGTGTAGCTAAATCTCTGTTGTGCATGATATGGAGTAGTTAGGAGATGTGATTCGTGTTATTTAGGTTGAATATTGTTGTTCTTCATCGTAAAAGTCGCTAAAATTATATGGTTTTGCTATTTAATCCTCTTTTCGTCTTCCAAAAGAAGCGAATACGTTGATGATCGCCCCACAAGGGTGAGATTTGATCTCTCCAAAAGAGAGCTTCATACCATATTCGTAGAACTATAGTTTTAGCGACGTTTTTATTCATATCGTGCTTAAACCCCTAAAAGGGTATTTTCCGACAAATCGCTCCCAAAAGGAGGATTTGTTGAGTTATATTTAATCAACCAAAATACACGAATCGCTGATCCTAACGAGCCCATATCATGTGCATGTTTCTCATATATTTTCATACACGACTCTTTCGTTGTTCGCTTTGATTACGTATTCACGACACACTTTCACACCATCATCACTTTCATTATTAAAGTGTTTAGTTTCTCTACGTAGACTTTCTATTTGATTTAAGCTTGTGGTTTCAACAGATTTCTCCCGAGGATTCGACATCTAGACTCCCAGATTTTACTACTTGAACGGACTCTTGCGCTTGAGAGAAGCACCTTTCCGGTCCCACCACTCTGCGTTTACATTCTGGTAGAGATCATGGTTCGATGTCATCGTCGTATTCAGCGACGTGAACGGCAATAGAGAACACAAAATCGTCGTCGTCGACTATGCTATGTCTATCCAGTATCTATCCAGCACGTACGTAATTTAATGATGTTTTTCCTACTGTTTCCTCTGCGGGGGAAATAAGGAGAGGAGATGTCGCTGGTCTGAGCTCAGCATTCTGTGGAGGGATCATCTTATTATCACTAGGAACCTTCCTCTTTCTAGAAACTTTATCGTTTGAACCTAGCAGGTGTCCTCTTTTCAATTGAGGTACAACCAATTTTGCTGCCGGTGGATTGCATCCATCTTTGGGGATGTCAAGCCTAGCTGGCGTGTTGGCAGCAGGGACGTGTGAACGAACAATCTTCAGGTTGTCCGTAAATTTATCCGGTAGAAGGTGTACTGTGTTCTGAATGTGAAGGATCTTCAGGATCATCTTCACACAGATTAGTACGCGGATCATAAAGAGACAAAGACTTATTGTCCCAAGAAATGGTCTCGGAAGCATCAGGCTTCTTAGACTGTGTGCCCAGTGTTGGAAAGGTTTTCTCATCGAATTCACAATCATCAAGACGTGCCTTAAATGCGTCCCCGTAAGAGGTTCCAGGTATCTAATACTAGAGGGTGAATCAAACCCAATATAGATACCAAGACGACGCTGAGGACCCATTTTGGTCATCTGAGGTGGTGCTATTGGTGTTGGATACAACGTATGTTGGATACAACGTATGTTGGATACAACGATTGTTAACTTCTTTGATGATAACAAACGTGTGTGAACGTTTTAATGTGTGTGCTAAGTGTGTTTCAGAATGAACAAAGGTCATTTGGATTCAGGGGCAATTTGGTCATTTTGGAGATAACCGGCACTTTGGGCGTAGAAGAGCTATTTGGTCTTTTTCACAACGTTATAAGATATCAATTATGATCTTGGATCATGAGGAAGACAACGAGGTTGTCACAGAATTTTTCGGATCTGAAAATTTGTCTAAAACGGCTAAACTACGCAACTTGGAAGCTTGGGTGGCAATATTGTAAATAGCTAGCCTAGGTTTTTTTCTATTAATCCCTATAAATACCCTTGATGGCCGGCCAATACAGAGACTCCCCCAAAAATATTGTTGCAGCTGGTCTTTGAAGAATTAAGGGGAGAGAGGGGTTGTGATTAAAATTAATACTTAGTTATCTTTTACTTACCTTTCCTTTTGTTTTGGCAGGTTGAACCAAAAAGGAGGTTAATGTTTAGCATTTACATTGAGCAAAAATTGAATTCCCCAGGCAACTAGGAGGCGCACGTTGCCATTGAAAATTCCCCAAGAGATGAACTAAACTCCCTTGAAGTTTTGTTTTTATTCTTTGCAAATTTCAAAGCATCCTTTTTTTAATCTACATCTTTTTCTCTTGTTTTTGTTGACAGGCAATCCGCACAAATCTCTCCCCTTTGAAAATCAGAATGAGCTTATGCACATGACGTTTTATTTGATTCCCTTCACAAAAATTTCCAAGGAGCCGAACAGACAAAAAAAACCGTTTGAAAAACACAAAAAAGGCATAGGTGCGTATTGTTTCACAGAGAGCATTTTTTCAATTGCCAGCCGCCACACCCCTTGCTATTATCCAAGCTGCTGAAACCTTTGACAAGAGCAAGCAAATCTCCAAGAGCCAGCCGTGCCGCAACTTTCAATTTCTGTGGAAGGCGTAAGTTTCATCGAGAGGGAGCCGAACTATTGAGGGGACATCGGAGACTACTACTTGTCAGATTGATCTGACGCCGTGCTGAACGACAGAGACGACACACCATTACTGAGCATTTCTAAAACTCTATTTATTTATTTTTGTATTGGTGTAGCGATCTCTGTAGGGAAAACTTTACCTTCTGTGTTACTTTTTGGGGACCTGATGACTTTGGGAGTCGTTACGGAGGGAGAGCATCTGACTAGATTGAGAGTGTAGAGCACGTGGTATGCGTACGAGCTAGGTGAGAGTAGATTTGGGATCTTGACTCATTGTAGCTGTACTTGATTACATATCTATCTAGTAGTTGCTTTCGGGGCTGGAGTAGGTCGTGGGGACGACCGAACCAGGGTATATCTGTGCGTACTCTGTGTTTGCATTCTATTTACTCTGTATGTGCTTATAACTGCGTGTGGTTGTTCGTTGGTTGCACGAATATTTTTAATAGCCTATTCAATCCCCCTCTAGGCTACGATCCAGATCCAACAAGTGGTATCAAAGCCAGTTTAGAGGATCTAGTCTAGATTTTTAGATGACCATGAATATATCTGATTGTGCTTTTGCCGAAGGTCAGTCTATAGCCCGTCCCCCTAAGTTTAACGGTGTAGACTTTGCATATTGGAAGGCTAGGATGAAAATCTTTTTAGTGTCTGTTGATTATGATGTGTGGGATATTGTTGAAAATGGTTATAGTCTACCCACTATTAAAATCGAAGACACTGTTATGATTAAGCCTAAAGACAAGTGGGATTTAGCTGATAAAAAACTTTATACTCTTAATGGTAAAGCTAAGAATGCGCTTATATGCTCTCTTGATAAATTTGAGTTTAATCGTTTCTCACATTGTCTAACTGCGCAGGAAATCTGGCATACTCTGGAGGTGACACACGAGGGAACATCGCAAGTAAAGGAATCCAGACTTGTGTTGCTTTGCACAGAATATGAGAGCTTCCGCATGCTACCAACAGAATCTGTGAAAGAGATGTTTGCGAGGTTCACGGACATCGTCTACAAATCCAGTTCCCTCGGTAAGCCATACTCTAGCCATGAACAGGTACGAAAGATCTTAAGGGTGCTACCAAGCTCGTTCAGGCCTAAAGTCACCGCTATTCAAGAAGCTAAGGACTTATCAACAATGAAAGTGGAGGACTTGATAGGCAACCTAATGTCACACGAGCTTGAGTTGCAGAGTATAGAAGCCAAAGAGAAATCTGAAGAGAATACCAAAGCTTCCACACCATTAGCTCTTCAAGCTAACGACGACGATCTTGATGAGGAGCAAGCTCTAATGGTCAGAAACTTCAGGAGATACATTCAGACTGATCAAGGAAGAGCTGAGATGGGAAAAAGGTTCATTCGTTCTAATAATTCTAATTTTGTTAGAAATTCTTATGATCAGAAAGCTATTAATAGAAGTGAATGTTTTAAATGCAGGAAGAAAGGGCACCACATAAAAGATTGCCCACAACAACACACAGCTCAAGTTGCAAAAGGAAAAACAAAAGTGCTGATGTGGGACATGAATAGCGAAGTTGAGGATGCGGAGGAGGAACATGAAATCCACTTCGGCTTGGCATTGATGGCCAAACACAATGAGGTAGAATCTCCCACTAAAGCTGAACTTTTAGAAATCTGTAAAGGAATTCAACATAGAATTGATGAGCTAGAAGCTGATGTGGAATGTTATAGGAATGATAACTTTGATATGCAACAAACTGAGTATGACATGTCTATAGAAATGAAAAATATTAAAGAAGAGCTTGTTGCATGCAAATCTACTATTGGCATGTTAGAAATAGAGAAAGCTAGCTTGCCTGAAAAAACTGATTGTCTTTCGTGTACCTCTTTATTAAAGGATATTAGCATGTATAAGCAAGATACGATAAAGCTGGAAGTTGAAAATGATTTGCTCTCTGAAAAGATTAACATGCTAAATCTTGAACTTAAAGAAAAAATGAGGGATTTTGAAAAGAAAGAAGAGGAAAACAAGCGAGCTTTCATTAGTAAATGCACTTTGCTTGTGAATGAAAACAATATCTTGAAATCCAAAGTCACCACCCTAGAATTGTCATTAAAAAGATTTTCCATAGGAAAACAAAATTTGGATATCATTCTTGGAAATCAATTGTATGGCAATAATAGGCGTGGCCTTGGATTTAGTGCTAAAATGTTGAAAAGCCTAAGTATAAAAAATTTCACAATGTGTCCTCCATTGCTAAAAATGTGCATGCAAAGTGTTTTACATGTGATAGTGTTGGTCACACATCGTATTATTGCAAATATAGGAACTCCAATATTAAATTCAAACAAATATGGGTTCCTAAATCTTTGTTGACTAACACTAGTGGACCTTGTTGGATTCCAAGGTCACACACAATACCTCTTTTGTGGGTGAGAAGGAAATTTGGCGAGGAGCGATAAATTGAGAGTCTTGTTATATAGCTCCTTAGCCAAACGGCGACGCGAAGGTATATCTTTCTCTTTGAACTTAATGAATACCTTCGTATCTTTCTTGTGTGCTTGAACCTTTTTCTTGTTTGCATGATAGTAGTTGCATTGTTATGTGTACATGATTTTTTTGTTTGTGTGATTGCATCTCATGTTTGCTTTAGTACTTCATGCATAAAAAAACAAAAAAAATGGTGCTTAAATGTGTATCTGTCTCTTTGATTCATTAACAAGGTATCCATGAATGAGTTTCATATCTATGTAGAAATTGCTGTATTATTTCATTTGCTACATGCGCATGTTCAACTTTCTAAATATTCAACTCCTATTTCACTTCCACATGTATTATTATAGTTGCACATTTGGAGATATCATTTATGAAACTGGGAATGTGAATGTAGGAGGAAAATTTAACTGAAAATCTAAGGGATATGATATACCTTGCCATGGATAAAAATTGAGCATTAAAAAAATTGATACTACAAGTATAAAAATGTAAAAGAAGGTTAATTGCTCCGTATGAAAAGTGGATACAATCCTTGGCAACGGTATTACCCACGAGTATTCAACATAAGCTTTATGGGTAAACTTTAGCGTTGGTGTACTTACTCGTCAAGCACTGCCACCCCCACATCTAAGAGTCCTTATAGGCTATGTTTTGGGGGTGTGGTACCTTGAACTCATTTTTAATGAGATGGGAAAAATCAATCCCAGGTGATGGAATGTTATATGGAAAATGTGGATTGGTTCTGGTTGTTTTCTTAATGATTCTCCATATGTGCTTCAGTTTTAATCATCGCACGTACACGTTGGTGTTGAAGTCTTAGTTGTTTAATTTCATTGGATTTTGACTTGATTATTCTATGATTGTATGTATGCAATTGTTGGTGATGGCTAATAATACTCTCTTTTTGCATGTTATATGATTTTGACTTCGTGTTATAACTTTTGATGATAACAAAGGTGGAGAAAAATGGAAGATTTGGTATTGGATTGTTTGATTAAGGTATTTGATTGTTTGATTAAGGGGGAGCATGAATATAGGGGTAGCATGCCATACTTATTTGTATCACATTATCATTGCATGCTTGTATGTGTGTATATCAAGTGTTACATTGTTGCATACATCCTCCCATTATCACACTTCACACACACACACACACACACAAATCTTATAATAGTTTGTCTTCATCAAAAGGGGGAGATTGTTGGATACAACGTATGTTGGATACAACAATTGTTAACTTCTTTGATGATAACAAACGTGTGTGAACATTTTAATGTGTGTGCTAAGTGTGTTTCAGGATGAACGAAGCTCATTTGGATTCGGGGGCAATTTGGTCATTTTGGAGATAACCGACACTTTGGGCGTAGAAGAGCTATTTGGTCTTTTTCACAACGTTATAAGATATCAATTATGATCTTGGATCATGAGGAAGACAACGAGGTTGTCACAGAATTTTTTGGATCTGAAAATTTGTCTAAAACGGCTAAACTACGCGACTTGGAAGCTTGGGTGGCAATATTGTAAATAGCTAGCCTAGGTTTTTTATATTAATCCCTATAAATACCCTCGATGGCCGGTCAATACAGAGACCCCCCAAAAATATTGTTGCGGCTGGTCTTTGAAGAATTAAGGGGAGAGAGGGGTTGTGATTAAAATTAATACTTAGTTATCTTTTACTTACCTTTCCTTTTGTTTTGGCAGGTTGAACCAAAAAGGAGGTTAATGTTTAGCATTTACATTGAGCAAAAATTGAATTCCCCAGGCAACTAGGAGGCGCACGTTGCCATTGAAAATTCCCCAAGAGCCGAACTAAACTCCCTTGCAGTTTTGTTTTTATTCTTTGCAAATTTCAAAGCATCTTTTTTTAATCTGCATCTTTTTCTCTTGTTTTTGTTGGCAGGCAAGCCGCACAAATCTCTCCCCTTTGAAAATCAAAAGGAGCTCATGCACAGGACGTTTTATTTGATTCCCTTCACAAAAATTTCCAAGGAGCCGAACAGACAAAAAAAACCGTTTGAAAAACACAAAAAAGGCACAGGTGCGCATTGTTTCACAGAGAGCATTTTTTCAATTGCCAGCCGCCACACCCCTTGCTATTATCCAAGCTGCTGAAACCTTTGACAAGAGCAAGCAAATCTCCAAGAGCCAGCCGTGCCGTAACTTTCAATTTCTGTGGAAGGCGCAAGTTTCATCGAGAGAGGAGCCGAACTATTGAGGGGACATCGGAGACTACTACTTGTCAGATTGATCTGACGCCGTGCTGAACGACAGAGACGACACACCATTACTGAGCATTTCTAAAACTCTATTTATTTATTTTTGTATTGGTGTAGCGATCTCTGTAGGGGAACTTTACCTTCTGTGTTACTTTTTGGGGACCTGACGACTTTGGGAGTCGTCACGGAGGGAGAGCATCTGACTAGATTGAGAGTGTAGAGCACGTGGTGTGCGTATGAGCTAGGTGAGAGTAGATTTGGGATCTTGACTCATTGTAGTTGTACTTGATTACATATCTATCTAGTAGTTGCTTTTGGGGCTGGAGTAGGTCGTGGGGACGACCGAACCAGGGTATATCTGTGCGTACTCTGTATTTGCATTCTATTTACTCTGCCGGTGCTTATAACTGTGTGTGGTTGTTCGTGGGTTGTACAAATATTTTTAGTAACCTATTCACCCCCCCTCTAAGCTACGATCCAGATCCAACAATTGGGACATATACCGCTCAACCAAAAACTCTCAAATGAGAGATATCTGGGGGTGCACCATATGCTAGTTGCATCGGGGATAATATATGGCCACCTGAGGGCCTTATCCTAATCAGCGATGCGACATGCAATATAGCATGCCCCAAGCATCCACAGGCACCCGGGATTGCATGAGCAATGGATGTGCAATTCATTGTAGTCTCTTTATAAGAGACTCTGCTAATCCATTCTAGGTGTGAACATGAGCTACATGATGTTCAACTACAATACCCATTGCCCGGCAATAGTCTTCGAAGACTTGCAAAGTGAATTCGCATGCATTATCAAGACGTAATTTCTTGATATGATTATCGGGAAAATGAGCCCACAACCTAATTATTTGTGCCAATAGCTTTGGGAAAGCTAGGTTGCAAGTGGACAATAGGCACACATAAGACCATTTTGTGGATGCATCAATCAGTACCATGAAATACCGAAATGGGCCACTTGCGGGGTGAATAGGCCTGTAAATGTCGCCATGAATTCTCTCTAGGAAGCCAGGAGACTCTAATCCCACTTTTAGGAAGGAGGGTATCATTATTCGTTTTCCCTGAAAACAAGGGGGACAAGGAAATTCACCCTTTTAAAGAATCCTCAGGTTCTTCAAATTATGTCCACGGGATTCAGAGATAATGCGACGCATCATAGATGATCCAGGGTAACCAAGTCTATTGTGCCAGAGTTGAAACTCTGGCAATGAAAGGCACTTCTGGTGCTCAGTCATGTTGGCTTCTATTGGTTGAATATACGTGTGGTAGAGACCCGACGGGAGTCCTTTAAATCGTTCGTGGATGGACTTCTGGCCATCTTCTTGACAAGTCACATACATATATGCAATGTATTCTTTATCTCTAGTTTCTAAGTGATATCCGTTAAAACGAATATCTTTAAAACTTAAGAGATTTCTATTAAATTATGGAGAGAATAATGCATTTTATGTTTTAAGTCTTGTGTTATTTGGGAGCAATATGATTGCTTCCCCAAATCCTTCGATTATGTTGGACAGTTCTGAAATCGTAATAACAGGACAGTCATATTTGTTTAATCTATAAAAATAGCATGGACAACGAAGGATAGTGTGTGTTGAGGCACTATCCACTAGGCACTCATACTTCATCTATATATAAGCAAAATGAAAGTTTATTTAAGTAAATGAAAAACTGACATTCAAATAAAAGTTCTTTCAAATCAAACTACAGATGAAGCTACAAAAATTTAAATGCATAGATATAAGGTAGGGCTCAATCGAGTAGGTCGTCATTTTTGAAATCTTTTGCAGTGAACTTGGTGAGCGGTTGGACAGCCGCCAAGTTTGTTTCAGGCTGAGACTTCTAGCTTGCCTGATACAGATCCTGGAGGTGCCGAGGAGTGCGGCAGTTTCTGGACCAATGTCCAGTCATGCCCATTTATGGCATTTATCCTCCCAGTTCTTCTTAGGAATTGACACTGGATCAGTGTTCTTACGCTTCCATGTGAAGTTCTCTTCCCTTTATTATTGTTGTTGGTCTGGGGTTGTGCTCCTCTTGCTGGCTTCATTACAGCTTTCCCTTTGTTCTTTCTAGCCTTCTTCTTGTTTTTCCACTTCTAGGGAGAAACATGGTGGGCTTCAAGGATAGGGGCAATACCAGCAGGGAGCAAATTATGAGTGGCAAGCAGTAAATCTCTATTCTGCTCTGCCCTAAGAAGGCAAGAGATCAAATCAGAGAACTTTGGGAAATTGCGTTCACGATACTGTTGCATGAGGATTGCATCTTTCTCATGCAACGAGGTAAATGTCTTTTCCAACATGCGATGCTCAGTCACTTCTTCACTGCACAACTTCAGGCGTGAGGTGATATTATGAAGTGCGGAGTCATACTCAGCAACGGACTTATAGTCATGAAGCCTGAGGTTTTCCCACTCATAATTCGCACGTGGTAATATGACATCAATTTGATGTTTATAACGTGCCTCCAGCGCTTACCACAACTCCAAAGAGTCTTCAACCGTTAAGTATTCGGCCTTTAAGGTCCGATCTATGTGTCTCCTGATATAGATAATGGCTTTTGCCTTATCTATGTCGGAGACAACGTTAGGAGAACTGCTAGATGGTTGTGCCTCTTCAGGGGCACTACTAGATGGCTGTGCCTCTTCAGGGGCACTGCTAGCAGCTGTCTCGGCCACTGCAGGGGCCAGAATCGAGTGGAGATGTACCATTAAACGCAAGTGGAACTTCAGATCCACTCGTCAGCTAAGATAGCTCTTTCCAGCTGCATCAAGAACCTCGAAATGGACGCTTGCCAATTTTGCCATTATAATCTATGCAATTTAAATAAGCATGTATTAATAATTAAACATCATGCTTAAAAGAAATAAATAAGAAAAAATGCAGGGATCGGCCAGATATCCAAAACAGAAAATGTCCAAAGTCCATATTACAGTCCATAAAGCAGATAAAGAAAAATACAATTTAGAAACCCTTTTGGGTCCCAGCTTTATGCAATCTTCTCCTCCATCTTCATATGTAGTAACACCGGTCTTTGGCATTATACATAAATTCCTCACTACAAATTTCTCTCAGAAAAGAAAAAGAAATTACAAAGAGAAGGAATATAATAAAAAGGGTATCAAAAACTGGCCGATCCCAAAAATCGCATTTTGACTTATTTAAACATCCACGCAGTTATATATGCAACAGGCAAATAATAATAGCGCAATATTACAGACATTACAAAAATCATCAAGCCCAAATATTGGATAAAACAATTTTATTTAAGTTAAAAGGATTAGTTGGACCACGGGGAAACGTCATTCATCTTTAGGTTAGGTAACTAAAGATAGAGCAGTCTCAGGATCCATTTAACCAATTTAACTTAAATTACTGCTTTATCCAATGCTTAAGAGATTAATAATTGAAAATAAGCAGATAAAATAACATAATCCGTAAGTCCTACGGGCTAAATTTGGGCAGCAGGCCCGATAACAAAATAATACTCATATTAAATATCAATGTTGTTAACTGGGCTTCTGGCCCAGAAAACAGCCGAAAGAATTTATTATGCAGTTTTGGGCTACAGGCCCATGGGCTGTAATATTTAAAATTAAATTTAACAAAAGCCCTAAAACAAACTTTAGGGTATTAATTAGGAAATTTAAAAAGCCCCCAAACCCCTCACCTTACAGATCGTGTCCCCCTCCCTCCCATGTCGACGTAAAATGGCCTGCGTGGCCAGAGAAAGTATCCCCCCCCGTCTGGGGGGGGCGGGGGGCGACAAGAGGAGCCCCCCCATCTGGGAGGGGCGACAGCCGGAAGGGCCCCCCCGTCCGGGGGGCGGTGACCAGAGGCCCCCTGTCCGGGGGGTGTGCGGCAGGTCAGATCAGAGAGCCCCCCATCGGGGGAGGTGCATAGAGGCCCCCCGTCCGGGGGCGGCGGCTCAGAGCCCCCCCTCCCCACGTCGGGGGAGGCGCACAGAGAACCCCCCGGTCGGGGGACTGTTGAGTATTGGACTCCCCGTATTTGGTTTTGGATGATGAGCAAACATAAATAAATTATGAACTAACAATTTGTGAGCGCAGTTATGGAGATCGTCGCCAAATTCACGAGAACACTCAAAGCGACATCTCAAGACTTCTCAAAGCACGTACTCAATGCCTAAAGCTTCGTTGAAGCTTTTGGACCATTTTGGAAGTCATGAAGATTTGATCGAAGCTCTCGAAGACCGTTCCTTAAGGTTTTATTTATAGTCTTTTAGCTTCGATCTATAGAATGTTAAGCCTTGAGTAATTCTTACATTTCTATCTTCATATCGCTCCCATCTTAGAGCTAGGATCTTAGTAGAAGTCCATACAATCTTTCCCGAAGCATAGCGCTTCGTTTCGGGACTTCTTGTGCATGTTAGTTGGTTCAAGAAGAAGAACTGACCGACTAGATGTTGATCTAGTCGGTCGACAAAGCTTCTTGGACCGACTAGTTTCAGTTAGTCTTTTCTTGCTCGGTACTGTTTACAGTTAGTCGGTCTACGTTGACTCACCGACCGACTAGTTTATGAACTAGTCGGTCAGTGATGCTTCTTTGACCGACTAGTTGAGCTTTACTGTACATGCCAATTTTCTCCTGAGCTACTGTTTATCGTTAGTCGGTCTAAGAACGTTTGGCGACCGACTAGTTGATGATCTAGTCGGGCAACATTTGTTCTTGGACCGACTAAATCAATTTGTATTCAGACTAATAGTTTTTGACTCTTAGTCGGTCTAAGTTCACTGACCGACCGACTAGTTGTGAAACTAGTCGGTCAGACAGTCTTCTTGGACCGACTAGATTTCTAGGTCTGAAATTCAATCTGTTCACTGTTCATCACTTAGTCGGTTCATGTTGTTTCACCGACCGACTAGTTAATGAACTAGTCGGTCAGTGGTTGTTCTTTGACCGACTAGCTGCTTCAGATTTCCAACCGTTGGGTTATGACCTAACACGATTTTCCCCCTTAGTATAAATACTAAGCTGGGGTTCTTCTTCCCCAATTAGAGCTATATTTCAGAGATTCATTGAGATTGAAAGAGTTAGAGATTCTCACTCCTTTCCAAAGCTCTCTCCCTCACAAGAAATCATCTCTCTCACATTCTAGATCTAGAATCCATCTTGAGAGAAGTTTGTTCTTGGTGAGCCATTCAAGCTCTAGCTTGATTCAAGTCTCCAAATCACTCCTAGGCACCCATTGCTGCTCATTTCAGTGGTGCTAGGTCTTGGTGACTTCCTCTTCCTCAAATCCCTCCTTGCACCTATTTGGTAAGAAAACTCAAGGTATATGATTTGTGGTAAGATTGTTTATTTCAATTATAAACTGATTTTCATTGCTAATTGATTCTCTCGGTTGTGAGAGAAGGTTGTGATCCCGGGTTGTGGGATTCACTATTGCCATTGCATGTATGATTTGATCTTGTGAAGGTTTTTCACAAGATATCATAGTGGAAATCTTGGGTTAGGGTTTCTAACCTAAGTATCCGGAGGGGATCCGGGTGGTTGGGACGTAGGATCACCGGGAACAAGTCGGGGAGACTTGGGTGGATCCGAACCCAGTAATATCAATTGTTTGCATTGTTAATTTTGTTGTTGTCATCAATGTAAGCTTCCGCAAATTGATTTGGTAGTTGTTTGCACGATAATTAGGAATTATACTCCTCGTTATTTTTAAAGTACTATTCACCCGCCTCTAGTACTTGTGCAGTAGCTTGTAGGGCATTACATTTGGTATCAGAGCCAGATACTTAGTTATGTCTGCCAACGACAACAAGACCGTTTGTCCACCTGCGGATTATGGATCCTTCAGGAACCGTGAAGGAGCGTCTTCGGTCATGGAAGGACATTCCTCGACTAGGCCTCCATTCTTCAACGGCGTCAATTATGGATATTGGAAATGCCGGATGGAAACGTTCCTCCGGAGCGCCTCATTGTGGAGAATTACCATGTCGGAGTACAATGTGCCTACCGAAGAAGATTTCGACAAGTGGACTACCGCGGAGGTCGTCGCGGAGATTGCAAATGCCAAAGCAATGAATGCTTTACAATGTGCATTGGAACCCGAAGATTTTAATAAGATATGCACATGTAAGAGTGCATATCAAATTTGGAATTCGCTCCACATTTTGCATGAAGGAACGAGTCGGGTAAGAGATTCTAAACTCGTAGTAGTCAATAAAGATTACGAATTGTTTCATATGGAACAGGGAGAAAAGATGAAGGAGTATTATGCTCGCTTCGTCGACATAATGAACGAGTTGGAAGCTCTCGGCAAAACCTACACCCAAAAGGAGAAGTGTTCGAAGCTTATCGAAGGACTTCCTTCTTCTTGGGAGAAACGTACCTTCGCCATCGAGGAAGGTAATGACATGAATAAGTATACCGTTGTTCAATTAATGGGTACTTTGATGTCATACGAGGTACGTAAAGATAGCAAGGTGAAGTTACAAGAAAAGATGAAGTCCTATTTGAACCAAGACGTGCCTAAGAAAAAGGCGATTGCGTTCAAGGCGGCTCCATCCACCTCTACCGATGATGAGGACTCGGAAGAAGAAATGGACATGGAATCCATTGCACTTATGGCAAAGAAGTTCAATCGCTTCTTCCGAAAGGGTAACTTCAAACAAAAATCTAAATTTACTTCTACTAACGCCTCTCCACCTTTGTGCTTTAAATGCAATAAGCCAGGACACATCAAAGCGGATTGTCCTCAAAACAAGCAAAAGGGGAAGTGGAAGGCGCCAAAGTACGACAAATCAAAGAAGTACAAGAAAGGCGATAAGAAAGGATTTGTCGGCTTCACCGACTCCGAGGATTCCTCAAGCGGAGAGTCGGACGATGAGCAAGTGGAGCAAGCGCACATGTGCTTCATGGCAAGAGAGGAGCATGATCAAGGATCTTCCTCTTCCGATGATAGCGACAACGAAGGCGATGAGGTAACAATGGATGACCTTAGGAATGCTAATTCTCAATTATGGTCTAAATACACTAAATTAGTAAATAGATATACTAAGATAAAAGATGATTTAGCTAGCATTCAAACCTCGCCTAAGACTATCATCACCAACAACGACACCGTTGTTGAAGGGTTAAGAAATGAGATTATTGATCTCAAATCTAAACTTGAACATGTTAGCATTGAGGATTCGGAAGAACATAGGATAGCGGATTTGACTTCTCAAAACTCGACTTTGAGTATTGAAAATGAAAATCTCAAGTCTCGTGTTTATGTGCTCACATCGCAAATATCCACTTTGGGTGATTCGATGCAATCTCTCACCGAGAAATATGAGTGCACGATAGGCCGAATTAATAAATTCAATAAGGGTAAAGACCATTTGGATAACATCCTAAATGAATTACTTCCGGGCAATCACCACATTGGCTTGGGGTATAAGATGGGAAGTTCATCCAAATCGGCCACTACTTTTGTTAGGCCTACTTCCGATGCCTCACCGAGTGGGAGCAAACACTTTATTGGTAGTTCATCTACCAATGGTGCTTCCATTTCGTACACACCCTCTTTTGGAAAGAAACCCACTTTGGGTGGAGCTCCAAAGAAGGGTCATGCCTACATGTACACAAATACCATGCCACGTAGGAACACACGTCCTACTCCACCGACTCACACATATGATGATTTTTATGCTACACATTCACGGGCACGTGCACACCATGTGAGACACCCTCACGCACGTGTTCCCTCACATGCATATGTTCACCCACAACATCATATGAATAATTATCCATATGCACCATTCATCATGTTCCTTATGCCTATCCACGACATGCATCACGTAGAAATCAACAACGCATGCATGCTCCCAATAGGATGAAGGCTCCCACTACCATGAATGAAAAACAAGTTTACATGAATGACTATTTTATTAATGTAGTGGATAATATTAATTATATTGGGTAGTCTAAGTCCAATTGGACTTGGCTTCCAAAGGTCTAACCTTTGAGGACCCAATGACCTTGGGTACCATAAAATGATATGATTATCTTTAGGTACTCAAGAAAAATAAGCGGAGCAACAAAGTTAAATTTGGCTCCAAGGATGGGTGGATACTCGATAGCGGGTGTTCAAAACACATGACAGGCGATGCTCAATTGCTTTCCGGAGTGGTGCCCATTGCTAATGGGAACCGGGTAGTCTTTGGAGGCAACGAGAGCAGAACCATCGTCGGTGTTGGTAAAGTGGGTAACCCATCTAAACCCTTAATTAGTGATGTTTATCTAGTTAATGGTTTAAATCATAATCTTATTTCAATAAGCCAACTTTGTGACACAGGTTACAAAGTTAGCTTTGTGAAAGGATTGTGTCATATTTTGAATGATAATAATAATTTATTATTTTCCGACACACGCCATAAAGATATTTATATTTTGGATCTTCCTAAGTCTTATGAACAATGTCTCGTTGCCAACACAAGTGAACAACACTTATGGCATCGACGCTTTGGACATGTGAACTTTGGAACACTTTATAAGCTTTCAAAATTAAATTCCAATAAAGGTTTTCCGAAGCTCGTTTTTGAAAAGAAAAGTTTTTGTGATTCTTGTCAACGTGGCAAGCTTCCTAAATCTTCATTTAAACCTAAGAAAAGCATTTCTACTAAACGGCCACTAGAGCTATTACATCTAGATTTATTTGGGCCAACTAGAGTTGCTTCCTTAGGAAATGCAAGATATGGACTTGTCATCGTAGATGATTATTCTAGATTTACATGGGTATTTTTCTTATGTAATAAAAATGAAGCTTTTGAAAACTTCACAATATTTGTGAAGAAAGTACAAAATCTCATCGGAACCACCATTGTCACTATTCGTAGTGATCATGGGGGTGAATTTGAGAATGAGTCTTTCTCAAATTTTTGTGATGATCTTGGAATTACTCACACGTTTTCTTTCCCTCGCGCACCCCCTCAAAATGGTGTTGTTGAGAGGAAGAATAGAACGCTTGTGGAGTGTGCTCGCACTATGCTCGAAGATAGCCAACTTGGTCATCAATTTTGGGCGGAAGCGGTACACACCGCTTGTTATGTGTTTAATAGAATACTCTTGAGGCCCGGCACCAAACAAACTTGTTATGAATTGTTGTTTGGTAGATTGCCTCAAGTTAAACATTTTCGTGTTTTCGGTGCAAAATGTTTTATTAAAAACACTTATGAAAATTTGGACAAGTTTGATCCGAGATCGGATGAGGGGATATTTGTTGGGTATTCCTGTAATGACCCATAGTGCCATATACACTAGGATATATATATTTGCATGATACATGGTGTATTTTGTTTACTCTATAGTGTATATATGCTTGGATATGCTTATGGTGTGTATAGAAGTCCTGTAGTGTGTACAGTAACTACTACATTGGTTGCCTATGGATGACTATTGGGGCGTATGTCTAGCTATATGGATGTGTTATGGTATGTCTATGGTTGCATCTCGTATGGTGTAATGATATGTGTAGGAATTTGGTGATATTTGTCCCTTTTGAAGTGTAATGCATAAAGTAATGTAGTAGATATAGTAGTGCCTAGGTATATAGTAATGTAGTATGGTAATAATAATATTAGTATTATTATTATGTATTATAATCATTATTATTTATTAAGTATTCTTACCTTTCATGTGTAATAGGAAATGGGTTATGTAAAGAGGCTAGTGTGAAGAGGGTTGTGCTTAGGGGTATTTTTGTAACTTAGTGAGGTGTGTGCATAGTAGAAGGGCACTTGTGTAATTAAGTTTAGGGGGGTGTGTGTAGTAAGATGAAGAGTGTAGAGAATGGCAAACTAGTAAATAGATGGGTTTCTAGAAGATATATATTTATTTAACCTTTTTCTTCATCTTTCTTCATTCTTCTTCAAATTTCTACATTCTTCTTTATCTTTATTTTATTTTTCTATTTCCTATTTTCTCCCATGGGGGGGGCTGAAATTTTCTAGAGCTAAAACACAAAAAAAAGGAGAGAAAAGAAAGAAAGAAAGAAAAAGGAAAGAAAAAGGAAAAAAACAAAGAAGAAGAAAGAAGAAGAAAGAAGAAGAAAAAGAAGAGGAGGAAGGAGAAGGAAGAAGGAGCCATCCAATTTTGATGAGGTAGGAATCCAATTTCCTCTAGTGTGTTATTTGGTTGTCATTTTTAGAATTGGTTCCTGTTTGATCTTGAGCTAAATACATCATTAATTTCATGAAACCCTTTTTCTCTTGATGCTGAAAGTTTATCCTGCAAATCTGAAACTTTAACTAAGTGCTGGGATTAATTGGCTATTAGGAATGCCCTGAAAATTTTATATGATATTTACCTCGTAGTTATGAGCAACTTTCATGTTCACCACTTTTTCTAATTCGAACTGGAAGTTGGGGTAAAAATTCGAATTGTGCAACATGCTAGGAATTCTGTCGAGCTGTACACATTTCAGTAAAACGAGCACCACTACCTGCACACTCTATGGATTTTGTTGATTTTGGTCTTGTTGGAAAGCTAACAAGTTTTTCTCAAAGTCCATTTCGATTTTTATGTTGAAATTCTGGCTAGAGTATGTCCAAAATTGGCTTTGAACACAGACACAGAAATCTGTCTGCAGAACAGTTTTGACACCCTTTACCAAATAATTCACTATAAATCCAATACTTCATATTTTTGTCTGAAATTTTATGGGTGAACTCAGAACTATAATATCTCCAACTTTAATTCGTTGAGATTTTTCAAATTCTCAAAAAAATGGGTTAAAAATGCTGTTTTTTCTATCTGTTCATGCAATTTCAGTATGTTGAAGGGTGTTGGGTGAAATTGGACTTGTGTGATATTGCTAATTCTTCACTCCAAATGCATGAATGATGTTGATGCATGTATGTAAGATTAGTTATGCTATTTGTTACAAAAATTGGTGACATGATTCTCTTCATTTATGTGGCGCTCATTATATGTTTGTTAAAATGCCTGAATGAACTTAAGATTGAAGAAACTTGGAAAATGGCATTGTTAATTGTGTGACATGTATTACCCACGAGGAATTGTATATGATCAATGAGGTTAGGATACATGGCTTATGGAGCATGCTAGTTTGTTGTGAATATCTTGATGAAAAGAATGAATTTGGACATCATTTACATACGTCATTTTACATGCTCAATACCCTAGGATTAACGATTAGCTAAAAGATAACCTAGGGATATCTTGTTCCACTCGAAGTGGGTGAGGACCCCTAGGAGGGTTGGGGGAAACCAAGGTAACGAGTGGACATGCGGGGATGGACTGCTGGGTTGTGGACCACTCCTGACGAGCCCTCAGCGGCGGGGAGTTGGTGCGGTTGTGGTTGAGTTGGTTGTGTTGGTGAACGGCTTCTTTCGTAAGAGCTTGTCTCAGGAAGTCGTTACAAAAATACCCCTAAGCACAACCCTCTTCACACTAGCCTCTTAACATAACCCATTTCCTATTACACATGAAAGGTAAGAATACTTAATAAATAATAATGATTATAATACATAATAATAATACTAATATTATCTACTATATCTACTACATTACTTTATGCATTACACTTCAAAAGGGACAAATATCACCAAATTCCTACACATATCATTACACCATACGAGATGCAACCATAGACATACCATAACACATCCATATAGCTAGACATACGCCCCAATAGTCATCCATAGGCAACCAATGTAGTAGTTACTGTACACACTACAGGACTTCTATACACACCATAAGCATATCCAAGCATATATACACTATAGAGTAAACAAAATACACCATGTATCATGCAAATATATATATCCTAGTGTATATGGCACTATGGGTCATTACAATTCCTCACGTAGCAAAGCCTACCGGATATACAACAAAAGATCCTCTACGATCGAGGAATCACTACATGTCTCTTTTAATGAGAATTTTACTACTTCTAGAATTTCAAATGATGATGATTCTATGGATGTTTTATGTGATTCGTTTGAAAATTCTAAGTCTATTGATTCAATTGATTCTATTGATACTAACCCAACTAATGAGGTTGTTGAGAATGTTCCTAGTGATCAGGGAATTCCTAAACGGCTTCATACGGTTCGTGACCACCCCCATGAGCAAGTTATTGGCAATATTCATGATAGAGTCAAGACGAGATCGCAAGTCCACCACTTCGCCAATTGTGCCTTTGCCTCATCGATAAAGCCAAAGAATATAGTTGAAGCATGCGAAGATAGTGCTTGGATCCTTGCCATGGAGGAGGAACTCATTCAATTCGAGAGGAATGAGGTATGTGAACTTGTTCCTTTGCCATCGAAGAACCACACCGTCATAGGGACAAAGTGGATCTTCAAGAACAAAACCGACGAAAACCAAGTCGTCGTCCGGAACAAAGCTCGGTTAGTAGCTCAAGGCTATCGACAAGAGGAAGGTATCGATTTCGAAGAATCCTTCGCTCCGGTAGCTAGATTAGAATCAATTAGACTATTATTGTCTTTTGCATGCCATAAAAATTTTAAATTATTTCAAATGGATGTTAAAAGTGCATTTTTAAACGGAGATGTCGTTGAGGAAGTTTACGTTTCTCAACCTCCGGGCTTCATCAATGAAAAATTTCCAAATCATGTTTTTAAACTAAAGAAAGCTCTTTACGGTTTGAGACAAGCTCCTCGAGCTTGGTATGATCGCCTAAAGAATTTTCTTTTGGATTTGAATTTTAAAATAGGCGAAGCCGATTCTACACTTTTTGTTAAGCATGCGAATAATGATATTTTATTAGTTCAAATTTATGTTGATGATATCATTTTCGGTGCTACTAACTTCACTCTTTGCGAAGAGTTTTCTAATGTGATGAAGGAACAATTTGAGATGAGCCACATTGGCGACCTCAAATATTTCTTAGGTCTCCAAATTCGCCAAATGAACGATGCAATCTTCATCCACCAAACAAAATACACGGTGGAGTTGCTAAAGCGATTTGGAATGGAGAATGCCTCCGGGAAAAAGACTCCTATGAGCACTACAACGCATCTTGATAAAGATACGGGCGGAAAAGATGTAGACATTCGTCTATATCGAGGTATGATAGGTAGTTTACTTTATCTTACCGCAAGTAGGCCCGATATTATGTTTGCCGTTTGTATTTGTGCTCGTTATCAGTCTGAACCTAAGGATTCTCACTTAGTAGCGGTAAAACGTATTTTTCGCTATCTAAGTTACACTTTAGATTTTGGATTACTTTATCCGAGATCTAGCACATATGAGTTAGTCTCATATAGTAACGCTGATTATGCGGGATGCAAATCCGGCAGGAAAAGTACTAGTGGCACTTGCCATTTTATAAGAAATTCCCTTGTCTCTTGGTTTTCCAAGAAGTAAAATTCGGTATCACTTTCAACCACCGATGCGGAATACATTGCCGCCGGTGCTACATGTGCCCAGGTTCTTTGGATGAGACACACACTAAAGGATTTTGGTATTCATTGTGATACTAGCCCTATCATTGTGGATAACCAAAGTGCTATTTGTCTTTCAAAGAATCCGGTGCACCATTCCCGATCTAAACACATAGATGTCCGACACCACTTTTTAGATGATCATGTTGCTAAAAAGGACATCATTATAGTGTACGTTGAAACCCAAAAGCAAATCGCCGATATTTTCACAAAACCCCTAAAGGAGGACTCCTTTGTGCGGTTGCGTCAAGAATTGGGGATTATGGGTGGATCCGAGATATAGGACTCATGTTTCATTCAATAATCTTGCATGCTATTATATTTCGCAATATTTCGTTCATGCTGGTCTTATTGAATTTTTCGGGATTTTATGTGATATTTTGAATTTTTCCTCGAATTTATATTTGAATGTCGTATTTGAGATTTCGATGTTTAATGGGGTAGTTTAGATGATTTTTGAGAGGATTACGATGTTTCGTCCAAGTGTATTTAGGAGAGAACTTATTTGTCAATTTTTGGACTCATCTAGTCGGTCTCAGTTCATCAACCAACCGACTAGATTCACATCTAGTCGGTCAGATAATAAACTCAGACCGACTAGCTCATTCTATAAACTTTTGAACTCCTTTAGTCGGTATCAGTTCAATCACCAACCGACTAGATTCGTATCTAGTCGGTTAGTAAAAGAACTCAGACCGACTAACTCAAGCTATTTAAGTTTCCTCTCCAGCTTAACTCCTTTAGTCGGTTCAAGTTCACTTATCGACCGACTAGATTGAGTTCTAGTCGGTCAGTGTTTGAACGTAGACCGACTAATTTTCGTTCAGGAAATTTTCGTTTTGGCTCTGTTTCCATTTAGTCGGTTCAAGCTCGTTAACCGACCGACTAGATTGTCATCTAGTCGGTCAGCGTTTGAACTTAGACCGACTAAGTGATCTGGGGCTGTCACGTCTTTTTGTGATTTCGACCGACTATATCCTAATCTATTCGATTATTTCCTATTCTAGTCGGTTATCTTTGTTTCTCCAACTCGAAAAACCCCGAACCCTGCTCGAGTCTCTTCGACTTCCGATCTTCTCCGGCCACTTTTCCGTCCATCCGCCGCCGTTGATCTCCCTCCCCTAGGTATATCTCCTCCTACTAGGTCTCTTTTCCAGTTCTAGGGCTTGCTTTCTACTCCTAGGGTTTGATTTTCTTCCAATTAGGGTTTCGTTTTCTAGGGCTTGCTCATTTCGATTTTTCGCACTTAGCTCTCTAGGGTTTGTGCTTATGTGTGTTTTATCATTCTCATACGTCGTTTACTTGTACTCATTGTGCCGCGATCATGGCAAAAACGAGGATCCCAATTACTTCCTCTGGGGCATCCCCCATGACCGTAGAGGCCGCGACCGCTTCGACCCCACCTAAGCGTAGGGCCAAGACCACTCGTCCCCCCTCTTCGTCTTCACCACCGTTGAAGAGGAAGAGGACTTCCAAGCCCAAAGCCAAAACCCAAGCTTCCCAAGCCCAAGCTTCTACAGCCCAACCGAAACCTAAACCTAGAAAGAAAGTCGCTTCAGCTTCCTCTTTTCAGGACACCACTTCTGATTCTGACGCTGATTTTAGTCCTGAGGAGCAGCCTACCCGTCAGGAACCACCTCCTCCTAAGACCCGTAAGGATAAGGGAAAAGCCCCGATGCCAGTAGGCGGTGTAGATATATCGTTGTGTCGCGACGACCCTCAGTGTCTAGCGGCTTACAACCATATAGAGCACTGCCCACTTCTATTGGAGCATTTCGTTCAGTTCTCTGATTTTCTTGGTCTTGCGGATCTTTTATCCTATAGCGGACTTTTGGACTATCTTAGATATGACCCTAAGGCGAACCCTCGACCCTATCCTCGCCTGGTCAAGCTTTTCTACGCCAATCGTACCCGGGGTCAGTATGATGAGACCCACTCCATCGAGACATCTGTTTTGCGGACTCCTATAGTCCTCATGGCAGAGATCTTGGGGGATTTGATAGGATGCTCATCGTCTGGCCTCCTCCCGTCTGATATTTCCGTAGATGATATCTCCTCTCTCCATCAGCTGACCCTCGCTGATATCTTTCAGGTTATCCCTCCTGCATTCATAGGCGTCCCTTCCAAATCATTCAAGCCGAATGCTTGGGTGATTAATCTTATCTTGAAATCGTGCCTATTGCCCAAATATGGATCTTCCTCACTTCCTTCGCAGCCCTTCTTGAAGCTGATTTACGCTCTTTTTATGGGTAGCTCGATTAACTGGGCTCGCATTATACTCGACAAGATGGATTCTTTCGAGTGTCTTCGCAAGTCTAGTAAATCGGCGCACATCCCATATCCTTGCCTTTTGACCTGGTATTCCGTCACTTTGGTGTTCCTTTGCCTCCGGATGATGAGCGTCCCCTCGGTCCACCCCTGAACGCGACGGCCGTCAAGAAGTCTCTTGCGGCACTTCGTCACGTCCAGCGGTCGACTCCTTCTGCATCCCAGGCCACACCTTCAGCTTCTGCAGCCCCTCCTCCTACCACCACTCTAGATGATATCGCTCGCCTTCTTCATCGTCACGAGTCTCGTTTGGCTCGTACCGAGGAGGTTGTGTGCCGTATGGCAGAGTTGATAGGTATTCAGCTTCCTCCTCCTGTTTCTGAGGATGAGGAGATGGATGACGAGGAGATTGATGAGCTTGTCACCTCTTTAGCTCGTGGCACTGAGGCCACTGCTGCTGCTCCTACTACTTCCACTGCTGACGTCACTGCTCCTGTTGAGCCTGCTGACGTTCCTGCTGATACACCTACCGTTGAGCCTGTCGATGTTTCCACTCCAGCCCCAACGATCCCTTCAGTTGACACACCACTCCTCCCAGCAGAGCCTGAGTCCACTCCTTCGACTGGACCTACGGAGACTGCTGATCCTGCCGCTCCTTCTTGAGAGTCTGTTTGGAGGACTCTCCGGTGATCATTGGATGATACATCTTTCTGAGAGTGTTTTGGGTTAAGATAGGATGTCGGTGGTGTTTTGATGTATTTTGGATTTTGGATGTCGGTGTTCTTGATGTTCTTTCTTTTTGTTGGATGTTGTTGATGATATGTCGATGATGTTGTTGTATCTTTTTGTTGGTGATATAGATGTTGCACTTTGTTTGATGTATTCGATGTATTTTTGCATGTACTCATGATATTCTTATATATATACATCGATGTTCTCCTTTTACTTCATTGTGCACATTTAATATTCATTCAATGTCTCTGATATTCGATTTCGTCGCTCGACGATTATTAACTTGGTTAAATAGATTTTATTTCTATGATTGCATAGAATTGTTTTCCATGCACAAATTTAACCAAGAATATTGAGTATTGAAGAGTACGTTTCTTTATTCAATAAGTGAATTTGTATTTGGTATTTTGATGATTTTAATTTTCGTTTTTCGAAAATGGACAATTTGGCACACTTTGATTTGATTTCATCTCTTTCCCCTTGGTGTCAATTTGGTCCATCGTCATATTCTACGACTCCCGATGTTGGATTTTCTTTATCCTTGTTGTTGTCGTTGTATGCCCCCCATTTTTGGGATAATGCCAAAGGGGGAGAGATAATGATAATGAATAGGGCAAATGAAAATTTAACTCAATTTCCAAGAATCTAACTTGATATGTTAGATTCAGGGGGAGTTAAGATATATATAAGGATTTTCAAATCCGATATTTCAATAATCGATTCTCATTATATATCTCACTCGTCTGCTTGATGCAATTTATATTTATTCTATTTGGAATTAACGTGTCATCAATGCAGGGGGAGTACGTATTTTACATTTGAATCATTATTCTTGATTATTATTTATGTTGGTTTGTCATCACCAAAAAGGGGGAGAATGTTGAGTATTGGACTCCCCGTATTTGGTTTTGGATGATGAGCAAACATAAATAAATTATGAACTAACAATTTGTGAGCGCAGTTATGGAGATCGTCGCCAAATTCACGAGAACACTCAAAGCGACATCTCAAGACTTCTCAAAGCACGTACTCAATGCCTAAAGCTTCGTTGAAGCTTTTGGACCATTTTGGAAGTCATGAAGATTTGATCGAAGCTCTCGAAGACCGTTCCTTAAGGTTTTATTTATAGTCTTTTAGCTTCGATCTATAGAATGTTAAGCCTTGAGTAATTCTTACATTTCTATCTTCATATCGCTCCCATCTTAGAGCTAGGATCTTAGTAGAAGTCCATACAATCTTTCCCGAAGCATAGCGCTTCGTTTCGGGACTTCTTGTGCATGTTAGTTGGTTCAAGAAGAAGAACTGACCGACTAGATGTTGATCTAGTCGGTCGACAAAGCTTCTTGGACCGACTAGTTTCAGTTAGTCTTTTCTTGCTCGGTACTGTTTACAGTTAGTCGGTCTACGTTGACTCACCGACCGACTAGTTTATGAACTAGTCGGTCAGTGATGCTTCTTTGACCGACTAGTTGAGCTTTACTGTACATGCCAATTTTCTCCTGAGCTACTGTTTATCGTTAGTCGGTCTAAGAACGTTTGGCGACCGACTAGTTGATGATCTAGTCGGTCAACATTTGTTCTTGGACCGACTAACTCAATTTGTATTCAGACTAATAGTTTTTGACTCTTAGTCGGTCTAAGTTCACTGACCGACCGACTAGTTGTGAAACTAGTCGGTCAGACAGTCTTCTTGGACCGACTAGATTTCTAGGTCTGAAATTCAATCTGTTCACTGTTCATCACTTAGTCGGTTCATGTTGTTTCACCGACCGACTAGTTAATGAACTAGTCGGTCAGTGGTTGTTCTTTGACCGACTAGCTGCTTCAGATTTCCAACCGTTGGGTTATGACCTAACACGATTTTCCCCCTTAGTATAAATACTAAGCTGGGGTTCTTCTTCCCCAATTAGAGCTATATTTCAGAGATTCATTGAGATTGAAAGAGTTAGAGATTCTCACTCATTTCCAAAGCTCTCTCCCTCACAAGAAATCATCTCTCTCACATTCTAGATCTAGAATCCATCTTGAGAGAAGTTTGTTCTTGGTGAGCCATTCAAGCTCTAGCTTGATTCAAGTCTCCAAATCACTCCTAGGCACCCATTGCTGCTCATTTCAGTGGTGCTAGGTCTTGGTGACTTCCTCTTCCTCAAATCCCTCCTTGCACCTATTTGGTAAGAAAACTCAAGGTATAGGATTTGTGGTAAGATTGTTTATTTCAATTATAAACTGATTTTCATTGCTAATTGATTCTCTCGATTGTGAGAGAAGGTTGTGATCCCGGGTTGTGGGATTCACTATTACCATTGCATGTATGATTTGATCTTGTGAAGGTTTTTCACAAGATATCATAGTGGAAATCTTGGGTTAGGGTTTCTAACCTAAGTATCCGGAGGGGATCCGGGTGTGGTTGGGACGTAGGATCACCGGGAACAAGTCGGGGAGACTTGGGTGGATCCGAACCCAGTAATATCAATTGTTTGCATTGTTAATTTTGTTGTTGTCATCAATTTAAGCTTCCGCAAATTGATTTGGTAGTTGTTTGCACGATAATTAGGAATTATACTCCTCGTTATTTTTAAAGTACTATTCACCCGCCTCTAGTACTTGTGCAGTAGCTTGTAGGGCATTACACGGACGGCCACAAAGCCCCCCTCCCCCCCGTCGGGGGGGGGGGGGGGGGGGGGGGGGCGTCGCACAGGGAACCCCCCGTCGGGGGACGGCCATAGACCCCCCCGTCGGGGGGGGGGGGGGGGGGGGGGGGGGGGCGTCGCACAGTGAACCCTCCCCCCGTCGGGGGAATCACACAGAGAACTCCACCCCTTGTCGGGGGGGGGGGGGGACGGCCACAGAGCCCCCCCACACCGTCGGGGGCATCACTCAGAGAACCCCCCCGTCGGGGGGGGGGGGGGGGGGGGCGACCCGACGCATAGAGGCCCCCCTCCGTCTGGGGGCGGCGCATCCGAGCCCCCCCGTTCGGGGGGCGGAGCGACAGTGCCCCCTTCGTCCGGGGTGGCGCAAACAGAGGCCCCCCCGTCCGGGGGACGGAGCAACAGTGGCCGGCGCCCATCGGGGCGGACTCAAACGCGGGGGGGGGGGGGGGGAGATGAACGGGTTAATGTTGTATTTTTTTAAATTTAGTATTAATCAGAATATTGCAGATTTATACAAGCTTATAGAAAAGCTGTGTAAAATCATAGCAAACTATATTTGTTAATTATCTACGGGATCGAAATTTTTTTACCTCTAGATCAAAAATCTAGGGACGAACGTAATTAAAAATCCGTAGATCAAAATCCCCGCTCCCAATACGCCTAAAAGATCGTCGCAACAAGCCGGAACGGATCGTCGCAACAATAGATTCCTTCGAGCTTAGGAGGTTAATTTGAGGGAATACGGGAGAAAAGCTCAAAAAATGAGAGCTTCGGTGCTCAAAAAATGAGAGCTCAAAAAAGGTAATCATGGCCATGAGCCATGGTTCTATATTTATTCATTTCATATGGAATATGAAAGAGCATGAACACCAAAGGTCCCCATTACTCCAATAAGTGGCGAGTAATGTAGGGATAAAGTGGTGGGGAGGCCAAAGGCCTCCCTCACTCACAACAAATCCTCACTTTATGCATGCCAAGAAAGTCTTTTTTACACCTAAGCATGACACATCCACCCCTCTTGCAAAGACAAAACTCTTGCCAATGAAATCCTAAAGTCTTTAGATTCCCACTAGGTGTAGTCTCCAAGAGATGGATAATTACATCTGTTGGGGTTGTATGCCTTCAGTTCATTTGTATTGGATGCAAATGGATTTTATAAGTCGCAAAAAAGTTTGCGATATAAGTTTAGAACTTTAAAGATGTGGAAATTTTGCATATGATGCAAAAGAGAGAACTACATGTGTCGTAAAATGTTTACGTACATGTTTAAACGCGTTGAAACAGTTACCCGGATACCCATAGAGGGCATTGTGGGTCTGGCCCACTTCAGCGGGTGCCTGACCCGTGCCCGTGCCCGTGAGATGGGCAGGTGCATGCCCGCTAAGGCGGGCGCACGCCCGTGCCCGCCTGTAGCAGGCGGGGCCCGCCAGCATGCAAGCGAGCACGCGCCGCTGAGGCGGGCGCGCACCCGCACCTGCCTAAAGTAGGCGGGGCCCGCCAAGAGTTATCATTGACAGTTTATTTAAGGTTAACCATTTGATAACTCTTTATTGGATCGTTCAGTGAACTCATTCTCCAATGAGCACCTGTGTCTCGTCTCCGACTTCACCAAGTCGAATGATTATGAGATCATCATTACCCTTTAGGATAAGACAAAGACACAATGGTCTGTTCGATGTGCCGATATCCATTTCTCGACACATCTATGGCTATGAACATTTAAAAACTCAAGTTCCTATCGGTCATTCACTTCCCACAATCGAGATCTCCATCTAGATACGTGTATGACCTTACTTTAAGTCTAAGGAAATTATCCAAGTATATTATAAATATATTAACTGTTACAGGTCAGATCCACACACAATGAAATTTATTTGAAGTGGAATCACGGGTACAATGATTTACAAGTTTTTGGCTTATAGAGAGGTTAGCAGGACTCGGAACTCGTTTCAAAGGTAAAGGATCCAAGGTCGCCCGAAAATCGCCTGAAGGTCGCCGTCTCCCAGTAGCTGAGGTGAGCTTCCTGTGATAATCAATAACTTGTCAGAAAGGCAGGGCTAGCTATCAGCCCGTTGCCTCTCCGATGCCTAAGTAGCTGGTAACGTAAAATGTAGGCGCCTGGCACGCTTGGCGATCTTAAGACAGATCGACGAAGCATAACGAGTTTATGAGGAAGGCGCAGATATGTGTAAGATATCCGACCTTGTGTATTGAAATGAGTTAGAAGATTTAACTGACCAACCCCCTCTATGGTGGCATAAGGGGGTATTTATAGGGCCGAAGGCGGCTGTCCGCCATCCTGTCAACCATCAAATCAACCCAGCTGGCACTCGAGTGGTGAAGCTGTGTTAGGAATATTTACTGCATTAATGGTATCAGGCGGTGTCAGGTTCATTAATGAGACGTGAGGGGCGGCCATCAGTTCTTGCCCTTAACCTCAGGCATTAATGGAGGGGAGGTGAGCCTATGTTACCCTGTCAGATATATTTACGAATGGTCGCCCTCGGGGGCGAGCCAAGCTCGGGGACAAAGCTTGGCTCTTTTGGACGATGCTCCTTGCGGGAGGTTAGGTGAGCTTATCCTTGGCATGGTGGGCTTGAAGGTTGAATGGGTGAGCTTCTCTGTTTGACCTCGAATGCGAGCTAGCGGCAGGGTGAGGCGAGCTTCTCTAGATGGCGATGATATTCAGCTCGGCTAGTGTCCCATCAGGAGGGTCGGTAAAGTGTTTACTTGGGCCCCCAGTGCATACGAGCCTTAATTTCATGGGCCAGCTTAAAGGTCGCAACAATTGCCCAAGCTTGATGCAGCCTGCCCAGCTTCAACTTGGATGACGAATCGCATTCCCACTGGACGAAGGCTGTTCAGCAACACCAATGAGATCTGACTGCCGAATCCTAGAAGTCATGATGGTGATCTGGCGACGGGGATAGTTTAAGGCACCCATCCGCTAAATAGATGACTTGTGGCTGAGGTGATTGGAGGAGGATTCGAGGCACCAACCTAGACCTGCTCGGATCTCGCCACATAGCCCACGTTAGACAGCTATGATCACGTGCCCCCTCCTATAAATAGAGACAGAGTGGGAGTGGGAGAGGGTTTTACCAGAATTTTCAAAACTTCATCTTCCCCCTTTCATCGCCGAGAGCAGCTGTCGTCGACTACCGTCGTCCGTCCATTCACAAGAGCTCCATTTGTCTCTTTTCTTTAGGTACACTCTCGATCGATGCCTTCATCTACTTCCTCTGCGGCTTCTTCCTCTTCAGATGTCCACGTTGAACAGCACCTCGGGGAGGTTGGCAGGGGTGGCGCCACCGAGTCAGAACCGGTGGCATCGGAGACATCATCGATGTCTCGGCCAGGCCAGCAGGAGGGAGACACGATAGTCGAACAGGCCATCGCTTTATCGTCGGTGATCAGGAGGGACCCAAAGGGAGGGAAGGCTCCTAAGTTGACTGCCAAGGCCGCCAAAGCTGCCACGGTCACAGGCGACGGTGGAGCCACAGCTGTGGTCCCTGTGGGAATTCTGGCTCAAATGTCTCAGCTGCTTCCCTCTGCGATCCTGGAGAACTGTGCCAAGTATATCTGGTCCCCCTATACAGTCTGCCTTCCCAAGCTTAGCGAGTGGGGTTGTTTCCCCCGGGACTACGAGGTCGGCGTGTACTACTCGACCTTCGCCTTGGGGCTTCACTTCCCGCTTCATCCATTCCTTCTTCTCATCCTCCACTTCCTCGAACTCCCCCTCTTCCAATTGATGCCGAACTCCATCAGCACGATGGTTGGCTTCCTCGTCCTCTACTCTGCCCATGGAATAAGTCCAATGCTGCCGCTCTTCGAGCACTTCTTCGAGGTAAAGAGGAAGGAGGACTACTACTATGTTTGTGCAAAGAGGGGCAGGCTTCTCATCCTTGCCAAACAGGTTAAGTGACTGGAAGGAGAGATTTGCCTTTGTCTCGACTCCGATAGACTTGGCTCTGAGGTCGAACTGGGGGGACTCTGAGTCCCTCAGTGAATGCCGAAGTGGTCCCAGAGGGGAGCGACTGGAGAACGCCAAAATTCTAGAGGAGATCCCAAAGGAGAACATGGTCTTCAAAGACCTGGTCACGGATGAAATAATCGCCCAGCACGTCTGGTTTGAAGGTACTCCGTGTGTCGCGAACATCATTTGAAAATCTCACCCTGATCTGTTCTTTGCATGAACGGTCATGAGCATGTCCATGGAGGAGGTGATGAGAAAGGCGAGGGAGGCATCATCAAAACAGCCGTCGAGCAAGGGCAAGGACCAGCAGCCTGCCTCAAGGAGCTCGGCACAGGTCGGGCAGAAGCAGAGTCTGTAGGTGTCTGCTACCGCTCGGGCCGAGAAAGGGAAGCAGATCAAGAAGTCAAGGAAGGAGGCTGTGGCCATAGCTCCTACATCCTGCTCATGCGGGGCTACAACTGGCGGAGTAGTCCACCATGATCTGGAGGAGCCTGCGGTCGGCCCCGTGACCACCGAGTACCAGGGTCCACCAATCAGTGCCACTGCTGCTGTCTCCACTAGTTCGGCTGCCCCACTGAGACCCCCCAACAGCGTTAACAACTACAAGCCATCATGTAGTCACGACCTGGCCCTACAGATGCCCGTCGTACAGGCTGGGTAAGCCAGGCCATTCGAGCTGTGAGGCCACACTGGCCACCTTCAAGTCGACGAAGGATTCGGTTCTCGCCATCCCGTCGGAAATGATCGTTGCGTCATGTTGAGTATTGGACTTCTCCCTACTTGGTGTTAATGATGAGAAAACATAAATACTTGTGACTAATCTCCTATTTCGTAGTTAATCCATTGCCTAAGCTTATTATGAAGATCTACTTGTAATGGATGACACTCAAAGTTCATTGAAGGCAAATGAAATGGATTGGATGATCGTGGATGGTGTTTGAAGCTCCATGAAGACTTCAAGATCATACGTTGGATAGAAGAGAGAGTTTGTCAATGTAAATTTATTTTATCTCTTCTAGTACGTAGCTTAGAAGTGGAACATTGATGGAGCACACACACACACACATCCTCATTTCTGTCTTAGGACATCAATAGATCAATTGTCCTTAGAATCCAATTCATTTCTCTTTTGATTGTGTCTGTATTGTTTATAACAGTCGACTGCTGAACACTTTACAGTTGCCTGTCTAAAAAACAGTCGACTGTGTTTTGTTCTACAGTCGCATGCTATGCATACACGTTTACAATCTAGTTTTGGGCTTCTCTGTCTTATTTCCCACTGGCGACTCTTGAACGATTTACAGTCGCCTGTCCAAAATGACAGTCGACTGTATGTTGTGAATCAGTCGCCTGTCTGTCATTTGCCCAAACTCTGTTGATCTGTATTTTTACGGCCAGTCGACTAATGTTGAATATACAATCGACTGTCCATTAGATCAGTCGACTGTCTATGCTGCAACAGTCGTCTGTCTGTGAGCCAATTTGTTGACTCAGCTCTCTGAAAATTCTCAGGGTATTTAACAGTTGCCTGTATAAGGATTTACAGTCGCCTGTTCTGATTAATAGTCGACTGTTTTATCCTCTTCAGTCGTCTATCCTGTTATCTTAGAAGATTTTCAGAATTTTTTAACTTACCCATCTTTCGGCCAGTCGCCTGTAAAGAACTTACAGTCGACTGTTGGTTTAACAGTCGACTGTCTCTCCTTCATCAGTCGACTGTCAACGTGGTAAGTTACCATTATGAATTCTCACCTATCCTTGCTGACTGTGCAACAGTCGACTGTGGTTTCTTCAACAGTCGACTGTCGCGAGCCCAAATTCTATCCGTTGAGATTTTTCTCACGGATTCCCAAAGGGTTTTTGCCTAATCTGTTTTGTGGATCTGAGAAACCTATATAAGGGGCTTTTACTGTTCCATTGAGAGGTTACCAATTCTTCCAAGTTTTCTCTCAAGCTTTCATTCTCAAGTTTAAAAGCTCTCAAATCCAAAGCCCTAAGAATTTCAATCTTTGATCTCTTGCTCTCCAACCTAGAACCAAAGAGTTATCTTCTAGGCATTTGATGCAATCAAGAGAAAGGGCTTTCTCCTCTTTTCCAAGAGAGTCTCCAACACACAACACACTTCTCCTTCAAGTTCTACTTCAAGGCATAGGTGATTGTAAGTGTTGCTTTCATATTTCATAACTTTCGTTATTTGAATTTGCTCTGAGGTTGTGAGAGTGGTGTGCTTGCTCCCAAGTTGTGGGAGTCAAGGTCAATCGATTGTATTTTCGATTTCACTTGTAGGGTTGCTACAAGTGGGTTTTAAGGAAACCTCAAGTTAGGGTTCTAACTTGAGTATCCGGAGGTATCCGGGTAGAAGGGACGTAGGATTACCGGGAACAAGTCGGGAAGTGACTTGGGTAATCTGAACCCTTGAAACATCTCTGTGTTTACATGTGTTTCATTTTCGGTTTAATTTCTATTCCGCATTATTTTGTTGGATTGCATTTAAATTGGTGTAACTATCTTTTTAAATTGCATAAACACTATTCAACCCCCCTTCTAGTGTTTTCCCCATAGACATGATCCTACAATTAGTATCAGAGCGCTAGGTTATAGCTATGGCATCCAACAACAACAACGTTCCTCCGCCGCCTTCTACAATAATCATGACCGTGATGGAGCGTCCACACTATTCGAAGGTCAATCAACGGTGCTTCCTCCACGTTTCAATGGCACTAACTTTGGCTATTGGAAGTGTAGGATGGAGACGTTCCTAAGGAGCGCTTCGCTTTGGAGAACCCTCCACAAGGAATACGTCGAGCCCACCGAAGAGGATTTCAAAAAATAGATGTCTTCCAAGAAATCCGTCGAAGTCAATAACGCTAAAGCAATGAACGTGTTTCATTATGCGTTGGACCCGAATGAGTTCAACAAGATATGCACATGTAAGAGTGCATATCAAATTTGGAACCATCTCATCGTTACCCATGAGGAAACGAACAATGTAAAACTTTTAAAGTTATATGTTGTCGTGCAAAACTTCGATTTGTTTCATATGCATGAAAATGAGAGCATTTCATCGATGTACGGACGTTTTACCGACATTACCAATGAATTGGAAGCCCTTGGCCAAACATACACCGAACCTGAAAAGGTAAGGAAGATCATCATGGGAATGACCTCCAAATGGGAAAGAAGAGCAATCGCCATCGAGGAGGTCAATGATTTGAAGAATTACACAGTTGTGAATCTTATCGGGAGTCTCATGTCTTATGAAGTAAGACGGGAGAACCGATTAAAGATTCGAGCTATGATGAATCCTTCAGAGTCCAAGAAGCAAGCTTTGTCATTCAACGCCATGATGAATCCTTCAGAGTCCAAGAAGCAAGCTTTGGCATTCAACGCCAATTCATCATCCTCCGATAGTAAAGAATTAGAGAATGAGATGGATTTGGGTGAAATGGCCCAAATGGCGAAGAAGTTCCAATGCTTCTTTCGCAAAGGTAAATTTCCCTCTAACAAAAGATTTGAGTCTACTAATGCTACTTCCTCTCTTTTCTTTAAGTGTAATAAGCCAGGGCACATCAAGAGGGATTGCCCAATGCTAAGAAATAAAGAGAAGTGGAAAGCTCCGAAGTACCACAAGTCCGACAAGAACAAGAGAGATAAGAAGAAAGGACTCGTCGGTACATTCGATGACTCAAGTGAGGACTCATCAAGTGATTCTGATGATGAGAAGGGTGAGAGCGCCCACATGTGTTTCATGGCACGAGAAGATCCACTCTCCGATGAGAGTGATTCCGACACGGATGATACCGAGGTAACAATGGATGAACTTCGTATTGCAAATGAAAAATTATTTGCTAAACATCAATCTTTAATGCTTAGATATACTAGCTTAAAGAAATTGAATGTTAGCAAGTCATCCATTCCATGCATTATCAACAATGACACCATTGTTGATACTTTAACTCTTGAGAAAGCAAACTTAGCTTCTCAAAATGTCACTTTGAGAGATGAGGTGAATAACCTCAAATCTCAACTAGATCAAACACATCCTCAGGATAATAGTGATCTAGTTACACGACACACACAATTGGGTTTAGAGAATGATTCTCTTAAAACTCAAGTGCATGAGCTCAAAGCACGGGTGTCCACCTTGGATACCAACATTTCTTCTCTTAAAGAGAAATATGAGCTCATGTCCTCCCGTATTGTGAGATTCAATAAGGAAAAAGGACAATTGGACGATTTTCTTGCAACCCAATTTCCGGCCACACATCGTATTGGTCTTGGTTTTGTAAAAACAAATGCATCCAATGATCGCACCTCCTATAGTGGTGTCACTATAGACTTTGTGAGGCCATCCTCCGGTGCATCCACAAGTGGTGTCAAAGACACTATAGGTAGCAAACCTACCAAGAAAGTCACCACTTCACCTTCTCTTCCTTTTGGCAAGAAACCCACTAAGGGTGGGAACCAAAAGAGAAGTCATGCTTACATGTACACTAACCTTCATCCACATAGGAAACCTCCTACTTCACAAGTGGATAATCATGACACTTTTTATGCTCCACACCCACAGACACGTGCAAATCTACACATGAGAAATACTCATGTACGTGCTCCTATACACCCATATGCACATACGCATCATTCTTACATGTATGCACAACCTCCACATGTCATGCATGACCCATATGTTTCATACAACATGCATGTTCCCAAGCATACACATCATTCTCGTATGTTCAATGCATATCCTCCACCTTATTTCTATGCTAGAAACCATGTTCTTAAGAAGCATGCACCACATAGAAATCTAACAAGTATGCATGAAACTAGGAAAAGGACTCCCAAAATTTACACCATTTGGGGTCCTAAGAACACTAGCCTAAATGATAGGAATGCTTATGTTGATTCCTATTTTCATGATGTTATTAAAAATAGTAATTATGTTAGGAAGCAGAAATCCACTTGGACTTGGCTTCCAAAGGGCTAATCCCCTTGGACCCAACAAACATTGGGTACCATGAGCTTATGGTATATTATGTAGGTACCCAAGAGAAAGAAGAAGAGCAATAAAGGTCAAACTAGCTCTAAAGGGAAAGGATGGATTCTCGATAGTGGTTGCTCCAAACACATGATGGGAGATCCCTCATTGCTCTCCGAAGTGATTAGCATCAAGGATGGTGCAACGGTTACTTTTGGAGGTAATAAAAAGGGAACCATCATTGGAGTAGGTATTATTATCGGTAATCCTTCAAACCCCTTAATTACTAATATATGTCTTGTTAGTGGGTTATGTCACAATCTCATTTCCATTAGTCAACTTTGTGACAAAGGTTACAAGGTTAACTTTGGAGAAGGATTGTGTACAATTGTTGATTGTGCTTAGAATGTTTTATTTTCCGGTATTAGGCGTAAAAATATTTATTATTTGAGCTTGCCTAAAACCGTAGAACATTGCTTAGTTGCTAATACAAGTGAACAACTACTATGGCATCGCCGTTTTGGTCAAGTTCACTTCAAGCACTTATATAAGTTAGCTAAGCATGATCTAGTCAAAGGTTGTCCTAAAATTGCTTTTAGTAAGAAAAACTTTTGTGATTCATGTCAAAGAGGTAAACTTAGTAAATCATCGTTTAAGCTTAAAGAAGACATTACTTCTAAGAGGCACCTAGAAATTCTTCATCTAGATTTGTTTGGGCTAACTAGAACCGCCTCTTTAGGCAATGCTCATTATGGATTAGTTGTCGTTGACGACTTTTTTAGATTTACTTAGGTTTCATTCTTAACTAATAAGAATGAAGCTTTTGAAGAGTTTACCATATTTGCAAAGAAGATTCAGAATCTCTTAGGATCCATCATTATCACTATCCGTAGTGATCATGGAGGAGAATTCGAGAATGAATCTTTTACAAAGTTTTGTGATCACACCGGGATAACTCATAACTTTTCCTGCCCTCGGGCACCACCACAAAATGGTGTTGTAGAGAGAAAGAATAGGACGCTTATTGAGTGTGCTCGCACTATGCTCCATGATAGTCATCTTGGACTACAATTTTGGGCAGAGGCGGTGCACACGGCATGTTATGTGCTCAATAGGATCCTAGTAAGACCCCAAACGAACAAAACTTGTTTTGAGTTGTTTTATGACAAAAAGCCTCAAGTAAAATATTTTCGTGTTTTTGGTTCAAATTGTTTTATCAAGAACACTTTTAGTAATCTAGATAAATTTGAGCCAAGATCCGATGAAGGAATTTTTGTTGGATATTCCACACGAAGTAAAGCCTACCGAATATACAACAAAACTTCTTCAATAATTGAGGAATATCTAAACGTATCATTTTATGAAGATTTCGATTTTCCTCATGTTGATGATGATAATGTAAATGTTATTTGTGATTCTCTTAGTAATGTTAAGATTAATGATTCGATTATTGAGACTAACACTACTAACGAAATTATTGAAGATGTTCCAAGTGATGCAGGAATACCCAAAGCTTATTCGACCGTTCGGAACCATCCACATAACCAAATAATTGGAGATATTGGTGTGGGTGTTCGAACGAGGTCAATAATTGAAGAACTCTCTCATTGTGCATTTGTCTCTACCATTGAGCCAAAGAACATCCAAGAAGCTTGTGAGGATAGCTCTTGGATAGTGGTAATGGAAGAAAAACTAATACAATTCGAGAGAAATGAAGTTTGGGAGCTCGTTCCTCTTCCAAGTGGTCACCAAGTCATTGGGACCAAGTGGATCTTCAAGAACAAGACCGATGAGAACGAGGTAATCACAAGGAACAAAGCAAGTTAGTAGCTCAAGGCTACCGGCAAGAGGAAGGTATTGATTTCAAAGAATCTTTTGCTCCCGTAGCTAGATTAGAAGCTATTAGATTGCTTTTATCTTTTGCATCTATAAGAACTTTAAACTATTTCAAATGGATGTTAAAAGCGCATTTTAAATGAGTTTGTCAATGAAGAAGTATATGTTTCTCAACCTCTTGGTTTTATTCATGAAAAATTTCCAAACCATGTTTTCAAACTTAAGAAAGCGTTGTATTGGATTAGACAAGCTCCTAGAGCTTGGTATGATCGACTTAAGACATTTCTTTTGGATTTAGGTTTTAAAATGGGAGAAGTTGATTCTACACACTTCATTAAAGATTATGAAAATGACATTCTTTTGATTCAAGTTTATGTAGACGATATAATTTTTGGTTCTACTAACTTTAATCTTTGTCAAGAATTTTCTAAGTCTATGAAGGATGAATTCGAGATGAGCCACATGGGAGAGCTCACTTATTTCCTTGGACTGCAAATTCGACAAATGGAGAATGGAACTTTCATACATCAGACATGTTGGATATGGACGACATATATACACCCATGAGGGGATGTATGAGGGCCTATGGACCTCAGATGTCACGTGCACGAAAGCGTGCGTGAAGGGAACCTTTTCTCGTGTGAAAAGGACCACTCGATAAGTGGAAAAAGTCACTTTATAAGTGCATAAAGGCACTTGATAAGTGAATGAAGAAGAGGATAAGTAAATGTGCTAATATAGGCTAATAAGCTTATATTTAGTTATTTCCTACAATAACTACCCCTAAAGCCTATAAATAGGACCCAAGGGTAAGGCATTTACACCATTCCATCCATGCCATAAGTTTGCATAAGGCAACTTATGTTCTTCTTCTCCCTTCCATTAAAATCCTCTTCTAAATAGAGATTTAGGCGGTGAAACGCTGCTTCGATCCTCCGTGACGAAGTACTGACCGTTGTGGCGAATCCGAGGGCGAAGTTCAGAGATTACAGTGCCGCGTACGCAAGCGTAAGTCTCTCCTCTTCATTCGATCCTAACATCGTTGTTTTGACAGGATCCTACATTGGTATCGGAGCCATACGGGTTTGCCCCGGTCTAACCGTCGCCCCGGTCTAATCGATGAACGAGGCGTTGTTTTTTTCACGAATGAGTTTCCTACCATTATGGATATGGTAGGAGCGCATCGTGACGGAGAGAATCGCAGCAGTTGTTCTTTTCACGTTAGGGTCTTCTGTCATTACGGATATGGCAGGAACTCTCCGTGACGGGAAGAACTGACTGTTCATCTCGCCAAACTCGCACTCTTCATGGATGCTGAGTCTCCATTCAATAGGGAATGTGAACTCTCTTCATGTGGAGCGTGAAGTTTGCGGCCTTGGAAGTGTGTTATTTTTCATTTTGGCACACGGCCATTAAAGAATAACTACTTTCTCGACGAACGGGTGTTTCATCGAAGAAGATGATGGTGGTTATTCTCAACGGAGAAGAAGACCTCTTTGGTGCATGATCACCATGGCCATATGGGCCATGGAGGCTATGCATCCCCCCTCCCCATGCGGAGGGGGTTGGCTGCGGCCAATAACAACCTCGGCCACCCCTCTGGTGGGGGTGTGCGGCCAACCCCATGCAAGGGGGAGGCCGGCCATGGCCATATGGGCCATGGCCAGCCATGGCTAAAGGGGCCATGGCCGGCCATGGCCGGCCCCGGCCAGGGCCAGGGGGCCCTGGCCGTGGCCAGGGCCAACCCTGGCCGAGGCCAGGGCCGGCTGAGGCCAGGCCGGCCCTGGCCGGGCCAGGGCCAGGGCCGGCCCTGGCCAGGCCAGGGCCAGGCGCCCTGGCCTCAGGCCAGGGCCCACGCTGGCCTCAGGCCAGGGCCTGGCCGGCCCTGGCCGAGGCCAGGGCCACGGTCATTGCCGGCCCTTGGCCTCGGCCAGGGCCAAGCCCCGGTTGGCCCTGTATTTTGATGGGTGAAGGGGGGGGGGGGGGCTTGCATGACCGTGAGGGGGTGGCTTGCATGGCCGGTCTCTACGGAGCCGGCGGCAGTTGTCTGCGGCAAAATTCTCCTGTAGGGGGGGAAGCGCCTGGATCCATACGGGAACCAACGGCGGTGGCTTGCAGAAAACTCCCCTCAAGGAGAGTTCGGCCTTGGCCAAGTTGCGATGGCAACTCTCTCTTCGGAAGGAAGAAGAATTCGGCCTTGTCACGGCCACGACACGACCCCGGCAATGGCCGGGGAATTGTCGAAATATTTCGGCCATGTCACCCTGTAATGGGGTGTAGGCCCTGCAAAATACGTTTGCAAAATACGTTTAAAAGATACATTTTCAAAATACTGCAAAATACGTTTGCAAAATACGTTTGAAAGATACGTTTTCAAAATACTGCAAAATACGTTTGCAAAATACGTTTGAAAAATACGTTTGAAAAATACGTTTTTTTTAAACGCTTTTCCGCTGTAAAGTACTATAAGAGTACTATCGTTTGATAAGTGAGGGGGAAATATTGAAAGTTGTTCTAGATGGTGATTGGAATCGTAGAGACCTTTCCGATTCTAGAGCAACATTTTCAATATTTTTCGAAAGTAACTTATCAAATATAATAATATCATTCCAAGCGGGATTTTTTTTCAAGTGGGAGTGATATTAAACTAGTCTGAAATTTCACATTCGATTGATTCAGTATCTCAATGGATCATGATTCGACCAGTGGACTTTTGGACTAGTTTGTGGAACACCTCAGCTCAGTCTGGGGGTAGTGAACCATGGACTAGCCATTTCCCTGGTCGGTCCACTGGCCGAGACTAATGAATCATGAAAATGTTACAATATGATGACTATGTATATGAAATTAATGCAATGTTTTTGATCGAACCTTCTTTTCATGTCTTTTGCAGCATTTTAAAGCTAAAATGTCTTCTGCCGCTATGAACATCATCGTTGAGTTGAACAAAGGTGAAAAACTCAACGGCGATAATTACAAATTATGGTCCATTAAAATACAGTATGTTCTAGAGGAGCAAGAAGTGCTCGAAACTCTAAAGAACGTAATGATTGAACCCGAGTTGGGCACTACGGCCCAACACAGACGAGACAAGAAAGCTTTTGATGCTTGGTCTTGGAAGAACAAGATAGCTCGTATTACGTTATTGTCCAGTATGGCCGATGACATAATGCGCATCTTCCGAGAGCATGACTTAGCCATGGACATATGGTCCAAGCTTGATGAGAAGTTTGGTGGCACCTCGGTGTCCAAACTTCGTTCTTTAACTATAAGATTTGATTCATACAAGAAATGTCCAGATCATTCCCTGGGGAAACATCTGCGACATATGGCGAATCTAATCTCAGAGTTAAAGGATGCAGGTCATGTGCTCACTGATGAGCAACAAATCCAAGCAGTCATACGTTCCCTACCAAATGGGTGGGATCAAATGAAGATGCATCTCACTCATAATGAGAGCATCAAGAACTTCAGCGATGTTTCTAAGCACCTCGAGTTAGAGGAAGAACGGCTTGCGGCTGCCAAGCCAAGTGCAGAAGTGCATATGGTTGCTAGTTCCTCACACGGGGGAAAGAAACGGAAAAATCGTTCGAAGTTTACTAATGAACGTAATAAGCAACCTGAGTCTACCAAGAAACCCAAACATAAGGGTGGGAACAAGAAATGGCACAAGAAGAAAGAATTGAAGAGGATCAAGTGCTTCAAGTGCAACAAGTTAGGTCACTATGCCTGTTCTTGTACGGATGGATGTGACAAGGTAACTTGTAATACTAGTTACATATGTGTTTCTAGTTCAATATTTCTTGTAGAATCTAATCCATTTTGGATAATTGATTCAGGTGCCACCGACCACATAGCAAGGGACAGACGGTCCTTCGTGGAGTATCACCGGATACCCCAAGGAACGAAGTGGATCTATGTAGGAAACAACACACGTGTTGAAGTGAAAGGCGTTGGGACGTGCAAGCTCGTCTTGGACAACGGCCGCACTATCTTACTTCTTGATGTCCTCTTCGCTCCAGATATTCGAAGGAATATTATATCTGTGGTTGTATTAATGGGTCTTGGTTATAGTTGGTTCTTTCATAATCGTAATGTGGACCTATCTTGTAATAATTCTTTAATTGGTACTGGGTATGTTTTCAAAGGATTTATTGTATTAAATACAATGTATGACTCCTCATTTTGTAATGAAAATTTCCTTGTTGCAAATTCTTCGACTTATGAGTCAGATATAATTTGTTGGCACGCAAGGCTTGGTCACATTGGACCAACGCGTATGGATAGACTTGCCAAACGTGGCCTTCTATCCAATGTTTCAAAGGTCGATATGTCGACCTGCAAACATTGCCTTGTAGGAAAATCTTGTCGCAAGCTGTTTGGAACCGGCACAAGGGCCGAGGTTCCATTACAGCTCATCCATTCGGACATATGTGGTCTGATGAATGTCAAGACAAGATGTGGGAAGTCCTATTTCATCACTTTTATTGATGACTTCACCCGATTCGGACATATCTATTTGATATCCCACAAAAGTGAAGCATTAACCTGCTTTAAAAACTATATGAGTTTAGTGGAAAATCAATTAGATCGCAAGATTAAGGTCTTGCGAACCGATAGGGGCGGTGAATATCAATCAACAAGTTTTAAAGAACTTTGTGATGAAAAGGGCATAGTTCATCAGGTAACTATGCCTTATACTCCGCAACAAAATGGTGTTGCAGAAAGGAGGAATAAGACTTTAATGGAAATGGTCCGTTCAATGATGGCGCAAGCTAACTTGCCAATCACCTTTTGGGGTGATGCATTATTGACGGCCACTTTCATCTTGAATCACGTACCCTCGAAATCAGTTAGCTCCACTCCTTACGAGTTGTGGAACCAAAGGTCTCCTTACTTAAACATTTTGAAACCTTGGGGGTGTGCATCCTACGCACATATTTCCTCCCATAAGTATGGCAAACTTGGGCCACGGGGAAGGAAATGTATCTTTATACGATACGCAGAATACTCCAAAGGTTATGTTTTCATTGGTCAGGAAGACAATGGAGGTCTAATTGAATTTGAGTCGAGGGATGTCACTTTCTTGGAAAACGAGTTTCCAAGACAGGGCGAGATAAGTCAGGACTTATCTCTATTTGAGATTAATGATCAAGAAGGATTACCTCATTCGAGTGGGAGAATTCTTGGTGAAGACGAAAATACGTTTCAACCTTCACCAATGGATGATACGAATGATGCTGATCCTATTCCATACGGGAATAATAATCCAAGTGGGAGCAATTCTAACCACATTCCAAATGGGAGTGATATTATAATTGATCTAAATTCAAGTCAACAAGGACTTGAAGAATCTCAAATACGACGTAGTAGTCGTACAAGATTAGCTCCTCTAAGATTTGAGGATGAATTTCCGCAAACCTTTATGACTTTACTACAAGTAGATGACGAGCCTGCTACTTTCAAACAGGCCGTATCATGCCCTGCTAAAGACAAATGGATGGAAGCGATGAAGGAGGAGTTAGAATCCATGAAAGTTAACCAAGTCTGGGACTTGGTTGATTTACCCAGAGGACGTAGAGCTATTGGGAACAAATGGGTTCTCATGATCAAGCATAAGGCTGATGGCTCTATAGACAAATATAAAGCTCGCCTTGTCGTGAAAGGTTTTACACAACAGGAAGGGATAGACTACGAAGAGACCTTCTCACCTGTTGTTCGTTTTACCTCGATTCGCCTGATTCTGGCTATGGTAGATTGCTTAGACCTCGAATTACATCAAATGGATGTAAAGACTGCCTTTCTCAATGGAGAATTAGACGAGGAGATCTATATGGAACAACCAACAGGGTTCGTAAAAGAAGGAAACAAACATAAAGTTTGTAAACTTCGTAAGTCCATATATGGTCTTAAACAATCCTCGAGGCAATGGTATATACGATTTCAAGAAGTTGTCTTATCAAATGGTTTTACCATGCTTGATGAAGATAACTGTGTATATATCAAGAGGATTAAAAGCAAGTATGTTATTATGTTTCTATACGTAGATGCCATTTTAATAGCTGGAAATGACAAGTGCTTTGTGATGGATATCAAGGCTTGGCTTTCATCAGTTTTTGAGATGAAAGACATGAGAGAAGCCGCATATATCCTTGGAGTTAAGATTTCAAGGAATCGTTCGAAGAAACTTCTTTCTCTTTCACAAGAGACTTATATAAAGAAGGTTATAGAACGTTTTAATATGCAGGACTGCAAGTCCATTGATACTCCTATAAGCAAATGCGATAATTTATGTCTGAAATCGTGTCCAAAGAACCAAAAGGAAAGGAAATTATGGAAAAAGTTCCATATTCCAGTGCAGTTGGTAGTCTTATGTACGCTATGATGTGTACAAGACCGGACATCTGTTTTGCCATTGGAATGGTAAGTCGTTACCAATCCAATCCAGGGCAAGTACACTGGAAAGCGGTTAAGAGGATAATGCGGTATCTTAAAGGAACTTCGGACTATGCTTTATGCTATCAAGGAGATGCCTTGAGGCTCGAAGGCTACACTGATGCTGATTGGGCGGGTGATCTCGATGAGCTACGATCGACCTCAGGATATGTTTTTCTACTCGGATCTGGTGCAATATCCTGGAGTAGCAAGAAACAATCCTGCATCGCACTTTCAACTATGGAAGCCGAGTTTGTAGCATTTAGCATGGCAGTCCAAGAGGCTGTTTGGCTTAGGAAATTCTTAGACAGGCTAATTGATGCAAGTGACTCAGGTGCTGTACCAATACACATCGACAGTCAAGCATCTATAGTCTATGTCAAAGATCCAAAATTCCATTGTAAGACCAAACACATTGATATCCGCTACAAATTTGCAAAAGACTATGATAAGACCAAGAAGGTAGACATAAGGTACATATCTACGCATGAGATGATAGCTGATTCGCTTACAAAGGCGATCCCCAGAGATGTGTTTTACAAACACTTATCATCTCATGGATTGCGTAAGAGCTGAGTTGTACCAATGTAAATTCCCATGTCTGTAAAAGATCAAATTTAATAAAAGAATAAGTTCTTTTCAACATTGCATATGAGTTTTTAGAAAATGTTTGTGTACATTTTAAAATCTCAGCTATATTTTCTAGTATGTCGGACAGATTAAGGTTGGCTCTCTCACATGAGCAACCGCCTTTATTATATCAGACGGATAAATTAAAGATGAGACCTGTTTAAAGTCAAAATCGTCAGACGGATGATTTAGAGTCATGACTTAAACAAAATGGTCGTATGAAAGATCTGCATCATATGGATGCTTACAAAAGATCTAAAAGGACTCTTAAATCCTATCTGTCTTATGCGGGATGTGGGTCCAGAAGATTATTTGAGTAGTAAAAGGGACTCAAAATCAGACATTGTGGTGTCTGATCATCATCCTTACAACATCATTAAGACATACGCTCCCTGGGAAAGGAGTGATGTTGTAATACATATTCATACTACGTATGCATTTGACCATTGGGTTAGAATAGTAATTGTGTTTACTATTATGTGAGACCCAAAGACCACATGGGTCTTAACTCATTACCCTTATGGATTCTAATTGGTTCCTTTAGATTTGACTGGGTGATTGCTATCTTAGCATGTTGCTTATGGACTATGGTCAATTCGGTCCGGCGGGGCATGTTAGAAAAGCAAGTCAAGTCAAGATCGAAAGGATCGCAAGAAGAGGAAGATTAATTTCATATTCACATTTGGACTTTAGAGATTCAAAGCTGGCCAGCCAATTGTAATCCAGATGGGATTCAATTGTTGAATATAAAGTATAAGAAATGTGAAGAAATAATCTAGGGTAAAGCATACGTTAATCTACTCAACTTTGCACCTCGAGGAGTGTTGTGTATCTCTAACAAGTGCACAAACAGCGGACTCTATGCGCATGACGGTCACATGGCCTATTTCTCGGTATGATAAACATAAGAGCTAAAGGAAAAGATGTTTCCTTACAATCCCCTCAAATGTGAGTGGGAGATGTTGGATATGGACGACATATATACACCCATGAGGGGATGTATGAGGGCCTATGGACCTCAGATGTCGCGTGCACGAAAGCGTGCGCGAAGGAAACCTTTTCTCGTGTGAAAAGGACCACTCGATAAGTGGAAAAAGTCACTTTATAAGTGCATAAAGGCACTTGATAAGTGAATGCAGAAGAGGATAAGTAAATGTGCTAATATAGGCTAATAAGCTTATATTTAGTTATTTCCTACAATAACTACCCCTAAAGCCTTTAAATAGGACCCAAGGGTAAGGCATTTACACCATTCTATCCATGCCATAAGTTTGCATAAGGCAACTTATGTTCTTCTTCTCCCTTCCATTAAAATCCTCTTTTAAATAGAGATTTAGGCGGTGAAACGCTGCTTCGATCCTCCGTGACGAAGTACTGACCATTGTGGCGAATCAGAGGGCGAAGTTCAGAGATTACGGTGCCGTGTACGCAAGCGTAAGTCTCTCCTCTTCATTCGATCCTAACATCGTTGTTTTGACAGGATCCTACAAGACAAAGTACACAGTGGAGCTTATTAAGCGATTTGGGATGGAATCATCTTCAAGCAAAAGGACTCCCATGAGTACGACTACCCACCTACACAAGGATGAAAACGGAAAAGATGTAGACGTTCGTCTATATCGAGGTATGATCGGTAGCTTACTTTACTTAACTGCTAGTAGGCCAGATATCATGTTTTCTGTATGCTTATGTGCTAGATATCAAGCTAGACCTAAGGAGTCACACTTGATTGCGGTTAAACGAATATTTCGTTATCTCAATCAGTCTCTAGATTATGTGTTACTTTACCCTAAATCTAGCACATATGAGTTAATCTCATATAGTGATGCCGACTTTGCCGGATGCAAGTCCGACAGGAAAAGTAATAGTGGCACTTGCCATTTCCTAGGAAATTCCCTTGTTTCTTGGTTTTCCAAGAAACAGAACTCGGTGTCATTGTCCACGACTGAAGCGGAATATATTGCCGCGGGTCTTGCATGTGCATAAGTCCTTTGGATGAAACACACTCTTAGTGACTATGGTGTCAATTGTGATACTTGCCATATCATGGTTGATAACCAAAGTGCTATATGTCTTTTCAAGAACCCGGTACATCACTCTCGTACCAAACACATAGATGTGAGACACCATTTTATTAATGATCATGTAGCTAAGAAGGTCATCATCTTAGAGTACATTGAAACCCAAAAACAAATTACCAACATCTTCACAAAACCTCTTAAACAAGATTCATTTGTGAGGTTGCGTGGAGAATTAGGAATTATGGGCGAATCTGAAATTTAGAAGCTCAACTTATATGTTATAACACTTTTTGAGCTCATATCATTATGTTGCATCTTCATTTGATATATTATATATATGTGTTTAAGAAATGCAATTGAGATTTATGTGATTTCATGAGTTCTTTAAGATCGTTTTTAGAAATTTGTGTTGCAATTGATTTATCATATTACATTGTTTTTATGATGAGTTTGTGATTCGAGTACATGTTCTAGGGTGAGTGTTCATATCCTTTGGATTTATATATCACTGTGCATTTTTGGACCAGGACAGACGACTGTCTTTCCTTCGACAGTCGACTGCCCTACTCTATTTTCTCAGTCAGAAATTTCTATCTTTCGCACAGACGACTGATGACAATTTTTCAGTCGACTGTTGTTTCAACAGGCGACTGCATTTTAGTCATCAGGCGCATGTCATCATTGTCGAAATTTTTCAGTACTCTCTGTCTTTTTGATGAAGTTTATTGATTCTCAGTCAGTCGACTGATGTGTATTGTATAGTCGACTGTCTCACGGACAGGCGACTGTATGTTACTCAGCAGTCGACTGTCTGTCTTCATGAGCTTATTCCTTTTCACCTTATCCAGTCGACTGATTTTTGTTCATTAGTCGACTATCTACTGTTGTGTCGGTTCACTGCTTCGATCTGAGCCGTCGATTCTTTGATCCAACGGCCCAGATTAATTCGCCCCTTTCTTATATCCTTTGAGACGGTTCATTTCTACCCACGTTGTCTCTCTCCTCCGATTGAAACGACTCGTCTTCCCGCTCATTTCCTCTGCCATCACCGTCGATCTCCTCCTCCTTGCCGTTTGTCAATTGCTTTGTTGTTGTACTTTCGTGACTTTTTGACTAGGTCTGAGTCTTTCGTTCGATTATCGTCGTTTGATTTCATCGCCTGTCAATTTTCTTCTCTTTCGATTGATTGACTCCATGGCTCCCAAAACCAAGGGAAAAGGGAAGATCTTAGCTCCTAAGAAACTTAGGGCTCCTAAGAAACCTACAGTTGCCAAGATCAAGAAACCCTACAAAGCCCGTACCAAAAATGCCGAATCTCCCTCTTACTCTGCTTCGCCAGGGTATTCTCCTTCTGAGACTTCTTCTTTTAACGTTGAGCCCCTGATCAAGCGTCGGTGCAAGCGTATTTGTGTTAGCATAAATGAGCCTAGTGCTGATGCTCCCCATCATTCCCCTTCTGAGTCGAGTTCTGCAGAAGAGACCCATGTCGCTCCACCATTTGATCCCCTTGTCCGATTTGCCGAGATGATCTTTGCTTGGCAAAATTCTACTCTCTTATAGGGATCAAACTTCTTAGGGAGCGGTATATAGTTTTTTCCGCCTTCACTGCTGAGAGACCGTCTGACATCTTATCTGCTACCCATTTGGTCGATCTTTTTCACTTCTCTCAGAGAGAGTCTCCTAGGGCTTATCCATTTTTGGTTAAGCTCTTCTATGCTAACCGCATTTGCAGTGAGTACTCCACCACTGGATATATCGATACTGTTGTCTAGGGGACGTCCATTCACATTGATCCCACTCCAGGAACCATTCTTAGGATTCCTTCTATCGGATCTCTTCCCTCTGACATTTCCATTTCTGATATCGATGAGCTTAACCAGGATGTCCTCCGGGACATGTTCCGTGTGAAACCCTCAGCCCTAGATTCTGGTATTAGGTCGTCTAAGTTTTCGGCTAGAGGTTGGGCTGTTCACCTCGTGGTGAAGTCTAACATCCTGCCGAAGTATGGATCATCTGACCAGCCTTCCCATGATATTCTGAGGTGTATGTATGCGATTTTCTCCGGGATGTCCATGAACTGGGCCGGTGTCCTCCTTGACAGGATGGACAAGGTCGAGTTTACTTCCTCCTCTGCACACATTCCATACGGTGGTCTTCTCACTCTTGCCTTCTGACATTTTGGTATCGATTTGTCTCCTTTTGAGCCCATGCCTTTTGCTCCTCTCCTTGATGCTTCTACGTAGTCGAAGTCCTCTTCGGCTCTGCAGTCTGCATCAAAGAAGAGGAAATCCACATCAGCTCCATCCTCCTCCACTGTTCCACCAGCTGACCTGCCATCTACATCTGCTCCTCCAGCTTTTGACACCCTCCTTGAGATGGTATCTGGTCTTTATGAGTTAGCTTCATTATCATTCCTGCATCAGGGAATACCCTTCCCTGAGCATCTGAGATGTTTTGTTCCTCCTCAGCCACATAAGCCTCCTCAGCCCATCGTCACTGATGTCGTTGTGCATCCTGGTGTAGCTTCTACTCAGGATGCTGCTGATGCTGATGCTGTTGCTTCTTCTGACCCTCCTCCAGAGGATACCCCTGCGGTTACAGAGCCTGCTTCTCCTTCTGCAGCCCCTGGAGACGCTCACTCATAGGTGTTTGTTTTCGTTTGATGGTTGTATTTTGTGTAGTGATGGATATTTGATACTGATGTACGCTGTGGTCATGATGTATTTTTTTGGATTATGATGTATGTATTTTTTGTTGGACATGGTGTTGTCCATCTGATGTGCACTCATATCATTTTTTGATATATATATATATATATGACATTATTGTTTCGTCTTTTTTGTCACACCTTGTATAATTGATAATCATATCTGTGTGCTGATTGTGATATTGTCTCCATGAATGATTTATTCTCTTCTAATGTGATTTTGAGACAATATAGGACTTGATATTGGATTATTCATGCTATCAGTGATGTGATGCGTTTTCGAAACTATTTTTGTTTCGTATATCTAAAATGTTGATATTAGACTTCCATTCCTATATTCACATAAGTATTTGATGTGATTTTATAAGTTTTGATTCTTTATATCTTTATACTCCTTGATTGTTGTTAGTTCTTATTTAGCACGATTATTGTTGTTGTTATTTACTCCCACCTTTTTAGATAATGCCATAGGGGGAGAGAAATAAACATACAAGATTCATAATGAATGTGCTAAGTATGTGCTAACACTTTGAATCTAATATTGAAGTTGCCTTAGATTCAGGGGGAGTAAGATTACAATGAATATGGATTTTTATTTCCTAGATTTCATGAATTGAATTCACTCTTATCTTATTCATTTGCTTCAATTGATATATAGATGCCCAAATATTTGTTGACTAACTTGATTGGCATCTATGTAGGGGGAGTAAGTTTTCATTACACACAATTATTTATCTTTTTGTTTATGTTTGTTTGTCATCATCAAAAGGGGGGAGAATGTTGAGTATTGGACTTCTCCCTACTTGGTGTTAATGATGAGCAAATATAAATACTTGTGACTAATCCCATATTTTGCAGTTAATCCATTGCCTAATCTTATTATGAAGATCTACTTGTAATGGATGACACTCAAAGTTCATTGAAGGCAAATGAAATGGATTGGATGATCGTGGATGGTGTTTGAAGCTCCATGAAGACTTCAAGATCATACGTTGGATAGAAGAGAGAGTTCCTCAATGTAAATTTCTTTTATCTCTTCTAGTATGTATCTTAGAAGTAGAACATTGATGGAGCACACACACGCATCCTCATTTCTGTCTTAGGACATCAATAGATCAATTGTCCTTAGACTCCAATTCATTTCTCTTTTGATTGTGTCTATATTGTTTATAATAGTCGACTGCTGAACACTTTACAGTCGCATGTCTCAAAAACAGTCGACTGTGTTTTGTTTTACAGTCGCCTGTTATGCACAAACGTTTACAATCTAGTTTTCGGCTTCTCTGTCTTATTTCCCACAGGCGACTCTTGAACGATTTACAGTCGTCTGTCCAAGTGACAGTCGACTGTATGTTATGAATCAGTCGCCTGTCTGTCATTTGCCCAAACTTTGTTGATCTGTATTTTTACGGCCAGTCGACTAATGTTGAATATACAGTCGACTGTCCATTGGATCAGTCGACTGTCTATACTACAACAGTCGTCTGTCTGTGAGCCAATTTGTTGACTCGGCTCTCTGGAAATTCTCAGGGTATTTGACAGTCGTCTGTATACGGATTTACAGTCGCCTGTTCTGATTAACAATCGACTGTTTTATCCTCTTCAGTCATCTGTCCTGTTATCTCAGAAGATTTCCAGAATTCTTTAACTTACCCATCTTTCTGCCAGTCGCCTGTAGAAGAACTTACAGTCGCCTGTTGGTTTAACAGTCGACTGTCTCTCCTTCATCAGTCGATTGTCCACGTGGTAAGTTACCGTTATGAATTCTCACCTACCCTTGCTGACTGTGTAACAGTCGATTGTGGTTTCTTCAACAGTCGACTGTCGCGAGCGCATATTCTATCCGTTGAGATTTTTCTCATGGATTCCCAAAGGGTTTTTGCCAATATGTTTTGTGGATTTGAGAAACCTATATAAGGGGCTTTTACTGTTCCATTGAGAGGTTACCAATTCTTCCAAGTTTTCTCTCAAGCTTTCATTCTCAAGTTTAAAAGCTCTCAAATCCAAAGCCCTAATAATTCCAATCTTTGATCTCTTGCTTTCCAACCTAGAACCAAAGAGTTATCTTCTAGGCATTTGGTGCAGTCAAAAGAAAGGGCTTTCTCCTCTATTCCAAGAGAGTCTCTAACACACAACACCCTTCTCCTTCAAGTTCTACTTCAAGGCATAGGTGATTGTAAGTGTTGCTTTCATATTTCATAACTTTCGTTATTTGAATTTGCTCTCAGGTTGTGAGAGTGGTGTGCTTGCTCCTAAGTTGTGGGAGTCAAGGTCAATCGATTATATTTTCGATTTCACTTGTTGGGTTGCTACAAGTGGGTTTTAAGGAAACCTCAAGTTAGGGTTCTAACTTGAGTATCCGGAGGTATCCGGGTGGAAGGGACGTAGATTACCTGGAACAAGTCGGGATGTGACTTGGGTAATCCGAACCCTTGAAACATCTTTGCGTTTGCGTGTGATTCATTTTGGGTTTAATTTCTACTCCGCATTATTTTGTTGGATTGCATTTAAATTGGTGTAACTATCTTTTTAAATTGCATAAACACTATTCAACCCCCTTTTAGTGTTTTCCCCATAGACATGATCCTTACACGTCGCGCTATCCGGTGGGGACCCAGGAGTCTATCTTCAACAAGGCCGGTGTGGCAGCCCACCTGGCAGAGAATAGCGTGCTGTCGAGGGACCGAGAGGCCCTGTAGGAGGTTGGTGTTGAACGCCTCTGCGCCACGGCCATTTGGCATAGCATGCAGGTTCGTCTCCCTTCGCCTAAGATGCCGGACTTCTTCCTTCTCTAACACACTGATGATTTTTGATCCTCTTTGTAGGTGGTCGCCGCTCTGGTGTCTCTCCAACGACACACGTCGGAGGTAAATCGGCTCGAGGCGGCGCTCTAGAGGAAGGTGGTCGCCCTCAAGGGCACCGAGGCAAAGCTGAAGGATGCCACTAAGAGGCTGGCGAAGGTCCATGGGGATTATAAGACCTAGAAGGACAAGACCGCCAGGATGGACAAGGCCACCGGGGAGCTGCAGGAGAGGGTCTGCGAAGAAGAGGCCCAGAGGGTCGTCGCTGAGAAGCTGCTGGCTTCGGAGAAAGGGGCGGCCGCGACAAAGATCACCGAGCTGGATAAGCGCAATGCTGATCTGGCGAAGGTTGACATGGACAATGTCAGTGTCCAGGCCGTTCTTTAGTACCAGAACAACGAGCTTGTCCCCGTGCTAACGGCCATGAGGGCGGAGGGCTTCGATGACGGTCTGGAGGTTGGCTTCGAGAACGTGAAGGTGAGGTTGGGGAAGCTCTACCCCAGCATGGAGATTGACTTTGCCTGGCTGTCAGCAGCGTCTGATGACAAAACGGAGGCTTCAACCGCTTCTAAGGCCGAGGTGGCAGAGATTCCGACCGGCGGAGACCACGGAGGCGACCAGGCAGACTCCCAGGCCCAGGAGGGCGACAATCAAGGGATTGGCGGTCGAGGCGAGGTGCCATAGGCTAGGGAAAAATGTATGGCCGGCCCTGGGGATGAGCCTGGAGTCTTGTTTTTTTGATCCTGAGATGTAAAAAGTTAATACGAAATTAAATTGAATTTTTTCGCTCACTGTCGATGTTATTCATTTTGTCCGTTATGCGAACTGTACCTTTGTATGTGTATGCCCCCAACATTATGCTATTGAGGAGCTCAAGGTTGAGGAGTAGGAGAATGTTGTAGAGTTGCATGTTCGCTCTGGGTCTGATGGCAAGCTGTCGAGAGAAGGGACGATATGGAGGAGCCGACTCTGCGGCCTCTGTTGGTGGGCGAGCTGCCCAGAGTTCTTTGAGATGGCAGGTATTGGTCAGTCGCCGACCACACAACCTCAAGATGGGTGGGTATTGGGCCATCACTGACTCCGCATGACCGCTCCAGATCAATGGCGAGCTGTCGAGTGGGGGCGATAAGGAGGAGCCGACCACGTGGCCTCTGTTGGTGGGCGAGCTGCCCCTGAGTTCTTTGAGAGGGCGGCTATTGGGCCGTCATCAACCCTGCAACCTCAAGACGGGCGGGTATTGGGCCTTCGTCGACCCCGCATGACCGATCCAAATCTGATGGCGAGCTACCGAGAGGGGGTGATAGGGAGGAGCCGACCCCATGGCCTCTGTTGGTGGGCAAGCTGCCCTGGAGTTCTTTGAGAGGGCGGGTATTGGGCCGTTGTCGACCACGCAACCTCAAGACGGGCAGGTATTGGGCCGTCGTCGACCCCGCATGACCGCTCCGGATCTGATGGTGAGCTGTCGAGAGGGGGAAATGTTGGTAGGCGAGCTGCCCCAGAGTTCTTTGAGAGGAAGGGTATTGGGCCATCGCTGACCCCGCAACCTACAGACGGGTGAATATTGGGCCGTTGTCGACCCTGCATGCCTGCTCTGGATCTGATGGAGCTGTCGAGAGGGGGCGATAGGGAGGAGCCAACCCCGCGACCTCTGTTGATAGATGAGCTACCACGGAGTTCTTTGAGAGGGCATGTATTGGGCCGTCGCTGACCCCACAACTTCAAGACGGGCAAGTATTGGGCCATTTCCGATCCTGCATGACTGCTCTGGATCTGATGGCGAGCTGTCGAGAGGGGGAGCATGTAAGGCCGCTTTCCGACCGTTCGTATTTTCTACGCGTACGACTCTTTCGTGTGCGTATTTATTTTTGCCTCTTCTTGGATCTGGACTATGTGATGTGATATGTCGATGTGACCGTACTAGTAGTTATTTGTGGGATTTTTAGTGAACGTCATTTCATGGATCGTTCTCTCACAAATTAGGTTTGATTGTAGAGACGTCGTAGCTTTAAACTTAGTCGTTGAACCTTTTTATTTTTTTTGTTCGTTTTTCGTGGACCAAATACGTGATTGACCACCGTACACCCGAGCCTCTCTTCGTCACGGTCATCCTAATATTTTTTTCGTAATTTTCTGACACCCCTAGCCCAACCAAATCACTAATCAAGGTCAAGCCCGTTTAGCCTTAATCAAATTGAAATTCAAATCCCTAATCAAATCTCTAAGGGGATCTTACGTATCATGAAATGATATGCTGCCTCTACCCTCACCCAGCTTTTACCCACTTTGTATCCCCCTCACTCACTCACTCTCCTAGTCACCCCACAACTTATACCCCCTTTTCACAAGCTTTAGCAATATCATCTTCTTTTTAAACACAAACTAGCCCTAACCTAGGCAAGCCGCATGCAACCCATCTTGGCCGCCTCTGATCTCTCCATATTTTATACCTTTTTTCTGTATGTTTGCATGCCGTTTTGATCACCCATATCGCGTTTTTCATGATTATTCAACAATATTGCGATCCTGTTCACTATTTCTTATTTTTGTCGTATTTTAGGAAATATGGAGCGATTTGGAGCGAATTTGAGATCAAGGGATTTGCAAGCGCTTAGGAGTGTTACCCACGGCTCATTTGAGGGCTTATCAGCGATGGAGAATGAGCGGAAGAAGAAGGAAATCAATAGGAGCGACGAGGAGACAAAAAGAAGAAGAAACATGCATTTCAGCACATCACTCGGCCGAGTAGAACAACCACTCGGCCGAACAAGAAGTCCCACTCGGCCGATCAGAACGGATACGCACACGAAGTTTTTCAGTGTATACTCGGTCGAACGAAGAAAGCCTCCTCGGCCGAGTGAGAAATCTCACTCGCCCGAGTGGTACAGGGAAATTGTCCAGAGAAAGGCCAGAGATACTGGAATTTTCAGAGATCCTGACGAAGCCCCACTCGGCCGAACGATATACCTACTCGGCCAAATGAATAAGTCTACTCGGCCGAGCCATCCCCCGAAGACAGACCCTAAAACATCCGAAGTTACTGTTTTTTTACAGGGGTTGTGACTCGGCTGAGTGACAAGGGTCACTCAGCCGAGTGACCCGCTCCGCCTGCTGCTAGGGTTGCGATTTCTGGGCTGCGCATGGGCAGTTTGGTCACGATTTTTTGGACAATTTTAGAGGGTATTTAAACCCAGTTTTTGCCCTAGTTGAGGGAGCTTTTTGAACGATTAATTTTTAGACTTTCTCTTAGGATTTTGACGGCTACTCTTTGTGAAATCTCAGCTGGAGATCGTTGGCGAATAATTGGTTTGTCTATTCCTATTAAAAACTTGATTTTTATGCATTAGTTCTCTTTTGCAATGAATTGTGCCGTGATTATTATTGATTTTTCTGAGATTTGCATGATGTCTAGTGAGTAGTGCCGTCGTCCTAGGGCGTAGGGATGAACCCTATGGACCCTATTTCTAAATTGTGATGAATTTGTAGAATTGTTGCTAGAATTGATTAGGGTTAGGTTGTAATTGATTTATTACAGACAGCTAGGAATTCATATCGATTGGGATTTGCAAGAGATTGGATCCCAATTAATAGGAAGTCCTAGATATTCGATTTAGATTGACAATTGGATTTCTCTAGAATTGGTTTGCAAGAGATTTGACCAAAGCTTGGATTTTTAATTGTGATTCTATACCCATATCCGTTTGCAAGAGATTGGACGGATAGGAACTATCATAACCTAGGTTGTAGCTCGAATTTGCACGAGAGTGGGCTCGAGATACGATTGACCAATGATGTCGTTCTTCACGCTAGCGGCTTAGGCTAGGGTTTACACGAGAGTGGGCTCTATCCTAGGTTTGTTATAGACCGGCAATAGCGCGAGAGTGTGAGCTTGGTTCTACATTAAGTTGCGACTAGTTCACCTATATTCAAGCTTAGTAACAACGAAACTTACGAATCACAAGGATGAGAGACGGTCCGTAGTGGGGATTCCCTATCCCTATATCCAAGTGGCCTTCCCGGCAAGTTTGACGGGCGTATCTCACATGCGCCCAATATCACGCGCTAAATGAAAATCATGAGGGGTCGAGCTCATGACATTAAACGAGCGCTTTTTGGGAGGCAACCTGATGATTTCATACCGTTTTTAGTTGATTTTTATTTTTATTTTAGATTTTTCCTAGTGTTTAGAGTCTAGTGTCTGTAAAAATCGTGACAACGTGCTCTATTTTTAATGATAGGAGATGGAGAACAAGAGATCATTCATATGGAGGATGACTAAGGCAAGGGAAAGATGCCCAGGAATGCTCTCAGGCTTCATGAGAAGGCATGGACTGACTGGAGGAAGAAAAACAGAGAATAGAGCGAAAACAGAGAGCCGTTGCAGAAAACAGGATGCCACTCGGCCGAGTAACATATATCACTCGGCCGAGCAAAGACTCCATTCGACCGAGTGGAGTACAGATCAGGGAAGATTGTTCTGACCAACTCTCTGTTATTTTTTGCGATTTATAGTATAATTTGCCACTCGAGCTAGTGACTTGTCACTCGGCTGAGTGAATCAGATACCATACACGCTCAAAAAGTTGCCAAGTGGCTTTGCCACTCGGCCGAATGGAACTTATCCAATCGACTGAGTGGGAGAAGTCATTCGGCCGAATCGTAAGTTGTGAAGATATTTCGAAATTTTTTTACTTGGCCGAGTGATATAGTCACTCGGCCAAGTCGCGACTTTCATTTATATATTCTGAGCAGGCTGCGCGAATTTTGAAATGCAAAAAACCCCAAATTTTCACCCGAATTGCTGCCGCTTTGCCTCCCTTCGCCCGAATCACAACCCCCCTCGCCCGATCCCACGCCGGTGCCGGCCGACGTTCACCGCCGATCGACGCCGACGCCGGTGCGTGGCCGGCGCCGCCCCAGCCGCCGCCGGTCACCCTCATTTCACCCGAAATTCAAATTTCTCTTCTCCCATTTCGTATGCCCATTGCGTCCCAAACTCAAATCAACTCCTATATATATCTGTTATCCCATACCTCCCCCATGTATATTGATTATCATTCGCTGATTTTATTGTTTGCTTTTCAGGATGGCTTGGGGGAGCTTGGGGGAGCTTTTGGACGCACTCAGAGCCTCGTGGAGGAGGCGTTCTTCGTACACATCAGATTTTGCTCTCGTGTCGTGCTCAGGTATACTCGTTCCATCATCTAGCACTTCACATTTTTATTTGGGTAGTGGGCACGTCTCGCGGCACATATGCCGCCTCGCCTTAGACCACGCACTCGGGAGCCCGCTTCCAAGCGAAAGAAGTCAGGTGATCCTGGCTCCTCTTCCGCTAGGGCAGACTCCCCTCTACCTAGCCCGCCACCACCTACACAGCCGCCTCCTGCCGATCCCGTTCCACCACCTGCACAGCTTGTCCCCGCGTTCGATGCGATGGGGATTACGTTTCGGGATGATGCCCAGCGTGCCAGATTCAAGCGTATCCCCCATCGCTCGATCGTACCCACTAGGTTCATGCACCTCACCGACTTTGAGCGCCTAGGGGTTCTAGAGGGGCTACTCCAGTTGTACGACAACGTGGGGTGGCGTGATTTCTTGTCGGTGTCGGCGGACACTTATATCCGCCCGACACTAGAGGTCCTTAGCTCTATTGAGCGGACCGCTGGAGGATGCTCATTTCGCCTGATGGATTAGAAGTGCTAGGTCACTCTTGACATGCTCCGAGCATTCTTCCAGTGGCCCGTTGTCCCTGACCCAGACCGCGCTTACGCTCCCACGCACATCCCACCCCCGTCGTTCGACACCCACGCTTTCTGGACCCAGATTACAGGATCACCCCTTGCCTTTGACCTTAGCAGGGCCAAGGCCTCTACCGTCCTCCACCTGTGCCTCCGCATTGTACAGCGCCTTATGGCGACCACTTTTCTTGCGAGATACGAGCCCGGGACGTTGTCAACGCCAGAGCTCTACATGCTCTATGCGATGACACGTCCCAGGGTTTTTGATGGAGCTGACGTTCTGGTCCCCGCTGTAGAGATTGATATCGCCAGTTGGTACATCGACTGCATCATTATTTCTATCGGCGCTCGTACGACTATTTGCTGTGGCGGTCTGATTACCCTCTTGGCTCTATTATGCGGAGTCGACCTACCTGCTGACTTGCTTCGACCACCGGGCCCCAATTCACTTTCGATAGACATTATGGCTCAGATGAGGATGCTGCGTCCTCATGGTCGTCAGCACTGGGTGTGGCTCCACGGTCCTTTCGTTGCTGATTACATGATTCTCCCGAGCCCTGCTCGGACTCATATAGGACCCACGGGTGGAGATTGGATTCCAGCGATGGATCTCCTCATCCCCGCCCCTTACGTATTAGAGCCCGAGGGTCTCAGCAGGAGCCCCTCATTCCACCTCAGGACCTCGTGATCCCTCAGCCTGCACCTGACCTGTCTGCACCTCCCGACACCTCTGTCCACACTTTTGTCAGTGTCGGGAGCACTTTTGCTGAGTCCTCGTCCACCACTGCCACCACCTCTGTGCCCATTTCTATCAATCCCATTTAAGCTGCTAGCCCTGAGCGTCCCACTACTATTTTAGAGAGCGGCGAGACCTCCTTTACCGCCGCAGTGGCAGCCATGTCCTCACTTTTGTTCACGGCCACCCCAGCCGTTGACCCTTCTGTCCCCACTGCTGCTGTTTTCTCTGAGAGCGTCGTGACGTCTGTCCCCACTTCTGTGTCACTGACCTCTCTGCCCACCTCGTCGTCTGTTTTCACTCCAGCTTCTACTACTGCTCCTTTCTCGTCTACCTTACCTGTGTCTCAGCCTCACACAGAGGCTGAGCGACACTTAGCGAGCACATCACCCAAGCACTACCCCACAGCTGCACCCGTCCTTTACGACGGCCGTGTGAGACAGCCCCGTTCTTCACTTGTCCGACCTGTTCGACCCTCTGCTCCACCTCCCCCCGACACCCTAGTTCAGAGCATTCGTGCTCTTGAGGGAGCAGTTAGTGGACTCAGAGGAGACTTTAGGGCTCTCTCCACCACCGTCAGTGCAGTCCAGACCCGTGTCACCATACTTCCTAGTATTCAGGCTTGCCTGAATCAGATTCTCGCACGTCTGCCCCTGGCACCCACACCCACCCAGCAGCCACTACGTCCGCCACCACCTCCGCCATAGGACGGTGCTAGTGCACCCCCACCCCCTTAGGCACACACTGGATGACTTCCACATTTTTGCGGTCGATACGCTGGATACTTTTTGTGAGCCTGTTGATTTTGCACCCCTCCTCCACACACTGTTTTATTCACCTTATGGTCCTATCTGTATATATCTGTTTGGTAGAGAGGGAGCACTTTTTGGGGACACTCATATCTGCATTATGTTGATCTCTGCATGCATCACCCGCATCCTCATATCATTTTCTTTCATTTTTTCCCATCTTGCATACATCCTCACCCACCCCACCCATATTTTGTCTCTCGGTGTGCCACACTTTGCACATTGAGGACACTGTGCACTTTAGCTTGGGGGAGTGAGTTCTCACACTTTTTATTTTTTGTCACCTTTTATTTTTATTTTCCCACCTTTTCTTTGTTTTTACACCTTTTCACCCACTTTTTTGTTTTGATCATGCATCACGTTTTTTCTATTTCTTGAGTGTGCTACATTGTACAGTAGTAGTTTTCATTTCCTTTTTATCCTTATTTCTTTCATCTTTTTACTAGAGATGAATTTTCTGTGATGATGATGACGTGGTGCTAGCTTATCTCTATATGTATATTACTTTGTCATGCCATAGTTTTTATTTCAGATATCATATGCTGTGTCTTGTTATGCATTTGAGATAGTAACCCGCACTTTCATGTGTGAATATGGATGAAATTCTTTTATTAGCTGAATCTGATAATTTATATGCATACTCTTCGTAGAAAACACACCAAGCTTCATGCATTGATTGCTTATATCTGGAGTACTGCTTTCATTTCTTATATCACTTCTTATTACATGAAAATTGTACGCTTCACTTTCAGGTTGAATGAATGTGTGCTAGGTTGATATAACTAGACTAGTTTACTTTCTGAGATTAAACTGAGTAGATTACATTGCTCTGCTGAAAGTTGTCGTGCACGTCATATAGAGTGAACCAAGTGTTACATATATTTCTTTCTCCACATATCTTGAGCGTTATTTTTACACTTATATTCATTGGTGAATCTCCTTTTAGCGATTCTATCATTGGCATTTCCCCCGCTATTAAATTTATGCTCCAATTCCCCAAAATCAAAAAGAAAAAAAATATATGAATATCTTTCTATCTTTTGATTTGGGATCTCAGATGTATATAAGCTCTATTAAAAAAAGAAGAAAAAAAGAGAGAAAAGAAGCTTATACATGATCCCATATCATACTCTTTCTCTCTCTCTTCCCTCTTTTGTTTTTATTTTTATTGGAGCTCCAAAAATGGGGAATGTACTTATTGACTTACTTATGCCACCACGCTTATAGATAAGCTTGGGGGAGAGGATCCAATGATGTGTGAGAGAGTGACTACTTGACTGTGCATGACAACCTAAGCTAGGTAATTTTCTATACTCGGTGAGATTACTGAAAGTTTTACGAAATCCAGGAATTGAAACTTAGCATGCATTTCACGAAAACCATACCTTTCTATTCTTATTGATCCATGATGTGTGATATCTCTTATACTCCAAATAGAAAGCATTCAATTGAAAAGTGTGTGGTCTATGATTATGTATACCGCTTTAGATGCTTCAGACGATGTTAATTCTAGATCGATTCCATATTTCATACTATTTTGCTATTCCCGGGTTTCCTATTTTGAATGCATCCTTATATCATGATATCGAGATAAAAATCTTTGGCATGTGTTTTATATTCGCTGTATGCTATAAGAGTAAGCAAGGCCCACATCCTGAGAAAATGATCTAGCACCTCTCTCTTTGCTTTCTTTCTTTATTTTCTATCTCTTCCGTTTTTTTCTTTTTATTATTTTTCCCGTCGGGTTCGCCTTTTACTTATCTTCCTCGAGGACGAGTAAGAGGTAAGCTTGGGGGATTTTGATCGCTCCATATTTTATACCTTTTTTATGCATGTTTGCATGCCGTTTTGATCGCCCATATCGCGTTTTTCATGATTATTCGACAATATTGCGATGCTTTTCACTATTTTTTGTTTTTGTCGTATTTTAGGAAATATGGAGCGATTTGAAGCGAATTTGAGATCAAGGGATTTGCAAGCGCTTAGGAGTGTTACCCACGGCTCATTTGAGGGCTTATCAGCGATGGAGGATGAGCGGAAGAAGAAGGAAATCAATAGGAGGGACGAGGAGGCAAAAAGAAGAAGAAACAGGCATTTCGGCACATCACTCGGCAGAGTAGAACAACCACTCGGCCGAACAAGAAGTCCTACTCGGCCGACCAGAATGGATACACACACGGATTTTTTCAGCGTATACTCGGCCGAATGAAGAAAGCCTACTCGGCCGAGTGAGAAATCTCACTCGCCCGAGTGGTACATGGAAATTGTCCAGAGAAAGGCCAGAGATACTGGAATTTTCAGAGATCCTGACGAAGCCCCACTCGATCGAACGATATACCTACTCGGCCGAATGAATAAGTCTACTCGGCCGAGCCATCCCCCGAAGACAGACCCTGAAACATCCGAAGTTACTGTTTTTTACAGGGTTTGTCACTCGACCGAGTGACAAGGGTCACTCGGCCGAGTGACCCGCTCCGCCTACTGCTAGGGTTGCGATTTCTGGGCTGCGCATGGGCAGATTGGTCACGATTTTTTGGACGATTTTAGAGGGTATTTAAACTCAGTTTTTGCCCTAGTTGAGGGAGCTTTTTGAACGATTAATTTTTAGACTTTCTCTTAGGATTTTGACGGCTACTCTTTGTGAAATCTCAGCTGGAGATCGTTGGCGAATAATTGGTTTGTCTATTCCTATTAAAAACTTGATTTTTATGCATTAGTTCTCTTTTGCAATGAATTGTGCCGTGATTATTATTGATTTTTCTGAGATTTGCATGATGTCTAGTGAGTAGTGCCGTCGTCCTAGGGCGTAGGGATGAACCCTATGGACCCTATTTCTAAATTGTGATGAATTTGTAGAATTGTTGCTAGAATTGATTAGGGTTAGGTTGTAATTGATTTATTACGGATAGCTAGGAATTCATATCGATTGGGATGTGCAAGAGATTGGATCCCAATTAATAGGAAGTCCTAGATATTCGATTTAGATTGATAATTGGATTTCTCTAGATTTGGTTTGCAAGAGATTTGACCAAAGCTAGGATTTTTAATTGTGATTCTATACCCATATCTGTTTACAAGAGATTGGACGGATAGGAACTATCATAACCTAGGTTGTAGCTCGAGTTTGCACGAGAGTGGGCTCGAGATACGATTGAACAATGATGTCGTTCTTCACGCTAGCGGCTTAGGCTAGGGTTTGCACGAGAGTGGGCTCTATCCAAGGTTTGCTATAGACTGGCAATAGCGCGAGAGCGTGAGCTTGGTTCTACATTAAGTTGCGACTAGTTCACATATATTCAAGCTTAGCAACAATGAAACTTACGAATCACAAGGATGAGAGACGGTCCATAGTGGGGATTCCCTATCCCTAGACGTTTTATTAAATTGATATTTCTCTTGATATTTGAACAATTGTGACTGTTATACCCCAAACTATTCTCGATTCTCTTGATAGCTAGGTGATTGGAAAGAGACACAGTCATTTGTTCCTCCCTGAGTTCGATACCCGCTCGCCGCTACACCGTGCGCTTGCGGTAAAACTATAAGTCGTTTTTCAGGTGTACACTCGGACGCGATCAGCCTCCTTGCTCTTTCTCCTGCTGCCGGCAGCCACCACCAGCTACCCCCTACTCTGGAAGCACCTCCACATCCTTCCTCCTCACATATCTACTCTCAAAAGCACCCAAAACTGCAAGAGCACAGCCCCCAAGCGCCAGTTTTGACAGCACAGGCCAGATCTGGCCGCCCGTCAGAAAACGGCCGCTGCCGCCGCTCCGGCCACCCCCTCCAGCCAACTCTGCTCCCTCGGACTCCCCTTGAACCCCCTACCATCTGCAAGTCTACTTCCTCTTTCCTCTACTCTCTATCTCCCACGAAACACCTCTCGAACTCACCTTAACGGCAGTTTTGACAGATCTACGCCATCGCCAGGAAAACCCGTCGCCCGGCCACCTTCGGCCACCTACGAAGACCACTCCACCACCATTGGATTCCTATCAAACCTCCCTATCAACTGTAAGTCCCATTACTCACTTATCTCATCTTTATCTCCTCGAAATCCCCTTGAAACTCAGCCCTAACGGCAGTTTTGGACAGATCTGTCCATTGTCGGAAAAACGCCGCACCCGGCCATCTCCGGTCGCTTCCGACAACCACTCCACCACCATTAGATCCCCCTTGAATCTCTTTAACTATTGCAAGTCCCCTTTGACTCCTCTGATCACTGAGTTTCCGCTGCAATGTGCGACAACAACCGTTGCACGAATCTGTCCTCTTCGTCTTCTCACGGCCGCCCACCGTCGTGCGCTGACGCCGTCGGCCACCCACCAGGCCGAGCAACCCCCACTGACCTCCTTAAATTTATGACTGCCCCCTTTGATCCTAGGAGTTCACGTGCATCGCTGAACTCACGTGTTTTTACCCGACGTTGCCGTCGTCGTGAGGATCCGTTGTGCTACCCGTAACGGGAGAGATCTTGACGTGAGCCCACTGTTTGTGCTTCCACCTCACTATTCAAAAGTGTCTCGATGTGTTAGCCATGGCCGAAACATTGCAGACGACGCAGATCTATCGCCGTTCAGACCCGACATCCGCTTTTCGATCAACGTCAAAAGGTTAGTCCTCTAACGCGTTGTAAGAACCCCATTGTAGCAAATCGAAAACCTAAACTAAAAGTCGTCAACAACAATTAAATTTCATTTTTGCTCCTTTAAAATGTTGCAAAATATTAGACATCGACAAACGACTGAATATCTGTGCACATAGGATAGATCGTCGATTAGGCTGAACCAAAACAAAAATGTGACTTTGACTGCTAGGATAGCCCCGTTGAACCTAGAAATGAACTCTAATAGAAATGATGAAAAAAATGTCCTGACACCGCCGTTGAACCATTTCAGATGGACCCTCGCTGACGCACCGCTTCGACGAGACGCTCCAGACAGACGACACACTCGTCACCGCAGGAAAGTGTTTACACTTGTGTGCTTTCGGCTACGTTTAGGCCATTCACTTCTTAGGAAGTTAAAAGTACATTTAAAGAGAATCAGACGTGAAATGATAGCGTCCGGGACCCCCCTTGACAGCTTAGACTTGATGACGAAGTCTAAGCACAACAACAACAACTGACACCTTATGGTTTTTCTGTGTGTGTGCGCGTGTTGACCCCCTAGAATCAACAACAACTGCTACCATAAGTTTTATCTGTGTGTGCGTGCATGTGGACCCCCTAAAATGAACAACCCTCATTCATTCTCGTCTGGTCATGTCATGTCATGTATTGCATAAGCCTGCGGGTGAATAGGGCACTCTCCAAGCTAGAGAGAGTGATCCCTTGTCACGAATGGAAATGGATAAGCCTGTGGATGAATAGGGCACTCTCCAAGCTAGAGAGAGTGATCCCTTGTCATGATTGGAAATGGATAAGCCTGCGGGTGAATAGGACACTCACCAAGTGAGTGGGTGATCCTTTGTCATGTCTTGTCTTGTGCACTTGGGTTGGGGTAGGGTTGAGCGGTCGCACGGGGAGAGGGTCTAGCCACCCTCAAACCGTAAGGCGTGAACCCTTCGAGTCACACATGTCTTGTCTTGTCTTGTCTTGTCCTGTCTAGCTTAGTCCCGTAGCCGGTAGCACACGCTACGGCTACTGCCTGTTAAGTTTTACTTTCTTGCACCGCTTCACTTTCTGCATAGTATAACTATCATGTCATAACAACAGCATGTTAATCAACCAATAAAATGTTGCTCTCAAATTACCTTACACTTGCAGTAGAGTCTCTCACCCTTTCTTGTAGACTTTACCTGACGTACAGTTCCTTTTATCTTGGGTGCTGTACGTCAGGTGTTAAGCCAGAGTACGTAGACGATCTGGATGTACCAGAGTACTTGGAGCCAGGGGTGTCGACCCGGAGTACGTACCCGATAAGGACCAGACATAGAGGTCTCTTCCGTCGCTGTTTTACAGAGGTTACTACTTTTAGTTGGGTGCGTAGCACCACTTTACTTTCTGCCTAGGTTGGGTGCTTCGCACCATTAGTTTCCTTTTCAGCAGTTTAGCCATGTTGGGATTTACTTTCCTTTTTAGACTCTTGTACTTATTGATATCTTTAAACGGTACCCCTACAGACGCTTATTGGGCCCGAGCCTCACAGCTCCGGCCCAAGCAGACCTTAGTCACGTTTCGCTTCCGTCGTTTTGAAAAGCGGGGCGTGACAGACCGATAGGGAGGACCCGACCCCGTGGCCTCTGTTGGTGGGCGAGCTGCCCCGGAGTTCTTTGAGAGGGTAGTATTGGGCCGTCGCCGACCTCGCAACCTCAAGACGGGCCGGTATTGGGCTGTTGTCGACCCCGCATGACCGCTTCGGATCTGATGGCAAGCTGCCGAGAGGGGGGATATGGAGGAGCCGACCCCGCGGCCTTTATTGGTGGGCGAGCTGCCCCGGAGTTGTGTGTTGCAAAGGCTTAGGCATCCAGACGTATACCTGACCTTCACTGAGTGGAGGAGGGCTGAAGTACAAATCCAGACAACTCATTGAGTGTACAAACAGAGCAATTTATTGGAAAATATTGACTGAATATACAAGTGCATTTATTGAAAAAATTTGAGCAAGTGCTCAGCATTCCAAGGATGGGCCAGCTCCTCGCCTTCCACAGTTTCCAAAATATATGTCGTCGGTCCCACGACGTCTGTTATGGTGTAGGGGCCTTTCCATTTTGTGGACAGCTTGCCTCGTCGGTCGATCTCAGGTCTGAAAGTGGCATCCCTGAGGACGAAGTTGCCGACTCTAAAGCTTCGCTTTCTGACGTGGGAGGTGTAATACCACGCCATCCTTTGGATGTGCTTAATCAAACTTGTTAGTGCATGATCCCTTACCTCGTCAATGAGCTCAATATTTATGTCGAGGCCCTTTGCATTGGCTTCTTCATTGAAGTATTAGAGCCGGAGAGATTCCTCGCTGACCTCCACCGGGACGATTGCATCCGCCCCATAAGCCAGCTAATGGGGCTCTCGCCAGTTGATGCTTTGTATTTGTGCGGTAGGACCACAGGATGCCAAGTAGTTCATCAGGCCAGGACCCAAGGGTGCCACAGACCTTCTTCTTCAGCGGCTCCAGGATGCACTTGTTCGCTGCTTCGACGAGGCCATTGCACTGTGGATGCGCCATGGAGGCAAAATGAAGGTTGATGCGCCAATCAGAGCAGAAGCTCCTGAAGTCTGTGGAGTCGAATTGATTCATGTTGTCTGTCACTATGGAGCGAGGTATCTCGAAGTGGCATATAATTGACTTCCAGATGAAGTTCTTCCGGTCAACCCAGGTGATGCGTGCCAAACGGCTCTGCCTCGATCCACTTTGTGAAATAGTTGATGGCGACGACGAGAAACTTCCTCCCTCTTGCTGCCATGGGAAACGGGCTGAGGATGTCAAGCGCCCACTTGGCGAGTGGGATCAGACTAAGGACCAGGATCAGATCGTCAGGCGGGCCTGTTGTATGTTTGAAGAATCTCTTTCATTCCCCTCACTGCTTGACGTAGTTGGTTGAATCCTTCACCATGGTCGGCCAATAATAGCCTTGTCGGATCGCCTTGTGCACCAGGGTGCGGCCTCTGTAGTGATTCCTACAGAGCCCTTTATGGATCTTACGGATGACCTATTCCACTCTCCTAGGCCCAAGGCACTTCAGATATGGCAAGACGTCGTATCTCGTGTGACGCTCTCGGTAGAGCACGCCATCAAAGATCACGAACATCAAAGCCTGCCTCTCGATCTTTCATGCCTCCAGTCTGTCCTCTGGCAGGGCTTCGCTCTCCAGATAGGCGATGATCAGGCTCATCCATGACTGCTCCCGGTCGACACATAGAAGCTCGCTCTCCCCGAGGCTTAGTATGAGCAGGTTCTCGATGTAGATGGTTTTCCCAATCTCGGCCTGAGAAGAGGACGCCAGCTTCAAGAGGGCATCAGCACGGAGGTTGTTCGATCTCTGGAGATGCTGGACTGTGGCCTTCTTAAATTTAAGTAGCTCGGTGCGGGTGCACTTTAGGTACAGCTTCATCAAACCATCCCTTGCTTCGAAGCTGCCTTCAGTTTGATGGACGACGAGCCTGGAGTCACTGATTAACAGCATATTCGTCACCCCCAGCGCCCAGCATAGCTTCAGCCTGTTGATAGCAGCTTTGTAATCTACGACATTGTTGGTCACCGAGAAGTTGAAGCAGAGTGCATACTCCAGCAGGCTTCCCTCCAGGGTCTCGATCACGATGTTGGCTCTGCTTCCTGACCCAGTGGCTGATCCATCGATATGGACAATCCACAGCTCATCTCTGGATTGTGTGGAAGTAGATAAAAGATGCTCGTCGACGAGCTGTCACTGTTGTGCGTCTGGTTAGGCGTCGAACACTGCACCGCCAATCTCTTCGATGGTGCATTCTGCCATGAAGTCTGCCAACGCTTGACCCCTGATCACCACCCTGGGCTTGTAGATGATGTCGACTCGCTGAGCTCGACACTCAAGTTCAGCCTTATGCCCGATCTCTCCAACCTCCTCAAATTCTTCTCAAGCGGCAAGTTGGTGTAGATAATGATGGAATGCGCTTGGAAGTAGGGCCGGAGCTTCCTTGCTGTTAGTATTAGGCAATAGGCGACCTTCTCAATCGGGCTGTAGCTGGTCCCTGCCTCCCAAAGCACCCGGCTTGCATAATAGATAGGCCTCTGAATCCGAACTTCTTCTTTGATCAGGACTGAGCTAACATTCTCTTTGGTGGCGGTGAGATAGAGGTCGAACTGCTCTCCTTCCTCCAGCTTATCAATCAGTGGCAGGCTTTACAACTAGGCTTTAAGTTCGCCGAAGGCTCGGGCGCAGATGTCATCCCATTCCACTTTCTTCCTCATGCCCTTCCTCACGTCGAGGGCCTTCTGCAAGATTTTGAAGAAAGGGAGTAACCTCTCGATGGAATTTAACAAGAATCTCCCCAGTGCGGTGATCCGGCCATTCAGCTTCTATAAATCTCTGATCATCTTAGGCTCGCTCATATTGATGAGGGCAGATATCTTGTCGGGGTTAGCCTCGATTCCTGGCTTCGTGATCATGAAGCCAATGAACTTCCCAGACTGGACGCCGAAGATGCACTTCACCGGGTTGGGTCACAGATTGTAGCGTCGCACTTTCTGGAAGGTCTCCCTAAGATTGATGAGATGGTCCTCGGCCTTCTTGGACTTCACTAGCATATCATCAATGTAGACCTCCAGATTCCTGCCGACCTGGGGTGAAAGATCGTGTTCACCATCCGCTGATAGGTCGCCCCGAAGTTCTTCAGGCCAAAAAGCATCTTGGTGTAACAGAACGTCCCTCAATCAATGATGAACGGTGTCTTCTCCTCGTTTTGGGGTGCCATTTGGGTTTGATTGTAGCCAGAGAAGGCATCCATGAAGGTCAGGAACTCATAACCAGAGGCGTTGTCCACCAAATGGTCGATCCTCGGCAGCGGGAAGCTATCTTTTGGGCAGGCCTTGTTGAGGTCAGTGAAGTCCATGCACACCCGCCATTTGCCACTGGACTTCTTCACCATGACCATATTGGCGAGCCACTCAGGTAACTTACCTTTCTAATGAATTTGGCCTTCAAGAGTTGCTCTACTTCCTCGCCTGCTGCCTGTTTCTTCTCGCCTCCTACCCCTTCTTCTTCTGTCAGATTGGGTGTGCTTCAGAGTCGATATGTAGCTCATGGGTGATCCCCATTGGGTCGTCTCCAGGCATGTCTGAGGGCGACTATGCAAAAATGTCTGCATTCACCCTGAGGAGGTCGATTAGACTCGCCCTCAGCTTCGCGGCGAGCTTCGTGCCAATCGACACTGTCTTGCCCGCTTCCTCCGCCATCGGCACCTCCTTTACGTCCTCCACGTGAGCAGGTCATTGATGAGCGAAGTCCTTCCGATCATCGAGGAGGTTAATTGGCAAGGCTTGCTCGGACCCCTTGTGTTTGGTGGAGTCAACGTAGCAGCTTCGGGAGAGCTTTTGTGATCCTCGCACCAGTCCCACCCCATGTGAAGTCTGGAACTTCACCATCTGATGTAGGAGTAAGGGGAGAGCTTTGACAGCTGTCATGTACGGTCGCCATATGATGACGTTGTATGCTGAGGTGACGTCGACGACAACGAACTGCGTCATTTGAGTGACAACCTTGGGTCTCTCCCCCAATGTAACCGACAACGTGATCACCCCAACAATGGGCACCGAATGTCCTGTGAAGCCGACAATCGAGCCTAAGCATAGCTTCAACTCTGCCCGGTCCAGTCCCATCTTCAAAATCATGGACAAGAACATGATGTCACACGAGCTGCCTGTGTCAACCAGGGGCCTGCTCATAATCGTCGGCTCGACGAGAGCTTCAATGACAATGGCATCCTCATGCGGTAGCTCGACCCCTTCCAGGTCATCATTAGAGAAGGAGATAGGGGGACAAGCCACTCTTCTCCACTTTGCCCCCATGCCGGCATCCGCCGTCAAGACTTGTCGAGCATACGCCTTCCTTGATGACGTTAATGTGCCACCCTGGGCCGGCCCATCGCATATTACGTCCACACGCATGACTGGCTCGGGCCTGTAGTGGGAAACTTGCTCGACGTCATGGGTTGGTTGATCAGGCCATGCGGTTGCTCTTCTCCCACGGTCGGGTCGCTCTGGGTCGACAAATCTCCGAAGATGCCCGTCCTAGATCAGCGGCTCAATATCCCTCTTCAGGGCGAAGCAATCGTCAGTGCCATGGCCATTACCGCGGTAGTACCGACAATATTTTTGCATATTCTTCACACTGGCTCTTGTCCTCATCTTCGGGGAGGTCTCTGAGAAGCCTGTCATTCAGGGCCGTCGCCATCACTTTAGTCAAGGGGGCGTTAAGCCTGGTGTAATGTACCACCTCCTGCGCTATTTCTGGCCCGCCTCTTGGCGTGGGGTTTCTGGGCATGAAGAACCCCCTCAGAGGTCCGGGGTGATCTTGCACTCAGGGGCCCCCTGGTCACACCCTCGGAGGCGATCTTGGTCACGACCCCTGTTGAGGTCCTGGTCGCGCCGTTTGGGGCGTTCATCCCGCCTCAACCGCTCACTGGGCCTAGCTTCAACATAAGGAGCTATGACGGACAGAGCGTTCTTCAACGTCCCCAGGGCCTCCTCACTCAACATAAACTTCTCTGCCCGAGCGAAGAGGGCAGGGAGATCGGCGGCTGGATCTCGGAGCAGCGACTTGTGAAGACTTCTATTCGTCAGTCCCTTCTTGAAGGCTGTCATGAGGAGTTCATCTCCGCAGCTCATCACGCTGAGTCGCTGTTTGTTGAAGCACTGCAAGAAGTTACAGATGGACTCCCCCTCCTTCTGGACCACCATGAACAGGTAGTCCAACACCTTCTTCTTCCTCTTCCCCGCCAAGAATTAGTGACAAAACTTCCATGAGAGGTCACCAAACAAATCAACAAAGCCACCAGGCAAGCCGTTATACCACTCCACAGCTGCCTTCTTCAAGGTCATCCGAAAAGCTCGGCAAAGAGGGCATCACATGTCCCATAGATCTCCATAACTCCTAGGTATAGCTGCACGTGCTTCAAGGGATTGCCCAAACTCTCATAAAGTTCAACATGAGGTAGCTTGAACCTATGAGGTACCCGGATCGAGATCACCCTATGGGTCAGCGGATTGGCTTCCTCGGGGCCGGGGGGGGGGGGGGGGGGGGGGGGGGAGGTGCCGGTCCTCCCTCCCACCGGTTGGAACCGCCAGATGAGCCACCTCGACACTCAGAGGCATTCATCCCTCTCTCCTGAGGGGTATCACTGCGGTCACGGCTCCTCCTCCGCCTGCCTCCATGCCTAGGAGATCGATGATCTTGTCAGGGGGAGAGCGATGATCTCGTCAGGGGGGGGGCTCCTGCTACGAAACTCATGATTCGAGTTGAATATTACATATTTAACACCTCATTTAGACCCATTTTGTGCTTATATGGTATGCATATTTAACAATCATATTTTGAATATCGTCATTTATTAGAGGAATCACTTGATTTAAGCACAAAACAACAATATACTGAGTATTTCTTCCCGTTTTATATTTTTCATATCTCGATCTCAATCTCACGATTCCAAAGACTATTAATTTGCATTTTTCTGAGATCTGTGCTAATTACTATGAATTTTTAAATGCAGAATACCAATTAAATAGAGAAATACGGTTGAAATACGATTAAAATACGAAATACATACGCCTGCCCAATTTGCGATGGACACATGGCATCAATCCACGAGTTCCCACTCGCATCCAACGGTAAGCGCGCTTGGGCGACACAGCAATCTCAGCGTCATCCGATCTTCATCCAATGGACGCAGCAATCAGCGACACGACTTAATCTCTGCCTTTGATCATTCATCCGACGGACCAGGCACAACCCAAGTTTGCATCGGATTATGGCTGAAGCAGTGGGCTACGTGGATTCATCTGGGCCGCTACTCTTCGATCGGACGGACGAATATGAAGAGAACTCGGATTCGAGCGAAGCGGATGCGGGCACGCGCAGGAAAGATCCGATAATGGTGGACACGTGGCAGCAGGAGAAGCAATCCTGCTTTGATCCAACAGATTAGGTTTGATCCGGCTTTGCGGGTTGGGTTTTGAGCGTTAACAGAGCGGGTTTAGACCCGATAATGACTTAAAACCCGCAATGCCTCTATATAAGCGTATTTTAGGGGTTTTGCGTATTCTGGCGTATTGGGGCTCTAGGAGCTGTATTTTTGCGTGAAATTTGGAGGCCCTGGAGACAGATGCCAGAGCTATCATCTGAAGGAGTTTTGGGGCTATTTGGAGAGAATTGGTGATATTTTTCCTATCTTTAGCCTTGTATTTCACGTATTTGGCTTGTATTTGGAGTATTATTCACGTATTTTGAGGTTTTGGTGATGTATTTGTCTATAAATACTGAATATATTCTCTTCATGCATGGTTAATCTTCATATGTGTTGGTGTTGATGTAGTTAGGGTGCTGTAACCATTGATTTCAATATCTTTTCGCCCTATATTCACGTTATATTGCGTATTTCATCGATTTCTACGTATACCTTGTTTGGGTATGCTATATGGAGACGTGGACATGCTTGAATCGAATATGATCTTTGCGGACTTATTCCTAATGCGATCCGAGAGGATGTATCGTGACCCGAGAGGGCACTTGTGCGTATTTTCCTTATGAAATCGATGATAGTCGTGATTACTTTTGGCACGTTTTTATGCGCTTTATCGCCATATTTTCCGTCGTTCTCGTGCCCTAGCAGGACGAAAAGTTGAGTTATAGAAAAGATATTAATGATCATTGATTGCATATACCCTAACGAAATCACTACCAACATATACTCTCCATATTAGTACCATATATCGAATTCACCGTAATTATCGTAGGATTCTCTTTTATTATTTAAAACCATCGATACCATATCTTTAGGTGGTTGTTTATTATCGTTTTAGTACTCTTTATAAATTGAAATTCGTGGTTTTGCAGGTCAGTTGTCCCGTAGATACGATACCTGGACTCACCATGATTGCTACTTGATCGATCTCCTACACTTGGGAGTAGCGCTCATACATTTCGAGACGAGTCAAGTTTTTGGCACCGTTGCCGGGGATAACAGTACTTGTGATCTACGATTTCAGTTCGTATGGAGGAACATTCGGTGAGATCCTTCCATCTTATAGTTTAGGATTTTTATTATTTGTTTTGTTTTGTTTTCTCTTTAAAAAATTTCAAAAAAATGGAATACATGAATTTCTATTGCACAAACAATTGGCATGATGCATAGTATAATGTTGCACACAAACATAGGATGGAGAAGCTTAAGATCGTTAGTTTTAATCAGACATATTATGAAACTTTCTTTCAAGCCTGGAGGAGGTTCACAAACATAGTATCGAGCTATCCGCAGCATGGGTACACAAAGAAAGAGCTTATGGAGTCCTTTTTATTTGGACTACGACCACAGCTGCAAGAATTTTTGGGAGTCATGACGCCGACAGAGGCGTGGAAATACATGGAGTCCCTACAAGAGAATGAACAAATCACGGAAGAGACTTCAGAGCGTGATTCAATGGAGCCTTCATGCCTTGATCAAGGAGAGAAAAGCGTAGACGTACCCTTGCAACCCTTGAATGAGGAAGTTCAGTTGATCATTCAGACGCAGGATGCTAAATCCCATCAATTCCAAGAAAAATTCATTGCTTGGAGTCGGCAAATTCAGCAATCCATCGAAAATCTTACTCTGATTGCCACTTGCTTAGAAGAAAATAACTCTTTTGAAATTCAATTTCAAGAATCTAATATAAGTTCATCTTCTATTGCAGGTATATCAAGCGAGCCATGTGACGATGACAGCATAAATCAGAACATTAACATGGCCAGAAGCGTGTGCAAAGGAGAGGACAAGCTAGCAATTTTGGATGAACAGGAGGAGGAGACGACTAGGGACATGTGTTTAGAGATTATCGCTATAAAGCCCGACCCACTCTTTCCCCCAATTTTTTCCCAAAATCATTTATCCCTCTCCACAATGACTAAGCATCATACTTACATCAGTGCACATCTTTCAGGGAGTAGTCATCAACATGCCTTAACTTATTTTACGTACTTTGATGACTGTATTTGGAATATGTTAATGGCGAAGAATTTTAGACTAAATTGGACTGACATAACTCATCTCTTGTAGGACATACATAATCACTTTATAGAGATGCTTGCAGTTGTGTTGCAGAGGTCCAATTTAGATTTTGGAGGAAGATTACTCGTCGAGGAGGGCAAGGAGCAGATAGAACAACTTCCTCCACCATTAAAAATCCGCGATCCGCCATTTGACCAGGGTGTGTTCTTTCAATTAGTATAGATTTTATATGCTTTCTAGGATGCTTTCTTTTGAATAAACTCGTACCATTTTCGACATTGAGGACAATGTCCATCTTTAGTTGGGGGGAGTGTATGAGACCTTAGAAATTATTTTAAAAAAATAAGGCGAGATAAAAGAATAATCACCAATTCTTATCATTAAAACTCCTTCACACACCACAAATGTGGATGATTATGCATTGATTGAGCTCTAAAAATCGTTTATGGCTTGAATTAATTATTTTTCTCTTCATGGAATTACTGTTAATATGCTATTCATGAAAACTTTCAGTTGACATGATTAATATCTCGAAATAATTTGAATTTATTTCATGCAAGCTACGGAGATGAAAAAATTTAAGTATACACGATTTATTAGAACAGTCTTCAAGTTGAAGAGGAATTTGGCCTTTGTTACTAATGTTTATGTTCATATTTATGGGTGTTGAGTTGCTTACGAAAAAAGAAAAGAAAAAAAGTGAAAAAGAAAAAAATGCATCGTTCCCTTGAGTTCATTGATTAGCCGGGTCTGCGTGCCTCATGAAGCATTGGAGATTCACGTCGAAAGATGGATAAATGGGGAGTGCATTCAAAAAAATAGAAGAAAATAAAACATATATGATTCGAGTTATTAAGTTCGAGGGGCTCTTCTAAGCCTAATGTCCGAAGGTCGTCTGGCCTAGGAATCATTAACTGAAAGCTCGCTACATGGATCATTCTAAGTCGTCAAAAGAAAAGAAGAAAAAGAAAAAGAAAGAAATGATGAATAAACTAAGAAACTTCAATACCCATTATTTGAACGATCTTTTTGAGAAGCCAATTCCTTGGAAATGAGAAAACTAGAATATAACGACGTGTTATACTTTCGCTTACGCAAAACGATGCTTGCATGTTATTTATTCAAATTAAATTAGAGAAAATATCATGTGATTGATCTCATTCATAGATTGTGTATATTGATGGTCAAAATCATATTGGAAAGCGTATTAGTGAGCCATGCCATAAGCGATTGATAGAATTTATTGTTTTATTAATCATCCGACTTAATCGCTCTTTTTGCTAGGGACTAGCAAATTGCTAGTTGGGGGGTGTGATTCAGGTTGAATATTGCATTTTTAGCACCTTATTTAGACTGATTTTGTGCTTATATGGTATGCATTTGGTCTCTAATACAATCGTATTTTGGATTTCATCATTTATTAGAGAAATCACTTAATTTAAGCACAAAACAGTAATATACTAAGTATTTCAGCCCTTTTTATATTTTTCATGGCTAGATCTCGATCTCACGATTCCAATGACTATTTATTTGTATTTTTCTGAGATCTGTGCTAATTACTATGAATTTTTGAATGCAGAATACCGATTAAATGGAGAAATACGGTCGAAATACGCTTAAAATATGAAATATGTATGCCCGCCCGATCTGCGCTCGACACGTGGAATCAATCCATGAGTTCCCGCTCGCATCCAACGACAAGCACGCTTGGGCAACGCGGCACTCTGAGTGCCGTCCGATCTTCATCCAATGGACGCAGCAATCAGCGGCGCGGCTTAATCTTCACCTTTGATCGTTCATCCGACGGACCAGGCGCAACCCAAGTTTGCATCGGATTAGGGCTGAAGCAGTGGGCTACATGGCTTCATTTGGGCCGTTACTCTTCGATTGGACGGAAGAAAATGAAGCGAACTTGGATTCTAGCAAAGCGGATGCGAGCGCGCACGGGAAAGATGCGATAACGGTGGACACATGGCAGCAGGAGAAGCAATCCCGCTTTGATCCAACGGATGAGGTTTGATCCGGCTTTTCGGGTTGGGTTTTGAGCGTTAATGGAGCGGGTTTAGACCCGATAAAGACTTAAAACCCGCAATGCCTCTATATAAGCGTATTTTAGGGTTTTGTTGCGTATTCTGGCGTATTTGGGGCTCTAGGAGCCGTATTTTGGCATGAAATTTGGAGGCCCTGGAGACAGAGGCCAGTGCTATCATCTGAAGGAGTTTTGGGGTTATTTGGAGAGAATTGGTGATATTTTTCCTATCTTTAGCCTTGTATTTCACGTATTTGGCTTGTATTTCACGTATTTGGCTTGTATTTGGAGTATTATTCACGTATTTTGAGGTTTTGATGATGTATTTGTCTATGAATACTGAATATATTCTCTTCATGCGTGGTTAATCTTTATATGTGTTGGTGTTGATGTAGTTAAGGTGCTGTAACCATTGATTTCAATATCTTTTCGCCATATATTCACGTTATATTGTGTATTTCATCGATTTCTACGTATATCTTGTTTGGGTATGTTATACGGAGACGTGTGCATGCTTGAATCGAATATGATCTTTGCAGACTTATTCGTGATGCGATCCGAGAGGATGTATCGTGACCCAAGAGGGCACTTGTGCGTATTTTCCTTACGAAATCGATGATATACGTTATTACTTTTGGCACATTTTTATGCACTTTATCGCAATATTTTCCGACGTTCTCGTGCCCTAGCCGGACAAAACGTTGAGTTATAGAAAATATATTAATAATCATTGATTGCATATACCCTAACGAAATCACTACCAACACATACTCTCTATATTAGTACCCTATATCGAATTCACCGTAATTATCGTAGGATTCTATTTTATTATTTAAAACCATCGATACCATATCCTTAGGTGGCTGTTTATTATCGTTTTAGTACTCTTTATAAATTGAAATTCGTGATTTTGCTGGTCAGCTGTCACGTGGATACGATACCTGGACTCACCAGGATTACTACTTGATCGATCTCCTACACTTGGGAGTAGCACTTACACATTTCGAGACGAGTCAATTCACGCCCCCTCACCTCGGGCTAGGTGATCTCCAGCGACGATATCTTTCCACAGGATGGTCTAGCAGGGTGTTCCTTCGCACCATCGAGGTCGATGCCAGGGGGACTCATCAGCTCCTCTCTTGAAGCCTCTACCTTTCAGCATCGAGGAGGCGAAGCTATCGAAGGGACGCTTCCTCTTGTAGCTTCCTCTGATGAGCAGCTTCCTCCTCTCTATTGATCTCCCTCTGCAGAGCGGCTACCTCCGCTTCCTTGAACCACCTCTGCTGTGCTGCTGCTTCCTCATCAAATTGGGGGAGGAGGTCTCTCCTCACATTACGGAGCTCAGAGAGGCCTTCTGCCTGAGAGGGTCCCGCTTGATGGGCGACGGTCCATTCCTCCATCATCTTGGTGAAGCTCTGGAAGCTCTTATAGATGTCAAGGGCCGCATCCTAAATGGCCGCTGCCGACCACTCAAGGGGTCGATTCACAGGGGAATCTCTTCTTGGAGAACGTGGCTCTTCAGCCAGGGGTGGCCTCAGAGTGTCGTCGATGATGGTCTCAAGTTGACCCGGCCTCCTCAGAGGCGGAGGGGGTGTGACATCGGGTGACTTACCATGGCGAGGATTGCGATGAGGACATCTGGAGTCTGACATGGGTGTAACCGTTGGTTCCCACGGACGGTGCCAACTGTTGCAGGTCAGATCCGTACACAATGAAATTTATTTGAAGTAGGAATCACAGGTACAATGATTTACATTTTTTGGCTTATGGAGAGGTTAGAACGTCTCGGAACTCTCTTCAGAGGTGAAGGGTCCAAGGTCACCTGAAGGTCGTCATCTCTCGGTAGCTGAGGCGAGCTTCCTACGAAAATCAAAAACTTGTCAGAAAGGCGGGGCTGGCTATCAGCCCATAGCCTCTTCGATGCCTAAGTCAGCTGGTGACGTAAAATGTACGTGTCGGGCACGCTTGACGATCTTAAGACAGATCAGTGAAGCGTGGCGAGCTTATGAGGAAGGCACAGATATGTGAAAGATATCCGACTTTGTGTATTGAAATGAGTTAGAAGATTTAACTGACCAACCCCCTATATGGTGGCATGAGGGGGGTATTTATAGGGCCGAGAGGCGGTTGTCTGCCATCCTGTCAGCCGTCGAATCAATCCAGCTGGCACTCGAGTGGTGAAGCTGTGTCAGGGATATTTACTGCATAAATGGTGTCAGGCGGTGTCAGGTGCATTTATGAGACGCGAGGGGCAGCCGTCAGTTCTTTCCCTTAACCTCTGGCATTGATGGAGGAGAGGTGAACCTACGTCACCCTGACAAAGACATTTATGCAAGGTCGCCCTCAGGGGCGAGCCAAGCTCGACAAACAAGCTCAGCTCCTCCGGATGGTGCTCCTTGCGGGAGGGTAAGCGAGCTTATCCTCGACATGGTGGCTTAAAGGTTGGATGGACAAGCTTCTCTGGTTGACCTCGAAGGCAAGCAAGTGGCGGGGTGAGGTGTCACGATCGCTTTTCGATCGTACGTTTGCGTGCGCGTACTCTCCTTTCATACGCAAATTTATTTTGATCCCTTCTTGTATCCCAAATGTACGATGTGATATGTCGGTGTGACCCTCTGGAAGAGTACTTAATTGTGGAATTATTTGTGAACGTCATTTCACGGGTCATTATCCCACAAAACAACTTTGTTTGAAGGGGTGTCGTAACTCTTACCTTCGTCGTTTGCTCGTTTTATTTTTAGTTCCGTTCTCCGTTACCCTAGCCGTGATCGATCATCTTAGTCTTGACCCTCTCGTTGACACGGTCGTCCTGGTATTTTTCTTATAATAATCGGACACCGCTAGACCCACTTTTTCCATTAATCACTTTCTAATTCACCTAACCCTAATTAATTTGAAATTCAAATAACCGAATTAAAACTATATGCTTAATATGTATCATCATGATTTCCTAAGCTATTCGCCACCATATATCACCGTAACTTTACACCCTCCCTTTCACATCTTCTCTCTCCAATCAGCTAGGTGCACCCCACTTTTAAACCTAAATAGCAATAGGAATCGCATACGTTTCACCCAAAATATTTCATTGGCTATCCACCACCCTATCTTTAACTAAACTATACCCCTATATTTCTCCCTCTCTTCTCCCAAAACCCTTAAAATCACTCTATTCTAAATCTATATAGCATTTACCCCTATTAGAAACCCAAACACAGCTAGGCTTCTCTTCTCCACGCGAGAACCCTAGCAGCCGCCACACAAACCCACGCCCAGCCGTAAAACTCACAGCCTGACCTCCCCCTCTATTAGTATGGTTAGGAGATTAGATGTTAAGGGTAAGGATAAGATGTGGCTTGATGGTTCATTGATTAATGAGAATAGATTTATGAGTCAATATGATGGATGATATATTCAGGACGAGATGATTGATGATTTGCAAACGGGAATGTGGATTTATAGTTAGGTGCTAGGATGTGATTCTAGTTATAACTTTATTCAGTGGAGAGACGAGTTTGATGGATTATTCGAGGAACGTTGTTTGAAGTATAGGATTAACAATCTTTATGTAGTTATGAGAGTTGCAGGCATAGGTGCTTATAGATATTATTATTATTAGTATAAGTGATTCTGATGGTGGAATCATTTCTAAGGTGGGTAGAATGTAACAATCGCTTTCCGACCGTTCGTTTTTCATGCGTACTTTCCTCTTTTGTACGCGTAGTTTTCTTTGTCCTCTCTTCTATCCGAAATATGCGATGTGAAATGTCGTTGTGACTGTATGGAAGAGTAGTTATTTGTGGGATTTTTATTGAACGTCATTTCACGGGTCATTCTTCCACAAATCAGCTTTGAATGGAGAGACGTCGTGACTTTAGACTACGACACCGGACCTTTTCATTTTTAGTTCGTTTTCTGTGAACCTAACACACGATCGATCACCATACCCTCGAGCCTCTCACGGCCGGCCGCCACCGTGCTCAGCCGTTGTCAGCCACCCACCATGACGAGCAATCCCCTATCAACCTCAGCCAATCCCCGACAGCCCCCTGCTCCTAGGAGTTCACGCACGCCGCAGATCTCGCATGTTTTCCGACGTCGTAGCCGCCACCGTGTAGATTCGTTGTGCTACCCGCAACCGAATATATCTCTATGCTTACTCGTTGTTCTCGCCTTCTACTCGCTGTCCGTACGTGTCTCGCTGCGCTACTTGCGGCCGAGATGTTTCTGACAACGTAGATCTATCGTCGTTCAGACCCGACGTCAGATCTATGATCAAATGCCGAAAAGGATAGCTCCCTAACGCGTAGTAAGAACCCACATCGTAGAAAATCTAAAACCTAATCTAAAAGTCATCAACGATAACTAAGTTTACATTTCTGCTTCTTTAAAATGTTGTTCAACATTAGACATCGACGAACAGACTTGAATGCCTATGTAGAACGTCAATTAGGCTGAAACGAATCAAAAAGACGTGACTTTTGACTACTAGGGTAGCCCCATTGAACTTAGAAACTTACCATAATAGGATTGATGAAAAACACGATCTGACGTCGTCGTTGCCCCATTTCAAACGAACCCTCGCCGACGCGCCGCTTCGAAGAGACGCGCCAGACCGATGACTCGCTCGCCATCGTAGGCAAGTGTTTCCACTTGCGTACTGTTGGCCATGTTTAGGCCATCACCCTTTAACTGTAAAAGTACGGCTAAAGAGAACCGGACGTGAAATGATAGCGTCCGGGACCCCTTGATAGCTTAGACTTGACGACGAAGTCTTAGCACAAACAACAATAACAACTGACGCCCTAGGTTCTATTTGTGTGTGCGTGCGTGTGGACACCCTAGAACAACTTTGCTCTTTACATGTCATGATCATCTTGCACGTCATATCTTACACAGCCTGTGGACAATAAGACGCTCACCTAGCAGAGTGGGTGATCTTTATTACAGAACACCTACGGGAAGCTCTGTACTCACCAAGCAGAGTGAGTGTCCCTGCAGACCGTGGGAATAGAGGCACTCACCTAGCAGAGTGAGTGGTCCTATACAGTGGTACAGATTCACCTACGGGAAGTTCGACACTCACCTAGCAGAGTGAGTGGTCCTATACAGTCTTGTCTTGTCTTGTCTTGGGTTGGGGTAGGGTTGAGCGGTCGCACGGTTTAGAGGGTTTGATTCCCCTCAAACTGTAAGGCGTTAACCCTCTTGGTGTCGAGTCGCTTGGTGTCGAGTCTCTTGGTGTCACACGGTTCTCCTTGTCTTGTCTTGTCTTGTCTAGTCTTGTAGCCAGTAGCACACGCTATAGCTATTACCTGTCACGTTTACTTTTCAGTATTGTCTTCACTTTCTTGCACATATACATATCTGCCATGTTGTCGCATCATCATGTTAACAACCTTTAAAATGTCAACCTTAAATTTTATACACCTTGCAGTGGAGTCTTCTCACATTTACTTGCAGACTTTGCCTGACGTACAACCACATTCTCTTGGTGTTTGTACGTCAAGTACCGGGACAGAGTAAAAGACTAGGAGCCGGTACCAGAGGACTTGGATCAGGAGTATGCTGCTGATCAGGAGTACGACCCGAGTGAGGACCAATCTTAGAGGTTCCTCTGTCGCTGACATGGGATGTTTAGTTGCTTCTAGTTTGGGTGCGTAGCACTCTTTAATTTCTGTTTTAGGTTGGGTGCATAGCACCAGTAGTTTCTTTTTCTGCAGTTGTAGCCATGCTGGGCTTCTTTTTAGACTTTCGTACTCGCTGGATATTATCTTTTATATTAATGAATGCAGTTTCCTTTCGTATACTCTTATTTCTTTGTTCAGAACTTTTATATGCAAGAACCTGTAACTTCATAGTATTCCTACAGATGCTTATCGGGTCTGGGCTTCTCAGTCCTGGCCCATGCGGACCTTAGTCACATCTCGCTTCCGTCGTTTTGGGAAGCAGGATGATCGGTCCATATTTTACACCTTTTTTTCTGCATATTTGCATGCCATTTCGATCACCCATATCACGCTTTTCACGAGTATTCGACGATATTGCGTTACTTTTCACTATTTCTTGTTTTGGTCGGATTTCAGGAAATATGGAGCGATCGGGAGCAAAAAGGAGCTTAAGGGACTTGCACCCACTCCGGAGCGTCACCCAAGGCTCTTTTCAGGGCTATTCGGTGATGGGAGACGGGTGGAAGAAGAAGGAACTCCGTAGGAGCGACGAGGAGGAGAAACGGAGAAGATTGGGCATTTTCAGCATGTCACTCGGCCGAGTGAAGGAGTCACTCGGCCGAGCAAAGAAGCCCGCTCGGCCGGCCAGATCGGACACGCAGCAGATTGAGTATCAGCGTGCACTCGGCCGAGCATCGCCATCCCACTCGGCCGAGCATGGAGACACCACTCGCCCGAGTGGCATCACGACAACGGCAAGCAAAAATCCCAGACTTACTGGAATCCGTCAGGCGATTGAGGGTTCCGACTCGGCCGATTACCTAATGCCCCTCGGCCGAGTGAGTAAAGCCACTCGGCCGAGTCACCTCCGAAGACAGGCCCCCAAGACCCATGACTTACTGGAATTTTACAGGGTCTATCACTCGGCCGAGTAGAGAAGCCCACTCGACCGAGTATAGAAGTCAACTCGGCCGAGTGATGCCGAGGACATGCATCGCCCAGATTTTCAGATAGCCTCCCACTCTTTTGAAATCTGCTATCATTCCAGCAAGCAAAGTATTTTTCTCATATTTTTTATGGATAGTAGACTTCATGAAGATTCCAACGCCGCCGAGAACGCACAAATCGGAGGTCGGATGAAATCTGGAGAATTTCTGCAAGTTGATGCTGCAGTGCTGGAATTTCCACTCGGCCGAGTGCGGCCTGGGCCCAGATTTTAAGTTGCGGTCTGGGCTGTTTTTGGGAACGAATTTGAGGGGTTTTCTAGGGTTTCTTGCTAGGGTTTTGGGAAAGTATTTAAGGGGTTTGTAGCCACCATTAGAGAGGGAGCCCCATAATGTTTTCTTAGTTCCAAGATGTTTTCTTATTGATTATTTTAGAGGTTAGGCCATGCCCTAGGCCCCCTCTTGGATCAAAAAGCTTGTATTTGGATTGGAATTCTTCATCAAAGCTAGTATCTTTGTTCTTATTATTTGAATCTTTGTTTTTCTATCTTTTGTATGCAAGAAATGATTTTTATCGATTCTCATATGCTTATTGCTATGCTAGAGTAGATTTGTTATTCTAGGGTTTGGGGATGAACCCTATGGATCTAATTTCAGATTTGTGATGAATGAATTTCTAAATTGCTAGAATTGCTAGTAGGTTAGGTTGTGATTGATTTACTACGGATAGATAGGGATTTCCATCGATTTGGGATTTGCAAGAGATTGGATTCTAATCGATGGGACGGCCTAGATATTCAATTTAGATTTGCAATTGGATTTCCCTAGATTTGGTTTGCAAGAGATTGGACCAAAGCTAGGATTTTTAATTGTAAATCTATACCAATATTCGTTTGCAAGAGATTGGACGAATACGAACTATCACAACCTAGATCGTAACTCGAGTTTACACGAGAGTGGGCTCGAGGAGCGATTGAACGATGACGTCGATCTTCATGCTAGTGGCTTAGGTTAGGGTTTGCAAGAGATTGGGCCCTATCCTAGGTTTCTATAGACCGGCAATAGCGCGAGAGCGTGAGCTTGGTTCTATATTCAGTTACGACTAGTTCACCTCAATGCAAGTCTAGTAATATTGAGATTCACTATTCACAATGACGAATGACGATCCGTAGTGGGGATTCCCTAGCCCTAGACACTTTTATTATATTGTATTTGAATCGACATTTGACCGATTTCTCTATCTCCGACACCGACATCCGTCACCATTGCCATTACATCATACCATAACCATCTCCACCAATAAAACGTTCGTAGTCAAACCAACCTAGGATAGATTGGAGCCAACACCACCTCCTCATGTTCGATACCCGCTCGCCACTACGCCGTGCGCTTGTGGTAAAACTACAATCGCCTCTCCGGGACGTGTATCCGGGGCGCGATCAAGTTTTTGGCGCCGTTGCCGGGGAGGTGTTTCCCGTTGGGTGCTAATTTGTCACAATTAGGTTGATTAGATTACATTGAAAAAAAAATCAAAAAAAATCAAAAAAAAACATTGAGATAGATTTTTTCCCACCCCCTGCTACTATTATTATCTTTATCTCTCTTTGTACCACTGACGTCTTTTCCAGGTTGTTTACTTTGCTTGATCAGGTACACTTGTTGCAGCGATGGTGCTTCCAAAGAAAATGCGAGCGGGCTCTATACAATCCTACATATATCTCGCTGCATTCTATCAGACTGATGGAGAATCCTTCGGGGAAGCCTTCTCTAGGTTTGAAGGAATGTTAGAAATGTTCCAGACGGAGTCAGACCATGAGTGGAATGACTCCACGCTATTTGATATCTTTACTAGAAGGCTAAAGGGACCCTCACGTGAGTTTTTGAAGAGGATGCAAGTGGGGAAGTTCAGTGATCTACAGTTGGCAGCAGCCTTGGAGCAAATGATAGATGATGCTCGATCTACCGGTTCACTAACCGTTACGGTAAGTAAACCATACGACCAAGTATTCATCGATTTTGTTATGGCTAATGTCTCTAGCGCAGGTACTATCATAGATGGAGTGTATGCTTCACTTGAAGGTGATCATATCCACCTTTACACCATCAACACTCCACAAATAGAGACATCTGAACTGTCAAAGGAGGACACATATATGGACATATTGAGAAACATTATTGACGTAGTTCGAGATTCCGGTCCATTGACAATAACGGCAGGTGAACCTTTTGAGCTCGAATTTCAAAACTTTATTACTCATTGTATCTCTTCCATAGGCACAATTGATGATGGAGTCTATGCTCTAGTTGAGGGGCACAAGACCCACTTTTATACCGCGGTCAAGATACATGAGCCCATAGAGCCACCTGCACCTACTATTGAGGAGGCCAAGCCATGCAATCGGGTGCCTCGAGCTCCTGGACAGAAACAAAGAAGGAGGCATGAAAATGAGATGATGACATTTACATTGCCTTCTATACCTGAGGAGCCTGAGGAGGATGTCCACGTTCAGCTTGGGGGAGAGTCAGCTTGTGCCATCATCGCTCCCCCTTGCCACCCACAAGAGCCAGAGCTTGCTTTTGAGGAGGCCTTACATGCGGAGCCAGAGCTTGTCACCGAGGAGGCCGTGCATTGGGACGAGGACACAGCCATTCATGAGGATCCCAAGCATTACCCTCCTCCTTTCGAGCTACCGCAGCCTCCTCTACTTTGTACAGAGGCTGAGCATCCCTCAGAGGACCACCCTTCCACTGACGCCGAGGACAATCCCACAGAGCTTATGGCTCCCTTTCAGGGGGATCTCTTTACTACCTCGCCCTTTACATTTGATTCCCCTCCCATATATGATGCTTGCTATGATTCAGATTTTGACGACTCATTGCACCTTTTGCAGGATTCATGTACATACGATCAAGAGGTACGATGGGACGTATACGAGGAGGAGAGCGAGGAGTTAGCACCCATGGATGCTATTAATTATGATCCGGAGGTGCGATGGGATAAGTCTGACGATGATGAGGAGCTGCCTGATGAGACCTACGCTTATATGCCCGAGCTACCTGAACAACCTGAGGCGAACAATGTGGAGTTGAACGACGTGGTACACGGGAGTAGAGATTTATTTCCAGGGAAGTGTTGTCAACCGTTTTTAATTTTAAATACTTATGTTGATGACCCGCTTTGGAATACATTTATTTTGGGGAAGAATTATCCACATCAGATTGATGCGGCTTATCTCTTGCAGGGTACAGGTGGAGTCCTTGGAGAGGTGCTGAGAGCCGCATTGCTGGAGTCTGATGGAGTCCGTGGACATACGCGTCTAGCGGAGCCACGGAAAGAGCAGTTGGAGCAGTTGCCTACACCGGCAAAGATACTGGATCCGCCTTTTGCTATAGGTGATATCAATCCAGTAGTGTAGAAATTTTATGCTTTCAATAAACCCGAATCCTCTCGACAGCGAGAGGACCGTATAGATTTGCTTGAATAAATATCACCTCATATGATGGAAACAAAAATTTTTTACACCCCAAACCCATTATATATATTAATTCCCCTCTCCATATTTTGATATGCCACATCCTTTTGCTCACCACCATCGAGCATTTCTTTAAGTGAAACCTTACTTTCTTATTCATTTGACTTGATCACGCTTTGCAAAGCCATGACATTTTTGATTGAGTCATTTGAATAGGATTGTTTGGTATAAGCTTGGGGAAAGCGCTCTCATGCATCATTGTATGTGCATGTAGTTGCATTAGGATTTCATGTCATCCATTTCATCATTTTTCATTCACCCCCTTATTATTATCGTTGTTCCTCATATTCTTTCATTATGATCACATTGAGGACAATGTGAAGTTTAAGCTTGGGGGAGTGCATTTCCATGCCATTTAGATGCATTAGTTGCATTTTTACTTTATTTTAGGGTTTTTAAAATTTTTCAAAATTTTGCATCATCTTTTTGAATTTTCCATCTTATTTTCCTTTTTTGTGTGTTCATGCATCATATTGTGTGCTTGTTTTTCTTTTATTTACTCTCTTTTATCTTTTCTTATTTCTTTATTTTCTTTTCCTCCTTTTGCTAGATTTGTTCATTATGATGATATCTCTTATTGCTTTAGCAACCATCACGATGCTTATTATTCCTTGCCATGCTACTTAGAGTATTCCATAGTCTTGCTATTCACATGTGCTTGCTTATATATCCTTTTGATGATTCCTCTACATGAATGCATGATATTAATTGAAACTGAATGCATGGATTAGTGTTTAGTATGCTTTTGTTGGAAATGCACCAAGATTCACGCATCATTAGTATATCTGAAGCATCAGTTTTATTGTCTTATTCACCTTCTGTTGCATGCTTGATATGATTGTGCGCTTTACCGCTTGACTTCACTTTTTATTGAGATGATTGAGAATATCCATGCTTACATATTAGTTTTAGTTGAAGTTTTATTTTATTGAACCGTTCGTGCACATCTTAGAGTGAACCGAGTGCTACATTATTTCTTTCTCCACATATATCTTTTTATTCTCTACATGTCACTTGAGTTAACCTCCTAAAGCTACTTATATCGCATCTATTTCCCAAAAATCCCCACAAAAGAAAAAGTTATCTCCAAAAAGTCCAAAAAGCCAAAAAGGAGCCAAAATCCAAAAAAATACAAATCATATAGCTCCTACAAAAATCCAAAAAGAAAAATGAGAAACAAAGTCCAAAAGAAAAAAAAATATTTCTCTATCTCATTATTGGAGCCACAAAATACTTGGGAAAACCAAGGCAAAAATCCCATTTTCCACTATTATATTCCTTTGGATGCGACGCCTGAAGCTAAGCTTTGGGGGGGGGGGGGTGAATTCATTTGACCATATGAGTGAGTATGACATTAGAGTGGAGACGTGCATGAATGGGAATATTCGATAATGCTTAGACTTTGCAAAATATATTAGATATGGAGATTTTTCATGATTTGAAATAAATATGTGAATGCCATGACTTTTATTCTATTCTCTATTGCATGCTTGGTGTGTATCTTATATGCTTCATTTATAACTTTTGATTGAAAAGTGCATCGCCAACATTTGTATATTAAATTCTATGAAATGCGTGATGTGGATATGAATTGATTGTATGAATTTAGAGAGTCCCTCTTATTGTTCTTAAAAGCTTGCAAGTACCATGTTTATGAAAGATATGAAATCCTTATAGCATGTGATTTGTATTTTCCAAGTCATCGTGATGTGTAGCTTATGGCTTGAGATCTGAGAGTATAATCTAGCGACCCCTTCCACTTCGTATTCTTTTATTTCATTTCCCTTATTTTTCATCTCCCGAGTTTGTCTTTTTACTTATCTTCCTCGAGGACGAGTAAGAGGTAAGCTTGGGGGATTTTGATCGGTCCATATTTTACACCTTTTTTCTGCATATTTGCATGCCATTTCGATCACCCATATCACGCTTTTCACGAGTATTCGACGATATTGCGTTACTTTTCACTATTTCTTGTTTTTGTCGGATTTCAGGAAATATGGAGCGATCGGGAGTAAAAAGGAGCTTAAGGGACTTGCACCCACTCCGGAGCGTCACCCAAGGCTCTTTTCAGGGCTATTCGGCGATGGGAGACGGGTGGAAGAAGAAGGAACTCCGTAGGAGCGACGAGGAGGAGAAACGGAGAAGATTGGGCATTTTCAGCATGCCACTCGGCCGAGTGAAGGAGTCACTCGGCCGAGCAAAGAAGCCCGCTCGGCCGGCCAGATCGGACACGCAGCAGATTGAGTATCAGCGTGAACTCGGCCGAGCATCGCCATCCCACTCGACCGAGCATAGAGACACCACTCGCCCGAGTGGCATCACGACGACGGCAAGCAAAAATCCCAGACTTACTGTAATCCGTCAGGCGATTGAGGGTTCCGACTCGGCCGATTACCTAATGCCCCTCGGCCGAGTGAGTAAAGCCACTCGGCCGAGTCACCTCCGAAGACAGGCCCCCAAGACCCCTGACTTACTGGAATTTTATAGGGTCTATCACTCGGCCGAGTAGAGAAGCCCACTCGACCGAGTATAGAAGTCAACTCGGCCGAGTGATGCCGAGGACATGCAGCGCCCATATTTTCAGACAGCCTCCCACTCTTTTGAAATTTGCTATCATTCCAGCAAGCAAAGTATTTTTCTCATATTTTTTATGGATAGTATACTTCATGACGATTCCAACGCCGCCGAGAACGCACAAATCGGAGGTCGGATGAAATCTGGAGAATTTCTGCAAGTTGATGCTGCATTGCTGGAATTTCCACTCGGCCGAGTCACATTTTCCACTCGGCCGAGTGCGGCCTGGGCCCAGATTTTAAGTTGCGGTTTGGGCTGTTTTTGGGCATGAATTTGAGGGGTTTTCTAGGGTTTCTTGCTAGGGTTTTGGGAAAGTATTTAAGGGGTTTGTAGCCACCATTAGAGAGGGAGCCCCATAATGTTTTCTTAGTTCCAAGATGTTTTCTTATTGATTATTTTAGAGGTTAGGCCATGCCCTAGGCCCCCTCTTGGATCAAAAAGCTTGTATTTGGATTGGAATTCTTCATCAAAGCTAGTATCTTTGTTCTTATTATTTGAATCTTTGTTTTTCTATCTTTTGTATGCAAGCAATGATTTTTATCGATTCTCATATGCTTATTTCTATGCTAGAGTAGATTTGTTGTTCTAGGGTTTGGGGATGAACCCTATGGATCTAATTTCAGATTTGTGATGAATGAATTTCTAAATTGCTAGAATTGCTAGTAGGTTAGGTTGTGATTGATTTACTACGGATAGCTAGGGATTTCCATCGATTTGGGATTTGCAAGAGATTGGATTCTAATCGATGGGAAGGCCTAGATATTCGATTTAGATTTGCAATTGGATTTCCCTAGAGTTGGTTTGCAAGAGATTGGACCAAAGCTAGGATTTTTAATTGTAAATCTATACCAATATTCGTTTGCAAGAGATTGGACGAATACGCACTAGCACAACCTAGATCGTAACTCGAGTTTACACGAGAGTGGGCTCGAGGAGCGATTGAACGATGACGTCGATCTTCATGCTAGTGGCTTAGGTTAGGGTTTGCAAGAGATTGGGCCCTATCCTAGGTTTCTATAGACCGACAATAGCGCGAGAGCGTGAGCTTAGTTCTATATTCAGTTACGACTAGTTCACCTCAATGCAAGTCTAGTAATATTGAGATTCACTATTTACAATGACGAATGACGATCCGTAGTGGGGATTCCCTAGCCCTAGACACTTTTATTATATTGTATTTGAATCGACATTTGACCGATTTCTCTATCTCCGACACCGACATCCGTCACCATTGCCATTACATCATACCATAACCATCTCCACCAATAAAACGTTCGTAGTCAAACCAACCTAGGATAGATTGGAGCCAACACCACCTCCTCGTGTTCGATACCCGCTTGCCACTACGCCGTGCGCTTGCGGTAAAACTACAATCGCCGCTCCGGGACGTGTATCCGGGGCGCGATCACGGGACGTGACAGGTTTTAGTGGTGGCCCATGAGGTCGTGCAAAAATTTCGGAACCATAAGAGTAACGCATTCATTTAATATCTAGTTTGACATGTACAAGTCTAAATTGGGTTTTCTTGTCAATAGGATGGCAGGAGGACGCAATACCCGAGCCGAACCTTTAGCTGACGGAGCCATGGATGGTCAATGTAGCGAGTTTCACCAATTTCTAGGCTTATAAGAGAGATGTTGGATGTTCAACATCACCTAGTTGAGCAGTCCAACCGTGCTGCCCAAGCTGCTCTGGTTGCACCACCATCGCCCCCGCCTGCACCTCGAGCTGCTCCTGGAGTGAAGCAGTTCAATGAGCTTCAGCCGAAGACATTTTTTTAGGAAGGAAGGACCATTAGGTGTAGATGAGTAGATTCAGAGCACAGAAGAGAAGCTGGTAGCTGCCAAGATTCCTGAGGATACCAGAGTTGAGATAGTGAAGATGCAGCTGACCTAGAATGCTAGGAACTGGTGGTGCATTGAAGAGAGGTGCCTACAGAAGCCAGTGGAGTGGAGGACTTTCAAGTCCATGTTCAGAGAGAAGTTTTTCCCCAAGGCTGCAAAGACAGAGCTTTTGAGCCGATTTGTGAATCTGAAGTAAGGGAATATGACGGTTGATGAGTACGAGGCAGAGTTCGAGATGCTCAGTCGATTCACCTCACATATGGTTAAGAAGGAAGAGAACTGAGCCGATCATTTTCGTCAGGGGATGCACCCCAAGATTCAGGTTTCCATGTCCTCGACAGACTTTTTGACGATGGGAGTTGTATTGAATGCAGCCAGGAATTATAAGATTGTGGCGTGCCTCCCTGATCCTCCTGCTGGTGGAGGAAAGAGACCGATGGAGCAGTACAGGACTCCTGCTGGGCAGCTATGAGACCAGTTCAGTCAGTGCCTTTCAAGAGGCCAGGAGCACCTGCTCAGCATCAGATGAAGGGCACATGCCTTTTCTGCGGCAAGCCAGGACATCAGCTGAACACTTGTAGGAAGAAGCTGGGTTTGTGTCTGGCATGTGGATCAGCCACACACGCTGTTATAGATTGCCAGAGGTATCGCATACTGAGGGCAGAGCACCGGCTCCATTACAGAGTAGAGCACCTGCCCAGAGAGGAGCTATTGTTCGTGGAGCTTATACCATGACGGCCGTGGATGGCATCATTGCAGGTGATTCCATAGACTTAGTTTTTCACATTATAGTTTAGCTTATTTTTGGCTGCATGTGATTGTACCAAAACCTTTTTATTTTCTTTTAAATCAAATCTTTAAAGTTTTGAGACTAGCACACAAGATCACAACCCCCTATTTTCCCCATCCAATACCACAACTCCATACGTTTTTCCCACTTGTTTTAAACATTCTTTTCTTCTCTTTCCCTCTTCGGGAGTGTTATTTTTTTATTGTTATGATATTGTTAGTACTAGCTATTATTGTTATAGGATTATGTTTGCAGATAGGCATAGCGTGAGATGAGATATGTTGTACCGGTGATTAGTTGATTTTGAACACAAGGATATTAGATTAGATTTCTTTCGGATGAAAGGAATGAGGTGTCCAAGACTTATCTATTTACTTTAAATTATACCAATGTGTAAAGGGCTCAATGGAGGATTCTGGTTTGATGAAATTATACACAGGGAGATGAGTACTTATCAGATCTGAAACTTGGACGAATGGTAGATAGGAGTAGCTATGGAGGTATAGTGTGATTTAGAGTGATCATGAAATGAGTAGATCATTTAAAGCATCAAGACTTGATTATTAAGTTGACGTGAGAAGACATTGGAAACAACACGACATGTTGAGATGAATGGATGGTTAGGTAGACGGATTTAGTATGGTTAGGAGATTAGATGTTAAGAGTAAGGATAAGATGTGGCTTGATGGTTCATTGATTATGGAGAATAGATTTATGAGTCAATATGATGGATGATATATTGAGGACGAGATGATTGATGATTTGCAAACGGGAATGTGGATTTATAGTTAGGTGCTAGGATGTGATTCTAGTTGTAGCTTTATTCAGTGGAGAGACAAGTTATGATGGATTATTTGAGGAACGTTGTTTGAAGTATAGGATTAGCGATCTTTATGTATTTATGGAAGCTGCAGGCATATGTGCTTATAGATATTATTATTATTAGTATAAGTGATTCTGAGTGCGGAATCATTTCTAAGGTGGGTAGAATGTAACGGCCGCTTTCCGACCGTTCGTTTTTCGCATGTACTTTCCTCTTTGTACGCGTATTTTTCTTTGTCCTCTCTTCTATTCAGACTACGTGATGTGAAATGTCGTTGTGACCGTATGGAAGAGTAGTTATTTGTGGGATTTTTAGTGAACGTCATTTCACGGGTCGTTCTCCCACAAATAGATTTGATTGGAGAGACGTCGTGACTTTGGACTATGACACCGGACCTTTTCATTTTTAGTTCGTCTTCTGTGAACCTAACACGCGATCGATCACCATACCCTTGAGCCTCTCGTCGTCACGGTCGTCCCAATATTTTTTTCATAATTTTCGGACACCGTTTGCTTGGTCTAACCCACTAATCAAATTCGAAGCCCGCTTAGCCTTAACCCAAATTCAAATTTCAAAATTAATCAAATCTCTAAGATCCCTCATACGTATCACATGGGATTTCATGGGTCTACCCTCACCTAGGTTTTTCCCTCTTTGCACACCCCCCCTCTCACATCTTCTCTCCTAGTCACCATAACTACACCCCATTATAATACCCATTAGCAAAATTTCCCTTTTAAAACTCAACCAACCCGCAAGCCCTAGGAGAACACACGCATCCATCAAGCCGTTGCCCCCTCTTGCGTTCCTGCTCCTTCCTCGCGGCCGGTGAGTCCCTGGCCGCCCCCTAAGCCCGGCCACCCTCTGGCATCCCCTCATCCATCGACAACATCCTCCTCCCTTCCTTACACACTCTCTCCCTCAAAACACCTCTCAAACCCACTAAAACTCAGATTTTGACAAATCTGTCCATCGCAAGAAAACACCCATGCCCGCTGCCTTCCGACGATCGTCGATGACCACCCTACCTCCATCGGACTCCCCTCAACCCCCTCTACATACTGCAAGTGTCTGTTGTCCCCTCAGGCCGTCGCATCTCCGCTGCGACGCAAAACATCGACCCGTTGTGCAAATCTGTCCTTTTCGCCTTCTCACGGTCGGCCGACCGTCACGCACAGCTGCCGTCAGCTACTCACCAGGCCGAGTTGTTGGATCCCGTCACGCAGAGTATAGGATCAAGGATCGTGGAGACTTACGTTAGCGTACGCTGCGCTGTAGTCTCTGAACTTTGCCCTTGAATTCGCCACGACGGTCTGTACTTCGTCACAGAGGATCGAAGCAGCGTTTCCACCGTCTAAATCTCTATTTGGAAGAAGAACTAAATGGAAGGGAGAAGAAGAAAAGGTTTGCCTTATGCAAACTTATGGCATGAAGGATTAGCCTAAAATGCCTTACCCTTGGATCTTATTTATAGGCTTTAGGGGTAGTTATTGTAGGAAATAACCATATATAAGCTTATTAGCTTATATTAATACCCTTCCTTATCCTCTTCTTCATGCACTTATCAAGTGCCTTTATGCACTTATAATGTGCCTTTTTCACTTATCGAGTGGTCCTTTTCACACATGAAAAGGTTCCCTTCGTACATGCTTTCATGAACGCGACATCTGAGGTCCGTATACCCTCATACATCCCCTCATGGGTGTATACATGTCGTCCATATCCAACATCTCCCACTCACACTTGAGGGGATTGTAAGGAAACATCTTTTCCTTTAGTTCTTCTATTTATCAAACTGAGAAATAGACCGTGTGACCGTCATGCGCATAGAGTCTGTTGTTGTGCACTTGTTAGAGATACACAACACTCTTTGAGGTGCAAAGTTGAGTAGATCAACGCATGCTTTACCCTAGATTTATTTCTTCACATTTCTTATACTTTATATTCAACAATTGAATCCCATCTGGATTACAATAGGCTAGCCAGCTTTGAATCTCTAAAGTCCAAATGTGAATATGAAATTAATCTTCCTCTTCTTGCGATCCTTTCGATCTTGACTTGACTCGCTTTTCTAACATGCCCCACCGGACCGAATTACCATAGTCCATAAGCAACATGCTAAGATAACGATCACCCAGTCAAATCTAAAGGAACCAATTAGAGTCCATAAGGGTAAGAAGTTAAGACCCATGTGGTCTTTGGGTCTCACATAATAGTAAACGTAATTACTATTCTAACCCAATGGTCAAATGCATACGTAGTATGAATACATATTACAACATCACTCCTTTCCCAGGGAGCGTATGTCTTAATGATATTGTAAGGATGATGATCAGACACCACAATGTCTGACTTTGAGTCCCCTTTTTTACTCAGTAATTTCCTGGACCCACATCCCGTATAAGACAGATAAGATTTAAAAATCTTCTTAGATCTTTTGTAAGCATCCATATGATGCAGATCTTTTATACGACCATTTTGTTTAAGTATGACTCTAAATCATCCGTCTGACGATTTTGACTTTAAACAGGTCTCATCTTTATCTTATCCGTCTGATAGAATAAAGGCGGTTGCTCATGTGAGAGAGCCAACCTCAATCTGTCCGACATACTAAAAAACGTAGCTGAGATTAAAAGAAATGTACACAAACATTTTCAAGAAACTCATATGCAATGTTAAAAAGAACTTATTCTTTTATTAAATTTGATCTCTCATAGACATGGGAATATACATTGATACAACTCAGCTCTTATGCAAACCTTGAGATGATAAGTGTTTGTAAAACACATCTCTGGGGATCGCCTTCGTAAGCGGATCCGCTATCATCTCATGCGTAGATATGTATCTAATGTCTACCTTCTTGTTCTTCTCATAGTCTTTTGCAAATTTGTAGCGGATATCAATGTGTTTGGACTTACAATGGAATTTTGGATCTTTGACATAGGTTATAGATGCTTGACTGTCACTGTATATTGGTAGAGTACCTGAGTCACTTGCATCAATTAGCTTGTCTAAGAACTTCCTAAGCCAAACAGCTTCTTGGACCGCCGTGCTAAATGCTACAAATTCAGCTTCCATAGTTGAAAGTGCGATGCAGGATTGTTTCTTGCTACTCCAGGATATTGCACCAGATCTGAGTAGAAAAACATGTCCTAAGGTCGATCATCGCTCATCGAGATCACCCGCCCAATCAGCATCAGTATAGCCTTCGAGCCTCAAGGCATCTCCTTGATAGCATAAAGCATAGTCCGCAGTCCCTTTAAGATACCACATTATCCTCTTAACCGCTTTCCAGTGTGCTTGCCCTGGATTGGATTGGTAACGACTTACCATTCCAACGGCAAAATAGATGTCCGGTCTTGTACACATCATAGCGTACATAAGACTACCAACTGCACTGGAATATGGAACTTTTTCCATAATTTCCTTTTCCTTTTGGTTCTTTGGACACATTTTCAGACATAAATTATCGCATTTGCTTATAGGAGTATCAATGGACTTACAGTCCTGCATATTAAAACGTTCTAGAACCTTCTTTATATAAGTCTCTTGTGAAAGAGAAAGAAGTTTCTTCGAACGATTCCTTGAAATCTTAACTCCAAAGATATATGCGGCTTCTTCCATGTCTTTCATCTCAAATACTGATGAAAGCCAAGCCTTGATATCCATCACAAAGCCCTTGTCATTTCCGGCTATTAAAATGTCATCTACATATATAGACATAATAACATACTTGCTTTTGATCCTCTTGATATATACACAGTTATCTTCATCAAGCATGGTAAAACCATTTGATAAGACAACTTCTTGAAATCGTATATACCATTGCCTCGAGGATTGTTTAAGACCATATATGGACTTACGAAGTTTACAAACCTTATGTTCATTTCCTTCTTTTACAAACCCTGTTGGTTGTTCCATATAGATCTCCTCGTCCAATTCTCCATTGAGAAAGGCAGTCTTTACATCCATTTGATGTAATTCGAGGTCTAAGCAAGCTACCAAAGCCAGAATCAAGCGAATCGAGGTAAAACGAATAACAGGTGAGAAGGTCTCTTCATAGTCTATCCCTTCCTGTTGCGTAAAACCTTTCGCGACAAGGCGAGCTTTATATCTGTCTATAGAGCCATCAGCCTTATGCTTGATCTTGAGAACCCATTTGTTCCCAATAGCTCTACGTCCTCTGGGTAAGTCAACTAAGTCCCAGACTTGGTTAACTTTCATGGATTCCAACTCCTCCTTCATCGCTTCCATCCATTTGTCTTTCGCGGGGCATGATATGGCCTGTTTGAAAGTAGCAGGCTCGTCATCATCTTGTAGTAAAGTCATAAAGGTTTGTGGAAATTCATCCTCAAATCTTAGAGTAGTCAACCTTGTACGACTACTACGTCGTATTTGAGATTCTTCAAGTCCTTGTTGACTCGAATTAAGATCAATTCTAATATCACTCCCACTTGGAATGTCGTTAGAAATGCTCCCACTTGGATCATTATTCCCGTATGGAATAGGATTCGCGTCATTCATATCATCTATTGGTGAAGTGTGAAACATATTTTCTTCTTCACCAAGAATTCTCCCACTCGAATGAGGTAATCCTTCTTGATCATAAATCTCAAATAGAGATAAGTCCTGACTTATCACGCCCTGTCTTAGAAACCCGTTTTCCAAGAAAGTGACATCCCTCACTCAAATTCAATTAGACCTCCATTGTCTTCCTGACCAATGAAAACATAACCTTTGGAGTTTTCTGCGTATCGTATAAAGATACATTTCCTTCCCCGTGGCCCAAGTTTTCCATACTTATGGGAGGAAATATGTGCGTAGGATGCACACCCCCAAGGTTTCAAAATGTTTAAGTCATGAGACCTTTGGTTCCACAACTCGTAAGGAGTGGAGCTAACTGATTTCGAGGGTACGCGGTTCAAGATGAAAGCAGCCGTCAATAATTCATTACCCCAAAAGGTGATTGGCAAGTTAGCTTGCGTCATCATTGAACGGACCATTTCCATTAAAGTCCTATTCCTTCTTTCAGCAACACCATTTTGTTGTGGAGTATAAGGCATAGTTACCTGATGAACTATGCCCTTTTCATCACAAAGTTCCTTAAAACTTGCTGATTGATATTCACCACCTCTATCGGTTCGCAAGACCTTAATCTTGCGATCTAATTGATTTTCCACTAAACTCATATAGTTTTTAAAGCAGGTTAATGCTTCACTTTTGTGGGATATCAAATAGATGTGTCCGAATCGGGTGAAGTCATCAATAAAAGTGATGAAGTAAGACTTCTCGCGTCTTGTCTTGACATTCATCGGACCACATATGTCCGAATGGATAAGCTGCAATGGAACCTCGGCCCTTGTGTCGGTTCCAAATGGCTTGCGACAAGATTTCCCTACAAGGCAATGTTCGCAAGTCGACATTTCGACCTTTGAAACATTGGATAGAAGGCCACGTTTGGAAAGTCTATCCATACGTGTTGGTCCAATATGACCAAGCCTTACGTGCCAACAAATTACATCAGATTCAGAAATCGAAGAATTTGCAACAAGGAAATTTTCATTAAAATTTGAGGAATCATACATAGTATTCAATACAATGAATCCTTTGAAAACATACCCAGAACCAATTAAAGAATTATTACAAGATAGGTCCACATTACGATTATGAAAGAACCAACTATAACCAAGACCCATTAATACAACCACAGATATAATATTCCTTTGAATATCTGGAGCGAAGAGGACATCATGAAGTAAGATAGTGCGGCCGTTGTCCAAGACGAGCTTGCACGTCCCAACGCCTTTCACTTCAACACGTGTGTTGTTTCCTACATATATCCACTTCGTTCCTTGGGGTATCCGGTGATACTCCACGAAGGACCGTCTGTCCCTTGTTATGTGGTCAGTGGCACCTGAATCAATTATCCAAAATGGATTAGATTCTACAAGAAATATTGAACTAGAAATACATATGTAACTAGTATTATTACAAGTTACCTTGTCACCTGCATCCGTACATGAACGGGCAAAGTGACCTAACTTGTTGCACTTGAAGCACTTGATCTTCTTCAAGTCTTTCTTCTTGTGCCATTTCTTGTTTCCACCCTTACGTTTGGTTTTCTTGGTAGACTCTGGTTGCCTTTTATGTTCATGATCATACTTCGAGCGATTTTTACGTTTCTTTCCCCCGTGTGAGGAACTAGCAACCATGTGCACTTCTGCACTTGGCTTGGCGGCCGCAAGCCGCTCTTCCTCTAACTCGAGGTTCTTTGAAACATCGCTGAAATTCTTGATGCTCTCATTATGAGTGAGATGCATCTTCATTTGTTCCCATTCGATTGGTAGGGAACGTATGACCGCTTGGATCTGTTGCTCATCAGTGAGCACATGACCTGCATCCTTTAACTCTGAAATAAGATTCGCCATGTGTCGCAGATGCATTCCCATGGAATGATTTGGACGCTTTTTGTACGAATCGAATTTTATAGTTAAAGAATGAAGTTTGGTCACCGAGGTGCCACCAAACTTCTCCTCCAGTTTGGACCATATGTCCATAGCTAGGTCATGTTCTCGGAAGATTCGCATTATGTCATCAGCCATACTTGATAACAATGTAATGCGAGCGATCTTGTTCTTCCGAGACCAAGCATCAAAGGCTTCCTTGTCTCTTCTGTGTTGGGCCGTAGTGCCTAACTCAGGTTCGATCATTATGTTCGTTAGAGTTTCGAGCACTTCTTGCTCCTCTAGAACATATTGTATCTTTATGGACCATAGTTTGTAATTATCGCCGTTGAGTTTTTCACCTTTGTTTAACTCAGCGACGATGTTCTTAGCGGCGGAAGACATTTTAGCTTTAAAATGCTGCAAAAGACATAAAAAACAAGTTCGATCAAAAACATTACATAAATTTCACATTTGATAAGTTACTTTCGAAAAATATTGAAGATGTTGCTCTAGAATCGAAAAGGTCATTTACAATGCCAATCACCATCTAGAACAACTTTCAATATTTCCCCATCACTTTATCAAATAATAGTACTCTTATAGTACTTGCAGCGGAAAAGCGTTTCAAAAAAAATATTTTGAAAAACGTATTTTTTGCAAACGTATTTGAAAAATGTATTTTGCAATCGTATTTTGTAAACGTATTTTGCAATCGTATTTTGCAAACGTATTTTGCAGCGGGAGGTAGTGGCCTTCCCCGGCCATTGCCGGGGTCGAGCCGTGGCCGTGCCAAGGCCGAATTCTCCCAAGTAAGGGGTTTTGCCATATGCAACTGCCGCCGGCCCCGTATGGGCCGGCCATGCAGACCCCCCCATCACCTTGGTCGAGGCCGGGGCTCGACGGTCCTGGCTTGGCTAGGGCCGGGCCTCCTCGGCGTGGCCATGTCCCCTCGGCCAAGGCCTCTGCCCTGGCCAAGGCCGGCCAGGGCCGGCCAGGGGTTCCTGGCTGGTCGGCCAGGGCCTCTGCCCTGGCCGGCCAGGGGCCCTGGCCCCCCCGGCCAGGGCCTCTGCCCTGGCAGAGGCCGGCCAGGGCCTCTGCCCTGGCAGAGGCCGGCCAGGGCTGGCCAGGGCCTCTGCCCTGGTCGGCCAGGGGCCCTGGCCCCCCGGCCAGGGCCTCTGCCCTGGCCGAGGCCGGCCAGGGCCGCCCAGGGTGCCTGGCCCTGGCCAATGCCAGGGCCGGCCATGGCCTTGGCCGGCCGGCCTCCCTTTGGCCGGCTGGCCTTCCCTTTATGTAGTCCACCCCTCCCCCCTTCGGGGAGGTGTGCAAGGTTGTTATTGGCCAAAGCCAACCCCCTCCCCAACGCGGAGGGGGGGTGCATTGCCACCATTACCCGCATGGCCATGATGATCATGCACCAAAGAGATCTTCTTCTCCGATGAGAAGTTTTTGGTAACCACCATCTTCTCCGATGAGACACCCGTTCATTGAGAAAGTAGTTATGTTTTAATGGCCGTGTGCCAAAAAAATAACACACTTTCAAGACCGCAAACTTCACGCTCCACATGAAGAGAGTTCACATTCCCTATTGAATGGAGACTCAGCATCCATGAAGAGTGTGAGTTTGGCGAGATGAACGTTCAGTTCTTCCCGTCAGGGAGAGTTCTTGCCATATCCGTAATGACAAAAGACCCTAACGTGAAAAGAACAACTTTTGGCGTTCTCTCCGTCACGATGCGCTCCTACCATATCCATAATGGAAGGAAACTCATTTGTGAAAGAGACAACGCTTCATTCATCGGTGAGACCAGAGTGAACCCGTATGGCTCTGATACCAATGTTGGATCCTGTCATGCAGAGTAGAGGGTCGAGGATCGAGGATCGTGGAGACTTACGTTAGCGTACGCTGCACTATAGTCTCTGAACTTTGCCCTTGAATTCGTCACAACGGTCAGTACTTCGTCACAGAGGATCGAAGCAGCGTTTCCACCGTCTAAATCTCTATTTGGAAGAAGAACTAAATGGAAGGGAGAAGAAGAAAAGGTTTGCCTTATGCAAACTTATGGCCTGAAGGATTAGCCTAAAATGCCTTACCCTTAGATCTTATTTATAGGCTTTAGGGGTAGTTATTGTAGGAAATAACCATATATAAGCTTATTAGCTTATATTAATACCCTTGCTTATCCTCTTCTTCATGCACTTATCAAGTGCCTTTATGCACTTATAATGTGCCTTTTTCCACTTATCGAGTGGTCCTTTTCACACATGAAAAGGTTCCCTTCGTACATGCTTTCATGCACGCGACATCTGAGGTCCGTATACCCTCATACATCCTCTTATGGGTGTATACATGTCGTCCATATCCAACACTAGCAACCCCCCATCGACATCCTCCAATCTGCTACAGCCCCCTGCTCCTAGGAGTTCACGCACGCCCCAGATCTCACGTGTTTTCCGACGTCGTAGCCGTCACCGTGTAGATTCTTTGCGCTACCCGCAACCGGAGATATCTCGACGCTCACTCGTTGTTCTCGCCTTTCACTTGTTGTCCGTATGTTTCTCGCTGCGCTACCCATAGCCGAGACGTTGCTGACGACACAGATCTATCGCCGTTCAGACCCGACATCCGATCTACGATCAAATGCCGAAAAAGTTAGCCCCCTAACACGTAGTAAGAACCCACATCGTAGCAAATCTAAAACCTAATCTAAAAGTCATCAACGATAACTAAGTTTACATTTCTGCTCCTTTGAAATGTTGTTCATCCTTAGACATCGACGAACGGACTTGAATGCCTGTGCACATAGGGTAGAACATCGATTAGGCTGAAACGAATCAAAAAGACGTGACTTTTGACTACTAGGGTAGCTCCGTTGAACTTAGAAACTTACCATAATAGGATTGATGAAAAACATGATCTTACATGCCGTTGTCCTGTTTCAGATGGACCCTCGTCGATGTGCCGCTTCGAAGAGACACTCCAGACCGACGACTTGCTCGCCACCACAGCCAAGTGTTTCTACTTGCGTACTTTCAGCCACGTTTAGGCCATCACCCTTAAACTGTAAAAGTACGGCTAAAGAGAACCGGACGTGAAATGATAGCGTCTGGGACCCCCTTGACAGCTTAGACTTGACGACGAAGTCTAAGTACAAACAACAACAACAACTGACACCCTAGGTTCTATCTGTGTGTGCGTGCATGTGGACACTGTAGGATCCTGTCAAAACAACGATGTTAGGATCCAATAATAACATAGACTTACGTTGGCGTATGCAGCGCCGTATGCATGCTTTTACCCTAGATTTATTTCTTCACATTTCTTATACTTTATATTCAACAATTGAATCCCATCTGGATTACAATAGGCTGGCCAGCTTTGAATCTCTAAAGTCCAAATGTGAATATGAAATTAATCTTCCTCTTCTTGCGATCCTTTCGATCTTGACTTGACTCGCTTTTCTAACATGCCCCACCGGACCGAATTACCATAGTCCATAAGCAACATGCTAAGATAACGATCACCCAGTCAAATCTAAAGGAACCAATTAGAGTCCATAAGGGTAAGAAGTTAAGACCCATGTGGTCTTTGGGTCTCACATAATAGTAAACGTAATTACTATTCTAACCAAATGGTCAAATGCATACGTAGTATGAATACGTATTACAACATCACTCCTTTCCCAGGGAGCGTATGTCTTAATGATGTTGTAAGGATGATGATCAGACACCACAATGTCTGATTTTGAGTCCCTTTTACTACTCAAATAATCTTCTGGACCCACATCCTGCATAAGACAGATAGGATTTAAGAATCCTATTAGATCTTTTGTAAGCATCCATATGATGCAGATCTTTCATACGACCATTTTGTTTAAGTCATGACTCTAAATCATCCGTCTGACGATTTTGACTTTAAACAGGTCTCATCTTCATTTTATCCATCTGATATAATAAAGGCGGTTGCTCATGTGAGAGAGCCAACCTCAATCTGTCCGACATACTAAAAAACCAGCTGAGATTTAAAATGTACACAAACATTTTCAAGAAAGTCATATGCAATGTTGAAAAGAACTTATTCTTTTATTAAATTTGATCTTTTACAGACATGGGAATGTACATTGGTACAATTCAGCTCTTACGCAATCCTTGAGATGATAAGTGTTTGTAAAACACATCTCTGGGGATCGCCTTCGTAAGCGGATCCGCTATCATCTCATGCGTAGATATGTACCTTATGTCTACCTTCTTGGTCTTGTCATAGTCTTTTGCAAATTTGTAGCGGATATCTATGTGTTTGGTCTTACAATGGAATTTTGGATCTTTGATATAGGCTATAGATGCTTGACTGTCACTGTGTATTGGTACAGCACCTGAGTCACTTGCATCAATTAGCCTGTCTAAGAACTTCCTAAGCCAAATAGCCTCTTGGACTGCCATGCTAAATGCTACAAACTCGGTTTCCATAGTTGAAAGTGAGATGCGGGATTGTTTCTTGCTACTCCAGGATATTGCACCAGATCCGAGTAGAAAAACATATCCTGAGGTCGATCGCCGCTCATCGAGATCACCCGCCCAATCAGCATCAGTGTAGCCTTCGAGCCTCAAGGCATCTCCTTGATAGCATAAAGCATAGTCCGCAGTTCCTTTAAGATACTGCATTATCCTCTTAACCGCTTTCCAGTGTACTTGCCCTGGATTGGATTGGTAACGACTTACCATTCCAACGGCAAAACAGATGTCCGGTCTTGTACACATCATAGCGTACATAAGACTAGCAACTGCACTGGAATATGGAACTTTTTCCATAATTTCCTTTTCCTTTTGGTTCTTTGGACATGATTTTAGACATAAATTATCGCATTTGCTTATAGGAGTATCAATGGACTTGCAGTCCTGCATATTAAAACGTTCTAAAACCTTCTTTATATAAGTCTCTTGTGAAAGAGAAAGAAGTTTCTTCGAACGATTCCTTGAAATCTTAACTCCAAGGATATATGCGGCTTCTCCCATGTCTTTCATCTCAAAAACTGATGAAAGCCAAGACTTGATATCCATCACAAAGCCCTTGTCATTTCCGGCTATTAAAATGTCATCTACATATAGAGACATAATAACGTACTTGCTCTTAATCCTCTTGATATATACACAGTTATCTTCATCAAGCATGGAAAAACCATTTGATAAGACAACTTCCTGAAATCGTATATACCATTGCCTCGAGGATTGTTTAAGACCATATATGGACTTACGAAGTTTACAAACCTTATGTTTGTTTCCTTCTTTTACAAACCCTGTTGGTTGTTCCATATAGATCTCCTCGTCCAATTCTCCATTGAGAAAGGCAGTCTTTACATCCATCTGATGTAATTCGAGGTCTAAGCAAGCTACCATAGCCAGAATCAGGCGAATCGAGGTAAAACGGACAACAGGTGAGAAGGTCTCTTCGTAGTATATCCCTTCCTGTTGCGTAAAACCTTTAGCGACAAGGCGAGCTTTATATCTGTCTATAGAGCCATCAGCCTTATGCTTGATCTTGAGAACCCATTTGTTCCCAATAGCTCTACGTCCTCTGGGTAAGTCAACTAAGTTCCAGACTTGGTTAACTTTCATGGATTCCAACTCCTCCTTCATCGCTTCCATCCATTTGTCTTTCGCAGGGCATGATATGGCCTGTTTGAAAGTAGCAGGCTCGTCATCATCTTGTAGTAAAGTCATAAAGGTTTGTGGAAATTCATCCTCAAATCTTAGAGGAGTCAACCTTGTACGACTACTACGTCGTATTTGAGATTCTTCAAGTCCTTGTTGACTCGAATTAAGATCAATTCTAATATCACTCCCACTTGGAATGTCGTTAGAAATGCTCCCACTTGGATCATTATTCCCGTATGGAATAGGATTCGCGTCATTCGTATCATCTATTGGTGAAGTGTGAAACATATTTTCTTCTTCACCAAGAATTCTCCCACTCGAATGAGGTAATCCTTCTTGATCATAAATCTCAAATAGAGATAAGTCCTGACTTATCTCGCCCTGTCTTAGAAACCCGTTTTCCAAGAAAGTGACATCCCTCGACTCAAATTCAATTAGACCTCCATTGTCTTCCTGACCAATGAAAACATAACCTTTGGAGTTTTCTGCGTATCGTATAAAGATACATTTTCTTCCCCGTGGCCCAAGTTTGCCATACTTATGTGAGGAAATATGTGCGTAGGATGCACACCGCCAAGGTTTCAAAATGTTTAAGTCATGAGACCTTTGGTTCCACAACTCGTAAGGAGTGGAGCTAACTGATTTCGAGTGTACGCGGTTCAAGATGAAAGTAGCCATCAATAATGCATCACCCCAAAAGGTGATTGACAAGCTAGCTTGCGCCATCATTGAACGGACCATTTCCATTAAAGTCCTATTCCTCCTTTCTACAACACCATTTTGTTGAGGAGTATAAGGCATAGTCACCTGATGAACTATGCCCTTTTCATCACAAAGTTCCTTAAAACTTGCGGATTGATATTCACCGCCTCTATCGGTTCGCAAGAACTTAATCTTGCGATCTAATTGATTTTCCACCAAACTCATATAGTTTTTAAAGCAGGTTAATGCTTCACTTTTGTGGGATATCAAATAGATGTGACCGAATCGGGTGAAGTCATCAATAAAAGTGATGAAATAGGACTTCCCGCGTCTTGTCTTGACATTCATCGGACCACATATGTCCGAATGGATAAGCTGTAATGGAACCTCGGCCCTTGTGCCGGTTCCAAACGGCTTGCGACAAGATTTCCCGACAAGGCAATGTTCGCAGGTTGACATATCAACCTTTGAAACATTGGATAGAAGGCCACGTTTGGCAAGTCTATCCATACGTGTTGGTCCAATGTGACCAAGCCTTGCGTGCCAACAAATTATATCTGACTCATAAGTCGAAGAATTTGCAACAAGGAAATTTTCATTATTAAATGAGGAATCATACATTGTATTTAATACAATAAATCCTTTGAATACATACCCAGTACCAATTAAGGAATTATTACAAAACAAGTCCACTTTACAATCATGAAAAAACCAGCTATAACCAAGACCCATTAACACGACCACAGAAATAATATTCCTTCGAATATCCGGAGCGAAGAGAACATCATGAAGTAGGATAGTGCGGCCGTTGTCCAAGACTAGCTTGCAAGTCCCAACGCCTTTCACTTCAACACGTGTGTTGTTTTCTACATAGAGCCACTTCGTTCCTTGGGGTATCCGGTGATACTCCATGAATGACCGTCTGTCCCTTGCTATGTGGTCGGTTGCACCTGAATCAATTATCCAAAATGGATTAGATTCTACAAGAAATATAGAACTAGAAACACATATGTAACTAGCATTACAAGTTACCTTGTCACCTCCATCCGTACAAGAACGGGCATAGTGACCTAACTTGTTGCACTTGAAGCACTTGATCCTCTTCAAGTCTTTCTTCTTGTGCCATTTCTTGTTTCCACCCTTACGTTTGGGTTTCTTGGTAGACTCTGGTTGCCTTTTATGTTCATGATCATACTTCGAGCGATTTTTACGTTTCTTTCCCCCGTGTGAGGAACTAGCAACCATGTGCACTTCTGCACTTGGCTTGGCAGCCGCAAGCCGCTCTTCCTCTAACTCGAGGTGCTTTGAAACATCGCTGAAGTTCTTGATGCTCTCATTATGAGTGAGATGCATCTTCATTTGGTCCCACCCATTTGGTAGGGAACGTGTGACTGCTTGGATTTGTTGCTCATCAGTGAGCACATGACCTGCATCCGTTAACTCTGAGATTAGATTCGCCATATGTCGCAGATGTTTCCCCATGGAATGATCTGGACGTTTCTTGTATGAATCAAATCTTATAGTTAAAGAACGAAGTTTGGACACCGAGGGGCCACCAAACTTCTCCTCAAGCTTGGACCATATGTCCATGGCTAGGTCATGCTCTCGGAAGATGCGCATTATGTCATCGGTCATACTGGACAATAACGTAATGCGAGCTATCTTGTTCTTCCGAGACCAAGCATCAAAAGCTTCCTTGTCTCGTCTTTGTTGGGCCGTAGTGCCCAACTCGGATTCAATCATTACGTTCTTTAGAGTTTCGAGCACGTCTTGCTCCTCTAGAACGTATTGTATCTTGATGGACCAAAGTTTGTAATTGTCGCTGTTGAGTTTTTCACCTCTGTTTAACTCAGCGACGATGTTCTTTGAAGCGGAAGACATTTTAACTTTAAAATGCTGCAAAAGACACAAAAAACCGAAGGTTCGATCAAAAATCATTGCATAAAATTTCTTATGCATAGATATCACTCCCACTTGGAAATAATCCCACTTGAAATGATATTATGATATTTGATAAGTTACTTTCGAAAAATATTGAAGATGTTGCCCTAGAATCGGAAAGGTCTCTACGATTCCAATCACCATCTAGAAAAACTTTCAATATTTCCCCCTCACTTATCAAACGATAGTACTCTTATAGTACTTTGTAGCGGAAAAAGCGATTTTTGAAAACGTATTTTGAAAACCGTGTTTTTCAAAATTATTTTTCAAAATGTATATTTCAACCTAGTACCCTTATGATACTAGCGAAATATTCGGCAATCCCTGGCCATTACCGGGGTTGAGCCGTAGCCGTGCCAAGGCCGGATCCCCCTTGAGGAGATTTTTCTGCAAGCCATTGTCGCCGGCTCCCGTATGGATCCAGGCGCTCCCCTTCTGCAGGAGAATTTACCGCAGAGAACTGCCGTCAGCCCCGTATGGGCTTGCCTTACAGGTGGCCGGGGTCGAAACTACTGACACCGTCGGGCTTTTTGGCATGTTCATGTTCCATCGGCCAAGGCCTTTGGCTGAGGCCGGCCAATGCCGGCCAAAGGTCCCTGATTGGTCGGCCAGGGCCTCTGCCCTGGCCGGCCAAAGACCGTGGCACCCCCTGCCAGGGCCTCTGCCCTGGCCGAGGCCGGCCAAGGGCCGGCCAGGGGGATCTGGCCCTTCGGCCAGGGCCTCTGCCCTGGCCGGCCAGGGGCCCTGGCCCCTCGGCCAGGGCCTCTGCCCTGGCCGAGGCCGGCCAGGCCCTGGCCGAGGCCAGGGCACCGGCCCTGGCCAGGGCGTTGGCCCTGGCCTCTGCTAGGGCCGGCCAGGCCGGCCCAGGGCCTCCTGGCCCTGGCCCGGCCACGGCCAGGGCATGGCCCCGGCCACGGCCAGGGCCTGGCCCCGGCCACGGCCATGGCCTGGCCCGGGGCCGGCCATGGCCTGGCCATGGCCGGCCATGGCCCATATGGCCATGGCCGGCCTCCCCCTTGCATGGGGTTGGCCGCACACCCCCGCCGGAGGGGTGGTCGTGGTTGTTATTGGCCGTAGCCAACCCCCTCCGCATGGGGAGGGGGGATGCATAGCCTCCATGGCCCATATGGCCATGGTGATCATGCACCAAAATTGGCATCTTCTCCGTTGAGAATAACCACCATCGTCTTCTCTGATGAAGCACCCGTTCGTCGAGAAAACGGTTTTGCTTCAATGGTCGTGTGCCAAAAAATGAAGAGAACTTGTTTTCAAGGCCGCAAACTTCACGCTCCACATGAAGAGAGTTCACATTCCCTATGAATGGAGACTCAGCATCCATGAAGAGTGCGAGTTTGGCGAGATGAATGGTCAGTTCTTCCCGTCACGGAGAGTTCCTGCCATATCCATAATGACAGAAGACCCTAACGTGAAAAGAACAACTGCTGCGATTCTCTCCGTCATGATGCGCTCCTACCAAATCCATAATGGTAGGAAACTCATTCATGAAAAAGACAACGCCTCGTTCATCGGTTAGACCGGGGCGACGGTTAGACCGGGGTGAACCCTTATGGCTTCGATACCAATGTAGGATCCTGTCAAAACAACGATGTTAGGATCCAATAATAACATAGACTTACGTTGGCATATGCAGCGCCGTAGTCTCTGAACTTCACCCTCGGATTCGCCACAACGGTCGGTACTTCGTCACGGAGGATCAAAGCAGCGTTTCACCGCCTAAATCTCTATTTAGAAGAGGATTTTAATGGAAAGGAGAAGAAGAATATAAGTTTCCTTATGCAAACTTATGGCATGGATGGAATGGTGTAAATACCTTACCCTTGGGTCCTATTATAGGCTTTAGGGGTAGTTATTGTAGGAAATAACTAGATATAAGCTTATTAGCCTATATTAGAACATTTACTTATCCTCTTCTTCATTCACTTATCAAGTGCCTTTATGCACTTATAAAGTGACTTTTTCCACTTATCGAGTGGTCCTTTTCACACGAGAAAAGGTTCCCTTCGTGCACGCTTTCGTGCACACGACATCTGAGGTCCGTATACCCTCATACATCCCCTCATGGGTGTATTCATGTCGTCCATATCCAACAGACACCCTAGAACAACTTTTCTCTTGCCATGTCATGATCATCTTGCACATCATGTCTTACACAGCCTGCGGGCAATAAGACGCTCACATAGTAGAGTGGGTGATCTTTGTTATAGAACACCTAAGGGAAGCTCGGTACTCACCTAGCAGAGTGAGTGTCCCTGCCCATGCGGACCTTAGTCACGTCTCTCTTCCGTCGTTTTGGGAAGCAGGACGTGACAGGCTATCCACCTCCGGTCATCCTCCCCTCGACAACCTCCTTCCTCCTCCTCCCTAAAACCCCATGCAAACACTTAGAACCCTACAAAAAACTGTCCTTCACCCGCTTCCAAAACTCACGACCGGCTGCTCATACACTGTCGGTGACCCCCTGCTGCCGGCCCTCCTCCCCAGTCGCGCGTACACCTTCCTCCTCCTCCATCTAAACTGAAACACCCCTCATCGACTCTCCATAAGGACAAACAGCCCCAAAAACCCTAAAACTGTCCTCCCCCATCTATAACTCACGGCCAGCACCACCTGAGCTGCCGCCGGCCACCCCCTGCTGCCGGCCGCCCCTCAGACAACCCCCCAGGCCGTGCAGGCCCTCCCTTGGCCGCAGCTGCCCCGACGCGCTTTCCCTTGTGAGCACAAACCTCAGATCCGCACACTCCAGGCTACGAGTCTACTGTCTGCCATCTCTCATGCCTCCCGTGCTGCTGTTCGCATCTTCCCGACGCTGTAGAACGTTGTGCTGATGTCCATCCCCTTCGCGTAGCTGTTCGGTGATCGTGCCGCTACCTGGCTGATCGCCATTCGCTGCCGTTAGTTCGTTGCTCGCTGATCGCTGCCGTACAGTTAGATCGTTGCTCGCTTCTTTAACTCAACCCCTGACGTTGCTATCCGATGTCAATGTACTTCTTGCGTCGTGCTAAAGGTAATCTCTAAACCGTATGAACCCCCACATCGCATGCTAATCAAGACTAAAAACCGTAAATTTATTGCTTTGAATAACTCACTAATCAAGATCTAAAAATTGAGACTGTAGGTTGATTCTGGACTGAGCACATATGTAGATCTTGGACTTATTGAACGGATCGCAGCGTGATTGTTTTCAGGAAAGTGATACTTGCCAGTGTTTGTTTAGGCCAAGTTTTAGGCCAATTTGTGTAATAGTGTAAAATAGACTAGGCGACGAAATGATAGTCGCCTAGACGCCCTTACTAGATCTAGCTTAACAACGAAGCTAGATCCGACACCCTTACTATGCTATCATTTCATGCCGCATGTCACATTTACTTTCAAATTATCTGTACGCACTTTTAACTGCTTATAACCATGTCATTTCATGCATCAAATTGCTCTATCATGACTGTGTAGCACACGCTACAATAAATTGTTAACTATTGAGGCTAGGCATCTGCTTTGCAGACACAACCCTATGCCAATAACACTTCTTGGCTCGTGATCGAGAAGATGGGCACCAGTTCATATACACGTGGAGGGGCAGGGTTAAACGGTCGCTTGAGCATAGAAGTGAGCCCATACAGGCACTTCAGCCAAAAGACGAAAACTCTGTGCACGCAGTGATAAATTAGTATTCGTGAATTCATGAAATAGTGATTCGTAGTTTCTGCTACGACGTGCATATTCTGTTACCATCATGTCATTTTAATTGTTGCATCCTTTAAATGCCATGTGATCGCTCTGTATTTTACACCCTTTTTCTGCATGTTTGCATGCCACTTTGATCGCTCATATCGTGTTTTTCACGATTATTTGACAATATTGCGATGCTTTTCACGATTTCTTGTTTTTTGTCGTATTTCAGGAGATATGGAGCGATTCAGAGTGATTTTGAGATCAAGAGGATGTGCACCCACTCTGGAGTGTCACCCGAGGCTCTTTTGAGGGATATTCGGCGATGGAAGACAAGTGGGAGAAGAAAGAACGTCATAGGAGCGACGAGGAAGCGAAAAGACGAAGATTGGGCCTTTGCAGCATCTCACTCGGCCGAGTGAACCACCCACTCGGCCGAGCAAGAAGACCGCTCGGTCGACCGGACCGGACACGCGTCAACTGAAGAAAATAGGCGTGCACTCGGTCGAGTGACGATAGTCCACTCGGCCGAGCATGGAAGTCTACTCGCCCGAGTGGCACGAGAACAGACGCTTCGAAAACGGCCGACTTACTGTTATTTTACAGGCTTTTCAGAGCTTCCACTCGGCCGAGCCAGAATTGCCCCTCGGCCGAGTGAGTAAATCTACTCGGCCGAGTCACCTCCGAAGACAGACCCCCAAAAATCCCCGACTTACTGTAATTGTACAGGGGTTGTCACTCGGCCGAGTGACATTTGTCACTCGGCCGAGTGAGCCGCCCCGCCTGTAGCGTAAACTGCGATTTTTGAGCTGTGCAGGGGCATTTTTGTCACTAATTTCTGGGCTATTTTGAGGGGTATTTAAACCCAGTTTTTGCCCTAGTTAGAAAGAGCTTTTTGATACTTTTTGCAGCCTTTTTAGATAGCTTTTTAGGGATTTAGATTTAGGGCTTTTGAGAGATTAGAAAGAGGATTTTTGTTGGATGCTCTTGGAATCTCATTGGTTTGTCTTCTTTCTTATCAAAAACTCTATTTTTATTGAATATTTCTCTATTGCAATGATTTGTGCAGAATTTTCTATTGAATTTCTTATGAATTGCATGATGAATAGTGAGTAGTTCTATTGCCCTATGGCATATGGATGAACCCTATGAACCCTATTTCTAAATTGTGATGAATTGGTGAAATTGTTGCTAGAATTGATTAGGGTTAGGTTGGGATTAATAGATTACGGATAGCTAGGGATTCATATCGATTGGGATTTACAAGAGATTGGGTCCCAATTGATAGGAAGCCCTGGAAATTCGATTTAGATTCACGATTGGAATTTTCTAGAATTGGTTTGCAAGAGATTGGACCAAAGCTAGGGTTTTCGATCGTAATTCTATTCCCATACCCGTTTGCAAGAGATTGGACGGGTAGGAACTATCTCAACCTAGGTCGTAGCTCGAGTTTGCACGAGAGTGGGCTCGAGATACGATTGAACGATGATGTCGATCCTAATGCTAGTGGCTTAGGTTAGGGTTTGCAAGAGATTGGGCCCTAACCTAGGTTTGCTATAGACCGGCAATAGCACGAGAGCGTGAGCTTGGTTTCACATTCAGTTGCCACTAGTTCACCTAAAATTCAAGTTTAGCAATGACGTAACCTACGAATCACAACGATGAGATACGGTTTGTAGCGGGGATTCCCTATCCCTAGGCACTTTATTCCATTGATATTTCTATAAATATACGAACGATTGTGACAACTTTACCCCGTATTATTCTTGACCATTCCGATAGCTAGGTGATTAGAAGAAGACACTGTTATTGTTCCTCCCTGAGTTTGATACCCGCTCGCCACTTCACTGTGCGCTTGCGGTAAGACTACAATCGTTCTCCGAGTGTGTATCCGGGACCGACCAAGTTTTCGGTTGTGCTCTTGGGTTGCGTTCCAGTGCGATCAAGTTTTTGGCGCTGTTACCGGGGAGGCAATAGTGTTTTACTCTCTTTACTTAGTGTTTTCTTTTTTTTTCTTTTGTTACTTTTAATCTTTTTACTCCTTATCCATGCTAACATTTCCTTTGAAACTCTGTTTTCCCTTGCATGTACACGAGATCTACGGCGAACCCCGAGGAAATATTATTTGATCCGGAGATCGAGCGTACCGTGAGGAGGATTAGAGCCGAGAGAAGGCACGCTACGGAGGACGGTTGTATGCACCGTACGGAGACACCGGAGGAGCTAGCCGCACGAATGGCGAGGATCATATCCATTAGAGATAGGCTTCGGCCTAAGACATCTTTCACCACATCATCCATCGACATGCCGGCACTAGCGGCGGACAAGAACTTTGAGCTGAAGACAGGATTGGTGGTATTGATGCAACAAGACCCGTTTCATGGGAATGTCCATGAGAATCCGCATTACCACATCCAACTTTTCTTGTCCAAGTGCGCCACTTTCCAAATGCCGGGCGTTTCCATTGATGCAATCCGACTGCGACTCTTCCCCTTCACACTCAAAGATAAAGCTTTGTATTGGTTGAGGACGCAAGCGGAAGGGACATTCACCACTTGGGATGATTTGGCAAGCGCCTTCGTCGACAAATTTTACCCTCCTTCCAAGACAGTGAAGATACGGAGTGCTCTCATGTCCTTCAAGCAAGGACCACAAGAAACCCTCTATGAAGCATGGGAGCGCTTCAAGGACTTGCAACACCAATGCCCCCGTCATAGTATAGAGTATTGGGAGTTAGTTCACAGTTTCTACAATGGACTCCAACCGGGCACGAAGCAAATTATTGACTCAACCGCCAATGGAGCCATACTATCAAAGACCCCGGATGAAGCTACGGCCTTGTTAGAGGAAATGGCCTCAAACAACCAACAATGGGGGGACGAGCGAGGACATTCTTCGTCCTCTTTGAAGCCCACTAGTATATATGAGGCCAAGGCCGTGGCAGAGCTTTCAAACAAGTTTGACTCTCTCCACAAGGTGGTAGAGAGATTGGAGAAATACATCACCAAACCACATGGAGCACCCTCTACATCTACGCCTACGAGCAATATGAGCGATTGGCAAGACCAAGCTCAAGCCATGTATGTAGGATGGGACAATGGAGAAGGAGCTTTGGAGCAAGTACAATATGTCGCGGGGAATTCCGGATATTGGGCCAACCCGGCCGCTAGAAACAATCCGGGCTTTTCATATGCAAACAATGATGGTGCTTTGGACCCGCCGCCATAACAACTTCCTCAAGCTCGGCCTCCACCACCACAACCTCAATATCAACCGAGGGGGCCACCACAACAAAATTACCCGCCGAGGCAACAAGTGGGACCATATAGACCCCCCCGGGTACAACCAAGGTTAGAGAGCTCCCAACCCACCTCAAGCTCAACCACGATCGGACTACGAAGATAGGGTGGAGGAATTTATGGTGGAGCAACAGAAGATCAACGCTAAGTTGACGGCGGGGCAAGAGTCACTAAGTACCGTCGTCGCCCAACTTGCGGAGCAACTTGTGTTGCTCAACAAGAACGCCCAACAATTGCCGGCTCAACCCGAGCCCAATCCACGGAGCAACACCGGACACATCAATGCGGTGGTTGCGGTTACAACAAGGGACAGGAAGGATACCACTCCCGCTATGACCCAAACCAAGCAACCCGTGGTGGAAATTTTGGAAGAGAAAGAGACGACAATTGAAGAAGGGAGCCGGAAAGAACCAATTGAAGGAGGAAATCCTACACTTAATGAGCGCCGCTACATGCAGCCGGTGCCGTTTCCACAACGGCTAGCTAGAGCTAAGATGGAGAAAAGGCTCGCCAAGTTCCTAGAATACTTGAGGAGAGTAAGCCTCAATATTCCTTTCTTAGATGCAATTGTTGAGATCCCGACTTACGCGAAGTTCTTGAAGGAATTGATTTTGGGAAAGAAAAGGAAGGAAAAAATCATGCTTGCGGAGCAAGGAACTTGGTTTGCATGGAAGGAGAAGGAGCCGGCGAAATTGAAGGATCCCGGGAGTTTCCGTATCCCTTACACACTAGGAGGCGTCCCTTTGCAAAAAGCTCTAGTTGACTTGGGCGCTAGTGTGAGCCTTATGCCCATTAGTATGTTCCGGAGATTGAACATGTGCACCGACTTGAAGCCGACCGACATGAGGATTCAACTTGCGGGCGGTCGGATAACTAGGCCGGTAGGGATCGCCGAGAATATTCCACTCCAAGTGCCGGGAGGTATATGCTCGCCTTGTGATTTTGTCATAATGGACATCAAGGAAGAGGGCGACACTTCGCTCATACTTGGACGCCCGTTCCTCGCAACCGACGGCGTTATCGTCGATGTGCGTGAAGGAACTTTATCCTTAAATGTCGGGAACATAGAAGTCGAGCTCCACATACCAAATGCCATGAAACATATGCCATATAACGAGGAGCTAGATTATGTGGATCTTCTCGACGAAGTGATTGAAGAAGCAATCCCCTACTCCATTGGCGCTCTCCATGACGATGGCTTCGAAGAAGGCGAAGCTTCGGGAGTGGAAGAGAAATTGGAAGACCCTCCAGATAGCTCCATGAACAATGATGAAGGCGACGCTGATGTCGCAAGAATACGAGAGCTTTGCAAGCTCTCAAAGGCCAAGAATCCGAAGAAAGCTCCACCGAACGGAAGATCGGTGTCACCGGCCAAGAAGAAGATAGGAACAAGCTCTAGCTTGGGGGACTTATCCCCCAACATTGCCCATGATGAGGAGGCGTCGAGGAAGACCGATGAACATCACGACCCGAACCCAAGCGGTCTTCCCGACAAGTTTGACGGGTGCATCTCATATGCACCCAATATCGCAAGCTAAACGAATATCTTAAGGGGTCGAGCTCACGACCTTAAACGAGCGCTTGTCGGGAGGCAACCCAGCGGTTTTTGCATTATTTTTATTTGATTTTCATTTTTGGTTTAGGATTTTGTTAGTTTTTAGAGTCTTTTGTCCATGAAAATCGTGATAACGGGTCCTATTTTTCATGACAGAAGAAGGAGAAATGGAGATCAATCATATGGAGGACGATAGAGGCAAGGAAGAGCGCTCCAGGAATGCGTTCAGGCCTTAGGAGGAGGAAGAAACAGACTAGAGGAAGAAAAACAGATACCAGAGCAAAAACGGAGAGCCGATGCAGAAAACAGCACGCCACTCGGCCGAGTAGCTTATGCCACTCGGCCGAGCAAAGACTCCACTCGGTCGAGTGGAGCACCAAACATGGAAGTTTCTGTAGACCAACTCTCTGTCAATTTCTGTAAGTTTTAGTTTTAATTGCCACTCGGGCGAGTGACTTTTCACTCGGCCGAGTGAAACAGATACCCTCCGAGCCTAAAAATTACCGAGTGGCAGAGCCACTCGGCCGAGCGGAGTTTCTCCCTTCGGCCGAGTGAACCAAAGCCACTCGGCCGAGTCGTAAGTAGGAACGAGATTTTCAAAATTTATTTCGTTTACGCACTCGGCCGAGTGACATTCTCACTCAGCCGAGTCGTAACAATTTATATATAAACTGAGAGGCGGGCGCGAATTTCTAAAATCCCAAAACTCCCCATTTTCGCCCGAGCCATCTGCCGTTATGCCTCCCTCACCTGCTGCTTCACTCCCCCACGCCCGAATCGACTCCCTCCGACCGGCGATCGCCCGATCCGACCTCGCCGTCGACCGGCCGCCCCTCCACCTCGCCGGCGCCGGCCTCCACCGCCCCATATTGCCTCGGTTTGCCCCAAAAACCCCCTTTCTCCCCGTTTCTCTTGATCTGTAGACCCGTTAAGCCCAAAATCCAAATTAATCTTCATATCTATCTATTATCCCCCATCTCCTCCATACATATTGAATATTATCGACTGATTTGATCGTTTGATTTGCAGGCTAGCTTGGGGGAGCTTCGGGGAGCTTTTGGACGAGTTTTGCGCTTCGCGGCGGAGGCGTCTCTTCGCACGCATCACTTATTTCTCTCGCGACGTGGTCAGGTACATTCGTTCCATTATTTAGCACGCCGCAGCATTTATTTGTTTGGGACACATCTCGCGGCACACATGCCGCCGCGTACTAGGCCGTGCACGTGGGGATTCACCCCCAAGCGGAGGCAGACCGATGACCCTAGTCCCTCTCATGCTAGGGAGGACTCCCCTCCACCTAGTCCACCACCGCCGCCACCACCCACACAGCCTATCCCAGCCGATCCTGTCCCTCCACCCGCTCCCACCGTCGGGCCGATGGGGATCACGTTTCGAAACGACGCACACCGCGCCAGGTTCGAGCGTATCTGCCATCGCTCGATAGTACCCTCTAGGTTCTCACACTTAGCTAACCTTGACCGCCTAGGGGTACTCGAGGGGCTTCTCAAGTTGTACGACAACGTGGGATGGCGTGATTTTCTTGCTGTGTCGGCGGATACTTACATCCGTCCGACACTAGAGGTCCTGAGCTTGATTGATCGGACCCCTGGGGGATGCACATTCCGCTTGATGGATCGAGAGTGCGAGATCACTCTCGACATGCTTCGTGCATTCTTCCAGTGGCCTCCTGTCCATGTCCCTGACCGTGCCTACGCTCCCACGCACATCCCACCACCGTCGTTCAACACCTCCACCTTCTGGACACGGATCACGGGATCTCCACTTGGCTTTGACCCTAGTAGGGCCAAGGCCTCAGCCATCCTGCACCCCTGCCTCCGCATTGCCCAGCGCCTCATGGCGACTACTTTCTTGGCGAGGTACGAGCCTGGTACGATGTCTACGCCTGAGCTCTATATGCTCTACGCGATGACTCGCCCTAGAGTTCTGGATAGGGGTAGCGACGACCTGGTCCCCACCATTGAGATTGATATTGCTAGCTGGTTTTTAGACCGCATCATCATTTCGATGAGCGCTCGCTCACCTATTTGCTACGACGGTCTGATCACACTTCTAGCCCTTATGACCGGCGTGGACCTACCTGACGACTTGCGTCGAGCCCCAGGCCCCACCTCACTCTCGATAGATGTTATGGCCCGGATGAAGATGCTTCGTCCCCACGGTCGCATGCACTGGGTGTGGTTGCACAGTCCCTTTAGTACTGACTACATGGTTCTTCTGAGCCTCACTCGGACACACATTGGACCGGCCCACGGGGATTGGATTCCAGCGATGGATCTCCTTATCCCCGCTGCCTACGTTCTTGAGGCTGAGGATGCTAAGCCTGCACCACCTGCACCCCCTGCACCCCCTGTTGACCCCGTGATCCCTCAGCCCACGCCTGCACTTTCTGCACCTCCCGACACTTTTATCCACACTTCTGTCGGTGTCGGGAGCACCTTAGCTGAGTCCACCAACACCACCACCACCACCACCACTAAGCCTATGTCCGTTGAGCCTATCACATCTCTTAGCCCCGAGCGTCCCACCACTACTTTAGAGACTGGTGAGACTTCCTTCACCACCGCAGTGGCGGTCCTGACCTCACTTTTGTCCACGGACACCCCGGCCGTCGGCCCTTCTGACCCCACTGCCGCTGTCTTCACCGAGAGTGTCGTGACGTCTGTCCCCACATCTATGTCACTGACCTCTCCTACTGCCTCGTCGCCCATTTTACCTTCCACTTCTGTTGCTGCTGCCTTCACTTCGACCCAGCCTGCGTCCCAGCCTCGCACCGAGGCTGGACATCACTTACCGAGCACACCACACCTTCCACACTACCCTGCTGGCCCCATCCTATACGCTTCCCGCCAGAGACAGCCCCGCACACTGTAATGCCCTACCAGCTACTGCACAAGTACTAGAGGGGGGGGTGAATAGTACTTTAAAATAATAAGGAGTATAATTCCAAATTAAATTGCAATCAACTACCAAATCAATTTGCGGAAGCTTAAATTGAATGACGACAACGAAATTAACAATGCTAACAAACGATGTTAATGGGTTCGGATCCACCCAAGTCCCCGACTTGTTCCCGGTGATCCTACGTCCCAACCACCCGGATCCCTTCTGGATACTTGAGTTAGAAACCCTAACTCAAGATTTCCACTATGAATATCTTGTGAAAAACCTTCACAAGATCAAATCATACATGCAATGGCAAAGTGAATCCCACAACCCGGGATCACAAACTTCTCTCACAACCGAGAGAATCAAAAAGCAATATTAAAGAGTTTAATATGAAATAAACAAGCTTACCACAAAATCCTATACCTTGAGTTTTTCTTACCCAATAGGTGGAATGAAGGATTTGAGGAAGATGAAGTTACCAAACCCTAGCACCAAGGAAATGAGCAGCAATGGGTGCCTAGGGATGATTTGGAAACTTGAATCAAGCAATAGCTTGAAGAGCTCACCAAGAACAAGCTTCTCTCTAGATCTAGAAATGAGAGAGAATGGGTTTCTTGTGAGGAAGAGAGCTTTTGATTTGAGGGAGAATAGCTATCTCTTTAGAACTCAATGAATCTCTTAATGGCAGCTCTATTTTAGATAGAAATGACCTAGGTTCGTATTTATAGGGACCCATAAAAACAAGTTAGGTCAATCTCCAACGGAAAGAAATCTGTGAGAGTTAGTCGGTCAAAGAACACTCACTGACCGACTAGTTCATCAACTAGTCGGTCAGTCACAAAGCATGGACCGACTAAGAGCAGATCTGAGAAGAAAGAGAATTTCAGACCTAGAAATCTAGTCGGTCCAAGAACACTGTCTGACCGACTAGTTTCACAACTAGTCGGTCATCCAATGAACGTAGACCGACTAAGAGGCAAAACAACATAGTCTGAAGGCAAGTTGACTTAGTCGGTCCAAGAACAAAAGTTGACCGACTAGATTGTCAACTAGTCGGTCATCAAACGCTCTTAGACCGACTAACGGTAAACAGTAGCTTAGGAGAATTTTAGAGTGAACAGTAAGTCTCAACTAGTCGGTCAAAGAAGCATCACTGACCGACTAGTTCACAAACTAGTCGGTCGGTGAGTCAACGTAGACCGACTAACTGTAAACAGTAAAGTCCAAGAAATTAAGGAATCAAACTAGTCGGTCCAAGAACAGTTGCCGACCGACTAGATCACCATCTAGTCGGTCAGTACTTGTTCTTGTATCAACTAACATGCACAACAAAGTCCGAATCGAAGCGCGACGCTTCGAGGAAGTTAGAATGAACTTGTGCAAGGATCCTAGAGCTACGAAATGAGCGTAATGAAGATAGAAACGTAAGATATACTCAAGGCTTAACATTCTATCAATCGAAACTAAAAGACTATAAATAAAACCTTAATAAACGGTCTTTGATAGCTTCGATTGAATCTTCATAACTTCCAAAGCGTTGCAGGAGCTTCAACGAAGCTTTAGGCATGAATATGAGCTTTGGAAAGTGTTGAGATGTCGCTTTGAATATTCTCGTGAAATTGGCGACGATCTCCAATACTGCGCTCACAAATTGTTAGTTCATGAATTATTTATGTTTGCTCATCTTCCAAAACCAAATCCGGGGAGTCCAATATTCAACATTCTCCCCCTTTTTGGTGATGACAAACCAACATAAATAATAATCAAAGATAATAATTCAAATGTAAAATACTTACTCCCCCTGCATTGATGACACGTTAATTCCAAATTGAATATAAATGAATTGCATCAAGCAGACGAGTAAGATAAATAAAGTGAATTGATTTTTGAAATATCAGATTTTGAAAATCCTTATATATATCTTAACTCCCCCTGAATCTAACATATCAAACTAGATTCTTGGATATTGAGTTAAATTTTCATTTGCGCTATTTATTATCATTATCTCTCCCCCTTTGGCATTATCCCAAAAATGGGGGGCATACAACGACAACAACTAGGAAATGTAAAATCCAACATCGGGAGTCGTAGACAAAGACAATGGACCAACTTGACACCAAGGGAAAATTGTGGAAATCAAAACAAGGTTTGCCAAAATGTCCATTATCAATTAAAATCAACGATAATCAAAATCATCAAAAAATAATATTTGGTATTTTTTTTATTTATTGAATAATGAAACATACTCTCCAATATTCAATATTTCTTGGTTAAATTTGTGCATGGAAAACAATTCTATATGAATATAGAAATATAATCTATTTAACCAAGTTTGCATGCTACGAGCGACGAAATCACATTTCATATACATTCAACGAATATTAAAATGTGCATGACGAATTAAGATAAAGACAACGACGATGTATATATATAAATGATAACATCAAGAGTACATCCAAGAAGATATCAATACATCAAAATACAACATACCCAACAAGAAGAAATACATCATCATCATCATCCTCATCATCATATCATAAAATCCAACACCGACAACCAGAAAGCACAAAAAGAATACATCAAAGCATCTCTCAACCCTATCCTAACCCAAAACACTCTCACTAAAATATATCATCCAGAATGTATATGGAGAGTCCTCGGAACAACGATCACGAGGAGGAGGCTGGATCTGCAGCGTCCGTGGGTCCAGTCGACGGAGTGGACTCAGGCTCTACAGGGAGAAGAGGTGTCTCAACAGATGGAATCGTCGGGGCAGGAGTGGAGATCTCAGCAACAGGCTCAACAGCAGCATGAGTCTCGACAGAAGCAGCAGCAGCAGATACATGAGCAGGCTCGGAAACTGGGTCAGCAGCAGGCTCAGAAGGCTGAAGAGCTACAGCAGATGGCTCTGGAACATCGGAAGAGGTGGCAACTCCAGGAGCAGAAGTGGAAGTACCAGCAGCAGCAGCAGCAGCAGTGGCCTCATCGCCACGGGCAAGAGAAGTGACAAGCTCATCAAGCTCCTCATCGTCCATCTCCTCGGCCTCAGACACCGAAGGAGGAAGCTCAATCCCCATCATACGAGCCATACGGCAGACTACCTCCTCAGTACGAGCCAAACGGGAGTCGTGCTGACGAAGTAGGCGTACGACATCGTCCAATGTAGCAGAGGAAGACGAGGCTGCAGCAGCTGACGGAGTAGACTGAGAAGCAGATGCGGTAGACCTCTGCACGTGACGAAGAGCCGCTAGAGATTTCTTCACGGCCGTCGCGTTAAGAGGCGTACCCAAAGGACGCTCATCGTCAGGAGGGAGAGGAACTCGAAAATGACGAAATACGAGGGTCAACAAGCAGGGGTATGGAATGTGCGCAGACTTATTGGTCTTGCGTATACACTCGAAAGAATCCATCTTATCGAGTATCACGCGAGCCCAATTTATCTCGCACCCCAAGAAAAGAGCGTATATGAGTTTCAAGAACGGCTGGGATGGGAGTGAAGAGGATCCATACTTAGGGAGGAGACACGACTTCAAAATCAGGTTAAGAACCCACGCATTCGGCTTAAAAGATTTCGATGGAACACCAATGAATGCGGAGGGGATAACCTGGAAAATCTCAGAAAGAATAGACTGATCCAAGGAAGAAATGTCGTCTACGGAAATGTCCGAGGGGAGGAGACCACACGACGCACAACCAAGGATCTCCCCCAAGATTTCTGCCGTGAGAACTATAGGAGTTCCCAAGACAGTCGTCTCAATGGAGTGACTGGCGTCGTACTGGCCTCGAATGCGATTGGCATAGAACAATTTCACGAGGCGAGGATACGGTTTGGGATTGGCCTTGGGGTCGTATCGGAGATAATCTAGAAGGCCACTATAAGACAGAAGATCAGCAAGGCCGAGAAAATCAGAGAACTGAACGTAATGCTCCAACAGCAGTGGACAGTGTTCTATACGGTTATACGCGGCGAGACACTGAGGGTCATCGCGGCACAACGATATGTCTACACCGCCAACTGGCATAGGAGCTTTACCCTTGGCCTTACGGGTCTTCGGAGGTGGAGTGGGTTCCCTAGTAGGCTCATCCTCAGGAATAAAATCAGAGTCGGAATCGGGAGGAGTAGCCGGAGTGTGAAGAATAGGCTTTTTGGTCTTGGATTTGCGGGGTTTGACTGTGGCAGTCCTAGGCTTCTTAAGAGGAGGCGAAGATGGAGAGCCTTGGGTAGACTTGGCACGACGCTTAGGCTTCGGGGGATTCCTAGGGTCGGAAGGCCCTACGGTCATAGGAGAAGCCCCGGAAGAGGCGATCGGAATGCGAGTCTTAGCCATAGCACTACGAGCACAATCAAGTAATCACAGAGGATCAACAACCCTAAGCACAAAACCTAGAAGCTAGCACAAAACCTAGAAGCTAGCACAAAACCTAGACCACCAAATGAAATCGAACACACAAACCCTAGAGGAGAAATTTCGAAACCCTAGAAAACCTAGGAGGAGAAAACGAACCCTAGGGCAAGAAATTGACCTAGGAGAGGGAGGGAGAAACCTAGGAGGTGGAGTCGACGGCGGCGGATGGCGGCGATCGACGGAGAAACGGCCGGAAGACGAAGGGTTTCGAGTTGAGGGTTTTGGGTTTTCGGGCTGGAGCAAGTGAGAAGACCGACTAAATGAGAATTTAGTCGGACGAGATCGAGTATAAGTCGGTCGGGAAGCGAAAAGACTCAACTGCCCTAACACACTTAGTCGGTCACAGTTCAAGCACTGACCGACTAGATTACGATCTAGTCGGTCGGTCAATGAGCTTGAACCGACTAAGTCGAAACAGTAGCTCAGAGTGATTTTTAGGGCTAGATTTAGTCGGTCGCAGTATACTTACTGACCGACTAGTTTTCAATCTAGTCGGTCGGAAAGTGTACTATGACCGACTAACGAAAGAAAAAGATAGGAGATGGATATTTGCTTGATCTAGTTGGTCTGAGTTCATTTGCTGACCGACTAGATGAGCATCTAGTCGGTTGACAAGTGAACTGAAACCGACTAGAAGAGTCCAAAAATAGAAATTTGATTTCTCTTCACAAACCACTTGGATGAAACATCCTAACTCACTCATTAGTCATCTAAATTACCCCATAAAACGTCGAAATCTTAAGTACGACATTGAAATACGAATTCGAGCAATAAATTCGGATAAATCACATAAAATTCCCAAAAATTCAATTAATCTAGCATGAATGAAATATCGCGAAATATATTAACATGCAAGATGATTGAATTTAAATATGAATCCTATATCTCGGATTCACCCATAATCCCCAATTCTCGACGCAACCGCACAAAGGAGTCCTCCTTTAGGGGTTTCGTGAAAATATCGGCGATTTGCTTTTGGGTTTCAACGTACACTAAAATGATGTCCTTTTTAGCAACATGATCATCTAAGAAATGGTGTCGGACATCTATGTGTTTCGATCGGGAATGGTGCACCGGATTCTTTGAAAGAAAAATAGCACTTTGGTTATCCACCATGATAGGGCTAGTATCACAATGAATACCAAAATCCTTCAATGTGTGTCTCATCCAAAGAACCTGGGCACACGCAGCACCGGCGGCAATGTATTCCGCCTCGGTGGTTGAAAGTGATACCGAATTTTGCTTCTTGGAAAACCAAGAGACAAGAGAATTTCCTAGAAAATGACAAGTGCCACTAGTACTTTTCCTGTCGGATTTGCATCCCGCATAATTAGCGTCACTATATGAGACTAACTCATATGTGCTAGATCTCGGATAAAGTAATCCAAAATCTAATGTGTAACTTAGATAGCGAAAAATACGCTTTACCGCTACTAAGTGAGAATCCTTAGGTTGAGACTGATAACGAACACATATGCATACGACAAACATAATATCGGGCCTACTTGTGGTAAGATAAAGCAAACTACCTATCATACCTCGATATAGACGAATGTCTACATCCTTACCGCCCGTATCCTTGTCAAGATGCGTAGTCGTGCTCATTGGAGTCTTTTTCCCGGAGGCATTCTCCATTCCAAATCGCTTTAGCAACTCCACCGTGTACTTCGTTTGGTGGATGAAGATTGCATCGTTCATTTGGCGAATTTGGAGACCTAAGAAATATTTGAGTTCGCCCATGTGGCTCATCTCAAATTGCTCCTTCATCACATTAGAAAACTCTTCGCAAAGAGCGAAGTTAGTAGCACCGAAAATGATATCATCAACATAAATTTGAACTAATAAAATATCATTATTCGCATGCTTAATAAAAAGTGTTGAATCGGCTTCGCCCATTTTAAAATTCAAATCCAAAAGAAAATTCTTTAGGCGATCATACCAAGCTCGAGGAGCTTGTCTCAAACCATAAAGAGCTTTCTTTAGTTTAAAAACGTGATTTGGAAATTTTTCATTTACGAAGCCCGGAGGTTGAGAAATGTAAACTTCCTCAACGACATCTCCGTTTAAAAATGCACTTTTAACATCCATTTGAAATAATTTAAAATTATTATGGCATGCAAAAGACAAAAGTAATCTAATTGATTCTAATCTAGCTACCGGAGCGAAAGATTCTTCGAAATCGATACCTTCCTCTTGACGATAGCCTTGAGCTACTAACCGAGCTTTGTTCCAGACGACGACTTGGTTTTCGTCGGTTTTGTTCTTGAAGATCCACTTTGTCCCTATGACGGTGTGGTTCTTCGATGGCAATGGAACAAGCTCCCAAACTTCATTCCTCTCGAATTGAATGAGCTCCTCCTCCATGGCTAAGATCCAAGCGCTATCTTCGCATGCTTCATTAATATTCTTTGGCTCTATCGATGAGGCAAAGGCACAATTTGCGAAGTGGTGAACTTGCGATCTCGTCTTGACACTATCATAGATATTGCCAATGACTTGCTCATGGGGATGGTCACGAACCGAATGAAGCCGTTTGGGAATACCTTGATCACTAGGAACATTCTCAACAACTTCATTAGTTGGGTTAGTCTCAATAGAATCATTAGAATCATTAGACTTAGAATTATCAAACGAATCACATAAAACATCCATAGAATCATTATCATTTGAAATTCTAGTTGGAACAAATCCTTCATTAAATGAGACATGAAGCGATTCCTCGATCGTTGAGGTTCGTTTGTTGAATATCCGGTAGGCTTTGCTACGCGTAGAATATCCAACAAAAATCCCCTCATCGGATCTCGGATCGAATTTGTCCAAACTACCATATGTGTTCTTAATAAAACATTTCGAACCAAAAACACGAAAATGTTTAACTTGAGGCAACCTACCAAACAACAATTCATAACAAGTTTGTTTAGTGCCGGGCCTCAAAAGTATTCTATTAAACACATAGCAAGCGGTGTGTACCGCTTCCGCCCAAAATTGATGGCCAAGTTGGCTATCATCAAGTATAGTGCGAGCACACTCCACTAGCGTCCTATTCTTTCTCTCAACTACACCATTTTGAGGAGGTGCACGAGGGAAAGAGAAGGTGTGAGTAATACCAACTTCATCACAAAATGTCTCAAAAGACTCATTCTCAAATTCACCTCCATGATCACTACGAATAGTGACAATGGTGGTTCCTAAGAGATTTTGTACTTTCTTAACAAAAATTGTGAAGTTTTCAAAAGCTTCATTTTTATTACACAATGAAAATACCCAAGTAAATCTTGAATAGTCATCTACGATGACAAGTCCATACCTTGCATTTCCTAAGGAAGCTACTCTAGTTGGCCCAAATAAATCTAGATGTAATAGCTCTAGTGGCCGTTTAGTAGAGATGCTTTTCTTAGGTTTAAATGAAGATTTAGAAAGCTTGCCACGTTGACAACAATCACAAAAACTTTTCTTTTCAAAAACAAGCTTCGGAAAACCTTTAATAGAATTCAATTTTGAAAGCTTATATAGTGTTCCAAAGTTCACATGTCCAAAGCGTCGATGCCATAAGTGTTGTTCACTTGTGTTGGCAACGAGACATTGTTCATATGACTTAGGAAGATCCAAAATATAAATGTCTTTACGACGAGTTCCGGAAAATAATAATTTTTCATTATCCTTTCTTAAAATATGACACAATCCTTTCGCAAAGCTAACTTTGTAACCTTTGTCACAAAGTTGACTTATTGAAATAAGATTATGATTTAAACCACTAACAAGATAAACATCACTAATTAATGGTTTAGAAGGGTTACCGACTTTACCAACACCTATGATGGTTCCGCTCTCGTTGCCTCCAAATACGACGCGGTTTCCATTCGCAATGGGAACCACTCCGGAGAGCAAACGAGCGGCACCCGTCATGTGTTTGGAGCACCCGCTATCGAGTATCCAATTCCCTTTGGAGCTAAATTTAAATTTGATGCTCCTTTTCTTTTTCTTTTCCTTGAGTACCTAAAGATAGACACTTTCATATCATGGTACCCAAGGTCATTGGGTCCAAGGGATTAGACCTTTGGAAGCCAAGTCCAAGTGGACTTAGACTTCCCCACATAATTCTTACTATGCACAACATCCGAAAAATAAGCATTCATGTACATTTGTTTTTCGTCCATGCTTGTGTCCTTTGGGCTCCAAATAGTGAATATTTTGGGAGCCATCATCCTATTGGGTGCATGCATGCTACGTTGATTTCTACGTGATGCATGTTGTGGATAGGCATACGGGACATGATGGAATGGTGCACGACGAGAATTATTCATATGATGAGGTGGGTGTACATATGCATGTGTGGGAACACGTGCGTGAGGGTGTCTCACTTGGTGTGCACGTGCCCGAGAATGTGTTGCATAAAAATCATCATATGTGTGAGATGGTGGAGTAGGACGTGTGTTCCTACGTGGCATGGTATTTGTGTACATATAAGCATGGCCCTTCTTTGGAGGTCCACCCATAGTGGGTTTCTTTCCGAAAGAGGATGTGGACGAGGTGGAAGCACCATTGGTAGATGAACTACCAATAGAGTGTTTGCTACCACTCGTAGAGTCATCGGAAGTTGGCCTAACAAAGGTAGTGGCCGCTTTGGATGGACATCCCATCGTATACCCCAAACCAATGTGGTGATTGGCCGGAAGTAAGTCACTTAGGATTTTATCCAAATGGTCCTTACCTTTATTGAATCTATTGATTCGGCCTAATGTGTTCTCATAATTCTCTTTGAGAGAACGCATTGAAGTATCTAAAGTGGATACTTGCGATGTGAGCACATAAACACGAGATTTAAGATTCTCGTTCTCAATACTCAAAGTTGAGTTTTGAGAAGTTAAATCCACTATCTTATGTTCTTCCGCATCCTCAATGCTAACATGTTCGAGTTTAGATTTGAGATTCACAATCTCATTTCTTAACTCTTCAACAACGGTGTCGTTGTTGGTGATGATATTCTTAGGCGATGTTTGAATGCTAGCTAGGTCATCTTTTACCTTAGTATATCTATTTACTAACTTAGTGTATTTTGACCAAAGTTGAGAGTTAGCATTTCTAAGATCATCCATCGTTACCTGATCGCTTTCGTCATTACTATCATCGGAAGAGGAGGATCCTTGATCGTTCTCCTCTCTTGCCATGAAGCACATATGTGCTTGCTCCACTTTCTCATCATCCGACTCTCCGCTTGAGGAATCCTCGGAGTCGGTGAATGTTGCTCCGACAAGTCCTTTCTTGTACACCTTTTTGTATTTCTTGGACTTATCGAATTTTGGCGCCTTCCACTTCTCCTTTTGTTTGTTGAGAGGACACTCCGCTTTCATGTGTCCTGGCTTATTGCACTTGAAACACAAAGGAGAGGAAGAGGCGTTAGAAGAACCAAATTTACCTTTGGTCTTGAAGTTACCTTTCCGGAAGAAACGGTTGAACTTCTTGGCCATGAGTGCCATGGACTCCAAATCCAACTCGTTTTCCGAGTCTTCATCATCGGAAGATGTGGATGAAGCCGCCTTGAATGCAATCGCCTTTTTCTTAGGCGCATCTAGGTTCAAATATGACTTCATCTTTTCTTGTAGCTTCACCTTGCTATCTTTGCGTACCTCGTATGACATCAAAGTACCCATTAGTTGAACTACGGTATATTTGTTCATGTCATTACCTTCCTCGATGGCGAAGGTACGTTTTTCCCAAGAAGAGGGAAGTCCTTCAATAAGCTTTAAGCACTTCTCCTTTTGAGTGTAGATCTTGCCGATGGCCTCTAACTCGTTTATTATGTCAACGAAGCGAGCGTAATATTCTTTCATCTTCTCGCCCTGTTGCATATGAAACATTTCGTAATCTTTGGTTACGACTACGAGTTTAGAGTCTCTTACCCGACTCATCCCTTCATGTAGTATGAGGAGAGAGTTCCAAATTTGATATGCACTCTTACATGTGCATATCTTATTGAAGTCCTCGGGCTCCAATGCGCATTGCAAGGCGTTCATTGCCTTGGCATTGCTTACCTCCGCGGCGACCTCCGCGGTAGTCCATTTCTCAAAATCTTCTTCTTCGGGCTCGATGTACTCCTTCATTGTAGTCCTCCATAAAGATGCACTTCGGAGGAAGGTTTCCATCCGACATTTCCAGTACCCGTAATTGGTACCGTTGAAGAATGGAGGCCTTGTAGAGGAATGTCCTTCCATCACCGATGACGCTCCTTCACGGTTCCTGAAGGTGTCGTAGTTGGAAGGTGGAGGCACGGTCTTGTTGTCGTTGGCAGATATAGCTGAGTATCTGGCTCCGATACCAAATGTAATGCCCTACCAGCTACTGCACAAGTACTAGAGGGGGGGTGAATAGTACTTTAAAATAATAAGGAGTATAATTCCAAATTAAATTGCAATCAACTACCAAATCAATTTGCGGAAGCTTAAATTGAATGACGACAACGAAATTAACAATGCTAACAAACGATGTTAATGGGTTCGGATCCACCCAAGTCTCCCCGACTTGTTCCCGGTGATCCTACGTCCCAACCACCCGGATCCCTTCTGGATACTTGAGTTAGAAACCCTAACTCAAGATTTCCACTATGAATATCTTGTGAAAAACCTTCACAAGATCAAATCATACATGCAATGGCAAAGTGAATCCCACAACCCGGGATCACAAACTTCTCTCACAACCGAGAGAATCAAAAAGCAATATTAAAGAGTTTAATATGAAATAAACAAGCTTACCACAAAATCCTATACCTTGAGTTTTTCTTACCCAATAGGTGGAATGAAGGATTTGAGGAAGATGAAGTTACCAAACCCTAGCACCAAGGAAATGAGCAGCAATGGGTGCCTAGGGATGATTTGGAAACTTGAATCAAGCAATAGCTTGAAGAGCTCACCAAGAACAAGCTTCTCTCTAGATCTAGAAATGAGAGAGAATGGGTTTCTTGTGAGGAAGAGAGCTTTTGATTTGAGGGAGAATAGCTATCTCTTTAGAACTCAATGAATCTCTTAATGGCAGCTCTATTTTAGATAGAAATGACCTAGGTTCGTATTTATAGGGACCCATAAAAACAAGTTAGGTCAATCTCCAACGGAAAGAAATCTGTGAGAGTTAGTCGGTCAAAGAACACTCACTGACCGACTAGTTCATCAACTAGTCGGTCAGTCACAAAGCATGGACCGACTAAGAGCAGATCTGAGAAGAAAGAGAATTTCAGACCTAGAAATCTAGTCGGTCCAAGAACACTGTCTGACCGACTAGTTTCACAACTAGTCGGTCATCCAATGAACGTAGACCGACTAAGAGGCAAAACAACATAGTCTGAAGGCAAGTTGACTTAGTCGGTCCAAGAACAAAAGTTGACCGACTAGATTGTCAACTAGTCGGTCATCAAACGCTCTTAGACCGACTAACGGTAAACAGTAGCTTAGGAGAATTTTAGAGTGAACAGTAAGTCTCAACTAGTCGGTCAAAGAAGCATCACTGACCGACTAGTTCACAAACTAGTCGGTCGGTGAGTCAACGTAGACCGACTAACTGTAAACAGTAAAGTCCAAGAAATTAAGGAATCAAACTAGTCGGTCCAAGAACAGTTGCCGACCGACTAGATCACCATCTAGTCGGTCAGTACTTGTTCTTGTATCAACTAACATGCACAACAAAGTCCGAATCGAAGCGCGACGCTTCGAGGAAGTTAGAATGAACTTGTGCAAGGATCCTAGAGCTACGAAATGAGCGTAATGAAGATAGAAACGTAAGATATACTCAAGGCTTAACATTCTATCAATCGAAACTAAAAGACTATAAATAAAACCTTAATAAACGGTCTTTGATAGCTTCGATTGAATCTTCATAACTTCCAAAGCGTTGCAGGAGCTTCAACGAAGCTTTAGGCATGAATATGAGCTTTGGAAAGTGTTGAGATGTCGCTTTGAATATTCTCGTGAAATTGGCGACGATCTCCAATACTGCGCTCACAAATTGTTAGTTCATGAATTATTTATGTTTGCTCATCATCCAAAACCAAATCCGGGGAGTCCAATATTCAACACACACCACCTGTTCGACCTGTGCGTCACTCCGCTTTACCACCCCCTGACTCTCTAGTTCGGCGCCTTCATGCTCTAGAGGGGGCTGCTAGTGGACTTCGAGGAGACTTCAGGGCTCTCTCTGCCATGGTCAGTTCTGTGCAGTCCCGCGTCGCCATGCTTCCCGATATTCAGGCTTGCCTGAATCAGATTCTGGCACGTCTGCCTCCACTACACCCACCCACCCAGCAGATACCACGCCCACCACCTCCGCCACCACCTCCACCACAGGACGGTGATGGTGCAGCCCCACCACCTGCTTAGGCACACTCTTGATGCCTCTGATATTTTTGTCGTTTTACTGCCCATTTGTTCCTGGGCCTGGTGTTTGATTTTTGCCCCCCTCCTCCACGTATTATTATTTTGGTACCTTCCTGATCATATATTTTTATATCTTTTTGGGAGTGTGACCGACGCCCCCGCCGGGCGCGGCTCTTGCGCGCCGGATGGTGTGCAATGATGCGAACGTGGGCGAGGAGATTTAAATATTTGTAACCGCAAGCGCACGGTGTTGTAGTGTGGCTTGGGGGTCGAACACAGGGAGGCGAGGATGTGCTTGTGTCAAAGAGGATCAAAAACACCCCATGGGCGAGCTAGCCCAGATCGAATGATGGGTTGTCACAGTAAAGGAATGCAAGGTGTAGAAAATATGAAGGAAAACCCGGGACTCTGGTTTCGACCCCAACGAGCGACTCTCGCCGATACGGCCTACGGGTAGGATGGCGATCGGAATTAGGGTCTAATGGTGAGACGTTGCCTCTGAAAGTGGTACCGGCATCCCATGGGCCCGATATTCCGGTCGGTGCCCAGGATGATACGCCGGACTTACCGGGTTCGATCAGTGGGCACTCCCGTGTCCATTAACACTGATCGACTCCAGAAGCACTAAGCTCGCAACGATAACTCCCAACGTCTCATCCTGCCGCTCCCGCGCGCTAGGATTCGGCGTCTACGCTAAGGGCATGAGCTTTGGCTAGGGAGTCAACCGCCAAGTTTATTCCCCCTTGGCCCAACGGTCAACGGCGGTCTTTTTCCCGCCGATGACAATAAACACCCCGCGTAACCGTTAGATTCCTAATCCCTATCGATTTCCTAACCCTATGGACGCATCGGAAAGAACCCCCGAAGGGGTTTCCGCCAAAATCCCAGATTTGGGAACTACTCACAAATATTCATTAAAAAGCGATCTAAATGAAAATGGACCGTCAAAATCATAATCAGACAATAGAAATGCGATGGTAGTAACGCAATTAAGATAATACTAAAGTTTTACAAAGATCTGAAAACTTACAAAAACTGGAAAATTACAGCCGTCACAAAATGAAGAGAACAACAAAAAATAACCCACTCCCGAATCTGGGAAACCTAGGGTTCTATTTATAGAAAACGACATCACCCGATCGGTTGACAAGTTAACCGGTCGGGTGAGCCGCTCCACAAAATTACAGCGCAATGCGGGGTTTCACCCGGTCTGGATGAACCGGTCGGTTGGATCTTGGTGCCGACCGGTTGGATCTTGGTGCGGACCGGGTGAGGAGACCGGTTGGAACTTCGTGTCTCGGCTGTTGAAATTCAGCTACAGGTGAACCGATCGGGTGAAGGTCACCCGATCGGTTGGCAATTCAACTCCGAATTCCAGAGACTTTGAGCTTTTGACCCGGTCACTGAACCGATCGGGTGACTTCTCGTGAGCTCCAAGCTGCGCCCGGGTGGTGCACGCGTGCATCACCCGATCGGTTGGAGATGACCAACCGACCGGGTGAGGGGCTGAAAGATGCAATCTTCGTCGTTTGACCCCCTGGATCACGTGTGACTCCTCCCGTTGCTCTGGGGACACATGATATCATCGTTTTGTGCCCCAAATGCCAGCAAACTCCTGCAAAACACGGAAAACACGGAAAAGTGAAAGAAAACAAGAAAACACAAGAAAACGAATAAAAGACGATGGTAAAATACGGAAAAACACGGAAGAAAATGTGCGTAAATATATGAAATATAAACGCACGTCAAAATCCCCCAAGCTGAACTCTTCCTCGTCCTCGAGGAAGACGAGTGAGAGTAGGAGCTCGGAGGGGGAAAATAGAGAGAAAGAGAGAAAAAGAAAACTCTATATCCTAGATCGCCCGTCAGGGCCAACAAAATCAAAAATGACACACCAAGCAAGCAAACGCCAAATCACATCACTAAACCTAGGAATACGAGTCCAAACAAGTGCCGTGGGCCCACGCGGTGTGTTGAATATTGGACTCCCCGGATTTGGTTTTGGATGATGAGCAAACATAAATAATTCATGAACTAACAATTTGTGAGCGCAGTATTGGAGATCGTCGCAAAAATCACGAGAACATTCAAAGTGACATCTCAAGACTTCTCAAAGCACGTATTCATGCCTAAAGCTTCGTTGAAGCTGTTGCGCCGTTTTGGAAGTCATGAAGAATTAATCGAAGCTCTCGAAGACCATTCTTTAAGGTTTTATTTTATAGTCTTTTAGCTTCGATATATAGAATGTTAAGCCTTGAGTATATCTTACGATTCTAACTTCATAACGCTCATATCGTAGCTCTAGGATCTTAGTACAAGTTCATTCTAACTTCCTCGAAGCGTCGCGCTTCGATTCGGACTTGTTTGTGCATGTTAGTTGGTACAAGAAGAAGTACTGACCGACTAGATGGTGATCTAGTCGGTCAGCAACTCTTCTTGGACCGACTAGTTTACATCCTTAATTTCTTGCACCTTACTGTTTACAGTTAGTCGGTCTACGTTAACTCACCGACCGACTAGTTTGTGAACTAGTCGGTCAGTGATGCTTCTTTGACCGACTAGTTGTGACTTACTGTTCATGCTAAATTTCTCCTAAGCTACTGTTTATCGTTAGTCAGTCTAAGAACGTTTGGTGACCGACTAGTTGACAATCTAGTCGGTCAACTTTTGTTCTTGGACCGACTAAGTCAATTTGTATTCAGACTATTTCATTTTGCCTCTTAGTCGGTCTACGTTCACTGACTGACCGACTAGTTGTGAAACTAGTCGGTCAGAAAGTCTTCTTGGACCGACTAGATTTCTAGGTCTGAATTTCTATCTCTTCTCAGTTCCTCTCTTAGTCGGTCCATGTTGTTTGATTGACCGACTAGTTGATGAACTAGTCGGTCAGTGGTTGTTCTTTGACCGACTAGTTTCCTCAGATTTATATCCGTTGGGATTTAACCTAATTTGTTTTTATGGGACCCTATAAATACGAACCTAGGTCATTTCTCTCTAGGTTAGAGCTGCCATTAAGAGATTCATTGAGATAGAAAGAGAAAGCCATTCTCACTCATTTCTAAAGCTCTCTTCCTCACAAGAAACCCATTCTCTCACATTCTAGATCTAGAATCCATCTTGAGAGAAGCTTGTTCTTGGTGAGCCCTTCAAGCTCTAGCTTGAATCAAGTCTCCAAATCACTCCTAGGCACCTATTGCTGGTCATTTCCTTGGTGCTAGGTCTTGGTGACTTCATCTTCCTCAAATCATTCCTTTCACCTATTTGGTAAGAAAAACTCAAGGTATAGGATTTTGTGGTAAGTTTGTTTATTTCAATATAAACTCATTTATATTGCTTGTTGATTCTCTCGATTGTGAGAGAAGGTTGTGATCCCGGGTTGTGTGATTCACTATTGCCATTGTTGTATGATTTGATCTTGTGAAGGTTTTTCACAAGATATTCATAGTGGAAATCTTGGGTTAGGGTTTCTAACCTAAGTATCTGGAGGGGATCCGGGTGGTTGGGACGTAGGATCACCGGGAACAAGTCGGGGAGACTTGGGTAGATCCGAACCCATTAACATTATTTGTTTGCATTGTTAATTTTGTTGTTGTCATTCAATTTAAGCTTCCGTAAATTGTTTTGGTAGTTGTTTGCACAATAATTTGGAATTATACTCCTTGTTATTTTTAAAGTACTATTCACCCCCCCTCTAGTACTTGTGCAGTAGCTTGTAGGGCATTACATTTGGTATCAGAGCCAGATACTTAGCTATGTCTGCCAACGACAACAAGACCGTGCGTCCACCTTCCAACTATGACACCTTCAGGAACCGAGAAGGAGCATCTTCGGTGATGGAAGGACATTCCTCTACGAGGCCTCCATTCTTCAACGGTACCAACTACTGGTACTGGAAAGGCCGGATGGAAACCTTCCTCCGGAGTGCGTCTCTATGGAGGACCACAATGAAGGAATACATCGAGCCCGAAGAAGAAGACTTTGAGAAATGGACTACCGCGGAGATCGCCGCGGAGGTAAGCAATGCCAAGGCAATGAACGCCTTGCAATGCGCATTGGAGCTCGAGGACTTCAATAAGATATGCACATGTAAGAGTGCATATCAAATTTGGAACTCCCTCCTCATTCTTCATGAAGGGACGAGTAGGGTAAGAGACTCTAAACTCGTAGTCGTAAACAAAGATTACGAAATATTTCATATGCAACAGGGCGAGAAGATGAAGGAATATTACGCTCGTTTCGTTGACATAATAAACGAGTTAGAGGCCCTCGGCAAGTCCTACACTCAAAAGGAGAAGTGCTCAAAGCTTATCGAAGGACTTCCTTCTTCTTGGGAGAAACGTACCTTCGCCATCGAGGAAGGTAATGACATGAATAAATATACCGTAGTTCAATTGATGGGTACTTTGATGTCATACGAGGTACGCAAGGATAGCAAGGTGAAGTTACAAGAAAAGATGAAGTCCTATTTGAACCAAGACGTGCCTAAGAAAAAGGCAATTGCATTCAAGGCGGCTTCATCCACCTCTACCGATGATGAGGACTCGGAAGAAGAAATGGACATGGAATCCATTGCACTCATGGCAAAGAAGTTCAATCGCTTCTTCCGAAAGGGTAACTTCAAACAAAAATCTAAATTTACTTCTACTAACGCCTCTCCACCTTTGTGATTTAAATGCAATAAGCCAGGACACATCAAAGCGGATTGTCCTCAAAACAAGCAAAAGGAGAAGTGGAAGGCGCCGAAGTTCGACAAGTCGAAGAAGTACAAAAAGGGGTACAAAAAGGGACTTGTCGGAGCAACATTCACCGACTCCGAGGATTCCTCAAGCAGAGAGTCGGACGATGAGAAAGTGGAGCAAGCGCACATGTGCTTCATGGCAAGAGAGGAGCATGATCAAGGATCTTCCTCCTCCGATGATAGCGACGACGAAGGCGATGAGGTAACTATGGATGATCTTAGGGATGCTAACTCTCATTTATGGTCTAAATACACTAAATTAGTAAATAGATATACTAAAGTAAAAGATGACCTAGCTAGCATTCAAACCTCGCCTAAGACTATCATCACCAACAACGACACCGTTGTTGAAGAGTTAAGAAATGAGATTGTCAATCTCAAATCTAAACTTGAACATGTTAGCATTGAAGATCCGGAAGAACATAGGATAGCGGATTTGACTTCTCAAAACTCGACTTTGAGTATTGAGAATGAGAATCTTAAATCTCGTGTTTATGTGCTCACATCGCAAGTATCTACTTTGGATACTTCTATGCGTTCTCTCAAAGAGAAATATGAGAACACATTAGGCCGAATTAATAAATTCAATAAGGGTAAGGACCATTTGGATAAAATCCTAAGTGACTTACTTCCGGCCAATCACCACATTGGTTTGGGGTATACGATGGGATGTCCATCCAAAGCGGCCACTACTTTTGTTAGGCCAACTTCCGGTGACTCTACGAGTGGTAGCAAACACTCTATTGGTAGTTCATCTACCAATGGTGCTTCCACCTCGTCCACACCCTCTTTTGGAAAGAAACCCACTTTGGGTGGATCTCCAAAGAAGTGGCATGCTTATATGTACACCAATACCATGCCACGTAGGAACACACGTCCTACTCCACCGTCTCACACATATGATGATTTTTATGCAACACATTCTCGGGCATGTGCACACCATGTGAGACACCCTCACGCACGTGTTCCCACACATGCATATGTTCACCCACCTCATCATATGAATAATTCTCGTCGTGCACCATTCCATCATGTTCCTTATGCCTATCCACGACATGCATCACGTAGAAACCAACAACGCATGCATGCACCCAATAGGATGATGGCTCCCAAAATTTTCACCATTTGGAGCCCAAAGGACACAATCATGGATGAAAAACAAGTGTATATGAATGCTTATTTTTCGGATGTTGTGCATAGTAGAAATTATGTGGGGAAGTCTAAGTCCAATTGGACTTGGCTTCCAAAGGTCTAACCTTTGAGGACCCAATGACCTTGGGTACCATGATATGAATGTTTCTATCTTTAGGTACTCAAGGAAAAGAAAAACAAAAGGAGCAACAAATTTAAATTTAGCTCCAAAGGGAATTGGATACTCGATAGCGGGTGTTCAAAACACATGACGGGTGACGCTCAATTGCTCTCCGGAGTGGTTCCCATTGCAAATGGAAATCGTGTCGTATTTGGAGGCAACGAGAGCGGAACAATCGTCGGTGTTGGTAAAGTGGGTGACCCTTCTAAACCCTTAATTAGTGATGTTTATCTAGTTAATGGTTTAAATCATAATCTTATTTCAATAAGCCAACTTTGTGACAAAGGTTACAAAGTTAGCTTTGCGAAAGGATTGTGTCATATTTCAAATGATAATAATAAATTATTATTTTCCGGCACACGCCATAAAGATATCTATATTTTGGATCTTCCTAAGTCATATGAACAATGTCTCGTTGCTAACACAAGTGAACAACACTTATGGCATCGACGCTTTGGACATGTGAACTTTGGAACACTTTATAAGCTTTCAAAATTAAATTCCATTAAAGGTTTTCCGAAACTCGTTTTTGAAAAGAAAAGTTTTTGTGATTCTTGTCAACGTGGCAAGCTTCCTAAATCTTCATTTAAACCTAAGAAAAGCATTTTTACGAAACGGCCACTAGAGCTATTACATCTAGATTTATTTGGGCCAACTAGAGTTGCTTCCTTAGGAAATGCAAGATATGGACTTGTCATCGTCGATGATTATTCAAGATTTACATGGGTATTTTTCTTATGTAATAAAAATGAAGCTTTTGAAAACTTCACAATATTTGTGAAGAAAGTACAAAATCTCATCGGAACCACCATTGTCACTATTCGTAGTGATCATGGGGGTGAATTTGAGAATGAGTCTTTCTCAAATTTTTGTGATGATCTTGGAATTACTCACACGTTTTCTTTCTCTCGCGCACCTCCTCAAAATGGTGTTGTTGAGAGGAAGAATAGAACGCTTGTGGAGTGTGCTCGCACTATGCTCGAAGATAGTCAACTTGGTTATCAATTTTGGGCGGAAGCGGTACACACCGCTTGTTATGTGTTTAATAGAATACTTTTGAGGCCCGGCACCAAACAAACTTGCTATGAATTGTTGTTTGGTAGATTGCCTCAAGTTAAACATTTTCGTGTTTCGGCGCAAAATGTTTTATTAAAAACACATATGATAATTTGGACAAGTTTGATCCGAGATCGGATGAGGGAATATTTGTTGGGTATTCCTCACGTAGCAAAGCCTACCGGATATACAACAAAAGATCCTCTACGATCGAGGAATCACTTCATGTCTCTTTTAATGAGAATTTTACTAATTCTAGAATTTCAAATGATAATGATTCTATGGATGTTTTATGTGATTCGTTTGAAAATTCTAAGACTATTGATTCAATTGATCCTATTGAGACTAACCCGACTAATGAAGTTGTTGAGAATGTGCCTAGTGATCAAGGTATTCCCAAGCGGCTTCATACCGTTCGCGACCATCCCCATGAGCAAGTCATTGGCAATATTCATGATAGTGTCAAGACGAGATCGCAAGTCCACCACTTCGCCAATTGTGCCTTTGCCGCATCGATAGAGCAAAAGAATATAGTTGAAGCGTGTGAAGATAGTGCTTAGATCCTTGCCATGGAGGAGGAACTCATTCAATTCGAGAGGAATGAGGTATGGGAGCTTGTTCCTTTGCCATCGAAGAACCACACCGTCATAGGGACAAAGTGGATCTTCAAGAACAAAACCGACGAAAACCAAGTCGTCGTCCGGAACAAAGCTCGGTTAGTTGCTCAAGGCTATCGCCAAGAGGAAGGTATCGATTTCGAAGAATCCTTCGCTCCGGTAGCTAGATTAGAATCAATTAGACTATTATTGTCTTATGCATGCCATAAAAATTTTAAGTTATTTCAAATGGATGTTAAAAGTGCATTTTTAAACGGAGATGTTGTCGAGGAAGTTTACGTTTCTCAACCTCCGGGCTTCATAAATGAAAAATTTCCAAATCATGTTTTTAAACTAAAGAAAGCTCTTTATGGTTTGAGACAAGCTCCTCGAGCTTGGTATGATCGCCTAAAGAATTTTCTTTTGGATTTGAATTTTAAAATAGGCGAAGCCGATTCTACACTTTTTGTTAAGCATGCGAATAATGATATTTTATTAGTTCAAATTTATGTTGATGATATCATTTTCGGTGCTACTAACTTCACTCTTTGCGAAGAGTTTTCTAATGTTATGAAGGAACAATTTGAGATGAGCCACATGGGCGAACTCAAATATTTCTTAGGTCTCCAAATTCGCCAATTGAACGATGCAATCTTCATCCACCAAACGAAGTATACGGTAGAGTTGCTTAAGCGATTTGGAATGGAGAGTGCTTCCGGGAAAAAGACTCCAATGAGCACGACTACGCATCTTGACAAGGATACGGGCGGTAAGGATGTAGACATTCGTCTATATCGAGGTATGATAGGTAGTTTACTTTATCTTACCGCAAGTAGGCCCGATATTATGTTTGCCGTATGCATATGTGCTCGTTATCAGTCTCAACCTAAGGAGTCTCACTTAGTAGCGGTTAAACGTATTTTTCGCTATCTAAGTTACACTTTAGATTTTGGATTACTTTATCTGAAATCTAGCACATATGAGTTAGTCTCATATAGTGATGCCGATTATGCGGGATGCAAATCCGACAGGAAAAGTACTAGTGGCACTTGCCATTTTCTAGGAAATTCTCTTGTCTCTTGGTTTTCCAAGAAGCAAAATTCCGTATCACTTTCAACCACCGAGGCGGAATATATTGCCGCCGGTACCGCTTGTGCCCAGGTTCTTTGGATGAGACACACACTGAAGGATTTTGGTATTCACTGTGATACTAGCCCTATCATGGTGGATAACCAAAGTGCTATCTGTCTTTCGAAGAATCCGGTGCACCATTCCCGATCTAAACACATAGATGTCCGACACCACTTTTTAGATGATCATGTTGCTAAAAAGGACATCATATTAGTGTACGTTGAAACCCAAAAGCAAATCGCCGATATTTTCACGAAACCCCTAAAGGAGGACTCCTTTGTGCGGTTACGTCGAGAATTGGGGATTATGGGTGAATCCGAGATATAGGATTCATATTTCATTCAATTATCTTGCATGCTATTATATTTCGCGATATTTCGTTCATGCTAGATTTATTGAATTTTTGGGATTTTATGTGATTTGTTTGAATTTTTGCTCGAATTCTTATTTGAATGTCGTATTTAAGATTTCGACGTTTTATGGGGTAGTTTAGATGACTAATGAGAGAGTTAAGATGTTTCATCCAAGTGGTTTATGAAGAGAACTCATTTATCAATTTTTGGACTCTTCTAGTCGGTTTCAGTTCATTAGTCAACCGACTAGATGCTCATCTAGTCGGTCAGCAAGTGAACTCAGACCGACTAGTTCAAGCTTTTAGCTCTCTATTGCATTGACTTCTTTTAGTCGGTCTTAGTACACTTACCGACCGACTAGATTGAAAACTAGTCGGTCAGTGAGTATATTGCGACCGACTAATTCTAGCCCTAAAAATTCCTGTTTGCCTCTGTTTCGACTTAGTCGGTTCAAGCTCATTGACCGACCGACTAGATCGTAATCTAGTCGGTCAATGCTTGAACTGTGACCGACTAAGTGGGTTAGGGCAAATGTGTCTTTTCGCTTTCCAGACCGACTTAACCTCTATCCGACCGATCTTTTTCATTTCTAGTCGGTTGTTTTCAAAGCTCCAGCCCGCAAAAACCCTATCCCTTTCGAAACCCCTTCAACTTCCGACGTCTCTCCGGCCATCTTTCCGACCATCCCCGCCGTCCGTCGCCGTCGACCCTCTCTCCTAGGTATAACCCCTCTCCTAGATCTCTTTTTCCTACTCTAGGGTTTGATTTAGATCTCTTCTAGCTTCTAGGGTTTCGAATTTCATCTAGGGCTTGATTATTTCGGATTTCCTATCTTAGGGCTGTGTGCTTAGGGTTGTTCAATCTTCGTCGCTTGCTTGTTCTCGTCGTGCCACGATCATGGCAAAGACGCGGATCCCTATCACTTCATCTGGGGCTTCCCCAATGTCTGTAGAGCCTTCTAACCCTAGGAATCCATCTAAGCCCAAGCGTCGTGCTAAATCTACCCAAGCTTCTCCGTCTTCGCCTCCTCTGAAGAAGCAGAGGACGGCGACGGTCAAACCCCGAAAATATAAGTCTAAAAAGCCCATACTCCACTCTCCCTCTACTCTTCCTGATTCCGATACTGAGTTTATCCCTGAGGATGAGTCTGGCCATAGGGAACCTACTCCTCCACTTCGTCCTAGGTCTCGCCAGCCTAAGGGAAAGGGCCCAATGCCAGCGGGTGGTGTTGACATATCGTTGTGTCGTGACGACCCTATGTGTCTAGCGGCCTACAACCGTATTGAACACTGCCCGATGCTATTGGAGCACTATGTTCAGTTTTCAGATTTCCTTGGCTTAGCTGATCTTCTCTCCTATAGTGGCCTATTGGATTATCTTCGCTATGACCCCAAGGCGAATCCCAGACCATATCCTCGCCTGGTCAAATTATTCTACGCCAATCGTGTTCGGGGCATGTACGATGAGAGTCACTCCATCGAGACTACTGTCTTGGGAACTCCTATAGTTCTCACGGCAGAAATCTTGGGGGAGATACTTGGCTGTTCGTCGTCCGGTCTCCTTCCTTCTGACATTTTCGTCGATGATATCGCCTCCTTGGATCAGTCGGTTCTTTCTGATATCTTCCATGTGATCCCTCCTGCCTTTATTGGAGTTTCTTCGAAGTCGTTCAAACCTAATGCATGGGTACTAAATCTCATTTGAAGTTGTGCTTGCTTCCCAAGTACGGCTCATCTTCTCTGCCATCCCAGCCTTTTCTCAAGCTGATTTACGCTCTTTTCTTGGGTTACAAGATTAATTGGGCTCGCGTTATACTCGATAAGATGGACTCTTTCGAGTGTATTCGCAAGACCAATAAATCTGCGCATATCCCTTACCCGTGTCTGTTGACCCTGGTTTTCCGTCATTTTCGAGTCCCTCTTCCTCCTGACGATGAGCGTCCTTTGGGTCCTCCTCTGAACGCGACGGCCGTTAAGAAATCTCTTGCGGCGCTTCGTCACGTGCAGAGGTCGACCACATCTGCTTCCCAGGCCACTCCCTCAGCTGCTGCTGCCCCCACTCCTTCTGCTACATTAGATGATGTCGTACGCCTTCTTCATCGGCACGAGTCGCGTTTGGCTCGTACCGAGGAGGTCGTCTGCCGTATGGCTCAGATGATGGGCATTGATCTTCCTCCTTCCGTGTCTGAGGTCGAGGAGATGGACGATGAGGATATTGACGATCTTGTCACTTCCTTGGCTTGTGGCGATGAGGCCACTGCTGCTGCTGCTGCTACAACTTCTGCTCCTGGAGTTGGCACCACTTCCGATGCTCCAGAGACTTCTGCTTCAGTAGTTCAGACTTCTGAGGCTGCTGCTGTTCCTATTGACGAGCCTGCTCCTATCTTACCTGTTGTTACTCCTGTTGAGACCCCAGCTGTTGAGCCCGTCGTTTCCACACCTGCCCCGACGATCCCGTCTGTTGACACGCCTCTCCTCCCTACAGAGCCTGAGTCCACTCCGTCGACTGGACCCACGGAGACTGCAGATCCAGCCACTTCCTCGTGATCGTCAATTCCGAGGACTCTCCACTACTCTTTGGATGATATATCTTATTGAGAGTATTTTGGGTTAGGATGGAGTTTGAGGGTTGTTTTGATGTATTTTTGAGTTTTCTGGATGTCGGTGTTGGGTATTTTTGATGTTTATATAGATGATGTGTCGTACTTGATATGATGTACTTCTTGTATTCGATATCTTTTTGGATGTACTCATGATGTTTTCATATATATATACATCGTCGTTCTCTTTGTCTTAATTCGTCGTGCACATTTAATATTCGTTCAACGCTTATGAAATGTGATTTCGTCGCTCGACGCTTAAATGCTTGGTTAAATAGATTATATTTCTATATTTGTATAGAATTGTTTTCCATGCACAAATTTCACCAAGAATATTGAATATTGAAGAGTGTGTTTCTTTATTCAAGAAATGAATAAAAATTTGGTATTTTTGATGATTTTAATTATCGCTCTTTGATAATGGATAATTTGGCACACCTTGATTTGATTTCACCACTTTTCCCTTGGTGTCAATTAGTTCCATCGTCATTGTCTACGACTCCCGTTGTTGGATTTTCCATTTCATAGTTGTTGTCGTTGTATGCCCCACATTTTTGGGATAATGCCAAAGGGGCAGAGATAATGATAATAAATAGGGCAAATGAAAATTTAACTCAATTTCCAAGAATCTAGTTTGATATGTTAGATTCAGGGGGAGTTAAGATATATATAAGGATTTTCAAAATCCGATATTTCAAAAATCGATTCTCTTTATTTATCTTACTCGTCTGATTGATGCAATTCATAAATATTCATTTTGGAATTAACGTGTCATCAATGCAGGGGGAGTAAGTATTTTTCATTTGAATCATTATTTTTTATTATTATTTATGTTGGTTTGTCATCACCAAAAAGGGGGAGAATGTTGAATATTGGACTCCCCGGATTTGGTTTTGGATGATGAGCAAACATAAATAATTCATGAACTAACAATTTGTGAGCGCAGTATTGGAGATCGTCGCAAAAATCACGAGAACATTCAAAGCGACATCTCAAGACTTCTCAAAGCACGTATTCATGCCTAAAGCTTCGTTGAAGCTCTTGCGCCGTTTTGGAAGTCATGAAGAATTAATCGAAGCTCTCGAAGACCATTCTTTAAGGTTTTATTTTATAGTCTTTTAGCTTCGATATATAGAATGTTAAGCCTTGAGTATATCTTACGATTCTAACTTCATAACGCTCATATCGTAGCTCTAGGATCTTAGTACAAGTTCATTCTAACTTCCTCGAAGCGTCGCGCTTCGATTCGGACTTGTTTGTGCATGTTAGTTGGTACAAGAAGAAGTACTGACCGACTAGATGGTGATCTAGTCGGTCAGCAACTCTTCTTGGACCGACTAGTTTGCATCCTTAATTTCTTGCACCTTACTGTTTACAGTTAGTCGGTCTACGTTGACTCACCGACCGACTAGTTTGTGAACTAGTCGGTTAGTGATGCTTCTTTGACCGACTAGTTGTGACTTACTGTTCATGCTAAATTTCTCCTAAGCTACTGTTTATCGTTAGTTGGTCTAAGAACGTTTGGTGACCGACTAGTTGACAATCTAGTCGGTCAACTTTTGTTCTTGGACCGACTAAGTCAATTTGTATTCAGACTATTTCATTTTGCCTCTTAGTCGGTCTACGTTCACTGACTGACCGACTAGTTGTGAAGCTAGTCGGTCAGAAAGTCTTCTTGGACCGACTAGATTTCTAGGTCTGAATTTCTATCTCTTCTCAGTTCCTCTCTTAGTCGGTCCATGTTGTTTGACTGACCGACTAGTTGATGAACTAGTCGGTCAGTGGTTGTTCTTTGACCGACTAGTTTCCTCAGATTTATATCCGTTGGGATTTAACCTAATTTTTTTTTATGGGACCTTATAAATACGAACCTAGGTCATTTCTCTCTAGGTTAGAGCTGCCATTAAGAGATTCATTGAGATAGAAAGAGATAGCCATTCTCACTCATTTCTAAAGCTCTCTTCCTCACAAGAAACCCATTCTCTCACATTCTAGATCTAGAATCCATCTTGAGAGAAGCTTGTTCTTGGTGAGCCCTTCAAGCTCTAGCTTGAATCAAGTCTCCAAATCACTCCTAGGCACCTATTGCTGGTCATTTCCTTGGTGCTAGGTCTTGGTGACTTCATCTTCCTCAAATCCTTCCTTTCACCTATTTGGTAAGAAAAACTCAAGGTATAGGATTTTGTGGTAAGTTTGTTTATTTCAATATAAACTCATTTATATTGCTTGTTGATTCTCTCGGTTGTGAGAGAAGGTTGTGAACCCGGGTTGTGTGATTCACTATTGCCATTGTTGTATGATTTGATCTTGTGAAGGTTTTTCACAAGATATTCATAGTGGAAATCTTGGGTTGGGTTTCTAACCTAAGTATCCGGAGGGGATCCGGGTGGTTGGGACGTTGGATCACCGGGAACAAGTCAGGGAGACTTGGGTGGATCCGAACCCATTAACATTATTTGTTTGCATTGTTAATTTTGTTGTTGTCATTCAATTTAAGCTTCCGCAAATTGTTTTGGTAGTTGTTTGCACAATAATTTGGAATTATACTCCTTGTTATTTTTAAAGTACTATTCACCCCCCCTCTAGTACTTGTGCAGTAGCTTGTAGGGCATTACACGGTGAAGTGCGAGTGAGTGTGGTCGTGCGCTAGCAGTCCATGTCACTATCTACGATTTGCGATAAAGCTCGATATACGCAAACCCAGGAAATGACCCAAATATCAATTCGATTCGAATAAAGCGGCGAATATGTAGTTCAAGCATGCATGAGAATAGAGAGAATCGAAACATATCATGCGTCAGGGACTCCACAACTAGGGTTAAGGAAATCACACCACTATAGCCTAGATAATAGCTAAAAAAGTTCCTAAGCCAAGTGTTTTCGAAACCGATGGGGGTTGAGATGATGTGGAGAAGAACACTCGGTGCAAATTCTCGCCTTCCCTTTATTCTTGGTAAGTAGGAAAATATTCACACTGGAATTTTTTTTGGGTTTTGGGTATTTGCATTTTTTTTGGATTTTTGGGTATACCATTTTTTTTCTTTTCTTTTCATTTCTCTTCTTTTTGGGTTTTTCTTTTCTTTTCTCCTTTTTTTGGATTTTTGGGGTTTTTTGGCTATACACATGTGTACTCTCCCAAGTGGGAGAACAGTACACGGCGAGGGGATTTGTACCAAGTAAAACAAAAAAGAATTCGGAATCTAAACACTTGGGTAAAGGAAACTATTCTCGCTAATTAGAGCATGGGCTAGATGGGTTATCCTAGTCCTTAATTGTCGAATCCCGACACATGCAAAATGAAGCGTACGATATATATAGCATGCAGAAGAAGCAGACAGTAGAAATAAGTACCGCATATTCATATCGAAACATGATAATCTAGGGGTCATTCCTGGACAGGTATATAAAGTGAATCACAATGTAGAAGCACACCACACTGCTAGGCACGACACACGACTCACAAAAAAGCTAAGTGGACCCACGATGCGTGAAATGCAGGGGACTCGATATCCTAGGGTTAGTGAGTGTGATTATCGATGCCATGCTAGGTGTGTGTGATTTTGTGGCAATTATCCATCATAGGGCTCATCTCTAGGAGAAAGAGATAAAAAGAAGAAGAGAAAAATTAAAAACACGATGAAAACGACACAAAAACGAAAAAGAAAGACTCAAACGACGCACAAAGTGTGACTCCCCCAAGCTGAAGCTTGCATTGCCCTCAATGCAATAAGAGTGAGTACGGGAGGGCAATGAAAATGGGGGGAAATACGCACCGACACAAAAAAATGAAAAACATACGAACGAAACTGAAAATAAAGAAAAATCAAAATCAAACCACACGACACGAAAATAGAAAAAGAAAGAAAGAAAATGAACAAACTACACGACGCGACACGACACGACATGAAGTAAAACAAGCACATACACAAGAACAAAACACGACAACACACCCAAAATAGACTTCCCCCAAGCTAGACATGACAGTGCTAGCAATGAGATAAGATCGTGAAAGTGCAGAAATAGGCAAGGGGGATGTCAAAAAGGAAAATAAAGTGAAATCAAAAATCAGGAGAAGGCGAGTCCTCGCCCTCCTCGGAAGAGGGAGGGGATGGGTGGGTGGGGGAGACTGGGGGTGTGCTGAGAAGTGGAGAAAGAGGTGGAGGAATAGGTGCAGTGGTGGTGTGAATGATGGGTGGAGTGTCGGTGGTGGTGGGTGGTAGTGGAAGTGCGACGATCAAGGCTGTGGTAGAAGGGATAGAAATGGGGGGAGAAGACGTGATGGTGATGGTAGTGGGTGGCGGTGGAAGAGATCTGGAGCGCACCTGCAATTTCTTGCGGCGCACATAACCAGTGACGGTGGAGGAGGGAGGAGGAGGTGGAGGGGCGAGAGAAGTGGTCGTGAGAGAAAAACTGGATACGGGGATGTGAGTAGATGTGGGAGGGGGGATGATCGCCTAGGTGGAGGTGAAGGTGGTGGGGGTGGGTGGGATTGTGGAGGAGAAGAATGTGACGGGGGAGGTGATGGGGGGTGGGGATGTGTGGGAGGGTGGATGAGAAGATCGTCGAGGTGGTGAAGGTGGTGGTGTGGGTGGTGGTGGTCCGTGGAGGTGAGTGAGGAGGCGAAGAATGGCGGTCACATTCCTCTCAAGTGCGAGGAACCGTGGGTGAGTGAGAAAGGAGGATGGTGATGGATCCGAGGGAGCAGAGGACATGGCAAGATCACGGAGGGCTGCGACCTCCCTCTCTAAAGCAAGACGGGCAGAGACCTGGCAACAACCAAAGGAAGTGGACTGACGTAAGGTGGAAGTGATGCCGGCAGGTGATGTGGAAGTAGTGCCGGCGGCAGTAGTCATGTCGGCACTGGACACGAGGCCAGAGATGGCCGCAAAAATGTGCTCAGAAGTGATGGGGCCAGGAGCAGAAACAGGGTGACTCGGGCCAGCCCCAATATCTCCCCGGGACGCAGGAATATCCTGCACGCCTAAGTGGGCGGCAGGGGAAGGTGGTCTACGTGCGTCCACGGGAAGGAAAGGAAGGCGCAACCCCTCAAAGAACTCAGGGTCGGGCGGAAAAGTCCAATCTCCCCTAAGAGCAATAGTCATGCGAGCAGGGTTAGGGAGAATGGTGTAGGGGCGAGGGGGATGGCAAAAGGAGTGCAGGCGGGACTATAGAGGTAGGCTGCACGATCCTCCCCAAAAGGAGTAAGCATACCGATAGAGATCAAGTAGTCACGATCGATACGGTTACGTCCCAGGACAATAGGGAGGTCGGAGGGCATCCTCAAGACAAAGCTGACAATAAGAGTGACAATACCCCCGCAGCAGATGGATCCAGAAGCGGCGCGGCTGACGGATAAGAGCTTGTGGATGATCCAATTAGCGGTGTTTAAGGGGAAAGGTATTTCTCCATGGATCCGGTCATGGGACATGGCGTAGAGAAAGAGCAGCTCATCGCTAGACACCGTGGATACATCAACACGAGCGAAAATGGTGTTGGCAAGGAAGCAGTGAGCAAAACGGTAGCAAGGGTGTATGATGTAGGATGCGAGGGCTACTGCCGGAAAGGAGGTATATCGGGTGAATCGTTGCCAAACACCATCAGCCCGGAAGCAAGAAAAAATGTCAGATCGATCATGAGTAGGCCATTCAACATGGCAATCGGGGTTGGGGAAGAGCAGATTCTCGTTAAGCTGGACGAAGCTCATGGAAAAATCGCAATTGAAGGCCCGAAAGGTGAAACCATGATTAGACACCTCGAGAGAACTGAGGAATTCAAGTGTGAGATTTCTGTGTGTGTTGGCCTGAGTGCGCAGAAGATAATCACAACCTATGAAATGAAAAAGAGCACAGATGCCCCTAAAGAGTCCATGGGATTTTAGGGTAGGGAAGTCCGCGAAAAGAGTAGGTCGGATAAGGAGATGAAGGAGGGCTTGCAAATGATCGGATTGCTCCTCAGACGTAGGGTTTATGCCAAGGAAAGAGGGTGAAAAGGGTCCGTAAAGCGGATTACGGCGTGAAGATGAGGTAATCGCTTTCCCTTTTCTAGACATGGCGGCTACGTGGATGGTGAAAGGGAAAGCGGGAGCGTGCCTATGATAATTATAAAGCAGGTGAAGTAGGTATAGCCCCAATTCAAGACATCACAAATAAGGTAATAGATGTGTAGAGTGGAAAGGTGTTACCCATCAATGTAGCAAGACCAAGCTCCCGGAGGACTCACGTAGTAGGAGGAAGCAATTTGGGAAGCCGTCGCTCGCTGATCCGACAAGATACAGGATTTTCAAAAAATTTGGGGGCTAGGGTTAGGGTTTAGATGTTGTGATGATGGAATGTTGATGATGGCAAGGTGGCGATAGTGGGGAAGTATGGGAGTGAGTGGGGATGACGATCTAGGGGCAGTATGTTGGATGGAGGAGGTCGATTCGACAGTTGGAGGGAGGGTAATCGCGTGAAGGGGAGTTTGGGGGTCGGGTGGCGGTCATCGTGCGGCAGTGGTATTTATAGGGGCGAAAATGAACCGATCGGGTGAGTTCTCACCCGATCGGGTGGACGAATTTCGAAAATTTCCTGTCGGCTAACAGCTACAGGTGAACCGACCGGGTGGGTACTCACCCGATCGGTTGACCGCCTCCCAAATCTTTCCCGAGAACATGTGATATTTCACCCGGCCACTCACCCGATCGCGATATTACTCAACCGATCGGTTGATGCGATCTCCAAATTTCCCGAAAGTTCAGCTCTACCCACACGGTCAGCGACCCGGTCTCGGCTGTCTTCACCCGGTCGGTTCGTTAGGTAACTGATTCGGCCAATTAACTGATACATCCTAACCGATCAGTTGAGTTATCACCCGATCAGTTGGGGTCTTGTTTCCTGCAAAAAATGCACACATGGCCTCAGTCCTCAACGGAAGTTCTTGCGGCTGGATTTATTTATCAAAAATAGATAAAATAAAGTTAGAAATAATCCCAAAAATTGGAGATAGAGATTTTTAGAGCATGGGTTGCCTCTCATGAAGCGCTTTTGTTTAACGTCGTTCGCTCGACGCCTCAAGTGGTGGTCAATTAGGATCCGGAGGGTTCGAGGAAGAGTTGTCGGTCGTTGAGAATCCGACCGGAGAGAATTCTGGTTCTCCTACTGCATAATGTTTTAGACGATGTCCGTTGACTTTAAATGGCTCATCCCTTCCCATTATCTCAATAGACCCATGCGGGAACACCTTGGTGACGCGGAATGGTCCCGACCACCTTGACTTGAGCTTTCCAGGAAAGAGCTTCAGCTTTGAGTTGAATAGGAGAACTAATTCCCCTTCTTTGAATTCTCTCTTCAAGATTCGCTTATCATGCCACTGCTTCAACTTCTCCTTGTGAATCTTGGCGTTTTCATAGGCATTGAGCCTGATCTTGTCGAGCTCGTTGAGTTGTAACTGCCGGTGCCCACCTACCTCTTTGGCGTCGAAGTTTAGATTCTTAATTGCCCAAAATTCCTTATGCTCCAATTCCACAGGTAGATGGCAAGCCTTCCCATAGACAAGCCGGTAGGGGGTTGTGCCGATCGGAGTTTTAAATGCCGTCCTGTAGGCCCAAAGCGCGTCAGGAAGTTTTGATGACCAATCCTTCCTAGAGTTGGCCACCGTCTTTTCTAGTATGCTTTTAATCTCCCCGTTAGAGACTTCCGCCTGACCGCTGGTCTACGGGTGGTAGGCACGTCCCACCCGGTGTTGCACCCCGTACTTTTTCAAGAGAGCCTCGAATTTCTTCTCTATAAAGTGGCTCCCTCCGTCACTGATCAGGACACGAGGCACACCGAACCGCGGGAAGATGTTGTTTTTAAAGAACTTGGCCACCACTCTGGAATCATTGGTTGGACTGGCTATCGCTTCAACCCATTTCGATACGTAGTCCACAGCCACCAAGATATACTGGTACCCTGAAGAGGAAGGGAAAGGTCCCATGAAGTCCACTCCCCAAACATCGAAGATTTCTACCTCCAGAATGTAGTGTTGAGGCATCTCATTCCTTTTTGAGATATTCCCCGCCCTTTGGCATTTATCGCAGGCCTGAACATAAGCATGTGTGTCCTTGAAGAGGGTTGGCCAGTAGAATCCGCTCTGGAGAATTTTTGCGGTGGTTTTGTAGGTGCTCGCATGCCCTCCACATTACTAACCGTGGCAGTGGGAAATAATGGAGGTCGCCTCAGTTTCAGGGATGCACCTTCGTATCACCCCATCATTGCAGGTTTTGTAAAGATGGGGGTCATCCCAATAAAATTTACGGACCTCATGGAAGAATTTCTTCTTCTGCTGATAGCTCACATTGTGGGGGACGATGGCACAAGCCAGATAATTCGCGATGTCGGCGTACCAGGGGGTCCAAGAGGAAGAGACGGAGAAAAGGTGCTCGTCAGGGAGTGAATCATCGATCGGCGTAGCATTCAAATCGAGGGTAGACATCCTGGACAGGTGATCGGCAACAACATTCTCCGCCCCCTTCTTGTCTCTGATTTCTAGGTCGAATTCCTGGAGGAGAAGAATCCACCTGATGAGCCGCGGCTTAGCTTCTTTCTTGCTCAATAGGTATTTAAGAGCCGCGTGATCAGTGTGCACGATCACCCTGGCACCAACGAGATATTGCCGGAATTTGTCCATGGCGTAGATGACCGCTAGCAGTTCTTTTTCCGTGGTAGTATAATTTCTTTGGGCGGCATCAAGGGTCTTGCTCGTATAGTATATGACATGCAGATTTTTATCCTTCCTCTGCCCCAAGATGACACCAACCGCATAATCACTAGCGTCGCACATCAGCTCAAAGGGTAGATTCCAGTCCGGTGGCTGTATTATGGGCGTGGAAATCAAAGGTTGCTTAAGGGTGCGGAAGGCCTCTATACACTCCTCGTTGAAGACGAAAGGCACGTCCTTCACGAGGAGTTGGGTCAGCGGCCTGGAAATCTTCGAGAAGTCTTTTATGAAGCGGTGATAAAATCCCGCATGTCACGGTGGCGGAAGCTTTTCAATCACCTCAACCTTAGCCTTGTCAACCTCGATTCCCCTCGAAGAGATGACGTGCCCCAGCACAACCCCTTCTTGGACCATGAAGTGGCACTTCTCCCAGTTTAGGACTAACCCCTTTTCTTGATATCTCTCCAGGACTTTAGTTAAATTACTGAGGCACGAGTCAAACTCAGTTCCATAGACGGAAAAGTCGTCCATGAAGACCTCCATGATGTCCTGGGAGTAGTCGGAGAAAATAGCGGACATGAGTCTTTGGAATGTAGCAGGGGCGTTACAAAGTCCGAACGGCATTCTTCTATAGGCATATGTCCCGAATGGGCAAGTGAAAGTCGTCTTCTCCTGGTCACCGTTATGAATAGGGATCTGAAGAAATCCAAAGTAACCGTCCATGAAGCAGAAATAGTTGTGTTTCGCCAGCCTCTCGAGCATCTGATCGATGAAAGGGAGAGGGTAATGATCCTTCCTCGTGGCCTTGTTCAGCTTTCTATAGTCAATGCACATCCTGTACCCTGTGACGGTCCTCGTAGGTATCAGCTCGTTCTTCTCGTTGCGGATCACCGTCATTCCTCCTTTCTTTGGTACGACGTGCACCGGGCTAACCCAGCGACTATCGGAGATAGGGTATATGATATCTGCATGTAGAAGCCTAACAATCTCCTTTTTCAAAACTTCCATCATTATGGGATTTAGCCTCCGCTGCGGCTCAATTGAGGAGGCCTGCTCATCTTCAAGCAGAATTCTGTGTGAGCAGAGGCCTAAACTAACCCCTTTTAAGTCTTCAATTGCATACCCGAAAACCCCTTTAAACCTTTTTAAAACACCAAGAAGTTGGGTCATTTGGTCTTCAGGCAGTGAAGAGTTCACTATGACCGGCAGGGTCGACCCCGTCCCCAAATATTCATACTTTAGCCCAGGGGTAACTCTTTCATCTCGACTTCATGAGGCCCCGACGCGTACTTCTCAAGCTGAGCATCCTCAAGGGAAAGGAGTTCTTCGTGGATTTCTTGAAAGCCAGCATCCGGAACCTCACTCCCAGCCGCGGTTCCGAATGGCAAAGTCTCGCAAGGTACTGTGGGAATAACCGAGGAAGGCATTGGGTCTCTTTCAAGCTCACAATAATTATCCGGGAAGAAGGCTTCTAAGCGAAAACAGGTTTCAACAGTCGGTGGTTCCCCACAACTGTTTCTAGCTTCCTCATTGTCCAAAGATCCGGGGTGGTCGATAGAAGTCTGTAAGGAATAGATCGGTTCCTGCCCAACGTAACCCACAGACTCAGCCTGATGGTTCTCCTGACAAAACTCCGTGAATGATTTTTCCTCACTGAACTCGAGACTAGGACTGGCGATATATGCCCCTTCATCATGGGGGAAGAGAGCTGCCATGTCAAGGTGCTGCTGCATATCATGATACCTCCTCTGATTTTCCACAGCGGCAGCCAGAATGGATAGTATATTCGAAGTGTTTAGGGATTATGCTAAGCTTCGTGCCAAACAGCGGATATAGTGTGAGTGATCCCAGATGTCTCCTGAAACTGCATGCAACATCCTCGTCGTGATGCAAAGAACCTATAAGAAAGGAGAGAGGGCGAACTGCACAAATAGCGAACATGTCAAAAGCACGGGTTGCATAAACGGAAACCGAATGTAGCGACGGCAGCACGGCGATTCAATCAATTAGTACTATACAATTACTATCTACAATATGTACAAGTGAAATTGAAAAGTATAGAGTGCATAAACTATCGCGAGGTAGGGATGAGAGCTAGACACGAGGGTTCATGAGATCCAAAAATAACAAGCACGTTGCCTCCCCGGTAACAGCGCCATAAACTTGACCGACGCCCCCGCCGGGCGCGGCTCTTGCGCGCCGGATGGTGTGCAATGATGCGAACGGGGGCGAGGAGATTTAAATATTTGTAACCGCAAGCGCACGGTGTTGTAGTGTGGCTTAGGGGTCGAACACAGGGAGGCGAGGATGTGCTTGTGTCAAAGAGGATCAAAAACACCCCATGGGCGAGCTAGCCCAGATCGACTGATGGGTTGTCACGGTAAAGGAATGCAAGGTGTAGACAATATGAAGGAAAACCCCGGGACTCTGGTTTTGACCCCAACGAGCGACTCTCGCTGATACAGCCTACGGGTAGGATGGCGATTGGAATTAGGGTCTAATGGTGAGACGTTGCCTCTGAAAGTGGTACCCGGCATCCCATGGGCCCGATATTCCGGTCGGTGCCCAGGATGATACGCCGGACTTACCGGGTTCGATCAGTGGGCACTCCCGTGTCCATTAACACTGATCGACTCCGGGAGCACTAAGCTCGCAACGATAACTCCCAACGTCTCATCCTGTCACTCCCGCGCGCTAGGATTCGGTGTCTACGCTAAGGGCGTGAGCTATGGCTAGGGAGTCAACCACCAAGTTTATTCCCCCTTGGCCCAACGGTCAAAGGTGGTCTTTTTCCCGCCGATGACAATAAAACACCCCGCGTAACCGTTAGATTCCTAATCCCTATCGATTTCCTAACCCTATGGACGTATCGGGAAGAACCCCCGAAGGGGTTTCCGCTAAAATCCCAGATTTGGGAACTACTCACAAATATTCATTAAAAAGCGATCTAAATGAAAATAGACTGTCAAAATCATAATTAGACAATAGAAATGCGATGGTAGTAACGCAATTAAGATAATACTAAAGTTTTACAAAGATCTGAAAACTTACAAAAACTGGAAAATTACAGCCGTCACAAAATGAAGAAAACAGCAAAAAATAACCAACTCCCGAATCTGGGAAACCTAGGGTTCTATTTATAGAAAACGACATCACCCGATCGGTTGACAAGTCAACCGGTCGGGTGAGCCGCTCCACAAAATTACAGCGCAATGCGGGATTTCACCCGGTCGGTTGGATCTTGGATGAGGTCGGTTGGATCTTGGTGCCGACCGGTTGGATCTTGGTGCGGACCGGGTGAGGAGACCGGTTGGAACTTCATGTCTCGGCTGTTGAAATTCAGCTACAGGTGAACCGATCGGGTGAAGGTCACCCGATCGGTTGGCAATTCAGCTCCGAATTCCAGAGACTTTGAGCTTTTGACCCGGTCACTGAACCGACCGGGTGACTTCTCGTGAGCTCCAAGCTGCGCCCGGGTGGTGCACGCGTGCATCACCCGATCGGTTGGAGATGACCAACCGACTAGGTGAGGGGCTGAAAGATGCAATCTTCGTTGTTTGACCCCCTGGATCACGCGTGACTCCTCCCGTTGCTCCGGGGACACATGATATCATCGTTTTGTGCCCCAAATGCCAACAAACTCCTGTAAAACATGGAAAACACGGAAAAGTGAAAGAAAACAAGAAAACACAAGAAAACGAATAAAAGACGGCGGTAAAATACGGAAAAACACGGAAGAAAACGTGCGTAAATATATGAAATATAAACGCACGTCAGAGTGAGGGAGAGACTTTTTGGGGACACTCATATATATATCATCCTGATCTTTACATGCATCACATTCACTCATTCATATTTTATTTTCTTTCTTTTTCCTTTTCTTTTTTCTCATGCATGCATCCTCACCCACCCCACCCCTCTCACGTCTCTCAATGTGCCACACTTTGCACATTGAGGACACTGTGCACTTCAGCTTGGGGGAGTGAGTTCTCACACTTTTTCATTTTTGCCACCCTTTATTTTTATTTTATTTTTATTTTTCACACTTTCTTTCCACTTTTGCACTTATTTTCACCACTTTTTCATTTTTTATCATCCATCACGTTTTCTTTGCCTTTTTGAGTATGCCGCATTGTATATAGTTCTATTTTCTGTTATCTTTATTTCTTTCATCTTTTGCTAGAGATGATTTTTCTGTGATGATGATGACGTGGTGTTCTATATGCATGCTATTTTTGTCACGTCACAGCTTTTGTTTCAGATATCATATGCTATGTCCTGCTTTGCATCTTGAAATAGTAACCCACTCTTTTTCTGCATGAATATGGATGAAATGTTGTTATTAGCTGATGTCTGATGATTCATATGTATGCTTTTCATAGAAAACACACCAAGCTTCACGCATTGGGTGCTTATATTTGGAGTACTGCTTTCCTTTCCCCATATCACTTCTTATTGCATGAATTGTACGCTTCACTTTCAGGTTGATTGAATGTTTGCTAGGGTGATATATCTGGACTAGTTTACTTTTTGAGATTAAACTGAGTAGATTATATTACTCTGCTGAAAGTTGTCATGCACGTCCTATAGAGTGAACTGAGTGATACATTGATTTCTTTCTCCACATATCTTGAGCATCATTTCTCTATTTAAAATTCATTAGTGAATCCCCCTAGCAAGTCTATTATCGGCATTTCCCCGCTATTAATTTCCATGCTCCAAATCCCTAAGATCAAAAATAAATAAAAAAATACTTGTATATCCTTCTCTCTTTTGATTTGGGATCGCTTATGTATATATGCTTATTATATATATGCTTATTAAAAAAAGAAAAGAGAGAAAAATCGAGAAAAAGAAAAGAAAAGAGAAAAGAAGTTCATAACGATCCCATCTCATACTCTTTCTCTCATTTCTTCCCTCTTTTGTTTTATTTTTACTTTTTTGGAGCTTCAAAAGAAATGGTGAATGTTCATATTGATTTGTCTATGCCACCACGCTTATGGATAAGCTTGGGGGAGAGGATCCAATGACGTGTGAGAGAGTGGCTACTTGACGGTGCATGACAACCTAGGCTAAGTAATCTTCTATACTCGATGAGATTTCTAAAGTTTCACGAAATCCAGAAAATCGACACTTAGCATTCATTTCATGAAAACCATGCTTTTCTATTCTTACTATTCCATATCGTGTGATATCTCTTATACTCCTTATAGAAAGCATTCAATTGAAAAGTGTGTGATCTATGGTTATGCATACCGCTTTAGATGCTTCAGACGATGTTAATCCTAGAATGATTCCCTACTTCATGCTATATTGATATTTTGGGGTTTTCTATTTCGAATGTATCAATTATACTATGATATCGAAATAAAAGTCTTTGACGTGTGTTTTATGTTCTGAGTATGCTATATGAGTAAGCGAAACCCACGTCCTGAGAAAAATGATCTAGCACCCCCTTTCTTCGCCTTCTATTCTGTTTTTATTTTTATTTTCTTTTCCACCGTTTTGCCTATCGGGTTTACTTTTTACTCATCTTCCTCGAGGACGAGTAAGAGGTAAGCTTGGGGGATTTTGATCGCTCCGTATTTTACACCCTTTTTCTGCATGTTTGCATGCCACTTTGATCGCTCATATCGCGTTTTTCACGATTATTCGATAATATTGCGATGCTTTTCACGATTTCTTGTTTTTTGTCGTATTTCAGGAGATATGGAGCGATTCGGAGTGATTTTGAGATCAAGAGGATTTGCACCCACTCTGGAGTGTCACCCGAGGCTCTTTTGAGGGATATTCGGCGATGGAAGACAAGTGGGAGAAGAAAGAACATCGTAGGAGCGATGAGGAAGCGAAAAGACGAAGATTGGGCCTTTGCAGCATCTCACTCGGCCGAGTGAACCACCCACTCAGCCGAGCAAGAAGACCGCTCGGCCGACCAGACCGGACACGCATCAACTGAAGAAAATAGGTGTGCACTCGGCCGAGTGACGATAGTCCACTCGGCCGAGCATGGAAGTCTACTCGTCCGAGTGGCACGAGAACAGACGCTTCGAAAACGGCCGACTTACTATTATTTTACAGGCATTTCAGAGCTTCCACTCGGCCGAGCCAGAATTGCCCCTCGACCGAGTGAGTAAATCTACTCGGCCGAGTCACCTCCGAAGAAAGACCCCCAAAAATCCCCGACTTACTGTAATTGTACAGGGTTTGTCACTCGGCCGAGTGAGCCGCCCCACCTGGAGCGTAAACTGCGATTTTTGAGCTGCGCAGGGGCATTTTTGTCACTAATTTCTGGGCGATTTTGAGGGGTATTTAAACCCAGTTTTTGCCCTAGTTAGAAAGAGCTTTTTGATACTTTTTGCAGCCTTTTTAGATAGCTTTTTAGGGATTTAGATTTAGGGCTTTTGAGAGATTAGAAAGAGGATTTTTGTTGGATGCTCTTGGAATCTCATTGGTTTGTCTTCTTTCTTATCAAAAACTCTATTTTTATTGAATATTTCTCTATTGCAATGATTTGTGCTGAATTTTCTATTGAATTTCTTATGAATTGCATGATGAATAGTGAGTAGTTCTATTGCCCTAGGGCATATGGATGAACCCTATGAACCCTATTTCTAAATTGTGATGAATTGGTAAAATTGTTGCTAGAATTGATTAGGGTTAGGTAGGGATTGATAGATTATGGATAGCTAGGGATTCATATCGATTGGAATTTGCAAGAGATTGGGTCCCAATTGATAGGAAGACCTAGAAATTTGATTTAGATTCACGATTGGAATTTTCTAGAATTGGTTTGCAAAAGATTGGACCAAAGCTAGGGTTTTCGATCGTAATTCTATTCCCATACCCGTTTGCAAGAGATTGGACGGGTAGGAACTATCTCAACCTAGGTCGTAGCTTGAGTTTGCACGAGAGTGGGCTCGAGATACGATTGAATGATGATGTCGATCCTAATGCTAGCGGCTTAGGTTAGGGTTTGCAAGAGATTGGGACCTAACCTAGGTTTGCTATAGACCGGCAATAGCGCAAGAGCGTGAGCTTGGTTTCACATTCAGTTGCCACTAGTTCACCTAAAATTCAAGTCTAGCCATGACGTAACCTACGAATCGCAACGATGAGATACGGTTTGTAGCGGGAATTCCCTATCCCTAGGCACTTTATTCCATTGATATTTCTATAAATATACGAACGATTGTGACAACTTTACCCCGTATTATTCTTGACCATTCCGATAGCTAGGTGATTAGAAGAAGACACTGTTATTGTTCCTCCCTGAGTTCGATACCCGCTCGCCACTTCGTCGTGTGCTTGCGGTAAGACTACAATCGTTCTCCGGTTGTGTATCTAGGGCCGACCAAGTTTTCGGTTGTGCTCTTGGGTTGCGTTCCGGTGCGATCACCATGCCATATCATCATGTTAAAACTGCTAGTTGCATTTACGTTTATATTTTCATTGCACAAAAGTCTTCTGTTTACCTTTGGGAGACTTTCACAGACATGTGCCATCTTCTCTTTAGGTATCACATGTCAGGTTTAGAGTCAGAGATAGTTGCTGAGGACGATCAGTACATAGACGTTGAGTTTGAGGTTCATGCAGAGGTTGAGTTGGAGGACACCAGTGACCAGTCCTAGTCTCTGCTGGAGACATCTTTTAGTTGTTGTTGCTTTTAGTAGTTGCTGTTAGGCTTTCGGTGCATAGCACCATATCACTCTCTGTTTTATGCTTAGGCCATGCTTAGGCCTTTCGTTTAGACTATGTACTTTTTGTGACTTTTCTGCATGTTTGGAATAATTATTGGATGTTGTTTAGTGGATAATCCTATATCTGCTTTTCATTTATTATTGTTATTGTTTCGTCACATTGCAAGAATCTACTATTGGTATCATACACAGACTCTTATCAGACTGCAGCTTCACAGCTCCAAGTCTGAGCGGACATTTTCACGTCTCACCTTTTATACTTGGGAAGTGGGACGTGACAAGTTTTAGTGGTGGCCCATACAGGTCATCTTTGCATCTGCGAAATATAGAAACAACGGTAATAATAAAACATCCATTAAAATATTCGGAACATTCAAGCCATAAATCTGAGTCTAATCTGAACGTTTTCTTGTCTTAGATGGCTGGAAGATGTGTTACCCGAGCATCTTGTCTCAGTATAATAGGGGAATCCATTAGACCTGGACTATAGGAAGATTTAGTTAGACATCGTTCTTTCTAGTTAGGCATCCATGATTGTTAATTAGACATTTTACTAAGAATTGGTATAATCATCTTAGGAATTTCCTTAGTGGTTTCTTACCTAGCTCAGACCATATTAGATTTCTAGAGTTTCTTTAGTCGTTCGCCTGGGCCTAGCAGAATATAATCTTGATCCCCTAAGGACCCTTCCTTGAGATCTCTATTACAGTATAGTTCATTAGAAAGTTTTGTGCTAAGTTCCTCCTAATCTTTAGTCGGCCCGGTAATTAGAACCCCCTGATTTCTAGCATCTTCCTAATCATTACATTTCTGTGTTTTCGACCGTAGAACTCCATCGTAGCTTTACATGAATCATATCCTATGTGTATTTATGTATCGATCATGCGATCATATTCTTTGCCCTTGAATCACGTGACCGCCTCATGACGATTATCGTTAATTTTTCGAATCTTCTCCATTGCAAATCCTGATTCTTCTAAAAGTATTTTCGATATTCCTTATTAAATTCTTCTCTCAGTTTAACTTCTTTGAAAACCCCCGTATTATACACTTAGATATCCTGCTTTTCGGTTGAGTTAAAATTCATTATTGGATTTTGAAACCTTCTTGGTCATAATTTTTAGTTACTATCGCGTACCATTTTCTAACCTATATCTTTCGTATTTCAGTTTTAAAACTTTATTACGATTTTGATAATTCAATATATCATTCCTTTATTTCTATGCTACTAAGTTTATTATTTTTTAACCACTTATCGTACATACTTTTAGAATATTTTTCTAAGCTAAATAGGACTTCAATTTTTTTAGCATATCAGTTTTATATTCATCGAACTCATACTTCATAAAAATCTTTGTATAAATCTATTTTCATTTGCAAAACAATACTACCTCACCCTGCTCATTATTTTCTTCGTCTAACACTTTTCCTTGTTTTCAAATTTTACAGTTTGCTCGCTATTTCTACATATTTTTATAGGAATACATATATATATACACACACACACACACACGATATCATATTTTACATATATCCTTCTTTCATATATTTAATTATTTAGAGCAATATTTTTGTCCCACCCAACCAGCTATCTCCTTATCCTCGCCGATCTAAACTCGTTTTTTCCGATCTTGTTTCGTTACACTTTTGATTTCGGTCCCCTTTTCTATTGCTTAGTCATCCTACTAGTGATTTTCGTTGCCTAAATCAACCTTAGTTTAGTAGTGGACCATTGGTATTTTTGTGATGTCGTCGTGGTGCATCTTTATAGATAGAGTGTGTGGACCTGTGCGTGTGACCCCCGCGTGCCACGCATGTATGGGTGTGCTACCCTTAGTATATTAATGATTGCCCTTGTGGTATATATGCCTACTCAGTGTCATTCATTATATATATATATATATATATATATATATATATATATATATATATATATATATATATATATATATATATATATATATATATATGATAAATGGATCTTAAGGTGTCTCCTTAGATTCAATCTAAGGAGGCGCCCCCATTTCTCCCCATCTCCCATATTTTTTTTGAAATGTTTTTTCATAGGTTTGTTGTTCACCTTATGGATGATCAACATACCAAATTTCAAAAGATTCTAATACTTTTTGAGCCCCCATCTACCCCTTGCAACTTCGTGGGTTTTTCAGCACGTTTTCAGACCGTTGAAGTTGTAAGAGGTAGATGGGGGCTCAAAAAGTATTGGAATCCCTTGAAATTTGGTATGTTGATCATCCATGATGTGAATAACAACCCATGAAAAAACATTTCCAAAAAAATTGTAGGAGATGAGGGAAAATGAGGGCGCCTCCTTAGATTTCATCTAAGGAGGCACCTTAGATCCCCTTTTCCCATATATATATATATATATATATATATATATATATATATATATATATATATATATATATATATATATATATATATATATATATATATAGTTTAAGGGGGATGAGCAGCCCATGTAGGAATTTCCTACTCCATAGCTGATGTGTCAACACCCTATTGGTCCAGCCTTCATTCATTACGGTTTAGGGGTTATTTGCAAAATGTAATGCCTATTTGTAAACTAACCCTACGCTTAATTACCAGCCACATAACTCTAAACCCTTAATTCATCTTCTTCCCAAAAGGTCGGCGTTCATCTTTTCTCCCGCTTTTCTTTCTCACGCGAAGCACCGTCTCGTTGTTTCTGCTTCTTCCCAAAATTGGTGGGTCAGGTTTCTGAGCCCAGACAACGGCTGCATCCTCTCCGATCACGGCCGCGTCTCCCGTCCTTTCTTCCGATCACAGATCATGATCGCGTCTCATCGGAGGGTGGATTTTAGGGACAACGCATGTCCTGTCTTCCTCTTCCGATCACGGCCGCGTCTTATCTGAGGGTGGAGTTTAGGGGCAACACACCGCCTCTTTTTCTTACGCCGAGATCCGGCGGCGGCTAGCAGATTCATACGACGCGAGGGAGCCACTCAAGGAGTTTCTCTTGGTAAGGATTCAGGAAACGTCTTAATCTTTGTTGTACACAACAAAACAAAACAAATACACTTTCAACACCTTTTTGTGCAAGCAAAGTGCTGTCTTTAGATTAAAAAAGTTTTTTAAAGTGATAGCTATGCATTAGTAATTGTGAGAAGCTTGCCATCTGATTTCTTGGCCTGCCATCCATTTAAAGATAAAGTTATTCAAATTATTAATCCAGTTTTGGAATATGACTAAAATCAATCTCTTAATTTTTGAATTTGCTCTCTAGTTTACAGCTAAGATTTTGTATTAGAATATTAAGTTTAAAATGCAGAGTTTGTCTCAACTATCTTTTATTGCAGGGTTATGTCATTTAACTTTGTTGTAGTATTGTAACATTTATTGCAGAGTTTGTCTCAATTCTATAACTGTTTACTTCAAATTATATATTTCTGTTACCTGAAATTTACGACTTCTTTATTATTCAAATCCAATGTTTTCTTGTATCTTACATCCCTAATATGACCCTTCTGAAGTAAATTGGTTGTGTGTTGCATGTTGTAGTTATTCCTCAATGTTGTTTGGGGATTACTTTTGCAGGATCTGTGATTGTGAGGCAACAATATTCATATAGGAAGAAGTATATCTAACACTCTACAATCTACCGGATAAGGTAATACATTCTGTTGTTTCATAATATAACATTTCCAAAATTACTTCTATAGTTCTATTTTAATAATTTGTTTAACAAAACTTAAAAACATTTTATTTGCATAGATCGCAAGCTTTCAACTAGGACTGAAGTCAATCTTGTGTGTTTTGAATGAAGAAGACTACATATTGATTCTAATCAAACAATGATTTTGAAATTCATTTTCTTACGCGTGGAAAAGATTTTTCTCGCCAAGATGAATTGTTTATAAAAAACACATGTTGCAATATACTACCAATATCAAACAATGATTGTGTACCTGCATAAATCAAAAATTAAGTTGGTCATGATTTCAAGTCTTTCGTGTTACCTCACTTTATCTTTTTTTGCATTTAGCTTATCATGAGCCATCTCATCAGTATATCATGATAATACGTTTTTTTAAATCAGGTTTTCATTGATATGGATGATATAATTATCGAGAATGATGATGCATCATCATTTCCAAATTCTGATCATGAGTCTCGACATGGATTAGAAAGAGGCGAATCCAGTGATGTACACCTCACTGTAAGGAAAAATTATCATTGTCAGCCTTCTGTTGGAATGGAGTTCCCGAATTTGAAGCTGCATACAAGTTCTACAATGCATATGCAAAAATGAAAGGATTTGGAATTCGCAGGCAGTCAACAAATTCTTCTAAAAAGCCAGGAAAAGAGATTATATCAAAAACTTTTGTTTGTGACAAGGAAGGACGGAAGTTCTTGAAGGATAAGAGGGAGGATGGAAAAGAAGTTGCTCGTCGACGTGAAACAAGAGTTGGATGTAAGGCGAGGATGAGGCTTAAACTAACCAAGTTCAAAACATGGATAGTGAGTGTATTTATTGAGGAACACAATGGTCATGATCTGACTAGTCCAGATAAAGTGAGGAGACACCGCTCACATAAGCAGTTGCATCGAACAAAAGCGTGCATGACACTTGTTCACAGTCTTAAAGACGAAGGGCTTGCACCTTCAACAATTTCTAGGGTAATTAATGTCGTAAGTAGGGATAAGGAAGAAACCATCACTCCACAACAATGCCATGAAATTATAAGGACTCAAAGAAAAAGTAACATTGGTCAAGAATGCATGTTGATTATAAAGAAATTTCAAGAAAGAAGTGTACTTGATCCCGATTTCTATTTTTCTATGCAAGTGGATGAAACTGGAGTGATGAGGAGTGTGTTTTGGGCAGATGGAAGATCCAGATCTTCTTACTTAACTTTTGGAGATGTTGTGGTGTTTGACGTCACTTACAAAACTAATAAATTTAGTTTACCGTTTGCTCCATTCACTGGAGTAAATCATCATCGACAATCTATATTATTTGGATGTGCATTGCTTGCAGATGAGAAAGAAGACACTTTTGGATGGTTATTTAGAGAATGGTTGAAATGTATGCATAATATGCAACCGGTCGCTATTATTACAGATCAGGATATTGGTGTGTGCAATGCAATCCATAGTGTTTTTCCAAACACTCGTCATCGATATTGCAAATGGCATTTAGATTCACATATTGCAGAACATTTGATATCATTAAGGACTCTTCATGGAGAGGATTTTATTAACTATTTCGATAAATGGTATCATAGTAAGAGCATAAAAGAATGTGTGTTGATGTGGAAAGAGTTACAAGATCGGTACAAAATCGATGAGAAAGAAGATGGATGGCTGCAGAATATGTACAAATTAAAGGATCATTGGGTTTCTGCATATCTGAAAGACACTTTTTTTGCAGGCATGAAGTCAAGTCAACGTAGTGAAAGCATAAATGCATTCTTTGATTCATATGTAAATGCACAAACTCAATTGAATGCATTCATTCAGCAATATGATAAGGCTGTCGCAACTCGTCGGGAGACAGAAGCTCGTGAAGACTTCATGAATATTAATACAAAACCGGTGGCCTATATTTCACACCCAATAGAGATACAGGCTGGAAAGATCTATACTAGGGCTATTTTTGATCTTTTTCAACATGAGTTTAAATGTTGTATGTCATTGTCTCGTGATCAGATAAAGATGGATGGTTCTCTTTTCATATATAAAGTATGTAAGTTTTCCGAAGATACCAGTACATGGGAAGAAGTTAATTATGATCATAATGGGTTAAAGTTTTCATGTACATGTGCTATGTTTGAGACAAGTGGAATTCTATGCAGTCATATTCTGAAGATTATGGTATGGAATGAATTACAATCAATTCCTGAGCAGTACATATTGCATAGGTGGACAATCCATGCCAGACACCGCAATATTGGAGTTAATAATCTTATGTTGATAAGAGGCATCCCATCTAATGTAGATCAATGGCATATTTTACATTCATGGGCTCTACGAGCAAAGTTTAGCAGTGCATTGGAGATGACAACAACATCAAAGTCACTTCTACTAAAACTTGATTCAGTATTGGAAGCATTCATTAAGGAGGCTGAGAAAGAACTAAGTGAAAGACAGAGTCATGAAGCTATAAAAGTTAGTCAATTTGCCACTACAACATCCCTCTCTCAAACAATACAACAAATCCCGCAAATTTCTGTTTATGACCCCAGTGGACCAGTAAAAACAAAAGGCCATCCCAAGAAAGCAAGCAGGTTTCAATCTGGGTTAGAGCAAGCGCAAAAGAAAATGGAGAGAAAGAAACGACGTTGCGGAAATTGTAAGCAAAAGGGTCATTATAGGACAAGTTGTACTAATCCACCTGTTAATGATGTTACAGAAGAGGTAAAAAATCAAATATTAATCCACATGTATATGTGAATTCTTGAATTACATCAGTTTTTACATTGAATCTAATTGTAAATATATCATTTGTGTAATTTTAGGATAGCACAGAGGATGATGAATCTGATGGTGTGGACACTTAAACATGAATGCCATTGAAATCAATTGCTAGTAACTTTCTAAACTTTGAATTTCATTTTTTAATACTTCTTACATTTTTTGTACTTGCCTTATTTTTGAACTCTTTTTTGTAGGGGAAGTTGCTAATCAACGTTATATATCCAAAGCAAGACTAAGGGATGAGGAAAGGAAGATTTTCAATGTCTAAAGATTTTCTACAGCTTAAGTTTATGGCATGAGTTATGATTTTTTATATTGTGCTCCCAAATAATAAATGTTGATTTTTATGCATCACGATGTAGTGTACTTTGTTTTTTTTAAACCAGAGGGTTAATTGGTGTTTCAGTTGTTCTAGCCGAAAGATACTTCACACCAAAGGTGTTCTGACATGCACTTCTTTTTCTCCAAAATCAGTGTATTGTTTGCTTCACATTTTCTTTTGTTTGTTTTGTTTGTTTTTGTTCTTCTTATTTTTGTTTTTGCAGGGATCTCCAGGCAAAGCTTTCCATTGTCAATGGACTTGAAATGTTTTTTATGTCAGACAGTAAGATGCATTTCAGCACTTGCTTGTTTGCAATGTAAATACTCGTTACCCAACTAACCTGGTTATCTTTGTCAGCATGATGGTGGTTATGGTGGTGAGATTCCTTTTGTGATGGTGAGAGGGAGAGTCCCCACCTCCCCTAACTGTTGCTATCAGCATGAACTGGATGGTGCACCATAGATGAACAAAATACTTATACAGACTGGCCAATGCATAATCATTAGTCTATGTCCCCCATATATCACCTTGTTTGCAATTTACCTAAAATGGTTAATATGAAAATTGCAACACCAAAAGGCTACTGGAATTGGGAAAGAATCAATATGAATATGTTTGTGGTTATGTTCTGTTGGTTATGTACATCGCAAAGATGATGAATTTTTGATATGAAAGGGGGGCAAGAACGCAATGATGTCTTATTTGCAGTCTTGCCAATCACCGGTCGAGTTTTCGATGAGTTTCTCGCCATGCGAGTATGCAAGGGTATGTACCTACTGAATGACTACTGGTAAATGCTTGCATTTTCGATGATGTAATAAATCCTTGCATGTTTGAACTCTTTTTTGTAGGAGAAAGTGAAGCCTAGATATGCCACCGAGAAGAAGAAGATTGATGAGGAGAAGGCTATTCTGAAACAAATCATCCGGTCGTAATCCATATCAAATTGCAAAGAACCGTTTTGATTAACAAGGATTTAGTTATATCAGGGTTGCGTATGTGAACAAGAATCTCTGTTGTTTTGTATAGACCAGCAAACTAATCGGGTTTCTTTGCAAGAGTAGCTAAAACCTGCTATAACTATGCACCATCGCTTGTGTTGGTTAGTTTTTCAGCAAGCTCGTCTTGCAACCTGAAGTGCTGAGAGTTGTGGCCATTCTGGTGTTTTGAATTCAAGCCGTTGATTCAAAATGTTATTTTATTCTTGTAATCTACTGTGAAATTTTTACATGTACCATTTACAGCCTCTTCCTGTGTCAAGAGAAAAGTGGGGAAAAGAGAGATTTTTCTCTGTTGTACATCTCTCAATGTGTTGTTTGTATGGATCCATAATGTTGTGATTGGCATAAACTGTGTTTGTAGAATTGCTTCTAGCTTATGATTAGCATAAACTGTGATTGTAGAATTGCTTCTAGCTGCTGCTGATTTTAATGAGATAGCTTTGTAGTGCATTGTTGAACCGAAAGGTATGTGGTTATCTTCTCATCAACAAAAAGCCAGAATGTGCGACTCTGATTGCGCCGCGAGGAAGTGCCTTTGCACTAACTGGTTGTTGGGGTTGTTACGTAGTTTTTAACAATTCTGATAATTTCTGGTTGGTATGTAAAGAGTGTACAATTTGAGCCCATTTTCTCCCAAGCTTTAAATAGACTGGATTTATAATTTACAACCCTTTGAGGGGGTTCACATGAAAATTAGTGGGTTGAGGTATTAAAACATACCAAAATAGACAGATCTGATCGTTTGGAAAAACTACGGAGTGTGGTTTTCAACTTTTGTTCCCTACAGCGAATGTTAATGGCTGTGCAAATCGTATGACCTTTGTTTTTTCTCTACATGTTAGTATTGATTATATATATATATATATATATATATATATAGTGATGTAAAGGGATAATATGGCCGATTTTGTGATAAAGGGAATGGTTGGCTTGTGGAGGCTTCAGGTTCAAAATCAAGCTGATTGCCTTTGTTTAATAGAGAGGGTGCAGCAAATCAACAAGATAACCCTTTGTAGCACATCATTTTTCTGTAGTTATTCCTGATATTGCTCAGGATGTTGATTTTTTATTGAAGGATAAAGAAAGAGAGGATACTACGCCTACCTTACATGCACATGGATACTCCGCCTGCCTTACATGCCTGGTCATATGCTACATACTCAGTATGCCTTACAATAGCGTGCACATCTTTTTGATATGATATTGTAGCCAAAAGCAACAGAAAACATAGCAAGAAAAAATGAATACATGTATACATTTATCTGAATGTACCCTAGCAAGGCCATTACCAAAGCAGAACCCATAAATCCCATGGTTCAGATAGTACTTTCAGATATTACTTTCAGAGCTATTTTTATCAAGATGTGGTCTTCACTAATGGCTTTTAGATCAAGTTGCAAACGAATTTTTGATGATAGCTCCAATGTATATTTGATTAATTTTCAGTTTCTTAAATGATATATTGCAACATAAAATGAAATTTAGATTTGTTTTGAGATAGGCCAAATTCAAGATATCATGAACTTTGATGCCAGCTCAACTCATTAGAACAGTTTGATCAATTACTTTCCATATGCATAAATAATCAAAGGACTTATAGTCTGGCATGAGCTTTAAAAATCATCAGAATAGTTTGGAATCAGTCATGATAAATATTTTTATTGTGAAAACAACAATACAAGGGAATACAATAGCTTGACTTCAGACTGCCTTGCATGCCTGTATGTTGTTGTGAGAAGATACAACTACTGATTCAGTCTCCTCACTAGAGAATCCTACCATATCTCAGAGTACAAAGTGGACATATCCTGCTAACAATATGTAAAAATCCTGAGAAGTTAGCTTATGATCAAAAGAGTTACAAAGAACTCGCCTGGACTTTACCCCAGCTTTCATCTCTACGCTCAGCTTCTCCAATCACTCAACAATCATGTCCGCAGATCTAATAGCTCCCAAATGCAAGCATCATGATCGGGATCAAAGGATCAAAAGGCACCTCCTAAATGGTCAGGCATGCGAATTCCACATGATGTGAATTCTGCAGGAGCTTAGCATAGTCTGGCATCCGAATTCTACAGGAGCTTAGATAGTCTGTCTGGCATGCAAATAATGTCGAAGCTTTGCATAGCTCCCAAATGCAAGCATCAGGGTCAAAACGCTTCACCTGAATCAATCGAATTATTCATCAGCGAGCGTGAGAATCTAATCGGGTCCTATCCAGATCTTGGCAGCGCTTCACGTGAGGAAGGAAAAGATGCCGCCGGATCACGGCCATGCAAAACCTTCTTTCGAGCTCAGAAGAAAGAGAGGCAGCGATGGTTCTCTTGTACGGGCTCAGAAGAAAGATATGTGTGCGCAAATTTCTGGGTTCAGAAGACAGAGAGGCAGCGCGTGTGGTTCTCTTCGTCGGAGAAAGGGAAAAGGCAGAGAGGAAACATTTTAGTTAAGGGAAAGAGAAAAGGGAGCTGAATTTAATTAAGGATGGGAGAAAAGATCAAAGCTGGCCTTTTGGGAAGAAGATGAATTGAGGGTTTGGGGTTTCTCTTTGCAGGTTCTCTTCGCAGGGGTCAGGAGAAGTAGAAAGGGTATGAGATGCGGGGGTTTATGTTAAGGGGCTCAGCAGAGAGAGGCACGCCCAAAGGGAAAGTGCATGAGATGCGGCGGTGGGTTCTCTTCGCCGAGGACTTCGCCGGTTCTCTTCGCCGAGGACAGAAGAAACAGAAACGGGTCTAGAGAAGGGGGGTTTCTCCTTTGTAAGAGATGTGATGGGGTTGAATTTGAGGGTCAAAGAAGAGATGCGCGTGGAGAGGGAAAGGGTAGCGGCTGGGGTTTCTCTTCGTCGGTTCTCTTCGTCGGGGTCCGAAGAAAAAGGAAGGGCAGGAGATGCGGGGTCGAGAGAAGCGGGGGGTTCTCCTCTGTATTTACTAATAATTAAGCGTAGGGTTAGTTTACAAATAGGCATTACATTTTGCAAATAACCCCTAAACCGTAATGAATGAAGGCTGGACCAATAGGGTGTTGACACATCAGCTATGGAGTAGGAAATTCCTACACGGGCTGCTCATCCCCCTTAAACTCATATATATATATATATATAGGAAAAAGGGGATCTAAGGTGCCTCCTTAGATGAAAATCTAAGGAGGCGCCCCCATTCCCCCCATTTTCTACAATTTTTTTGGAAATTTTTTTCCATGGGATTGTTGTTCACATCATGGATGATCAACATACCAAATTTCAAATGATTCCAATACTTTTTGAGCCACCATCTACCCCTTACAATTTCAATGGTCTAAAAACGTGCTGAAAAACCCACGAAGTTACAAGGGGTAGATGGGGGCTCAAAAAATATTGGAATCCCTTGAAATTTGGTATGTTGATCATCCATAAGGTGAACAATAAACCCATGAAAAAAAATTTCAAAAAAAATGTGTGAGATGGTGGGAAATGGGGGCGCCTCCTTAGATTGAATCTAAGGAGGCACCTTAGGATCCCTTTACCCATATATATATATATATATATATATATATATATATATATATATATATATATATATATATATATGATATAGGGTAAAATGCGCCTGAGGTCGTGCTCAGATGGGATTCCTGCGCTCGACCCCTCCTGACCGCCCGATCCGATCCCACGGCTGTTGTTAAAAGCGGAACATGAGGAACTTTTGGTGCAATTACCAACGGGCCCTTACGCGCCCGGAACTTTGGGGCAATTACCATCCCGCCCTTATAGCCCATATGAAAGCAACTTTTTAGAACTATTGGTGCAATTACCATCCCGCCCTTTATATCCTTTTCAAAGAAATAGTTTACACTATACGGCACCGTTGTGCGCGTCGACCCAGAACGGAGTATATTACTCCCCGCGAACAACGCGCTACAGCCTATGCGTCGTGCGCGGCGTGGGATTAAAACGCACAAGTGTTGAGAAGTTACCAACCGTGCGCACGACAGGCAAAATTACCCCCGTCGTGCGCGAGGGGGAAAACGCAACGTGTAAAGAAATTTCCACCCGTGCGCACGACGTGCAAAATAAACCCCGTCGTTCGCGGGGGTTAAAACGCCTAGTGTGAAGAAATTCACATCCGCGCACACGACGGGCAAACTTACCCCCGTCGTGCGCGAGGGGGAAAACGCAACGTGTAAAGAAATTTCCATCCGTGCGCACGACGTGCAAAATAAACCCCGTCGTTCGCGGGGGTTAAAACGCCTAGTGTGAAGAAATTCACATCCGCGCGCACGACGGGCAAAATTACCCCCGTCGTGCGTGAGGGGGAAAACGCAACGTGTAAAGAAATTTCCATCCGCGGGGGTTAAAACGCATAGGTGTCAAGCAATTTCCATCCGCGCGCACGACGGGCAAAATTACCCCCGTCGTGCGCGTCTTGTGAGGGCAAACGCACAAGTGTGGAATAATTTACAGCCGTGCGCACAACGGGCTAAATTACCCCCGTCGTGCGCGAGGGGAAAAACGCAATCTGTAAAGCAATTTCCATCCGCGCGCACGACGGGCAAACTTACCCCCGTCGTGCGCGTCTTGTGAGGGCAAACGCACAAGTGTGGAATAATTTACAGCCGTGCGCACAACGGGCCAAATTACCCCCGTCGTGCGCGAAGGGAAAAACGCAATCTGTAAAGCAATTTCCATCCGCGCGCGCGACGGGCAAACTTACCCCCGTCGTGCGCGTGGGTTAAAACGCCTAGTGTGGAGCAATTTCCATCCGAGCGCACGACGGACAAAATTAACCCCGTCGTGCGCGTGGGTTAAAACGACAAGTGTGTAGCCATTTCCATCCGAGCGCACGACGGGCAAAATTAACCCCGTCGTCCGCGGGGGTTAAAACGCCTACTGTGTGCAGCAATTTCCATTAACAAAATATATTTGTCGAATAAAGTTAGTTTCTATTAACAAAAAGCAACAACCCAAAATGTTACAACTACCACACAAGTAACAACAAGTAGACTAGACTTAGAGCGGCGATAGGGCACATGCGCCGTCACCCGCCACTAAGCATTGCCTATCGCTATTACAAGGGATACAAGTTCAGTATGTACAAGACCACAACAAAATAGTTCAAATTAAACCCACACATCAACAAAGCTAAGCAAGCCAGACCCGACTATCCCGCATCAATTCAGTATATATATATATGAAGTTGTATGAATGATAGTATTTATATATGTGTGGATAGCTATACCACTTTAGGGATGTCTGTGTATATTAGAATTAGTGTTAGAATATCTACTAGTGGTATATGTAGTTCGAAGATACTTGTAAATGCCTGAAATAATATACTAGTAAGTCATGTGTTTGATAGGTGTAATGATTATATGTGTAATGATAATATGTGAACTTATAGTTAAGTGTGCATGTCTATTATATGAGCTATATGTTAGTACGTATGAGTGTGTGCTCGTACGTAGATATGTATGTGCTTAGCCTTGGGTACATATGTGCTTACTATATGAATATGTGTGATATATGTATGGTAATAGGGTTATAATTTTGTACAGTATTGCTTGTCTTTACAGGATGTTGTGTGTGTACGTGTATATCATGAGGTATACACGATTATGGTATGATGTAACTATGTATGGATAACTATAGCTATTAGTGTACTAGTTATACGTAAATGGCTATGGTGTGAATATATATTATATGTATGTGACTATACGATGTATGCATATATGGGATAGTGTATTTTGATTGTATACGTGTGCTGATGTTTGTAATATTATTATACTATGTAAAGTGATTGCGTTATTGGGTGTTACTTGATTAAATATAAAGTGTGATTGAAATTATTGTGTGTATATGATTGCATTGGTACATATATATAAAGGAGTGGTGTTGGTATAGGTATAAATATCGTATTATATATAGCATTCTGGTTCTTGTATGTGTCTATGAGTCTCACTCGTGCTGTAGTGGGTATACTATATTTATTGTTATATCTGTCTTTGCGTATAATGATATAAACATAGTAATTGATGATGTGTGTATAATGATAGGTTTGGTTGTGCCTGGTTACGTTACGCACATGGTTGTGGGTGACTATACCATTATATAGTTATAGGTGTTGGTCTTGTAGTATAGTGATGTATGTATGCTAGCTAAACTAGGTGTGTAGATGTGCTAAGTATATAGTGGTATGAGTGGCAGGTATGAATATATATATTAGCGTGTGTAGGTGTGCACCATGCACGAGTAAATATGTGCTTAGCTATATGTGTTTGTAACTATGGCATGGGTGATGTGTCTCGAGTATAGTTAAAGGATTGTATGTAATGTGTATATATGATGAAGTATCTGCGTTTATTTGAATAATTATATGTTTTTGTATTTATAGCAGGTGTGAATGTATATTAGATATAGCAAACATGACTTAATATTGTATGGTGTGATTGCATGTGTTGATATGTTTGGTGTTGGTGGTATACTAGGGGATATAAGGAAGTAGTATATCCATGTTTGTTTGTACATATGTAGTTATCTATACATGAAGTACTACGATTGTATTTGCAGGTGTGAACTATTTTTTTATGTAAGTATGTGTACCATGATTATGTGATAAGTGAGTGATAGTTATATAGAGGGTGTACGTGATTATATGAATGATTGAAGTACGTGTATGAATTTGACTGATTATGATAGATATAAGTATTGAGTGTGCATGTATACAGGTTTGTAGTATTAATGTTTGACTACCTAGTGCATATATATAAGCACTCGCAGTGACTATACATGGCTTGAATCATAGTGTGTTATGCTTGGGGTAGCTACTAGAATGGCCATTATATATTTTATTCTTAGTTAGAAAGTCCGAGGACGGACTTTATTCTAAGGTGGGTAGGATGTCACGGTCGCTTTTCAATCGTACCTTTGCATGCACGTACTCTCCTTTCATACGCATATTTATTTTGATCCCTTCTTGTATCCCAAACGTACGATGTGATAGTCGTTTGATCACTCCGTATTTTACACCTTTTTCCCGCATGTTTGCATGCCATTTAGATAGCTTAAATCATGTTTTTCACGATTTATCGACAATATTGCGATACTTTTCACGATTTGTTGTTTTTGTCGTATTTCAGGAGATTTGGAGCGATTTAGAGTGATTCCGAGATACACCCACTCCGGAGTGTCACCGACGACTTCCCTGAGGGGTATTCTGCTATTGGAGAGGAGCGGAAGAAGAAAGAACGTCGTAGGAGCGACGAGGAGGCAAGAACATTCAGATTGGGCATTTTTAGCATCTCACTCGGCCGAGTGAAGGAGTCACTCGGCCGAGCATCGAGACCCCGCTCGGCCGGCCAGATCGGACACGCTCCAAGCAGCATATCAGCGTGCACTCGGCTGAGCATCAGAAGCCGACTCGGCCGAGTGACGAAATCCCGTCCGCCCGAGTGGCACTCAGGCGACGCCCATCAAAAAGTCCCGACTTACTGTTTTTCGTCAGTCTGAGCATCAGAAGCCCCACTTGGCCGAGTGGCAATTGCCGACCGCCCGAGTGAAGATAAGCCCATCGGCCGAGTGACGACAACTCACTCGGTCGAGTGACGCCCCAAGTGACGACCCCCAAGACCCCAGACTTACTGGAAATCATCAGGGTCTATCACTCGGCCGAGCAACTTTTGTCACTCGGCCGAGTGAGCCGCGCGCCTGTAGCGGAAAACATGATTTTGAAGAGGCGCAGGGGCATTTTGGTCACGGATTTTTGGGCAGTTTTGGGGGGTATTTAACCCCAGATTCTAACCTAGTTTAGAGAGCTTTTCTATTGCTTTTGGCAGCCTTTTTAGATTATACTTTTTAGAGTTTAATTCTTGTGATTGGAGAGGAGAGAAAATTGTTATTTTGTTGGATTCTTGGACAGCTACATTGGTTTGTCTCCCTCTTCACTAAAAACTCTATTTTTATTGCCAATTTTAGTATTGCCATGAATTCTATTGCTATTTCAATTGATAGTTCTTCCATTTGCAATATGATTTGTGAGTAGTCTTAACGTCTTAGGGCGTGGGGATGAACCCTACGAGCCCAATTTCCGATTTGTGACGATTCGGTAGAACTAATGCTAGGATTGATTAGGGTTAGTTTGGGATTGATATAATACGGATAGCTAGGTGTTCATATCGATTGGGATTTGCAAGAGATTGGATCCCAATTCGATAAGAAACCCTAGAAATCTGAATTGGGTCGAAATTGAGTTTCCTTAGTATCGGTTTGCAAGAGATTGGGCTGATACTAGGATTCTCGGTTGCGATTCTATACCGATACCCGTTTGCAAGAGATTGGACGGGTATGAACTATCCCAACCTAGGTCGTAGACCGAGTTTGTACGAGAGTGGGCTCGGGATGCGATTGAACAATGACGTTGATCCTAATGCTAGCTTGCCTAGGCTAGGGTTTGCAAGAAATTGGACCCGAGCCTATGTTTGATATAGACCGGCAACAGCGCGAGAGCGTGAGCCAGGTTTTACATTCAGTTGCAACTAGTTCACCTGACATTCTACCCTAGCAATTGTGAAATCAATGAATCACAATGACGAGATACGGTGAGTAGCGGGGATTCCCTATTCCCTAGGCGTCTTTATTTGATTTTATATCTCTCTTTACATTGTTTGACGATTATGACAACATCGTCGAAAGGCAATTTCCTACTTTTCTGTCCCTATAGCCAGGTTGTTCGGAGAAGGCACTGTCATACGTCCTCCCTGTGTTCGATACCCGCTCGCCGCTACACCGTGCGCTTGCGGTAAAACTACACGGTCGCTCTTTAGGGTGTACGCCCGGGCGCGATCAAGTTTTTGGCGCCGTTGCCGGGGAGGCGATTGTGTTTGATCCTACCACCCTAGCTATTTCTTTTTTTTGTTTTATTTCTTCATTTTTTATCTAACCCTTCCATTGTGCTAATCACTTCTTTGAAACTTTGTTTTCCCGTGCATGTACACGAGATCCACAGTGGACCCCATAGATATATTGTTTGATCCTGAGATCGAGCGTACATTGCGGAGAATCAGAGCGGAAAGGAGACCCGATACGGAAGGGAGGTTTATGAACGTTCGGGAGACGCCTGAAGAGTTAGCGGTATGAATGGCGAGGATTATTTCCATTCGAGATAGGCTCTGGCCTAAGACTTACTCTACGACCTCGTCTATAGCAAGCCGGAGTTAGCGACCGACAAGAATTTTGAGCTGAAGACCGGACTTGTGGTTCTGATGCAGCAGGATCCATTTCATGGGAACGCCCATGAAAATCCTCACTACCACATCCAGCTATTTCTGTCGAAGTGCGCCACCTTTCAGATGACAGGGGTCTCCATTGATGCCATCAGACTGCGCCTTTTCCCCTTCACACTAAAGGACAAAGCTCTTTATTGGTTGAGGACGCAAGCTAAAGGAGTCTTCACCACATGGGATGAGTTGGCGAGCGCATTTATTGACAAGTTCTATCCGCCCTCCAAGACGGTGAAGATTAGGAGTGATCTCATGTCCTTCAAGCAAGGACCTCAAGAGACACTCTACGAGGCATGGGAGCGCTTCAAAGACCTGCAGCATCAGTGCCCCCACCATAGCATTGAAGATTGGGAGCTAGTCCATAGCTTCTACAATGGTCTCCAACCGGGGACCAAGCAGATTATTGATGCCGCGACAAATGGGGCCATCCTATCGAAGACTCCCGACGAAGCTACGGCCTTAATTGAGGAGATGGCCTCGAACAATCAACAATGGGGCGACGAGCGAGGACACTCTTCGTCCTCCTTGAAGCCATCTAGCATCTATGAGGCCAAGGCCGTGGCAGAGCTGACCAACAAGTTCGATTCTCTCCACAAGGTGGTGGAGAGACTGGAGAAATATATCACGGAGCCCCAAGGAGCCCCTTCCATATCCACACCAACAAGTCAAATGAGTAATTGGCAAGACCAATCCCAAGCTACGTATTTGGGAGGAGAACAAGGAGAGGGGTCTTTGGAGAAAGTCCAATACGTCACGGGAACCAAGGATATTGAGCCAATCCGGCCGCTAGAAACCATCACGGTTTCTCATATGCAAACAATGATGGAGCATTGAACCCCCCGCAACAACTACCTCACCAAGCTCGACCACCACCTCAACAACAACAACATTATCCACCGAGGGGGCCTCCGCAACAAAACTACCCACCGAGGCAACAAGTGGGACCCTATAGGCCGCCCGGATACAATCAAGGGTGGAGAAATCCAAACCCTCCACAAGCTCAACAACATTCCGATTTTGAAGCTAGAGTGGAGGAGTTTATGGTCGAGCAGAAGAAGACTAATGCTTCCTTGAAGGCGGGCCAAGATTCCCTTGCAACCATTGTAGGCCAAATCTCGGAGCAACTTGCGTTGCTCAATCGAAATAGTCAACAGTTGCCAGCACAGCCCGAGCAAAATCCACGGGGCACCACCGGACATATCAACGTCGTGGTTGCAGTTACTACGAGAGGCGGGAAGGATATCACCCCCGTCATGATTCCAACCAAGGAGCCCGTGGTGGAGAGAGTCGAGCCAAGTGAGCCAGTCATTGAAGTTGAGAGAGAGAAAGAGCCGTAAGGGGAAGAAAAGTCAAGAGCAGAGCAGCTGATTGAAGAGAGGCGTTTTATGCCACCGATCCCATTCCCTCAGAGGCTTGCTAGAGCAAACATGGAGAAGCGACTAGCCAAGTTTCTCGAATATTTGAGAGGGGTAAGCCTCAATATTCCTTTCCTCGACGCTATCGTGGAGATCCCGACATACGCCAAGTTCTTAAAGGATTTGATTACGGGAAGAAAGAGGAAGGAGAAAATAATGCTCGCCGAGGAAGGGACTTGGTTCACCAAGAGAGAGAAGGAGCCCGCCAAATTCAAAGACCCGGGGAGTTTCCGAATTCCTTGCACCTTAGGCGGCGTCCCTCTACAAAAGGCGTTAGTAGACTTAGGGGCTAGTGTTAGCCTCATGCCTCTCTCTATGTTCCGAAGACTAAACACCGGCACAGAATTGAAGCCTATCGACATGCGGATACAACTAGCAGATGGTCGGATCACAAGGCCGGTAGGGATCGCAGAGGACATCCCGCTACAAGTCCCGGGAGGCATATGTTTGCCATGCGACTTTGTGATCATGGATGTCAAGGAGGAGGGAGATACGTCGCTAATACTTGGACGCCCGTTCCTTGCCACCGCCGGTGTCATTGTCGACGTACGTGAAGGGACTCTAACATTGAACGTCGGCAAGATCGAGGTGGAGCTTCATATACCCAAGGCAATGAAACACATGCCTTATCATGAGGAGCTGGACTATATGGACCTCCTTGACGAGGTCATTGAGGAGGCGATCCCCCATTCCATCGGCGCACTATTCAAGGATGATTTTGAGGAAGGCCCGGACTTGGGCCAAGAATAAAAGATGAATGACTCCCCCGATCTCTCCATGGAAGTTGATGAAGGCGACGCTGATGTCACAAGAATTCGAGAGCTCTGCAAGCTCTCAAAAGTGAAGTCTCCAAGGAAAGCTCCACCGATACGGAAATCGGTGTCGCCGGTGAAGCCAAGGCTCGGAGCAAGCACTAGCTTGGGGGGAGCCACCCCCCACACTACCCAAGACGAAGGAGCACCGAGGAAGAACACGCCGCCACAACATCCAAATCCAAGCGTTCTTCCCGATAAATTCGACGGGTGCATCTCATATGCACCCAATATCCCGCATTAAATTGAAAATCCAAGGGGGTCGAGCTCAAGACCTTAAACGAGCGCTTGTCGGGAGGCAACCCGACGGTTATCGCTTTATTTTTACTTTGTTCTTTATTTTTGTTTTAGAAATTATTAGTGTTTTGAGTCGTTTGCCTGAAAAATTCGTGATAACGGGTCCTATTTTTCTTTGACAGGAGAGGAGAAAGGGATATCTATCATTAGGAGGATGAACAAGGCGACAAAGAGTGCTCCAGGAACGCGCTCGATGCTTAGGAGGAGGAAGAAATCGACTGGAGGAAGAAAAACAGAGATTAGAGCCCAAACGGAGCCAAACAGCAGAAAACAGGAGTCACTCGGCCGAGTAGAATATCCACTCGGCCGAGTACATAAGTTCGTCCGCCCGAGCGGCGCACAAATGAGGGAAGTCTGATGTACCCAACTCTCTGTTTCTTTTCTTGATTTCAGTATAATTGCCACTCGGCTGAGTATATATCTTCACTCGGTCGAGTGAAACCGATACGCTCCTAGGGCGAGAACTGCCGAGTAGCTTGTGCCACTCGGCCGAGTGGACTTTCTCTGAGTGGACTTTCTCCACTCGGCCGAGGGTGGCAAAGCCACTCGGTCGAGTCGCAAGTGGGGAGGAGTTTTTAAAATATTCCCGTTACATTCACTCGGCCGAGCGACATGGTCACTCGGCCGAGTCGTAACTTTTCCTATATAAAGGGGAGCGGGTCGGCGCGTTTTTCGAAACGAGAAAAATCCCAAAATCGCCCGACTGTTCGTATCCCTCGCCCGATGTGACCCCTCCACTCGCCCGACCGCCTTGCCCGCCGCCGTGCTCGGCCGACCACCGCCGACCGACGCCGCCGCCCCTCCGCCCGAGTCGCCGCCGGCGATCTCCTTGCCGGCCGAGCTCCGGTAACCCCAAAATCGCCCATTTTCTCCTCTTTCTTGTATTTTTTGACGATCCGTGCACTAATCGAGCCCCTAATTCAAATTAACTTCATTATCTATCCATTATACCCCTAACCCCCCATACATTTTGAATATTACTCGCTGATATCTTCGTTTGATGCGCAGGCTATATTGGGGAGCTTAGGGGAGCTTCCGGGGAGCGCTTTTGGCTTTGTGGAGGCGGCGTCTTCGCACGCATCCACTATTTTGCTCTCGCGGCGTGTTCTGGTATATTCGTTCCACTCATTTTCGCACGCCGCATTTTTTTCTATTTTTGGTGAGCACCCGGGGCCCACATGCCGCCCCGGACACGGCCACGCACCAGGAGAGCTTCCACCAAGCGGAAGCGGCCGGATGAGCCCGGCCCCTCCCACGAGATGGAGGACTCTCCTCTACCTACACCACCTCACCCCGCACAGCCACAGCCTGCAGACCCCGTTCACCCCGCACAGCCACAGCCTGCAGTCCCCGTTCACCCCGCACATCCACTCCCTGCCGACCCACTGCCACCACCGGCTCCACTTGTCGGGCCGCTGGGGATTATGTTTCGAGACGACACACACCGCGTCGTTTTTGAGCGCATTTCCCAGCGCTCGATTGTACCTGTCACGACCCGCTTCCCTAAAATGGAGGCGAGACGTGAAAAGGTCCGCACGAGAGTGGAGCTGTGAAGCCCCAAACCCGATAAGCGTCCACAAATACATAAACAGGTCCATGTAACCACAACAGAATAACAATAATAACACAAGGAGAGACTGAATTAAAATTCCACATCTCACAAAATGTCCAGCATCAAAAATAAGTCCAACATCCAGAAAAGCCACCAGGCTAAAAGAAAAGAGTCTAAAGGCCCAGAACAAGGCCAACAAAAGAATACGACATAACAAAGTATAGGTGCTACACACCGATAACAAAACAACTGTCTAAACAAAAGTAAAACACAGCGAAGACACTAGGACTGGTCCCCAGTGTCCACGTACTCCCCGTCAAACGCAAGCTCGGGCTCGGCGTCAGCAAACACCTCGTCCTCAACGAGGTACTCGGGCTCAGAATCTAACATGTGTCACCCAAAAGAGTAAAGGGGCACATGTCAGCAAGTCTAAAAGACTTGGGCAAGGAAACTGAAGGTGATGCATCTAGCAACCTAGCAGTTTAGTATTAAGTAATGACATGGCAGTTAAACATGATGCAACAGTTTAAAAAGAGAGACAAGCATACACAATGTAGCAAAAGCTACCAAATCACTAATCACTTATCATTTAACAGTTATCACTTATCACTTATCACTTATCACTTATCACTTATCACTTATCACTTATCACTTATCACTTAGTGCATAGAGAGTCCACCTGCTGGCCAGCTCGTGGCTCAGGCCGCTTATCTCTACCACTATTAATCACTTGTCACTGGTAAACACTTAGTGCATAGAGAGTCCACCTGCTGGCCAGCTCGTGGCTCAGGCCGCTTATCTCTATCACTATTAATCACTTGTGCACTAGAGAGTCCACCTGCTGGCCGGAGTGGCGGATCAGGCCAACTCGGGGCTCAGGCCGCTTATCTCTTACCCCACCCATATGTGTCGAGCGTTGGGGTTTCCAACTCACTAAGCTCGCTTCTGGAACACGAGCCAGGAATATAATATTGTAGCGTGCGCTACGCAATCACGATGAATAATCACTATGCAAAGACATGAACAGATATTTGCGTACCGTTAATTTAAATTAAACGTGACAGGCAAAATGCAATGACATGGCAATTAAATTGCGTACCGTTAATGGAAGGTAAACATGACATGGTAATTGTGCAACATGCTAAATGTCGGAACTAGCTTCGTTGTCAAGCTAGTTTCCCCAATTTGCGCCTAGGCGAGTATCATTTCGTCGCCTAGCCTCTTTTACGCCTACAACATGCAAATGGCCTAAAACATGGCCTAAACCCTAAGTGGCAAGTTTCACTTGCCTAGCACCGGGGATGGCGACTACTTCGTCACACGGATGCTATCTACGGGGGAAATCGCTGTTAAGGGGGAAACAAACATCAAACACATGAAATTAATTAGGGCTTTTATAAAAATATAAATAGGTTGAGAAAACAACGGTAGATCGATTTCTTACCGAGAGGAGATGGAAGAAACACTCCGGGGAACCCTAGGATCAGATCTGGAAGCGAATGGAGAAGTTTGGGGAAACTAGGGTTTCGGGGGATTTGGGGATTTTGATGGGTTTTGATGGAGATTTGGGGAAGATGAGGGGTAGATGGAGTGAATGGATGGATTGGATGATGATTCTAGGGCTTGGAATGGAGAAATGGAGCTTGGAGGAAGATGGGGGCTGAAGGGGGAAGTTTTTAGGGTTTTGGGTCGTGTTGGAGAAGAAGAAGTCGAGTGGGTTGGGTTTAAATAGGTTGAGCTGGCGGATGCCCAGAAATTAGGGTTTTAACACTGGTTAGTCGGTCAAAGAGCAACCACTGACCGACTAGTTTGGCAACTAGTCGGTCGGTCGACCAACGCAGACCGACTAAGTGTAAACAGTAACTCCTGAACGAAAATAGGATTCTAGAGTTAGTCGGTCCATGAACAAGTACTGACCGACTAGTTTAGCATCTAGTCGGTCGATGAACATTCTTAGACCGACTAAGAGTAAACAGTAACTGATACAAAAATAATTTGATGAGTTAGTCGGTTCAAGAAGCATTGCTGACCGACTAGTTTGCAACCTAGTCGGTCAACCAACGTTCTTAGACCGACTAACGATAAACAGTAACTCCTGAGAAATTTAGAAAGCTAACTAGTCGGTCCAAGAAGGATTGCCGACCGACTGGATCGTCATCTAGTCGGTCGGTGGCCCTTCTTACACCGGCTAATGAGCACAGCAAAGTATCGATACGGAGCGCGGGGCCCCGGGATCGATTCCTAAGACTCCTAGGCTTGATCTAACAGTAAGATACGACCGTTATGAAGTCCGTCACGAATGACTTACTTCGAAATCGACAATCCTAAGGAAAAAGCGAGAAAATACGACGAATCGATCGAAAATGAAACCTACGGAGACGAAAACCACACAGAGGAGAAAATCCACCAAAACATATATTATATTATATTAAAATCAGATACAAGAAAAGCAGTCGTTACATCCTCCCCAACTTAAGAAAAATTCCGTCCTCAGAATTTCCAAAAACTCACGAGTCCGGAAACAAAAGTGGGAAACGCTCTCGCATCTCATCCTCATTCTCCCAAGTAGACTCTCCAGGTGAACCGTGTCGCCACATCACCCTCACAAGATTGACAATCTTGTTTCGAAGCGATTTCTGACGCCTGTCCAGAATCTGCACTGGATGCTGGTCATACGTCATATCGGGGCGAACGGTAATCTTCGAAAAATCCACCGCATGAGACGGATCGCTAATGTATCGACGAAGCTGCGACACATGGAAAACATTGTGAACTCCTTCCAAAGACGGCGGCAAGGCCAAGCGATAAGCTACCTCTCCAACCCTCTCCAAAACGTCAAATGGTCCAATGTATCGCGGGCTCAACTTTCCACGCTTCCCAAAACGAATCACACCACGATTCGGGGAAATCTTCAAGAACACATGGTCGCCCGGCTGAAACTCCAAAGGACGACGTTTAGCATCCGCCCAATGCTTAAAACGGTCCTGAGCAATTCTCAACCTCTCCCGAATATTCCTGACGATATCCACGGCCTCCACGATCATCTCAGGTCCCAACAACTCCCGATCACCAACGTCATCCCAACTCAATGGCGATCGACATTTCCTCCCATAAAGAGCGGCGAATGGCGCCATGCCAATACTCGCCTGGAAGCTGTTGTTGTAAGAGAACTCCACCAAATGTAGATGGTCCTCCCACGAACCCTTGAAATCCAACATGCACGCCCTCAGCATGTCTTCCAAAATTTTAATCGTCCTCTCGGACTGGCCATCCGTCTGCGGATGGTACGCCGTGCTGAAACTCAGACGCGTACCCAAGCTCTTCTGCAAACTCTGCCAAAACTGAGATGTGAACCTCGTGTCTCTGTCAGACACGATACTCACGGGGACTCCATGAAGTCGCACAACTTCCCGCACGATTCACGTTACATCACTATCCAAACTAGGAAAAGGAAATAAAACGGAGAGTAAAAGAATTTTACCTCCATATATCTCCTCGCTAGCGCCTCAGTGGACTGTCCCACTCGGAACGGAATAAAGTGCGCAGATTTGGTCAATCGATCTACGATCACCCAAATCGCGTCATTCTGCTTCGGACTCCGAGGTAGTCCAGTCACGAAATCCATAGTGATGTGCTGCCACTTCCACTCCGGAATCGGAAGCGGTTGTAGCAACCCGGCCGAACGCTGATGCTCCGCCTTTACTTGCTGGCAAACCAAGCACTTGGCTACACTCCGAGCCACGCTCCTCTTCATACCATGCCACCAATAATTCAGACGAAGATCCTGGTACATCTTGGTGCCACCAGGATGCACAGAATACGGCGAACTGTGTGCCTCCACCATCAGCTCCTCTCTGATATCCCCAGCAGGCACACACAACCTGGCTCCAAACCTCAGCGAGCCATCCTCATGAATCAAAAAGTCAGTCCACAGACCGGCTTCCACCTGCTCCCGAATCCTCACCAGCTTCGGATCCTCAGCCTGGCCAGCCTTAATCCGATCCACGATCGTCGACTGTACCTGCATGTACATCAACGACGAAGCCTCTCCAGGAAGAACAATCTCCACGCCAGACTCGCAAAAATCCTGCTGCAATCTCCACTGCGAGGTCAAAATCATCACCGCTGGCAGCCTACTCAAAGCATCCGGAACCACATTCACCTTGCCAGGGTGAAACTGCAAATCAATATCATAATCCGCCATAAGCTCTAACCATCGACGCTGTCGCATGTTGAGCTCCTTCTGAGTGAAAATATACTTCAAGCTTTTGTGATCGGTGAAAATCTTCACTTTCTCACTCAGCAGGAAGTGCCTCTAAATCTTAAGAGCAAACACAACGGCAGCCAACTCCAAATCATGCGTCGGGTAATTCTTCTCATGAACCTTAAGCTGACGAGACGCATACGCCACAACATGCCCGTGCTGATGCAACACACAACCGAGACCCTTGCCAGAAGCATCACAAAAGATCTCAAATCCACCGCTGCGATCAGGCACAACAAGAATAGGGGCAGTCGTCAACCTCTCCTTCAGAACACCAAAAGCACCCTCACAATCACCCGACCAAACAAAAGCAACATCCTTCCGCGTCAACCTGGTCATCGGCTCAGCAATACGGGAAAAGTCCTTAATGAATCGCCGATAATAACCAGCAAGTCCAAGAAAACTCCGAATCTCAGACGCTGACGACGGAACAGGCCACTCCCTGATGGCCCGAATCTTCTCAGGATCCACTGAAATACCATCTCCAGTCACCACATGCCCGAGAAAAGCAACTCTATCCAGCCAAAACTCGCACTTCGAAAACTTAGCATACAAACGATGCTTCCTCAAGATCTCCAACACCGTCCTTAAGTGCGATGCATGCTCTTCCTCCGACTTCGAATAGATCAGAATGTCGTCAATGAAGATAACGACAAACTTATCCAAAAAGTCGTAGAAAATCAGGTTCATCAGATTCATGAAAACTGCAGGCGCGTTAGTTACGCCAAAAGGCATAACCACGAACTCATAGTGTCCATACTTCGTCCTGAACGCTGTCTTCGGAACATCTCCCTTCTTCACCTTCAACTGATGGTAACCACTCCTCAAATCCAATTTAGAAAACACCCTCGAACCTCCAAGCTGATCAAAAATATCATCGATGCGAGGCAACGGGTATTTATTCTTAATGGTTACCGCATTCAACTCCTGATAGTCCACGCACATGCGACGCGAACCATCCTTCTTCTTAACCAGTAACACCGGTGCTCCCCACGGAGACACACTAGGATTAATATAACCCTTCTGCAAAAGCTCATCCAACTGCTTCCGCAACTCTTCCAACTCTGCAGGTGCCATACGATACGGCGCCTTCGAAATCGGCTGCGCACCTGGAACAAGATCGATAGAAAATTCCAAAGCTCAATCAGGCAGCAAACCAGACATCTCCTCGGGGAAGACGTCACCAAAATCTCGCACCACAGCTGGCCACTCCAGCTCCATCTGCATAGCCACAGCCTCCACCGGCCTGGCCCGAAATCTGACAGGACCAAGCGAACTGCTACCACGACTGAACTCAAATACTGGATGTCCGGGAATCTCGAACACCACCTTCTTCCTCCTGCAGTCAATCGTAGCATAGAAGCTCGCCAGCCAATCCATCCCAAGAACTGCATCATAGTTGATGATGTCGTGGACAATGAAATCAGCGAAAAGCTCATGTCCACAGACCACCAACGAGCAAGAATTGCAACCACGATGCACCGAGACCACACCATTCCCTGTAACGATATTCCAACTCTTGGGGAGAGGGGACGTCGACAAGGAATGCCTCTCCACGAAGCTCCGAGAAATAATGCACATCGATGCACCAGAGTCAAAGAGGACTCGTGCAGGAAATGTGCACACCAAAATCACACCTAATCAATCAATTAACAATCAAACCCTAGTCTAGCAACAAGCAAGTTCAAGCAAACAACATAATCTAGCAATCAAGACCAAATAGGAAAGTAATAGCTAGAATGAGGATTACCTGCGATAACCTCATCCACAGCCTCGCTCTCCGCAGCGGTCATCAGAAAAGCCTGCCTCCTCGGCGGAGCAGCCTGCTGAAAATCCTGCCTCTGCGGAACAAGAGCTGCTCCACGTCCAGCAGGAACAGACGCTCGCTGCTGCAACGGCTGGGCAGCAATAGGTGCCTTCCAAGGCTGCTTCAACCTCGGGCACTCCCTGAGAGCATGGGCGGGATCTCCGCAGGCGATACATTGCCCCAAGAACCTCCTGCACGATTCCTTGACATGGCCCTCCTTGCCACAAAAATGGCAAGTCCTCCGAGCAGGCCCTACTGGCCTCTTAAACTGAACAGGCTGGTTCAACCTGAATCCAGGCCTAACCACAGCTCTCGCCTGTTCCACAGGCCTCTTCCCAGCACCAACCACAGACCCTCTCCTCTGGTTCACGAGCAGCTCCTGCCTCTTGGCAGCTACCAAAACCTTCTGATAAGATTCCCGGTCAGAGGAGGTCACAAAACTCTGGAGCTCCGAAGCAAGCCCCTGCAGGAACCTCTGAGCTCTCTCCTCAGCGTCCTGCACCATCTTTGGTGCAAACCGACTCAGCCTCATGAACTCTTGGTGATACATGTCCACCGACGAGTTCCCCTGCTTCAAATCGATAAAACGCTGCAGCATCTCCTCCTTGGCAGCCTTCGGGAAGAACTCACCCTCAAATCTGGCTTTGAAGGTAGCCCAAGCTATCGGCTCCACCAACAACTTCTCTTCTGCATCCCACCAATTCCTGGCGTTATCCTTCAGCTGCCTCTTCGCCAAATCAACCCATCCAGCCGGGGTGATCTTGGCCATCTTCAGGTTGTCCTCGACGTTCCGAATCCACTCATCGGCAGCCAGAGGACCCTCAGAACCATCAAAATATGCGAGACCCAACTCCCGAAATTGCTTCGCTCCTGGCTCAGAGCGAGGGGCATCCGGAAGAGCCCGGGCAGCTCGAGCAGGTGGAGCATTCTGGACTTGCAGAAGCACGCCCTGCTACACTTGCATCATCTGCAGCATCATCCGCATCATCTCACCGCTGGTGGGTTCCCGCTCAGGCTCCTCATCATGAGGGAGCGCACCACTGCCCCCACCACGGGTGAAACGCCTTCCTGCCATCTAATGACACGGAAAACAAATCAGATTAGACTCATAGCTTATGACTCGAACGTCGAACTTAGTTTATTGGACATTCTAATATTATTATCGCTATTCCAAAGATCGCAGTTACAGAAGGGACCTGCATGGGCCACCACTAAAACATGTCACGACCCGTTTCCCTAAAATGGAGGCGAGACGTGAAAAGGTCCGCACGAGAGTGGAGCTGTGAAGCCCCAAACCCGATAAGCGTCCACAAATACATAAACAGGTCCCTGTAACCACAACAGAATAACAATAATAACACAAGGAGAGACTGAATTAAAATTCCACATCTCACAAAATGTCCAGCATCAAAAATAAGTCCAACATCCAGAAAAGCCACCAGGCTAAAAGAAAAGAGTCTAAAGGCCCAGAACAAGGCCAACAAAAGAATACGACATAACAAAGTATAGGTGCTACGCACCGATAACAAAACAACTGTCTAAACAAAAGTAAAACACAGCGAAGACACTAGGACTGGTCCCCAGTGTCCACGTACTCCCCGTCAAACGCAAGCTCGGGCTCGGCGTCAGCAAACACCTCGTCCTCAACGAGGTACTCGGGCTCAGGATCTAACATGTGTCACCCAAAAGAGTAAAGGGGCACATGTCAGCAAGTCTAAAAGACTTGGGCAAGGAAACTGAAGGTGATGCATCTAGCAACCTAGCAGTTTAGTATTAAGTAATGACATGGCAGTTAAACATGATGCAACAGTTTAAAAAGAGAGACAAGCATACACAATGTAGCAAAAGCTACCAAATCACTAATCACTTATCATTTAACACTTATCACTTATCACTTATCACTTATCACTTATCACTTATCACTTATCACTTATCACTTATCACTTAGTGCATGGAGAGTCCACCTGCTGGCCAGCTCGTGGCTCAGGCCGCTTATCTCTACCACTATTAATCACTTGTCACTGGTAAACACTTAGTGCATAGAGAGTCCACCTGCTGGCCAGCTCGTGGCTCAGGCCGCTTATCTCTATCACTATTAATCACTTGTGCACTAGAGAGTCCACCTGCTGGCCGGAGTGGCGGATCAGGCCAACTCGGGGCTCAGGCCGCTTATCTCTTACCCCACCCATATGTGTCGAGCGTTGGGGTTTCCAACTCACTAAGCTCGCTTCTGGAACACGAGCCAGGAATATAATATTGTAGCGTGCGCTACGCAATCATGATGAATAATCACTATGCAAAGACATGAACAGATATTTGCGTACCGTTAATTTAAATTAAACGTGACAGGCAAAATGCAATGACATGGCAATTAAATTGCGTACCGTTAATGGAAGGTAAACATGACATGGTAATTGTGCAACATGCTAAATGTCGGAACTAGCTTCGTTGTCAAGCTAGTTTCCCCAATTTGCGCCTAGGCGAGTATCATTTCGTCGCCTAGCCTCTTTTACGCCTACAACATGCAAATGGCCTAAAACATGGCCTAAACCCTAAGTGGCAAGTTTCACTTGCCTAGCACCGGGGATGGCGACTACTTCGTCACACGGATGCTATCTACGGGGGAAATCGCTGTTAAGGGGGAAACAAACATCAAACACATGAAATTAATTAGGGCTTTTATAAAAATATAAATAGGTTGAGAAAACAACGGTAGATCGATTTCTTACCGAGAGGAGATGGAAGAAACACTCCGGGGAACCCTAGGATCAGATCTGGAAGCGAATGGAGAAGTTTGGGGAAACTAGGGTTTCGGGGGATTTGGGGATTTTGATGGGTTTTGATGGAGATTTGGGGAAGATGAGGGGTAGATGGAGTGAATGGATGGATTGGATGATGATTCTAGGGCTTGGAATGGAGAAATGGAGCTTGGAGGAAGATGGGGGCTGAAGGGGGAAGTTTTTAGGGTTTTGGGTCGTGTTGGAGAAGAAGAAGTCGAGTGGGTTGGGTTTAAATAGGTTGAGCTGGCGGATGCCCAGAAATTAGGGTTTTAACACTGGTTAGTCGGTCAAAGAGCAACCACTGACCGACTAGTTTGGCAACTAGTCGGTCGGTCGACCAACGCAGACCGACTAAGTGTAAACAGTAACTCCTGAACGAAAATAGGATTCTAGAGTTAGTCGGTCCATGAACAAGTACTGACCGACTAGTTTAGCATCTAGTCGGTCGATGAACGTTCTTAGACCGACTAAGAGTAAACAGTAACTGATACAAAAATAATTTGATGAGTTAGTCGGTTCAAGAAGCATTACTGACCGACTAGTTTGCAACCTAGTCGGTCAACCAACGTTCTTAGACCGACTAACGATAAACAGTAACTCCTGAGAAATTTAGAAAGCTAACTAGTCGGTCCAAGAAGGATTGCCGACCGACTGGATCGTCATCTAGTCGGTCGGTGGCCCTTCTTACACCGGCTAATGAGCACAGCAAAGTACCGATACGGAGCGCGGGGCCCCGGGATCGATTCCTAAGACTCCTAGGCTTGATCTAACAGTAAGATACGACCGTTATGAAGTCCGTCACGAATGACTTACTCCGAAATCGACAATCCTAAGGAAAAAGCGAGAAAATACGACGAATCGATCGAAAATGAAACCTACAGAGACGAAAACCACACAGAGGAGAAAATCCACCAAAACATATATTATATTATATTAAAATCAGATACAAGAAAAGCAGTCGTTACAGTACCCTCCAGGTTCGCACACCTTGCAGACCTAGGACGCCTGGGGGTACTTGAGGGGATGCTCACGTTGTATGACAACGTGGGTTGGCGAGATTTTTTCCAAGTGTCGACGGACACCTTCGTCCGTCCGACACTTGAGGTGCTGAGTTCTATAGCCCGGACCGACGAGGGATGCTCGTTTAGATTTATGGACCGAGAGTGCCAGGTCACTCTCGGTATGATGAGAGCATTCTTCTCGTGGCCCGATATCCACGGGGCCGACCGTGGTTACGCCCCCACTCACATCCCCCCACCTTCCTTCGATTCCCACGCTTTCTCGGCCCGGATCACGGGTTTACCAGCTGCCTTTGACCCTAGTAGGGCCAAGGCCTCGGCCATCGTCCACCCCTGCCTCCGCATAGCTCAGCGCCTTATGGCGACTACTTTTTTGGCAACGTATGAGCCTGGGACAATGTCCACGCCGGAGCTTTATATGCTCTATGCGATGACGCGCCCCTGAGTTCTAGCTAGGGAGAGTGACGAGTTGGTCCCCGCTGTCGTGATTGATATCGCGAGCTGGTTTTTGAACAGCATCATCGTATCGGTGGGCGCTAGCTCACCGATATGTTACGGCGGTCTGATCACCCTGCTCACCCTGATGACCGGCGAGGACCTACCAGCTGATTTGCATCGTTCTCCGGGCCCCACTTCACTGTGTATAGACGTCATGGCCCGGATGAAGATGCTTCGTCCGCACGGCCAGCGGCACTGGGTTTGGTTGCACGGTCCGTACGGTGCTGACTACATGATCCTTCCGAGCCCCGCTCGGACACACTTAGGACCAGCACACGATGACTGGCTCCCGGTGATGGATCTCCTGATCCCCGCCGCCTACGTGCTTGAGGCCGAGGGATCTGAGCCTGCACCACCTGCACACCCTGCACCGCCAGCTGACCCTGTGTTCCCTCAGCCTGAGCCTGCACTTTCTGCCGCTCCTGACACTTCTATCCCCACTTCTGCCAGTGTCGAGAGCACACTTGCTGAGCCCACGCCCACCACGTCTGCCACTACCACCACCACTGCTGGCCCTCTGTCCGTTGAGCCCCTTTGCTCCGCACTACCCGAGCGCCCACCTACTTTTGTTGAGAGCGGAGAGCCTCCTTTCGCTGCCGTCGTGGAGACCATGGCCAGTATGATCTCCGCTGGGATTTCGCCTTTTGGACCCCACTCTGCCTCCCCAGCGGTTGTCACTTCTGTCTCCACCGTAGCCGTTCTATCTGAGAGCGTCGTGACTTCTGTCCCCACTTCTGTGTCACTGACTTCTCTTGCCGCCTCGTCACCGATTTTGTCTTCCACTCCCACCGCTGCTGCTTCCACTTCACACCAGCCTGCGTCCCAGCCTCGCACTGAGGCTGGACACCCTCTAGTGAGCACAGCACCCGTACGACCCTTGCCTGCTGTCCCGATCACCTACACCGCCCGTGTTAGACAGACCCGACCAGCTCAGCCTAGACCTGTCCGTCCCCCCGCTCCACCACCCCCTGACGCCGTAGTTTAGAGCGTTCACGCTCTTGAGGGGGCGTTGAGTGGACTCCGGGGCGATTTTAGGGCCCTGTCTTCCACAGTCACTACCATGCAGCACCGCCTCGAGCTACTTCCCAGCATTCACTATTGCCTCACTCAGATTCTCGAGCGACTGCCCCGACCACCACCCACCCAGCAGGTACCCACCCCCACTCCTACACACACCCAGCCTGCTACTACACCCACTCCCACACCCACCCGGCAGGCTAGTTCACCCACTCCTACACACACCCAGCCTGCTACTACACCCACACCCACACCCACCCAGCAGACTGTTCCCCAGCCACCACCTCCTCCTCCTCCGCCTCAGGACGGAGACGGCGCATCACCACCCTCTTAGGCACCCTTGATGCCATTGATCTTTTTTGTCGTCTTGCTGCTCGTCTTTGCTTGGTCCTGATGATTTTTGCCCACCTCACCCTCCCCTCACTGTTTTGGGTCCACATTTTGATCATATCTATCTTTATCATTTTTGGGAGAGAGAGAGAGACTTTTTGGTGTGACACTCTTATATCTGATTCACTCCTATATCTGCATGCATCATGTCCGCATCATATTTACATTTTGTTATTTTTATCATGCATGCATCCTCACCTACCCCTCACATTACACGTCTTTCGGTGTGCCACACTTTGCACATTAAGGACACTGTGCACTTTAGCTTGGGGGAGTGAGTTCTCACGCTTTTCGATTTACCACCTTTATTTTTAGTTTTTTTTTCATGCCATTTTCGCATTTGCACTCATTTTCATCACTTTTTCTTTTTTTTACCATGCATCACGTTTTTCTTATTTTCTTCGTGTGCCGCATTGTAAATAGTTTTATTTTTTCCCTTTTTTATCTTTATTTCTTTCATCTCATGCTAGAGATGACTTTTCAGTGATGATGATGACGTGGAGTTAGCATTCTCTATATGCATGATATATTTGTCATGTCTTAGCTTTTATTTCTGATATCATATGCTATTATCTGCCTTGCATTTAGAAATAGTAACCCACAATTTTTCCGTATGAAAATGGATGAAATTATATTATTAGCTGAGTCTGAATATTCATATGTATGCTATCGTAGAAAACACACCAAGATTCACGCATTGAATGCTTATAACTGGAGTACCGTTTTCTTTTCCTATATCACTTCTATTTGCATGACTTGTACACTTCACTTCAGGATGATTGAATGATGTTAGCTATGATAAATCTGGATTAGTTTGCTTTTTTGTAATCGAAACCGAGTAGATTAAATTACCCTACTGAAGTTGTCGTGCACGTCCTATAGAGTGAACTGAGAGATACATTTATTTCTTTCTCCACATATCTTGAACATTAATTCTCTATTTTAAAATCATTGGTGAATCTCCCCTTAGCGATTCTTATATTTGGCCTTTCCCCCGTTATTAGATTCCTAGCTCCAAATTTCCCAAAGCTAAAAAGAAAAAGAAAAATTCTTGTATATCCTTCTCTCTCTTTTGATTTGGGATCATTTGTGTATATGTGCTATAAAAAAAGAGAGAGAAAAGAAAGAAAAGAAAAGAAAAAGATTTGAGAATAAGAAAAGAAAAGAGAAAAGAATCTCAATAAACGATCCCATCTCATATACTCTCTTTCTTCCCTCTTTTTGTTTTTATTTTTATTTTTTCTTTTGCATTTGGAGCTTCAAAAGAAATGGGGAATGTAAATACAGTTTTGTATATGCCGCCACGCTTATAGATAAACTTGGGGGAGAGAATCCAATGATGTGTGAGAGAGTGACTACTTGACGGTGCATGACAACCTAGGCTAAGTAATATTCTATACTCAGTGAGATTGTTTTAGCTTCACGAAATCCAGAAATCTACGCCTAGCATTCATTTCATGAAATCCACGCTTTTTTATTCTTTCTATTCTATTGCGTGATATTCTTATACTCCTCATAGAAAGCATTCAATTGAAAAGTGTGTGATCTGCGATATTGTATACCGCTTTAGATGCCTCAGACGATGTTAATCTTAGAATTATTCCATTTTTCATGCTATATCAATATTCTTGGGTTTTCTATCTCTATTTGCATTATTATACTATGATATCGAAATAAAAATCTTTGACATGTGTTTTACATTCGACGCATGCTATATGAGTAAGCAAAACCCATGTCCTGAGAAAAATGATCTAGCAGCTTCCCTCTTCGTTTTCTTCTTTCTTCTTCGTTTTCCATTTTCTGTTTTTTTCCATCGTTTTCATTTTCTGAATCCACCGGTTTCACCTTTTACTTATCTTCCTCGAGGACGAATAAGAGGTAAGCTTGGGGGATTTTGATCACTCCGTATTTTACACCTTTTTCCCGCATGTTTGCATGCCATTTAGATCGCTCAAATCATGTTTTTCACGATTTATCGACAATATTGCGATACTTTTCACGATTTGTTGTTTTTGTCGTATTTCAGGAGATTTGGAGCGATTTGGAGTGATTCCGAGATACACCCACTCCGGAGTGTCACCGACGACTTCCCTGAGGGGTATTCTGCTATTGGAGAGGAGCGGAAGAAGAAAGAACGTTGTAGGAGAGACGAGGAGGCAAGAACATTCAGATTGGGCATTTTTAGCATCTCACTCGGCCGAGTGAAGGAGTCACTCGGCCGAGCATCGAGACCCCGCTCGGCCGGCCAGATCGGACACGCTCCAAGCAGCATATCAGCGTGCACTCGACCGAGCATCAGAAGCCGACTCGGCCGAGTGACGAAATCCCGTCCGCCCGAGTGGCACTCAGACGACGCCCATCAAAAAGTCCCGACTTACTGTTTTTCGTCAGTCTGAGCATCAGAAGCCCCACTCGGCCGAGTGGCAATTGCCGACCGCCCGAGTGAAGATAAGCCCATCGGCCGAGTGACGACAACTCACTCGACCGAGTGACGCCCCAAGTGACGACCCCCAAGACCCCAGACTTACTGGAAATCATCAGGGTCTATCACTCGGCCGAGCGACTTTTGTCACTCGGCCGAGTGAGCCGCGCGTCTGTAGCGGAAAACACGATTTTGAAGAGGCGCAGGGGCATTTTGGTCACGGATTTTGGGCAGTTTTGGGGGGTATTTAACCACAGATTCTAACCTAGTTTAGAGAGCTTTTCTATTGCTTTTGGCAGCCTTTTTAGATTAGACTTTTTAGAGTTTAATTCTTGTGATTGGAGAGGAGAGAAAAGTGTTATTTTGTTGGATTCTTGGACAGCTACATTGGTTTGTCTCCCTCTTCACTAAAAACTCTATTTTTATTGCCAATTTTAGTATTGCCATGAATTCTATTGCTATTTCAATTGATTGTTCTTCCATTTGCAATATGATTTGTGAGTAGTCTTAACGTCTTAGGGCGTGGGGATGAACCCTACGAGCCCAATTTCCGATTTGTGACGATTCGGTAGAACTAATGCTAGGATTGATTAGGGTTAGTTTGGGATTGATATAATACGGATAGCTAGGTGTTCATATCGATTGGGATTTGCAAGAGATTGGATCCCAATTCGATAGGAAACCCTAGAAATCTGAATTGGGTCAAAATTGAGTTTCCTTAATATCGGTTTGCAAGAGATTGGGCCGATACTAGGATTCTCGGTTGCGATTCTATACCGATACCCGTTTGCAAGAGATTGGACGGGTAGGAACTATCCCAACCTAGGTCGTAGACCGAGTTTGCACGAGAGTGGGCTCGGGATGCGATTGAACAATGACGTTGATCCTAATGCTAGCTTGCCTAGGCTAGGGTTTGCAAGAGATTGGACCCGAGCCTAGGTTTGCTATAGACCGGCAACAGCGCGAGAGCGTGAGCCAGGTTTTACATTCAGTTGCAACTAGTTCACCTGACATTCTACCCTAGCAATTGTGAAATCGATGAATCACAATGATGAGATACGGTGAGTAGCGGGGATTCCCTATTCCCTAGGCGTCTTTATTTGATTTTATATCTCTCTTTACATTGTTTGACGATTGTGACAACATCGCCGAAAGGCAATTTCCTACTTTTCTGTCCATATAGCCAGGTTGTTCGGAGAAGGCACTGTCATACGTCCTCCCTGTGCTCGATACCCGCTCGTCGCTACACCGTGCGCTTGTGGTAAAACTACATGGTCGCTCTTTAGGGTGTATGCCCGGGCGCGATCATCGTTGTGACCCTGTGGAAGAGTACTTAATTGTGGAATTATTTGTGAACGTCATTTCACGGATTGTTCTCCCACAAAACAACTTTGTTCGAAGGGGTGTCGTAACTCTTACCTTCATCGTTTGCTCGTTTTATTTTTAGTTCCTTTCTCCGTTACCCTAGCCGTGATCGATCATCTTAGTCTCGACCCTCTCGTCGACACAGTCGTCCCAGTATTTTTCTTATAATTATCAGATATCGCTAGACTCATGTTTTCCACTAATCACTTTCTAATTCACCTAACCCTAATTAATTTGAAATTCAAATAACGTAATTAAAACTATAGGCTTAATACGTATCAACATGATTTCCTAAGCTATTCGCCACCCTATATCACCCTAACTCTACACCCTCCCTCTCACATCTTCTCTCTCCAATCAGCCTAGGTGCACCCCACTTTTAAACCCAATGAGCAATAGGAATCGCATACGTATCACCCAAAATATTTCATTGGCTATCCACCACCCTATCTTTAACTAAACTATACCCTTATATTTCTCCCTCTCTCCTCCCAAAACCCTTAAAATCACTCTATTCTAAATCTATATATCATTTACCCCTATTAGAAACCCAAACGCAGCTAGGCTTCTCTTCTCCACGCGAGAACCCTAGCAGCCGCCACACAAACCCATGCCCAAACGTAAAACTCACGGCCTGACCGCCCCCTCCGGCGATCCACCTCCGGTCATCCTCCCCTCGACAACCTCCTTCCTCCTCCTCCCTAAAACCCCATGCAAACACTTAGAACCCTACAAAAAACTGTCCTCCACCCACTTCTAAAACTCACGGCCAGTTGCTCCTGCCGCCGTCGACGACCCCCCTGCAGCCGGCCCTCCTCCCCAGTCATACGTACACCTTCCTCCTCCTCCATCTAAACCGAAACACCCCTCATCCACTCTCCACAAGGCCAAACAGCCCCCAAAAACCCTAAAACTGTCCTCCCCCATCCATAACTCATGGCCAGCACCACCTGCGCTGCCGCCGGCCACCCATTGCCGCCGGCCGCCCCTCGGACAACCCCCCAGGACATGCAGGCCCTCCCTTGGTCGCAGCTACCCCGACGTGCTTTCCATTGTGCGTGCAAACCTCAGATCTACACACTCCAGGCCACGAGTCCGCTGTCCACTGTCTTTCGTGCCTCTTGTGCCACTGTCAACGTCTTCCCGACGTCGTAGAACATTGTGCGGCTATCCATCCCCTTCGCGTAGTTGTTCGGTGATCGTGCCGCTACCCGGCTGATCGCCATTTGCTGCCGTTAGATTGTTGCTCGTTGATCGCTGCCATACAGTTAGATCGTTGCTCGCTTCTTTAACTCAACCACTGACGTCGCTACCCGACGTCAGTGTAGCTCTCGCGTCGTGCTAAGGGTAATCTCTGAATCGTAGGAACCCCTACATCGCATGCTAATCAAGACTAAAAACTGTAACTTTACTGCTTCGAATAACTCACTAATCAAGATCTAAAAATTGGGATTGTATGTTGATTATGGACTGAGCACATAGGTAGATCTTGGAATTGTTAAACGGATCGCAGCGTGATTGTTTTCAGGCAAGTGATACTTGCCAGTGTTTGTTTAGGCCAAGTTTTAGGCCAATTTGTATAATAGCGTAAAAGAGACTAGGCGATGAAATGATAGTCGCCTAAACGCCCTTACTAGATCTAGCGTGACAACGAAGCTAGATCCGACACCCTTACTATGATATCATTTCATGCAGCATGTCACGTTTACTTTCAAATTATCTGTACGCACTTTTAACTGCTTATTGACATGTCATTTCATGCATCAAATTGCTCCATCATGATTGTGTAACACACCTACAATAAATTGTTAACTATTGAGGCTAGGCACCTACTTTGTAGGCACAACCCTATGCCAATAACACTTCCTGGGTCGTGATCGAGAAGATGGGCGCCAGTCTATATACACATGGAGGGGTAGGGTTAAACGGTCGCTTGAGCATAGAAGTGAGCCCGTACATCCACTTCAGCCAAAAGACGGAAACTCTATGCACGAAGTGATAAATTAGTGTTCGTGAATTCGTGAAATAGTGATTCGTAGTTTCTACTACAACGTGCATGTTTTGTTACCATCATGTCATTTTAATTGTTGCATCCTTTAAATGCCATGCCATATCATCATGTTAAAACTGCTAGTTGCATTTACTTTTATATTTTCCTTGCACAAAAGTCTTCTGTTTACCTTTGGGAGACTTTTGCTGACATGTGCCCTCTTCTCTTTGGGTTTCACCTGTCAGTTTAGAGTCAGAGATAGTTGTTGAGGATGATCAGTACGCAGACGTTGAGTTCGAGGTTCCTGCAGAGTCTGAGTTGGAGGACACCGGTGACCAGTCCTAGTCTTAGCTGGAGACATCTTTTAGTTGATGTTGCTTTTAGTTGTTGCTGTTAGCTTTCGGTGCGTAGAACCTTATCACTCTCTGTTTTATGCTTCGGCCATGCTTAGGACTTTCGTTCAGACTATATACTTTTTGTGACTTTTCTGTATGTTTGGAATAATTGTTGGATGTTGTTTAGTGGATAATCATATGTCTGCCTTTCATTTATTATTGTTGTTGTTTCGTCGCATTGCAAGAATCTGTTATTGGTATCATACACAGACGCTTATCAGACTGCAGCTTCACAGCTCCAAGTCTGAGCGGACCTTTTCACCTCTCGCCTTCCATACTTGGGAAGCGACGCGTGACATGAGGCAAGCTTCCCTGGATGGCGGCGATCTTCAGCTCGGCTAATGTCCCATCAGGAGGGTCGGTGAAGTGTTTGCTTGGGCCCGAATGCATAGTGGGCCTTAATTTCATGGGCCGGCCTAAAGGTCGTAACATTAACCATACTAGGATAATTAGTTCCATTTATAATTGAACCAGACGTATTCTAGGATAAATTGTCTCGAGGGCATATATCTCCCTACATCTCCCACTTGCACTCAGGTTATTTTTCTCGGTATCTCATACCGTTATAACATATCAATCATATGTCAAAGCCTAAAAGGAGATCGGCTAAAACGTATCTATTATACAGTATTATGAAGTCTTATTAATTATGCACTATTAATCACACAAGTGTGATTTCTTGAAACCATCTTTGGATCTCATCCAACGATTTTTCTTCTTCTGTATAGCTAACGATTAGCATATACGGCTCAATTTAATGTTTATCATTGCATACAAGTCAGTCATATCATAACATATTCCAATATACTTGTGTCATTTATGTCTAGCACATTTAAGACACCAAGTATTCTATATCTCTGACATAATCAAAATTCTTTTGATTGTACGTCATATATAGATGTTTTATGACTTAGAACTTTAACTTAGCTCCAAAAACCGGAACCAAGTATTCTATATCTCTGACATAATCAAAACTCTTTTGATTGTACGTCTCATATAGATGTTTTATAACTTAGAACTTTTACTTAGTTCCAAAACCCGGAACCAATTAATATGCTAGCTCTCAATGACTTTGAGAACTGTCTAGTTTTATTACTTAACTTTCTAAATCTCATTTTGAATGTTGATTATTACGTATAACCAACCCATTTGTGCAGAATGAATTAATATGGAATGAATTTGTGTCAGGTCGTTCGGACGAATCAGTTACAAAAAAATCCGTTTATAGAAGTTTTGATGATGACTGACTCATTCAAAACTACTTACATTATCAATTCCTTTATCTGCATTAATCTTCTAACTTGAAGTATTATAAGTAGGCCTAACAAGAACTTTTCTTATTATGCGCATAGTCAAGATCACATATAAATTACATGCGCCTGGAATTTACTCGTTACTTTAGATTTGTTAAAATTACTGACAGCTCCAATCAATCACATTAACTCAGAAGCATTCACAACAACTCAGAAAACCATACACAACAACTCAGATAGCCACCAGAGCATATTCATCAAGATACCAGAAACAACGACTTCATTGAATGAAAATTGTTCACAACATATCTCCCGAGTGACACTCACTCAATCATTGTTCATAAAAACAAATCGTTACATTTATTCAAAATAAAAATACGACTGCATCCTCGATATCTTTGAAGTCCCTTGATGGCCCCAACATCAATGATTACTCTGATTGCCGACCGCACTTGGGAACTTCATACATCCATCGCTTCAAGCACCTATAGACAATATACACATGTTTTAGTAATCATACTGGTATCTCATACCATGTATTAAGCTTTATGGAAATTAATATACTCTTTAAACAAGATTTGTACCTGAGGTTGAGGCATGACCATGCCCCTTTTTCTCCGCAAGGTAGGCCTTGTAGTTCCTCTTCCAATGTCCCGGCTTGTGGCAATGGAAACACTCTGACTCCGACGATGCCCCTTTTTTCTTTTTTCCCTTCTTCCCTTTGGTAGGTTGAGGGATCTGCCTCTTCTTATCATTGCCCTTAGGCTGGTAAGAAGAAGCAAAGACGACAACCAATACTGGTGGTTTCTTCTCGATTCTCTCCTCGAACTGCCGGAGCATGTTCAGGAGACCTGGAAGTTCCACCTCTGTATTGTTCATTATAAAACTTGTAATGAACTGGTTGAAGTCAGGGGGTTAAACTTTAAGATTATGTTCGTGCTCTTATCATTTTCAAGGACAAATCCTAGCTGGGTTGCATCCTCTACGAACCCGATCATCTTAATCACATGATCCTGAATGGGGCCCGTCGTCATCTTTGTCCCCTAAAGGTTGCAGGTGGCCTCAAATATGGCAGCCCTAGAACGCTTGCCATACAATTCTTCTGTGTTTAAAAGCATGCTCTGAACATCCATATGTTCATGCTTTCTCTACATATCATTGTTCATTGAGGCGAGAGTAAGGCACCTGGCCTTCTCTGCATCCATTTGCCATTGCGTGTATGTATCCTTCTCTTCATTGGTGGCATCTTCATTGGGATTCTCCGGAGCATTTCCCGTCAGTACTAACATATTCCAGCTAACGAGAGAACTAGCTTGATGTTCCTCAACCAGTCCTTGTAATTCGTCCCGTTCAGTACATTCTTCTCGATAATAAATTTAAGTCCAGACTCCATACCGAATTCTAATAGAAGTTGAATTAGCATATGTTCTTATATAGTTTAAGAGGTTTGTAATTAAATTATATTCTCCCATTATTTTAATGAATATTTAACCATAATAATAAACGATTTATTATAATTAAAAATTGTGGTAGAGGGATCCAACCACCTTGAGCTTCACAAACTTGAGGAGACTCAACAAGTTGATCGGCTCTGTAATTGGTAGATGAACTCTTCATCGATCACATCACATGTGACTCCCTATAGGTTTTTGTCCTAGTCACTTATGATCTTGAGGAGACTCAACAAATCATAATGACTAGTCTAGTCGAACCCTTATTTTCATGTCCAACTTAACTTATACCGACACTTGAGAAGACCCGACGCAGCGGTTTGGGTTAAGACTTGACTACAGCATATGTATTATGGAGTCGGTTTCTAAAAGAGACCATGTCATAGCTTGAGGAGACTCAACAACCATGACAGGTGTCTATTAGTCCCCTAATCCAAAAATAAGGCGGGCTACGATTAATCTTGAAGACGACTTTTAACGTATTAGACTAGATATAGTTAATGGTGTCACATAATCATGATTCGCATCCTTGCGGTCCAGCGGAACGCGGTCAGGGATTTGACTAGGCCAGGATCACTATCCCCAGTCAAGCTTAGGGTGATCTTCAACAATAGTCAAAAAAAACACTAAATCGGATCATGGTCCATTGAAAGAAAACTCACCATTCATATGTGTGCCATCAACTAAAGTGGCTTCATTAAAGCTAGTTAATCATATCAACTACCTGAATCCTAAAATTCGGAATTATTAGGATTTGGTTAATAACTTTTATTAGAGTCCTTATCAACTATAAGGTTTTAAAGTTTCAACGTGATATCCTAATCAAATATTAGAATTTTAATAAATTCAAATTACAACAATTTAAAATGTATCCTTTTATTAGAATTATTATTAGAACGTCTAAAATAATAATCCTCGGAAAAGGGCTGCCCTAATCAGGAATTAGGAATTTAAATGTTGTAACAATTTATTAAACATAGCATGTCAATCTAAAATTTATCTCATAAGTTTTAGATGAATTTTAATGACTATCCTAAGAGGCTTTTTTGGATTATTACATAATATACAAGAAATTAGAACTACCATTAAAAATGTCAACTAATTTTATCTCATAAAATTTACATGCAGATTGGCAACTTAAAATTATCACATAATATTAACTTATTAAAATTTAACACATAAATTCTAGCATGCAAATTTTTAAAAATTTATCACATAAATAGTTTAAGAGCATCAAAAATTTATCTTATAAAATCGGTTGTTCTATTTTTAACAATTATCGCATAATGTTAAAACTAGATAATCACATTATCAGTGTTCTAAGTATGCATTTATAATCATTGCGGTTATAGATCAGAAATAGACCTAAGCTCTGATACCAACGTTGGGTTTTGAGGGATCCTTAGGGCATAATTCTACGCTCGTCCTACGTCGGACGGACGAAAGAATTAAAACAGCAGCAGAAAAATGAATTATTAAATTATTTAATAATGAACCCTAAGAATGTCAAAGACCCTAGCCAGGATCTTTACTATCTTGGGACGGGTCTGACCAGTCACAAAATAGATCTAAACTACTACAATGAAATAAATAAAATGCATTAAGAAAAACACATACGTAGGACTTTGCCTCCGCGGAGAACAAAGCGTCGTTTTCAGCAACGGACTTTGGTATTCCCGAAAACTAGCTGCCCCGCACCTCCGAACTGCTCCACCCGAAGCAAACAGACACCGTGCCTCTGAGCCAATCAACCGTCGAAGAAAGTTTCACTTTGAGAGTGATCCGCGTCGTAAACTTTCAATCGAATCCAATCCTCCTCCTCGTCTTGCTAGGACACAAACGAAGGAATCGGAAAAGTAGAGGAGGAAAGAATAGTTTTTCCTCTTGAATCGAGCGTGCTCAAAACTTTTCAGAGCTACTCGATTCAAAGACTTGGTGCACTTTTTTTAAGGGGTGCCAACCCCTATTTATATGGGAGGCCAGACCCCTTGCTCGTCTCACGATCAATGTGTGATTAATTAAGATGGGGATTAATTAGTGGAGAAAATTAGGATTAGTTTTGCCTTACAGTAAGACTCAACTTCAACCAATTATTTCTCCCTCACCGTTTAGCTTCGAAAGTGATACAACCTATCAATTTGAAGAGCTTTGAATGGTGAATGCATAGAAATAAACGACGACAAATTCCGACTTCATTTGTCCTCTCAAACAATTGCTCAAAGTTGAGCAAAAATCACAAATTCAACCAAAATTACACTCGTCACCGTTAGCCTATGGTTTTCCCCAGACCGGGCATACATGCGGGTCCCACCCGCAGGTCCAGGCACGCCTGCCCGTACTGGGCGGGCCGCCCGCTGTGTGGGCAGGCTCGAGCCCCGCTCGTGGCTGGGCTCTGGGTCGAGCCTACCCATGCAGGCTTGACCCGCCCGGTCTGACCCGCCTGCTTGGCGGGCGGGTCCAGGAGGGCGGGTCTAGCCCGCTTCGTGGGCCTGGACCTACCCGCCCAAGCTGGTCTGGGCTAGAACTAGGCTTTTGCCCAGTTTGAGCTGTTTCTGGTGTTCTACAGCTCCGATTGAGCCAATTTTCGAACCGTTGGAAAGCAGGGTTTGAATGGGACTATCCCAAGAACCCTTGCAACCTTTTTCTATGCTTTTATTAGAAAAAATATCATTAAAAACATTTTACAATATATTTTCAATCCTTCATCACATGCAATAATCCCTTATAGCATCCCTACTGATGCTAAAATCGCAAACCTTTTGCGACATCATTAAATCCCATTTAATCAAGACTTATCATCATAAACTCTTTGTGACTATTATTCTCGTGCACTCAAGTGCGCTCCTCCTAAACTCTTCCTATTACTAAGATGCAAATCCCACTCGGTGAGACCCTACAGCCTAACCCTACGACAGGTTGGGGCTCGAAACCTCTAGATGATAGTGACCATGAGCAGTAGGTGTCGCCTCTATTTCGGCATCATAATTATGTGATTGACCCATTGACAAAATATCGTCGGGATCACTCTGACTGTGTAAGTGATGAATACTGCAGTTTTAGTCCCTTCGTCCTAACTATGTCACTGCTAAGCCTAGGGTATGGTAAAACGTCAACCCTACTAGCTAGCATTGGTCAGTATACATCGGTCTTTGGTATCTCCATGTTGTACTACCTACAACATATCCCGGCCGAGGTTTAGCACAAAGAACCGTACAAAGCATGTGACACTGACTTCCCTTAACGAAAGAGACGAAACATATCTTAGTCACTACTTACCGCGTACGCTTCAAGTGTCACTCAACCTAACACCTTTCAATGAGTGAAGACTCAAGACTACACCATAGATCTAAGTGACACCATTTACGCACGGGTTCGTATAATGACCTCAAGTCTAAAGGACCCACTAGCCTATCATCACTAGAGACTAGGTTGCGTTCACCGTTCAACCCTCAAACGTTGTCTCAAAGATGCCCAAAACTCAATTTTTCGTTAAAAACTGAGCCGTCACAAAACAGCCAACCCCAGGGTTCGCAACCATAGGCGTGGGGCCCACCACGTGGGCCCTACGCGTCAGCGCACGCCAGCAACAGCTGGCACGTGCACAGCACACGGGCGCATGCCCACGTGCAGTGGGCGGGCCCTGCCTGCTACAGGTGAGTGCAGGCATGCGCCCGCCCATCTTATAGGCACGGGTCGGGCGCCCGCTGAAGCAGGCCCGACCTGCAATGCCATATATGGGCCTTCTCACGCTGTTTTGGCTCTATTTTGCACGTTTGGAGTCCGTTTTTGATGCAGTTTGAACCTGTGTTTAGACCAGGACAATCCCATCATCCAGGTAACCATTTCAACATGTTTAATATGTACGTAAACATTTTACGATACATTTAGTTCTCCCTTTTGCATTAAATGCAAAATTTCCACATCTTTAAATTTCTAGACTTATATCGCAAACTCTTTTGCGACTTATAAAATCTATTTGCATCAAATACAAATGAACTGAGTGCATACATCCTCCAACATCTCCCACTTGCACTCATGATCATTTATCCCGAATGCATGAGCTAACTGCAAACTCTTTGCATTTTTCTATCCCTTGCATCAAATATATATTCTCCCTAATTTCTACCTATTACTTGACGAAGGTCTCACTCTGTGTGAGACCCTATAGCCTGACCCTACTTTAGGTGAGGCTCGAAACCCTAGGCGGTAGAGACCATGAGCAGCAGATGTCGTCCATGCTTCGGTATCATACTTATGTGGTTATCTCATTGTCATAAGTATTGTCGGGACCACCCTGACTGTGTCCATGATGAATACCGCAGTTATAGCATTTTCGACAAAACTATATCGCTTAGTCAAGCCTAGGGTATGGTCAATTGTCAACCCTACCAGCTTGAACTTGGTTAGTCTCCATCGATCTTTAGTCAAATAATGTTTTTCACTAAAGATCGAACTAACACCGCGACACTGACTCCCATTAACCGGGAGAGACGAATCCTATCTTGGTCATTACTCTTATCGCATGCTTCAAATGTCACCAAATAAAAAATCTTTCAACTGGGCTTTCCCAAGGCTAGATCAGTGATCTAAGTGACACCGTTCATGCACAGGTTCGTACAATGACCTCAAATCAAAAGACCAACTTACCTATCATCACTAAGAGTTATCATTGATATATTGGTCAATCATAATCATATGATTACTCTTGTTGGGTCGTTCAGTGAACCCATTCTCCAATGAGCCCTGTGTCTCGTCTTCGACCTCACCAAGTCAAACGATCATGAGATCATTGTCACTACTTCATGGTGAAGACTAAGATACAATGGTCTATCCAATGTTTCGATATCCTTTTCTCAAAACTTCTACGACCACGAATGATTTCAGACTTATGCTACTAACTGTCAAGCAATCCTCTATGATCGAGATCCTCATTTTGATACTTTTTTAATGTTGCATTAAGTCTTAGGACTTTACCTAAGTTCTAATGTAGACAACAATATTATTAAACTTAAGTAAATTTTTACCAAACAGGTTACTATTATTTTGAACAAGATGTCTGTATAGATACACATGGATGAATTTGCCTCGAGGGCATACCCATCTCTCAACAACATCAACTCATTGGTTAGGGATGTGATCACCTCATGTGATTACATTAGGAAATCAAACTCCTCTTGGGTATGGTTTCCTAATGTTTATGTCTCTCGCACATATGCATATTGCATGGGTACTAGGCTTATTGTTTATTCTTAGCATACCCATTTTTTGTGTGATGTTTCATATATTTTTTGAAAATGATTTCAAATTTATTTTTCATGAAAATGGGGACCTTTGGGAATACATTGTCATACAAGCAATGTTTGAACCATGTGTATGACAATGGGGAAGTTAATATGTTTAATATGTTTAAAATATTTTAAAACATATTTTAGCTCTCTTTTCGGGTTGTTCTTGAGATCATCGTTTCACAATTGGTGTCTATTTACATTTGGTTATTATGGTTTCAAATTCCACCCTTGGATATTACCAACATGTTTCATGTTATATTTTTTTTGGTAATGTCATGTGTATCAATGTGATTGATTTTTCCTTATCTATGCTTTTATACACTGTAGGCCCATGGCTCCAATTATGTTTTACAATTGGTAAAGAGGATTATCTTACAATTGGTATTATCTCATTTGTTAAAGATTGTTTATCTTTTACTTTACAATTGGTATTTGATCCTAGAAGTCAACAATTTGTCCATTTCTATGATCTATGGGGATCAGGAGATAGTGATTGATACCCACTAAATTTTTATATTTGGTATCATATAAATCTTTATATCTCTTGCATATTGTCACATCTTTTATTAGAATGACAAGGGGAATATGTTTGATGTCCACCTTTTTGACAATGACAAGGGGGTGAGAAATAGGATTATGTAAATCATATCTTCTTTGAGGAGAGAGTAATATATTCAATGGGGGAGAGATATACATGTGGGGAGAGATATGAGGGGATTATGTTAACCATGAAGTTATTGATTTTATTTCAATTGATTTGTGTAATCCATACCTATTAGATGGCACCATTGTTTCTTATTATTTCAATTGGTATAATGAGTATTTACAATTGGTTTATCTCATTTTACAATTGGTGCATAAAAGTAGGGGGAACTCATTAGCATTATGCTTTATTTATTTATGTTTTAAATAATGTGTGCCATCATCAAAAGTGGGAGATTGTTACGTATGTGTGTTTCATACCAATATTATTTTTGATGATAATCACAATATTATGTTATTGCTAATGTCTCTCATGTTTTAGTCTCATAGTTAATAAATGAAGAATATTATTTTTGGAGACTAAATGCTTGGTGCAAGGATGGACATCAAGAGGAACAATGCCAATACTGAGACTCAAGGGGTGCCAAAGCTTGGAGATGATGGAGAACGTCAAGGCATCAAGGATTGAAGCCATAAACTCTAAGGGAAGTAATGTAATCCATGTATTATTTCATTTATTGCTTTTCTCTTTTTGACATTAAGCCTTGATAGATGGACTAACTCATTCATGCATATGCATTTTCCATCATTAGTGAGCCTTAGGATTATCATAGAAACCATCCCAATAGGTTCACTATGCATTAAACTCAAACTGGAGTTTTTGGCTCTCCAACAGGCAACTGATGAAGAAAGGACATGCGACTGGGTGATTCCAGGCGCCTGGCCAACCTTCTATAGTTGGCTGTTGTGCACTAGCTCAAGTCATCTTTTATTGACTCTATCTTGAGCTATTGGAGACAGACGATTGACGCTCATTTTTACAAGCGCCTGTCTTCCATCAGGTGCCTGGGAATTGTTCTTCAGTCGTCTGTTTGCCAAAGTGAGTAACTTGCATTTTCTGGGTTTCATCCCCACTTTGCAAGTCAGCCGATTGATGAGAGATTTTCAGTCGCCTGTTAAATTACAGGCGCCTAAGAATTGGTCTTCTATCTTCTGAAGGCGCTAGTGCGAAAGTTTTATTTTCTTTGCTTCATTTCCATCCCTTGTGACAGTCGCCTGCTGAAGGATTATCAGGCGCCTGCACATTGTACAGGCGCCTGTGTAGTCTTCTACAGTCGCCTGTTTTGGTTTAGAATATAGCCGTTGGGATTTTTATAGCCGTTAACCAGTCGACAGTCTGTGTCGTAAGCTGCCAAAATCTAGTCATTGCAGATTTCATTATTTGGGCTTTTTACTTTGGTTTGAGGGTTTCTTTTGGTTTCCTATATATACGAGATAGCTGAGTTCAGTAGAACTTCTTGGTCACTATTGCAAATCATTAGGGATTGCTTAAGCCACTCTCAAACTCTCTCATTTCCCTCTTAGAGCTATTTTTCTCTTCATGCATTGAAGTCAAGCTCAAGGAAAATCATCCAAGTACTTTCAAGCGAATCTCATCACTTGGAGATCCTCTTCCATGCATTGCATTCATTACTGAGTAAGTTCATCATCAAGGCATAGGTAAGAGTATTTGTTTTACTTTGCTTTCTTTGAAACCTAAGCTTTCTGTGTGAGATCTAGTTACTCTCTGTGTGAGAGCTAGTTACTCTCTCTGTGAGAGTATAACCTTTTGTGTGAGGGCTAGTTGATATCTCACTTTGTGAGAGTTAGAGTCTCTCCGTGTGAGAGCAAGGATTTCTCTGTGTGAGAATCCAAATCATCTGTGTGAGGTATCTCTGTGTGAGATTGTATTCACTTCTCTATGTGTGAATTAGAGTGGATATCGGTATGGCTGGACGTACCCAAGTTTAGAGAACCAGTGTAAAATCTTGTGTTTGCGTTTGGATTGATTATGTTGATTAATTCCTCTTGCACTTATTATTCCGCATTTGCAAGTTAAATTTAAATTGCACAATTTATTGCCATTACTCTATTCACCCCCTAGAGTTTGTTGTTAGTATTGCAAGGGTAAGATGGTCCTTACGGGAGGAATGGGACCATCGGTTGGTGGAACCTAGATCGATGGTGGTTATGATGTGGATGCAGCACGGAAGCTCAATTGACCCAATGAATGGATATGACGGTCGTTCGACCCTCTGGTGGAGTTGATCCTCGAACGACTGCCGTCGGGAGCTATCGATCGACGCTCCTATTGGGTCGTGCCTCAGTCTTACTGCACCACAAAGGAGCGTTAGGGGGGTCGGATTTGGGTTCTGACCCAAATCCCCTCCGATGCTTAAGTTAGAACTGGAGTTTAAGAGAAGGCTTGTGGCTGTTGAGATCGACCCATGGAGATTCGTCTCCAGTCAGTCACCACAAGCTATTTGGAGGAAGAATTATCAAGTGAAATAGAATGTAAGAATATTATGTCTCTCGTACCTTGGGGTCCCGATATTATGTTCATCTTCAGTGTATTTATAGACCTCGGAGGTCTCTTCAGTGACGTTAGGAGAATAACGGTCACCAAT